>CM065592.1:279191024-280391024 GCA_033119425.1 Bufotes viridis
TACAAGTGATTAATGGACGTTGGGAGAGATTGTGCTGCAGCACTAGTCCCAAGATGGCCGCGCCTATCAGCCCAGTAACATGTGCCACAAAATGGTCTGCACAACCTTTAAAAAAATAGCCTTGGACTGTGCTGCTAAATCGCTATTGGTCTGAATCCCAGGTGTAGATGTCTGACTTGTTTGGAGCTTTGGAATGCACACTGTGGCAGCTTCTGCTGCAGCACTACAAGTCGCAAAATGGCGGCCGGCGGTCAGCCCAGGTACATGTGGATGGAAAAATCACTCTGGCCACTCTAAAAATAGCCAATCCCTATCAAAAAAGCAGCTCAGCTGCAGTTGTTCAGATGAATCACAGGTGGAGGAGAGAAATTTGCTTCCAGTTATTCAATTATCCCTGCCTATTCTCGCCCTAGCATCAGCTGCGTCTATCCCTGTTCTATTCACATCGGGAGTGAGCACGTCCCGACGTGCGCACAAGCTTATAAAGAGGCTGAGTCACATGCTGCACTCGGCCAATCACAGCCTTGCCAATAGTAGGCATGGCTGCGATGGCATCTTAGGGCAAGTAGTATGATGCATGTTGATTGGCTGCTTTGCAGCCTTTCAAAATGCGCCTAAATACATGCCGAACGACGAACCCGAACCCGAACTTTTTTGAAAATGTCCGGGTTCGGGTCCGGGTCCCGGACACCCCACAATTCGGTACGAACCCGAACGATGCTCGAACTGTTCGCTCAACACTAATCGGGATGTCTCTGGTGGAACGCTTTTACCAGTCTGGGGGCATGGACATTTTCCTCCGGCTCCCAGGAGTTATCCTCGGGGGAATATCCCTTCCACCCAACTAGATACTGCAGCCTTCCTGAGTGGAGTCTGGAGTCAAGGATCTTGGCCACAGTGTATTCCTCCTGGTCTTGTACTCTTACCTGAGGAGGAGGGGGGGGGGTGGAGGCCTGGGAAGGTGTTCTCAACATGTGGTTTCAGGAGAGAGCAGTGAAAAACCGGGTGCACACGGATGGAGTTGGGAAGGTCGAGTCGGAAGGCGACTTTGTTGGGCTTAGGTTTCTGGTGGAGAGCCACACCTTGTCTCCTACCTGGAATTCCAGAGCGGGTTTGCGGCGTTTATCCGCTGCCTGCTTGAAGCGGCTCTGGGCTCGATGTAGATTGTCCCGAATGTTTTCCTGTGCCTGTTGTAGACTTGCAAGGCGTTCAGCCACGGCTGGAACTGTGGTGGAAATGGGCAAGTGAGGGATGAAGGTTGGGTGTAGGCCGGTGTTGGCGTAGAACGGGCTGTATTGGGTAGAACTGTGCTCCACATTGTTATAGGCGAACTCGGCCGTAGAGAGGTGGTCCAGCCAGTCGTCCTGCAGATGGGTGACGAAACAGCGCAAATACTGCTCGAGGATTTGATTTGTTCTCTAGGTCTGCCCATTGGATTGGGGGTGGAACGCAGAGGACAGGTTCACCTTGATCCCAAGGGCTTGACAGAAGTTTCTCCAGAACCTGGAAGTGAACTGTACTCCCCGATCCGAAACCACATTGTCCGGGGCCCCATGTAGCCTAAAAACCTCTCGGAGTACAAGATCGGCCGTTTGTTTGGCGGTGGGTAGGCCCTTGTAGGGGATGAAGTGAGCCATTTTGGTGAGACGGTCGACGACGACCAGGACGGTGTTCATGCCCTTGGAGGTAGGAAGGTCCACAATAAAGTCCATGGAGATTGAACCCCAAGGGCGGGAGGGAACCGGGAGTGGACATAGCAAGCCCACGGGGGAGGAGCTGGGGGTCTTGTTGCAGGCGCACGTCGTGCACAAGGAGACAAACCTCTTGATATCTTCTCTGTAAGTTGGCCACCAGAAGAAACGGGAGAGGAGCTCCTGGGTCCTTCTGACACCCAGATGGCCGGCCGGTTTAGAATCGTGGTTGAGTCAAGTTGTGCAGATTCTGGTACGTACAACTGCTGATCCCGGTACAACCAGTAGCCACCCTTGAAAGTAAGGTTTACATCTCCAGGTGGGTAAGTGAGGAGGGGATCGTTCTCATACCCTTCCTTAAGGGAACCCAGGAGTTCCCTTGAGTAGGTGGCTCCTAGGATGCATCTGTCGGGAAGGATACCGGCTGGAGCCTCATTGATCTGAGAGCGTTCAGAGAACATCCTTGAGAGAGCATCCGCTTTGCCGTTCTTCGACCCAGGTTGATAGGAGATAACAATATTGAATCTGGAGAAAAACAGACTCCATCTGGCCTGTCTGGCGGTGACTGAGTCTCTTGGCGCTGCGGATAAACTCTAGGTTCTGGTGGTCGGTGTATACAGAGATGGGATTGTGGGCCCCCTCCAGCAAGTGTCTCCACTCGGTGAAAGCATCCTTGATTGCCAGCAGTTCCTTATTTCCGATGTCGTAATTCAGTTCAGCAGGGGACATCTGGCGGGAGAAGAAGGCGCAAGGGTGCAGGAGCATCTTTTCTCCTGAACGTTGAGACAGAATTGCGCCCACAGCAGCGTCGGAGGCGTCCACCTCGACAGTAAATGGCAATTCAGGGTTTGGGTGGGCAAGGATCGGGGCAGAGGTGAAGAGGGACTTCAGTTTATCAAAGGCCTCCTGTGCCTCCAGGGTCCATACGAAGGGGATAGTCTTTTTTGTTAGTTGAGTGATTGGGGCGATGATTTTTGAAAAGTTCCTGATGAACTTCCGATAAAAGTTTGCGAAACCTACAAACCTCTGGACCTCCTTTTCGTTCTTTGGGGCGGGCCACTCAGTCACAGCCTGGATCTTCCGGGGATCCATACGTAAGCCCTCTGGGGAAATAATGTAGCCAAGGAATTGGGTGGAAGTCTGTTCAAATTCACACTTCTCCAGTTTAATATAGAGAGACTGTTCACGGAGTTTCTGTAGCACCCTGCGGACATGCCCACGATGTTGTTCAAGGTCTTCTGAGAAAATCAAAATATCGTCCAGATATGCTACCACAAATTGGTCAAGCATGTCCCTGAGGACGTCGTTGATAAAATGTTGGAAGGTATCAGGGGCATTGCAGAGGCAGAAAGGCATGACCAGATACTCGTAGTGACCATAGCGGGTTCGGAAGGCAGTTTTTCACTTGTCCCCTGGGCGAATTCGGACCAGGTTGTAGGCTCCTCGGAGATCGAGCTTGGTGAAGACTTTTGCCGCCCGAAGTCTCTCGAGAAGTTCAGAAATCAGGGGGAGAGGGTATGGGTTCTTCACAGTAACGTCGTTGAGCTTTCGATAATCTATGCAAGGGCGTAGAGAAGAGTCTTTTTTCTCAACGAAGAAGAAGGGGGCCCCTGCAGGAGATGTGGAAGGTCGGATAAAACCTTTTTTTAGATCTTCGTCTAAGTACTCCTTCACGGCCTTGAGTTCCGGCTCGGAGAGGGAGTATATACTGCCGAAGGGTATTTCAGCTCCAGATAGCAGCTCAACTGGGCAGTCATAAGGCCGATGCGGGGGCAGTTTGTCTGCATTTCTTTTGTCACAGACATCCTGGAACTCCCGATATTGAGGGGGTAAAAGTTCCTTGGTGGATAGTCCGAATATGGTAGGTTCTTTGGGCGGAGGAGGAAGAGACTTGCGCAGTGAGTCGACCTGCATCGGCTCGGTGGAGGGTTGGTGAGCCGGCTGAGTCGTTGGAGTGAAAGTGTACGCGGGCCTGTTATCTAGGGACCACAGTCTTTCTCTCCTTCTTTCCGCAAGTCTCCGGTCAATCCGGATGCACAGTTGCACGAAATCATCCACATCGTCTGGGGCGTCTACCCTGACGAGCTCATCCTTTATAGGTTTGGAGAGTCCACGGCGAAATTGACTTTTCTGGGCAGCTGGGTTCCAGGTGGTGTCCGTGACCCAGCGGCGGAACTCTGAGGTATACTCGGCTACAGAGCGTCTTTCCTGCTGTAGACACAGTTGGCTCTGGATTGCGCCTTTAAGTTGAGTAATTTCCTCTTGGTCAGTGGTGCCAAACTCCTGAAATTCGGAGACTGTATCTGGCATGCATGCTGCACCTGCACTCCCTGGATTTTGTGTGGCTGATATGGCCCATAAAAGGTAAGAATTAATGTTAGGGACCACTCATAGAGGCAACCGTGACGTGGTGGGTGGCTTACATAATTTGGCCAAAATATAAACTAATGCCTCTTCTAACATTCAGCATAGTGGCAAAACGGAGCACTAGCTGCAGTGTGCCATTGCACCTTTGTTTTTACGTTTGTAAGTTCGGAGACTTGTTTGCGCAGGGTGGCCATCGCGGACTCCATTTTAGCGCTGGTTATTCTGTTAGGGGTGCTAGCTCATCTGCTTTAGAGGGCACCGGGCAGTGTACCGGGTGGTGTCCAGTAGCGGGAGACCGCAAAGAGAAGAGGCGGGGTGGAGGCGTCCGGGTCGGCAACAGAGAGGTAGACGGTAGTAGAGGATCAAGCAGAAGAGTAGTCGTGGACAATTCCGAGGTTGGCAGCAGTCGAGTTGGTAAGTAGTAGCAACAGAGGAACAGTGGAAGATGCAGCAGGATCAAGTTCAGAAGAACAATAACCAGCGGGGGTCAGGTGCAAGAGGCTGGGCTTATAAAGAGGAAGTAGCAGGTGCAAGGAATCACAGAGATTAACAAGGCAAGGCTGGAACAAAGTAGATCAAAGAGTTCAGCAGAAGGAAAAGTCCAGAAGGGCTGGTAGTCTAGTGGCTAGAGCTACCGCCTGGGACATTGCCGGTCGCGGGTTCGAATCCTGACAGTGTGTGATGAATTTGGAGTAGTAATGAGAGTAGCACCCGACGCCTAACAAAAGATATCAGTTGGATCAAATATCCATGACATTAACATAAACATACACCATGTAACCAGCCCATTCCCGACCCCCTGCATTCACAGTTGCCATTATATGATAAAGTTCAAACAACACTGTGAAACCTGGGATTAACCAACCTCACTCGGCCACCCATCAGCTAGCCAGTGGGGGCCAAAAATGGCAGCAAAACCTGAGTTCGACGTGGCTTAAGGAAACTGGAAGCATTACTGTATACCTCTGGAATAAAAGAGAAATACCATACAAATGCCTGAGAAAGTGGTCTCACATGGAAAGTAAGCAAGGCATATATAAACGCTTGATCCTGGAGAGATAAAAGTAAGAAACCCTTTAACCTTTAACAATGCCACTAACGTGGTATCATGGTGAACTATTGAAATAACGAGTTGAATACGTGTGCGAAAAAACGTGCGTCAAGCGTAACCCTATTTGGAATCTGGCGCCGAATCTGCAGTGCGGACCAACATCCTAACAGTGCCCCTATATATATATATGTTGGTAAGACTGATTAGTCAGCCTGCATTTGTGGGAGGGGCGGAGGCTCTTCATATACGAGCCACAGCCTCACTCACGGGTGTGTGTTCTCAGGTGCATCTAGGCTGATTTGGCCCGTATGTATCACATACATACCTGTTTCCCTAATCTCCTAATAATCCATGTTGATCGCTCACTTTGTTTTTGTCCGCAAACTGGTCCGGTTTGCCCTACAGCATCATTGTCATGTCTTACGCAGATACAGTTGTGTTCAAAATTATTCAACCTCCAATGCTGTAAAGGGTTTTAGGGAATTTAGTCTACATTTGTAATTGTGTTCAGAATAAAATTTTACAAGGACTTTTTAAAGTACCAAATGCATCTAAAATGACATCAAATACAGTATTAAATGTTTTTTTGTGATTTCTTCATTGACACAATTATTCAACCCCTTAAAGACTACCACTCTTAAGAACAAAGGTTCATTGTGTTTTAGATCAGGTATTGAAAACACCTGTGGATGTCAAGGAGCACCAATCAAGCATATTAAGCACCAATTAGGCAGATTTAAAATGACTGTGATACTCAGCTCCTTCTAGACATTTACTGGTGTGTTTACAAACATGGTGAAGTCAAGAGAATGGTCCAGGAAGACAAGAGAAGAGGCGATTTCTCTTCACAGGAAGGGCAATGGCTATAAGAAGATTGCAAAGATGTTAAACATACCAAGAGACACCATAGGAAGCATCATTGGCAAATTCAAGGCAAAGGGCACTGTTGAAATGCTACCTGGTCGTGGCAGAAAGAAGATGCTGACTTCGACTGCTGTCCGCTACCTGAAGCGCAAAGTGGAGAAAAGTCCCCGTGTGACTGCTGAGGAACTGAAAAAAGATTTGTCAGATGCGGGTACTGAAGTTTCAGCTCAGACAATAAGGCGCACACTGCGTAATGAAGGCCTCCATGCCAGAACTCCCAGGCGCACCCCCTTGCTGTCTCCAAAAAATAAGAAGAGTTGACTGCAGTATGCCAAAAGTCATGTGGACAAACCACAAAAGTTTTGGGATAGTGTTCTGTGGACTGATGAAACAAAATTAGAACTGTTTGGGCCCATGGATCAACGCTATGTTTGGAGGAGGAAGAACAAGGCCTATAAAGAAAAGAACACCTTGCCTACTGTGAAGCATGGCGGGGGTCAATCATGCTTTGGGGCTGTTTTGCTTCTACAGGTACAGGGAAGCTTCAGTGTGTGCAAGGTACCATGAATTCTCTTCAGTACCAGGAGATATTGGATGAAAATGTGATGCAGTCCGTCACAAACCTGAGGCTTGGGAGACGTTGCACCTTTCAACAGGACAATGATCCCAAGCATACCTCCAAGTCCACTAGAGCATGGTTGCAGATTAAAGGCTGGAACATTTTGAAGTGGCAATCGCAGTCACCAGACTTAAATCCGATTGAGAACCTCTGGTGGGACTTAACTGCTTGCCGACCGCCTAACGCACGGATGCGTCCAGGCGGCGGCAGGTTTATTCCTCCTGGACGCATCCGTGCGTCATCTCGCGAGAGGCGAGATTTGCTGTGAACGCGCACGCGCGTTCACTGCAGAGCACAGCTCTGCAGTGATTCTACAGCCTGCCAGCGATGATCAATCGCTGGCAGGCTGTAGATGTAAAATAAATGAAATCAAACAGGTATCTCAGATGCTGTTTTGTTAACAGCGTCTGATATACCTGCTACGTGGTCCTCTGGTGGTCCCATTTACTGGGATCGACCACCAGAGGACCAGGTAGCTATGTAAAGTTGCACCAAACACTACACTAACCCCCCCCCCCCCCCCCTCACTTATTAACCCCTTGTTAACCCCTGATCACCCCATATAGACTCCCTGATCACCCCCCTGTCACTGATCACCCCCCTGTAAGGCTCCATTCACATGTCCATATGTGTCAATGTGCTTTCCGTATTTAGCGTGAGAATCCAAATGCGTAAAAATGCCCTGTGAAATCCTAAAGGTACTCATTGGTTTTAGGGCCCCTTTACGCATCTTGGCTGCAAAAAAGTGTCACACATGTGGTATCGCTGAACTAAGGAGAAGTAGGGCAATGTGTTTTGGGGGGTATTTTTATATATACCAATACTTTGTGTAAGAAATATCGCTGTAAACGACAACTTTTTAAAAAATTTTAAACAAAGTTGTCAATTTACAGAGATATTTCTCGCACAAAGTATGGGTATATGTAAAAATACACCCCAAAACACATTGCCCTACTTCTCCTGAGTACGGCGATACCACATGAGTGCCACTTTTTTGCAGCCTGGGTGCGCAAAGGGGCCCAAATTCCAACGAGTATCTTTAGGTTTTACATGGCTGCTTACAATTTAGCCCCACCCAAAATGCCAGAACAGTACAAACACCCCACAAATGACCCCATTTTGGAAATAAGACACCCCAAGGTATTTGCTGAGGGGCATAGTGAGTCCATGAAAAATTGAACTTTTTGTCAAAAGTTAGCAGAAAGGGAGACTTTATGAGAAAAAACAATAAAAAATCAATTTCCGCTAACTTGTGCCAAAATAAAAATCTTCTATGAACTCGCCATGCCCCTCACGGAATACCTTGGGGTGTCTTCTTTCCAAAATGGGGTCACATGTGGGGTATTTATACTGCCCTGGCATTTTAGGGGCCCCTAAAGCGTGAGAAGAAAAATGCGTAAAAATGCTCTCCTAAAAGGTACTCATTGGTTTTAGGGCCCCTTTGCGCATCTTGGCTGCAAAAAAGTGTCACACATGTGGTATAGCCGTACTCAGGAGAAGTAGAGCAATGTGTTTTGGGGTGTATTTTTACATATACCCATGCTGGGTGAGAGAAATATCTTTGTAAATTGACAACTTTGTATAATTTTTTTTTAAAAGTTGTCATTTACAGAGATATTTCTCACACCCAGCATGGGTTTATGTAAAAATACACCCCAAAACACATCGCCCTACTTCTCCTGAGTACGGCGATACCACATGAGTGACACTTTTTTTCAGCCTGGGTGCGCAAAGGGGCCCAAATTCCAACGAGTACCTTTAGGTTTTACATGGCTGCTCACAATTTAGCCCCACCCAAAATGCCAGAACAGTAAACACACCCCACAAATGACCCCATTTCGTAAAGTAGACACCCCAAGGTATTCACTGAGGGGCATAGTGAGTCCGTGGGAGATTTTATTTTTTTTGCCAGAAGTTAGCAGAATATGGAAACTTTATTATTTTAATTTTTTTCCTCAGAAAGTGTCATTTTCCACTAACTTGTGAAAAAAAATGAAATGATACATGAACTCACCATGCCCCTCCGCGAATACTTTGGGGTGTCTTCTTTCTAATATGGTGTCATTTGGGGGGAATTTATACTTTCCTGGCATTCTAGCATCTGAAGAAACATGACAGGTGCTCAGAAAGTCAGTGCTGCTTCAAAATGCCGAAATTCACTTTTTTGCACCATAGTTTGTAAACGCTATAACTTTTACCCAAACCAATAAATATACACTTATTGGATTTTTTTTTATCAAAGACATGTAGAACAATAAATCTTGCGAAAAATTTATATAGAAATGTAGTTTTAAATAAAAAAATACAACAGAAATTGAAAAATGTCATTTTTTTGCAAAAATTTGGGTCATTTTTGATTAATAGCAAAAACAGTAAAAATGTCAGCAGCAATGAAATACCACCAAATGAAAGCTCTATTAGTGAGAAGAAAAGGAGGTAAAATTCATTTGGGTGGTAAGTTGTATGACGGAGCAATAAACGGTGAAAGTAGCGTAGTGCAGAATTGTAAAAAGTGGCCTGGTCATTAAGGGTGTTTAAGCTAGGGGGGCTGAAGTGGTTAAAGAAAGCAGTTGCAGCGCGCAAACCTAAGAATGTGACTGAACTGGAGGCTTTTGCCCATGAAGAATGGGCGAAGATACCCGTAGATCGCTGCAAGACACTTGTGTCAAGCTATGCTTCACGTTTAAAAGCTGTTATAACTGGAAAAGGATGTTGTACTAAGTACAGTACTAAGATTGAATGTCACTTGGGGGTTGAATAAAACTGATAATGATGTGACCACAGAAAAGACGTGTGGTTATTTCATTATAAATGTTATGTTATATTTGTCTGACTTACAAGTGCCTCTTTGATTTAAGTGTAAACAAGATGACTGAAATGATAAAAATCAATGTCAAACTGGCCAAAACACTAATTTCAGTGGGGGTTGAATACTTTTGAACACAACTGTATTTCATCTGGCTATAATTGTTTATGCTTTCGTTCAGGTCCTGCCAGAGGAGGAACAAGTAGGGTAATTCCCTCTAGCATTTCAGTCTCGGATCATAGTCGATCATATCTTGTCAACCAGGTCCCCGCGCAAAGTCTTTGGCTTTTTACTACGACCAGGAATTCATTTTCGCATGTAGCTTCATTGCAATTGCATTCCCTCACTCATTGGAGGGCATAAACAGAATCTTGTATATTAGGGCTTCGTATCTTCTTGCCACACTAACCTCAGACTCCCTACAACCACGTTGAATCAGGTTTTGGACAAGGTCCAGCATTCCCTCACGGTAGAAGATTTAGATAGTAGGTCGGTCTTCACATCTCAGGCGTTAAAACAATTCTCAGGGGTACACAGAAGAACAACGTGCGGGCCACAGCTAGCAGATAGCTGTTTTCTTGGGAACTATTCAAGGATTCTCTTCCTATCTACATGGCTCTTTTTGGCCCTCATTCCTGCATAGTCTAGGCAGTCAGGTCTCGGTTCCACGATCTCCTGAGGCTAGGGCATTGCCAGTACTCGCACTAGAACCAAAACTTTACAAGGTTCAGGTGTTTTTTCATGATCCATTTCACAACGTATTTCTCTTTGGGGCAGTATCCGCAATATTGAGCATCATGTCTCCGGCCTTGTCATCCACAAGATGGGTTGTGAGTCTCCTTCTGGTCTTGCCTCATACACCCCGAATTTTTGCTCAAGATCCCTGACGCCTTGCAGTTGGCTTGGGGATTAATTTGCACATGCCATTCGAATTCCTTTTCTACCCTACTTGGCTTGGTTTTTGCCCACTTATAGGCCTACCCACCAACATGGCTTAGGGCACACAACAAGCCATTAAGTCAGGTTAGCTAAGACATGCCCAGCTGGGTTAGGTTGTTCCCATTGTTTCTCTCCCTAGGGTTCTTCGGATATCTCTTGGCCGTAGCCATGACCACAAGTTGGTAAGGCTGATTAGTCAGCCTGCATTTGTGGGAGGGGTGGAGGCTCTTCATATACGAGCCACAGCCTCACTCAAGGGCGTGTGTTCTCAGGTGCCCCACCCTCCCTCACGTATTTTCTCATTTCCACAGGGTATGCCCACTTATAGGCCTACCCACGATCATGGCTTAGGGCACACAACAAGCCATTTAGTCAGGTTAGCTAAGACACGGCTTGCTGGGTTAGGTTGCTCCCGTTGTTTCTCTCCCTAGGGTTTTTCGGATATCTCTTGGCCGTAGCCATGACCACAAATATATATATACACATATACATATAAACTAACCACACATATATGTATTTTTTTTTTTTAAACTAACATTGGAGCCTGAACTCACACAGTGCCCCACGCTTCCAGCTGTGGCCGCATAGAGGGCACCAGAGCCACAACTATGCGTGTCTGTGGAACCCAGCTCGCAGATCATAGCGAGGGGCAGAGGTGAGTGCATGCCCGAATAGTGCAGGAAGAGATACTGACTAAAAACAGACACTGTGTATCCTATGCACCCCACCTCACTAGTAGCTCTGAGTGAGGAACTATATTTTTGGAAAACACATGACAGCCAGCTGCAGAGCAGAGCTGAATACATGGTCGAGTGACCCTTATAAGCGACTCATGTGTGACGTGCTTTCCACATAGTGTAATCTTACACTAAAGCCATATTAAGAAGCCTAACATACCCTGTCTAGAACAATAGACTTGATGTCCTTTCCCCATGATGAAAGTATGTTGTTGTTTTTTTGTTTTTTTTTATAGTCATTTATTTTTTAACACACCTTTTTTTTTGTTAACACACACCCTTCCTGAGCCTTACTACTCACTTGACCTTGCTGAGTGATTTCACCTGTGCGCCCCCTGGGTAGAAACAACATGCTGAAGCCTAATTGACTCGCTGTTCCCGGCGTCCTACGTGTCATGCTGCGTGGGGAGCAGAACGAGCCTTTCTGGCAGTCCGCTCCCGTGTGGTGCTGCTCCCCCTTGCCCAGGGAGCCGACACACCGCCGGCCGGACTTAAACCAACGATTCTGCTGGATGAGGCAGCTACTTATCTGGACCGTATAGCTCTGCACCCTTGTTGCTCCCTGAGGACGGTATGTAGAGCTCCCACACCAAACGCTGGAAACAACGTTCACTATGGGAGGGGACACCCGTCCAGATATAGTCAGCATCGCCCCTCCCACAAATACAGGACAATAAATACGCCTTAAAACACACGCACTTAACTCTTTAATTGTTTTCTGGTTAAAGAGTATAGTGGCCTTTTTCCGTCCAAAAAGAAATATATATTCTCGTGTCACTTGTGCATTTTTTTCTGGTGAAATGGTATAGGGGCATGTTACAGTAAAAAAAATAAAAATATATATACGCACTGCAGTGTTGCAATGATTTCTGTTGAAAGTGTATAGGGTCGTATTTCAGTACTATAAGAAAAATATATTCTCAGTACACTGTTGCAGTTATATTTGGTAAAGCCTTTACTGGAGTATAGCAGTAGAAAAAGAAATATACATTTGCAATTCGCTGGTGCATAGTGATGAGCGAGCATGCATGGTCGAGTATTGGTTCGGCCCGAGCATCGCTATGCTCGGCGCTCGGCTTTACTCGCCTGAGCACCACATGTGTTCGTCACATTGCTCGAGTCTCCTTCCCGCACGTTTGGTGCCTTCTAAGCAGCCAATCAAGGTCCAGGTAAGTAATTCCCCTCAGTGTAAGGCCATAGCCACGTTAACTGTAAGCCTTACACTTATTCGCTGGCCGGAACACGTGATACCATTTCATAGAGGAGCTGAGGTCCGGCGCTCGGCTCATTCAGCGTCAGGGAGAGTAGACAATAGACAGGGACAGAAAGCGTTTTGCTCTAAACTTACTGATTTTACTCCAAAAACCTTCTTTAAAGACCTAACAGTCCTTTTAAGGACTACAGTGTGTGTTTGACAGCAGTGCTGCCCCTTTTTTTTTAGAAGGGGTTTGCTTCAGCAGTCTCAGGGACAGGCGTCACCAGGAAGGGACAGATAGTGCAGGTTCTTGAAAATCACTTTTTTAACTACCCAAACGTCTAAAAGATAGAAAGATTTCAGATAAGTGACATCTACAATACGCCATCATAAAGCTGTGTGTTGGGCAGATATTATAAAAAGTGACTTATTCACTACAGTGTGCCTGGTACTGAGATATACACTGCACCATCATAAAGCAGTGTGTTGGACAGACGAGACATTATAAAAAGGGGCATATTCACTACGTTGTTCCTGGTACTGAGATATACACTGTACCATCATAAAGCAGTGTGTTGGGCAGACATTATAAAATAGAGCTTAATCACTACAGTGTGCCTGGTACTGAGATATACACTGCACCATCAGAAAAATTATTTTTTTCTGGGGAAATTAACCTAACTTGTGCCACATCTGTGTGTGTGTTCAATCCGCAACCGTTATACTAATTTCTCCAGGAGAGAGTGATTTATATCTTGGCAATAGTTAACTATTTTTGGGCACACCTTTGTGTGCGTTTAGGCCGCAACGGTATATACGGTATTCCAGCAGAGAATACATTTTATTTGGGACAATATAGAACTACATCCGAATACATTGTGTATATTAAAAATTGCATTCTCTTAGGCCTAGTGTAGTGCCAAAATCTGTATTTTTTTGTATCCAGTACCTTACTGCATCTCAATACAGTGTGTATTGTAAAAATAACATTCTCTTGGGCCTAGTGTAGTGGCCAATATATGAATTTTTCTGTATCCAATACCGAACTGCATGTCAATACAGTGTGTATCGTGAAAGTGACTTTCTCTCGGGCCTAGTGTAGTGGCCAAAATCTGTATTTTTCTGTATCCAGTACCTTACTGCATGTCAGTACATTGTATATCGTAAAAATTAAATTATCTCAGGCCTAGTGTAGTGGCCAAAATCTGTATTTTTCTGTATCCAGTACTGTCCTGCATCAGAAAACTGTGTATTTAGCGGAAAGTAAACCAATCTGCCCCGCATCTACAGACAAAACCATTAATATGAAGAAGGCAAGCACAAAGGGATGGGAAGTGGGCGTGATGCGGATGGTGCAAGCCAGTGCACCAGAAAAAAACAAAAAAACCTTACCCAGCTTCATGTCCAACTTAGCTGGGCGGCACAGGACAACACTGTCCAAGTCGGACCAGTTTGAACAGGTGGTCGGTTGGATTGCAGAAGATAAATGCTTCCAATCGGTTAACCACCACCCTCTTTTCCACTAAGTCCAGTCTCTGTAGCCAAGAGTCTGGTCAACTGAATCCTCATTCTGATCCTCCTTCCTCCCACCATGTCACGTCTGGCCAAACAAGTGATCCCACACTCGGATATTCACATGACCTCTTTTCATCCCCAGTACTTGGCTTGGCTTTCTCGCCAAGCACGCTTGCAGAAGTACCTGAGATATTGTGCCCTGATTCCCAACCTCTTGAGCCTTCACAGTCTCAAGAAGATGATGGTGGTGAACGGCAATCAATTCTTCATGAGGTGGATGATGATGAGACACAGTTGTCAATCATTGAGGTTGTGGTTAGGTCAAGTCAGGATGATGAGTAAAGTGAGGAAGTGGAAGAGGAGGTGGTGGACGATGAGGTCACTGACCCAACATGGTTAGGTGAAAAGCCTAGCGAGGACAGCAATACAGAGGAGGTGGGATCTGCAGCACCGCAACAGACTGGAAGAGGCAGTGGGGTTGCAAAACGGAGATGTCGGCCCACAATAAACAGACCCGCAACCACTACACCGAGCACCTCCATGTGTAAATCTACCTTGCCAAGGGGTAGGTGTTCCGCAGTATGGCGCTTTTTTGAGGAAAGCACAGACGACAAAAGAGTGGTAGTTTTCAACCTGTGCCTTACCAAAATGAGCCAGTGCGTGAACACTAGCAACCTCACCACCACCAGCATTATCCGCCACATGGCATCCAAGCACCCTAATAAGTCGGGCGAACGCCAGGGTCCACACTCTTGGTCTGCAGGTCCCACCACTGCCTCCTCTTCCCTCGTGTTACACACTGCTGGCCAATCCCCTGTCGAAGGCGCAGGCCTGGATGCCACTCACCCTGCACCTGGACCTTCGCATAAACCGTCAGCAACAACATCCACCTCCCTGTCCCAGGGCAGCATCCAAATGTCGATAACACAGGCATTTGAAGGCAAGCGCAAATACCCACCCACAGGCCATAGCACTAAATGTGCAACTTTCAAAATGACTGGCCCTTAAAATGTTGCCATTTAGGCTTGTGCAGGATTCCGCAGTGTAATGTTGGCAGCCGTCCCTCGGTACACAGTCCCCAGCCGCCACTATTTTTCACGGGGTGCTGTGCCCGCCTTACACCAGCATGTTTCCCACACCATCACTCATTTCCTGACCAACGCACTTACTTGGAAGGTCCACCTCACCACGGACACATAGACAAGTGCTGGTGGCCAGGGATGCTACATTTTCCCTGACCGCACACTAGTTGAATGTTGTAGAGGCTGGAAGTAAGTCGTACCACAGGTGCTACCCAGGCCCAGGATTGCGGGCCCTACGTCCATCAGAGTCTCCGCCAACAGCTATGTTACTGGCTCCAACCCCCACTTCTGCTCCCCTGCCGCCTCCTCCTCCACTTCCAAACAGGCTCACTATACAAAGAATAGTAATAAGTTTGTACCCCTTGTATTAATCAATAGGGAGGCACTAGTGAAAAATGGTTTTGATAAACCTAGTGCACCTGAGTATATCCCCGAGTTCACCCTCACCAATACAGTCATACAGCAATGGGGCAAACACGTGGCGCCAGCCCAAAGCAAAAATTTTTTTTATGTATTAAAAAGGTGCTCTGGGTTGCAATGTAGAGTTGCCCCAATTTAAAGCTCCCAGAAAGCCTCAGAGACAATTGGAGTGCAACAATACAAACTTTGCTGCTATCTGCATTTACAGACTATACAGAAAGAGCACGTGCAGACTACAAACCAGTGGCTGGTAAAGGGCAGTCAGTCCATGTGTAAATGCTAATAAACTTATACTGCGCTTAATACACTGCATAATTGTCACTTTATGCTGGGCACAAGCTCTACGCGTTTCTGCAACATAAACTGCTTCATCAGCAGCTCTGTTGACGTAACAGAAAAGTGGCAACAATTAGCGTGCTGACAAACACCACAAACAAACCGCGCTACCCCTCTCTCACTAGGGGCAGCGTACCGGCACTGGGACGGCCGTGAAGCGGCAGCCCGATGAGTGCATCTAAATACATTTAGCCCCACCCACTGGAGGATGCCACGAGCAGCCCACATCCCAGCACAGAGGTGTGAAGACACTTCAGATCGCAGCGCACCCCCAGAACCCGCTGTCACAATAGGATAGGGCTGATTGAGGCATAGTGTTTAGTAAAAAGGGACCACCAGGAGGATAAAACATATACGGACTGGGTAAGGAAAGTCTCAGGGGCTACAATGTAGGACTAATTCAGCCTCGCAGAAAAGTGACAGGAACCAATTGCATGAAGTGACATTTATCACCCAGATTGGCTGCACAAAGGCGATGTCTCTCTGCCACATCCATACAATTGGGGTCATGATGACATTATAGACACATTACTCATTCTGAAAGGGACTTACAATTCAACACCATGGAAATATGGTGATCAACCATTAATGAACTGTGGGAGATGTCTCCCACAGGGGACCAGAGGGACCAGGGGACCAGATAGGATGAAATATCAATATTCCGTAAATGATGGTACATTTAATTGCGCTTATACTACAATAACTGGATATCTTGGAGGAAACACCTTTTCCAAAAAATGGGACCCACTTACTCAAGTACGGTCACCCCAAAAAAACAAGGGGTTTTCGTAAGTAAGCGTACTGGTACCCAGACACTTGGATCAAAAATTGTGCAATCCCCCCTTCCGGAGGAGTATATGCGCTATTGGAATAAACCTACTCTTAATTCCCTGAGTCTGTCACTCGTCATGCTGGCAACTAATCAGTAGGATCACCCAGGGCCACATAAGAATGTGGAATACTCACAGAAAGCACGTAAGGATAATATGGTCATTCAGGCCCTTCGGTTTCACAGATTGCATCCTGAATAGAGGACTCTCTTGTCAAACTCACCGCCTTTAGGAGATGGGGGGATAACCTCCATCCCCTGAAAAGACAGGACTGCCGGGTCATTATTGTGACATTCCTTCACGTGACGGGCCAAAGGGGGTGTCAGCTTAATTTCTTACATCGTTCAAATGCTCTCCAATACGTCGCCTGAACTCTTTCACAGTCTTGCCGACGTATTGGAGGCCACAAACACAAGTAATGAGGTATACCAATCCAGTTGACCGGCAGTTGATAAATAACCGAATCTGGAAGGTGTGACCAGTAACTGTACATTGGAAAGAGTTGCCCCGCTTGATCGGATCACTGGCTACGCATCCCGCACACTTGAACGTTCCCCTCAGTTGATTCCTGAAGGAGAACGTGGGGCGTGATGGAGGGGAATACAGACTGGGGACCAAGTGATCTCTTATATTGTGTCTACATCTGTAAGTTATCGATGGTGCCTGTCCAACTAAGTGGCCTACATCGGGGTCTGCCTTTAAGATACCCCAAAATTGCGACAAAATTTCCCTAACCTGGCCATGCGCATCATCAAAATTCTGACCAGCTGACCAGCATCCCCCTGGCGTTGACAGAAGACGGCAAGAAATTCCTTGCTGGAATGGAAAAGTTGCCATCCGCAAGCGTTGAAACGTGGAATACCACAGGGACAATATATGCATCTAAGATGCAATTGTTCTCAAATGAGCGATTTCAAGGAGGCGGCTCAGGATTTGAAACACAGGTTTACTAGGCGAGGATACCCAGAAAGAGTACTGAGGCAGGCATATCAGCATGCCCTGAGCTATGACAGGAATGAGTTGCTCCACCCCTGTCAACGTCAGGGGGATGCTAGTCAGCTGCGAATTGTGGCTAATTTTGATGATGTGCATGGCCAGGCTAGGGAAATTTTGTCGCAAATTTGTGGTATCTTGCAGGCAGACCCCAATGTAGGCCACTTAGTCAGACGGGCGCCATCGATAACTTACAGACGTGGATGCAATATAAGAGATCGCTTGGTCCACAGTCTGTATTCCCCTCCATCACGCCCCATGTTCTCCTTCAGGAATCAACTGAAGGGAACGTTCAAGTGTGCGGGATGCGTAGCCTGTGATTCGATCAAGCGGGGCAACTCTTTCCAATGTACAGTTACTGGTCACACCTTCCAAATTCGGTCATTTATCAACTGCCAGTTAACTAGACTGGTATACCTCATTTGCTGTGTTTGTGGCCTCCAATACATGGGCAAGACTGTGAGAGAGTTCAGGCGAAGTATTGGAGAGCATTTGAACGATGTAAGAAATGAGGCTGACACCCCCTTTGGCCCGTCACGTGAAGGAATGTCACGATAATGACCCGGCAGTCCTGTCTTTTCAGGGAATGGAGGTTATCCGCCCATCTCCTAGAGGCGGTGACTTTGACAAGAGAGTCCTCTAGAAGTAGGCTCAATGGATATTCAGGATGCAATCTGTGAAACCGAAGGGCCTGAATGACCATATTTCCTTTACGTGCTTTCTGTGAGTATTCCACATTCCTTTGTGGCCCTGGGTGACCCCACTTATTAGTTGCCAGCATGACGGGTGACAGACTCAGGGAATTGGGAGTAGGTTTATTCCAATAGCGCATATACTCCTCTGAATAGGGGGATTGCACCATTTTTGATCCAAGTGTCTGGGGACCAGTACGCTTACTTACGAAAACCCCTTGTTTTTTTGGGGTGACCGTACTTGATTAAGGGGGTCCCATTTTTGGGAAAAGGTGTTCCCTCCGAGAGATCCAGTTATTGTAGTATAAGCACAATTTAAATGTACCATTACTGTAATTATGGAATATTGATTTTTTTCATCCTATCTTGTCCATGGGGGCATTTATTTATTTATGTCCTCATGGATCATTAACAATCTGTGCCACAGCAAATGGTATCGAACTGTAAGTCCCTTTCCAAGTGACTAATGAGTCATTAATGTCATCATGACGCCAATTGTATGGATGTGGCAGGGAGCCATCGCCTTTTTGCTGCCAATCTGGGTGATGAATGTCACCCCAGGCAATTGGTTCCGGTCACTTTTCTGCGAGGTTGAATTAGTCCTACATTGTGGCCCCTGATACTTCCCTTACCCAATCCGTATATGCCTTATCTGCCGCGTGGTTCCTTTTCACTAAACAGTATGCTTCGATCAGCCCTATCCTATTGTGACAGCGGGATCTGGGGGTGCACTGCGATCTACAGTGTCTTTATACCTCTCGGTACCTGTACTGGGATGTGGGCAGTTCGTGGCATCCTCCAGGGGGTGGGGCTAAATGTATTTAGATGCACTCATCGGGCGGCCGCTTACCTGTAACACTTCAACAGAGCTCCTGATGAAGCAGTTTATATTGCAGAAACGCGTAGAGCTTGTGCCTAGCATAGAGTGACAATTATGTAGTGTATTAAGCGCAGCATAAGTTTATTAGCATTTACACATGGACTGACTGACCTTTACTGGCCACTGTATGACTGTATTGGTGAGGGTGAAATAGGGGATATACTCAGGTGCACTAGGTTTATCAAAACCATTTTTCATTAATGCCTCCCAGTTGTGGTGTTTGTCACCCGACCCGATATGTATGGTTGTGTGTACGATTCATTTGACAATATTCCTTGCCTATTATTTTATATTGGTGTATTATAAAAGTTATATTTTAAGTATTCCCTTTTTTTGGACTACCACTCCTTCACTTCCACCTCCAACAGCAGTCAGCCATCAGTCGCTAGCTGGAAGCAGTGTAGCACTGCTGTGGGTAAGCGTCAACAGGTCTTGATGAAGCTGATCTGCTTAGGGGACAAACAGCACACCACCGCAGAGCTGTGGCAGGGTATAAGGGACTAGTCCGAGCTGTGGCTCTCGCCACTCAACCTACAAACAGGCATTGTTATGTCTGACAATGGCCGTAACTTGGTGGCGGCTTTGGAGCTCGGCAACCTGACACACATTCCATGCCTAGCCCACGTCTTAAACTTAGTGGTTAAGCGGTTTATAAAAACCTACCCCAATTTGCAGGAGCTACTAGTGAAGGCGCGCCGCTTGTGTGCCCATTTCCAAAAGTCGTCCACAGCTTCAGCCGGTCTGTCAACGCTGTAGCAGCACTTGCAGCTTTCAGCTCACCGATAGAGATGAGCGAACACCTGGATGTTCGGGTTCGAGAAGTTCGGCCGAACTTCCCGAAAATCTTCGGGTTCGGGATTCGAACTCGAGCCGAACTTTATCCCGAACCCGAACCCCATTGAAGTCAATGGGGACCCGAACTTTTAGGCACTAAAAAGGCTGTAAAATAGTCCAGGAAAGGGCTAGAGGGCTGCCAAAGGCAGCAAAATGTAGGTAAATCCCCTGCAAACAAATGTGGATAGGGAAATAAATTAAAATAAAATAGAATAAATAAAAATTAACCAATATCAATTGGAGAGAGGTCCCACAGCAAGGAATCATGCGTCATATCATCCACCACTGGAGAAGGCCACTCTCATTTAGTTCGGATCAGCACCCAGACAGAGGAGAGAGGTCCCACATCAAGGAATCATGCGTCATATCAACCACCAATGGAGAAGGCCACTCTCATTTATTTCGGATCAGCACCCAGACAGAGGATACAGGTCCCACAGCAAGGAATCATGCGTCATATCAACCACCACCGGAGAAGGCCACTCTCATTTATTTTGGACCAGCACCCAGACAGAGGAGAGAGGTCCCACAACAAGGAATCATGCGTCATATCAACCACCACCGGAGAAGGCCACTCTCAGTTATTTCGGCCCAGCACCCAGACAGAGGAGAGAGGTCCCACAGCAAGGAATCATGCGTCATATCAACCACCAACGGAGGAGGCCACTCTCAGTTATTTCGGCCTAGCACCCAGACAGAGGAGAGAGGTCCCACAGCAAGGAATCATGCGTCATATCAACCACCAACGGAGAAGGCCACTCTCAGTTATTTCGGACCAGCACCCAGACAGAGGAGAGGTTCATTCAACTTTGGGTTGCACCGCAAGATCATGGTAAAATTAAAAAAATGAGGATTCAATAAAGAAGTGCCCCAGAGGACAAGAATACATGGTTGATGGGGAGGCAGTTATAAATGTTTATTCTGCACAAGGGAGGCACAGGTCCTGTGGGATCCATGCCTGGTTCATTTTTATGAACGTCAGCTTGTTTGTCAGTAATGACGCCCCCTGCCGTGCTGAATACACGTTCAGACAAAACGCTGGCCGCTGGGCAGGCCAGCACCTCCAAGGCATAAAATGCTAACTCAGGCCATGTGGACAATTTGGAGACCCAGAAGTTGAATGGGGCCGAACCATCAGTCAGTACGTGGAGGGGTGTGCAGACGTACTGTTCAACCATGTTAGTGAAATGCTGCCTCCTGCTAACACGTTCCGTATCAGGTGGTTGTGCAGTTAGCTGTGGCGTGGAGACAAAACTTTTCCACATTTCTGCCATGCTAACCCTGCCCTCAGAAGAGCTGGCCGTGACACTGCTGCGTTGGCGACCTCTTGCTCCTCCTCTGCCTTCGCTTTGGGCTTCCACCTGTTCCCCTGTGACATTTGGGAATGCTCTCAGGAGCGCCTCTACCAGCGTGTGCTTGTACTCGCGCATCTTCCTATCACGCTCCAGTGCAGGAAGTAAGGTGGGCACACTGTCTTTGTACCGGGGATCCAGCAGGGTGGCAACCCAGTAGTCCACACACGTTAAAATGTGTGCAACTCTTCTGTCGTTGCGCAGGCACTGCAGCATGTAGTCGCTCATGTGTGCCAGGCTCCCCAGAAGTAAGGACAAGCTGTCCTCTGTGGGAGGCGTATCGTCATTGTCCTCCGTATCCCCCCAGCCACGCACCAGTGATGGTCCTGAGCTGTGTCGCTGTGAACCTGCTTCATCCTCATCCTCCTCCACCTCCTCCTCATCCTCCTCGTCCTCCAGTAGTGGGCCCTGGCTGGCCACATTTGTACCTGGCCTCTGCTGTTGCAAAAAACCTCCCTCTGAGCCACTTCTAACAGACTGGCCTGAAAGTGCTAAAAATGACCCCTCATCCTCCTCCTCCTCCTCCTCCTCCTGGGCCACCTCCTCTTCCATCATCGCCCTAAGCGTTTTCTCAAGGAGACATAGAAGTGGTATTGTAACGCTGATAACGGTGTCATCACCACTGGCCATGTTGGTGGAGTACTCGAAACAGCGCAACAGGGCACACAGGTCTCGCATGGAGGCCCAATCATTGGTGGTGAAGTGGTGCTTTTCCGCAGTGCGACTGACTCGTGCGTGCTGCAGCTGAAACTCCACTATGGCCTGCTGCTGCTCGCACAGTCTCTCCAGCATGTGCAAGGTGGAGTTCCACCGGGTGGGCACGTCGCATATTAGGCGGTGAGCGGGAAGGCCGAAGTTCCGCTGTAGCGCTGACAGGCGAGCAGCGGCAGGATGTGAACGCCGGAAGCGCGCACAGACGGCCCGCACTTTATGCAGCAGCTCTGACATGTCTGGGTAGTTGTGAATGAACTTTTGCACCACCAAATTCAGCACATGCGCCAGGCAAGGGATGTGCGTCAAACCGGCTAGTCCCAGAGCTGCCACGAGATTTCGCCCATTATCGCACACCACCAGGCCGGGCTTGAGGCCCACCGGCAGCAACCACTGGTCGGTCTGTTGTTCAATACCCCGCCACAACTCCTGCGCGGTGTGGGGCCTGTCCCCCAAACATATGAGTTTCAGAATGGCCTGCTGACGTTTACCCCGGGCTGTGCTGAAGTTGGTGGTGAAGGTGTGTGGCTGACTGGATGAGCTGGTGGAAGCAGAGGAGGAGGAGGAGGAAGCCGAGTAGGAGGCTACAGGAGGCAAAGAATGATGCCCTGTGATCCTTGGCGGCGGTAGGACGTGCGCCAAGGAACTCTCCGCCTGGGGCCCAGCCGCCACTACATTTACCCAGTGTGCAGTTAGGGAGATATAGCGTCCCTGGCCGTGCTTACTGGTCCACGTATCTGTGGTTAGGTGGACCTTGCCATAGATGGCGTTGCGCAGTGCACACTTGATTTTATCGGATACTTGGTTGTGCAGGGAAGGCACGGCTGTCTTGGAGAAGTAGTGGCGGCTGGGGACAAGATACTGTGGGACAGCCATGGACATCAGCTGTTTGAAGCTGTCTGTGTCCACCAGCCTGAATGACAGCATTTCAAAGGCCAGTAGTTTAGAAATGCTGGCATTCAGGCCCAGGGCTCGAGGGTGGCTAGGTGGGAATTTATGCTTTCTCTCCAAGGTTTGTGAGATGGAGAGCTGAACGCTGCCGTGTGACATGGTGGAGATGCTTGGTGACGCAGGTGGTGGTGTCGGTGGCACATCCTCTGGTGGGCGGCAGGTGCCAACGTTCCTCCCGAGGCTGAGGAAGAGGCCGAGGCAGCAGCAGAAGAGGGAGCAGGGGGAGCCTGAGTGAGTTCCTTGCTTTTAAGGTGTTTACTCCACTGCAGTTCATGCTTTGCATGTAGATGCCTGGTCATGCAGGTTGTGCTAAGGTTCAGAACGTTAATGCCTCGCTTCAGGATCTGATGGCACAGCGTGCAAACCACTCGGGTCTTGTCGTCAGCACATTGTTTAAAGAAGTGCCATGCCAGGGAACTCCTTGAAGCTGCCTTTGGGGTGCTCGGTCCCTGGTGGCGGTGGCCAGTATCAGGCGAACTCTCTTGGCGGCGGCTGTTCTGCTTTTGCCCCCTGCTCCCTCTTTTGCTGCGCTGTTGGCTCGGTCTCACCACTGCCTCTTCCTCTGAACTATGAAAGTCAGTGGCACGACTTTCATTCCATGTGGGGTCTAGGACCTCATCGTCCCCTGCATCGTCTTCCACACAGTCTTCCTCCCTGACCTCCTGTTCGGTCTGCACACTGCAGAAAGACGCAGCAGTTGGCACCTGTGTTTCGTCATCATCAGAAACGTCACGGACTCCGATGAGGTGGTATTCCCATGTCCTCATCATCAGGAAACATCAGTGGTTGTGCATCAGTGCATTCTATGTCTTCCACCACTGGGGAAGGGCTAGGTGGATTTCCTTGGGAAACCATGCCAGCAGAGTCTTCAAACAGCATAAGAGACTGCTGCATAACTTGAGGCTCTGACAGTTTCCCTGATATGCATGGGGGTGATGTGACAGACTGATGGGCTTGGTTTTCAGGTGCCACCTGTGCGCTTTCTGCAGAAGACTGGGTGGGAGATAATGTTGTGAACATGCTGGATCCACTGTCGGCCACCCAATTGACTAGTGCCTGTACCTGCTCAGGCCTTACCATCCTTAGAACGGCATTGGGCCCCACCAAATATTGCTGTAAATTCTGGCGGGTACTGGATCCTGAGGTAGTTGGTTCACTAGGACGTGTGGCTGTGGCAGAATGGCCACGTCCTCTCCCAGCACCAGAGGGTACACTAACACCACCACGACAGCGTCCGCGTCCCTTACTAGATGTTTTCCTCATTGTTACCGTTCACCAAGCACCACAATAAGGAATAAAATATTTGGCCCAATGTATTGATTTCAAATTTAGGCCTTTTTTGACAGGCACCTAACACGATCTGCCTATTTGTTTTTGTAGCGTATTACACTAATCCAGGCACAGCAGTAACCACTGATTTAGGGGAATATCTCTTTTAGGGCTAGTATTTAGGCCCTGGATGAAAGGTATTCTTTTATGGACAGATTTACACTTGGCCTGCAACAGCTGGGACACCAGATCCAGGGTATTGCTATATTGGCAGGTTAATTTCACCCCAGAACAATATATATGTGCAGTATACGGGCACTTTAATACCCGTTTACCACCAATCTGTTATGTTCCTTAAGTGTCTCATATAATTGCCTGCAGCAATGTGAAGGTTGTCATGTAGGTATTAGACCACTGGGGGGAGCTGGTGAGCAGGATATATATATAGCTAGGCCAAGGCAGGCTAGTGTTAGTGCAGACCCTGGAGTCTGTGAAGGCCACATGTCTCAGGCCTAAGCGAGTCAGCAGAAGTCAAGCAGAGGCAATCCCTAGAGCAAGAGGTACTAAATGCCAAGAGGAGGTACACTGTCTACTGGAGATTCAAGGATATAAGCCAGAAGTAGGGCATTGGGGCCTTGAAGCATCAATTCCAGTCAGGACAAGTCAGGAAGAAAGTAAGGTTCACCTGCAATTCTAAGTCCTGTTGTCTTTCCCTCTGTTATACCTTGCTGGATGTAAGCCTGCTGTAACTGCGACTGTACAAACGTCTATTCTCTGCAACAAGAACTGTGTTAAGAGGTTGCCTGCTGTATTTTCTACGGTTTTCAGTAAAGTTGGAATTCTGTTTTCAAGTTACAAGTCTGCACCTCTGTTATTCCTACTATAAATACGGTGTGCCACCGTTTACTGGCACTGGCGTCACGACACCTCAGGGACCCAGCCATAGGCACGTTAAACTACAACACCAAGGGCACCTCACATTCCACCTGGCTGTGTCCCGCAAGAACCCAGAGAGTGCCCCAGAGGAACAGCGTGCCGGCCTCTCCATCACTGGCATTCCCCAGGTTAGTTCCATACATTGCCCTGACTTGGGGATGCTACATTTTGGCGTCACGAACAGGATACGCACGTTTTACGGACTGTGAGCAAAAACGTGAACTTTGTGCCTTAACCAGTTTGCCAAGTGACAAAACGCCTGTTTATTTGAAGTAAACTTTGCGGACCTAAAACGTACAGAAAAGTGTCCCAAAACCTCCAGGAAGCGCTGTGCAGTGTTGCGCTATCAAGAGGAAGAAAATCGCCACTTCAAAGTGCATTTTTGTGGACTTTTATGCTGTTTTACTACCGCTGCTTGCTGTCATTGAATTGATGCATCATGGCGCCCAAGATGGCCGCCTGAACTGTGGACTTATCTACTGCGCCATCACTACTCATTGCTGGCGGGAAAACTTAGCGCCAAACTCTGCAGCGTCACCACTTTATTCAAATTTCCCAAGCTGGACTCCACCTACCTTGGACTTGGAAGAACGCAGACGCTGTTCCCCGTCGGAGCAAGTCCGAAGCTCCGCCTCCAGCCCGACGTCCTCGCGGGAAAGGACGCTGCGCAAGGGATTCCCGAAGACGCCCTTCCGGATCTCGCGAGATTTGGACCGCCTGCACCGGAGTAAGTACAAACTCCTGGGAGAAATAATCCTACACCGGAGAGGGGTCGCCTGGTTAGTAAGGCCCAAAAAGGGGATACCAGACTCTGTCCATCGATCGCGCCACCGGCCAGTAACCCCGCCAGCGCGACATCGGACCTATCGCTACCTCTTAAAGGGACCGCTCAACCAATTAATCTGCATCATGTCGGACTCAGAAGTAGCCGAGCAGCCTGCCCCCAGGGAGCCAGTGGCCACCAACGGTATTGCAGCCTGCCAACATGATGCCGCTGACGATGCCGTACTACTTTGGGGCTCCATGGTTTCCCGTTATGCCGGGAGGCTCATAATTTAAAAGACTTCCAAGACAAAATCCTGGCTCTGTTCCGGCTCTATCCTATTAACCCGGAGCAGCAAATGGAGATTCTGTTAGCCCAGTTGGAAGGAGCGGCCCGTCGAGAAGTCATGTCCTGGCCCAGTTCTGAGAGGAGTACCATAGAGCAGATCTTTGACCGCCTCAGCACTACCTTTGAAGTCAGGACGGTGTCTGAAATAAAGATGCGCTTCTTCAGTAAGAAACAAAAGCCTGGTGAGTCACTCCGTGATTTTGCTTTATCCCTCCAAGAGGCCTGGAGAGCCGTCATTCATATAGACCCTAGAGAGATTGACACCCAGGATCAAACTCTGAGAGAGCAATTTATTGCGGGTGTGAATAGCGAATCTTTAAAAACACAATTGAAAATGTTGTCGGCTCAGCACCCTAACAGTATTTTCCTGGACTTTAAAGAACTGGCCATCAATATTCTGGGACAACATCTGCCAACGGAACCAGTGGCCCATCCCGAGCCTCCTGTCCGTAATCCTAAGCCAACGGATACCAGACTGCCAGGGGCCAGCCAAGCCGCCCAGACTCCAGTTCCTGATACAGTAGCTGCTCTGATGGAACAGGTCAATTACCTCACTAAGAGCCTGGAAAAAGTCTGCAGGAAACTGGAAGAGTGGGAGAAACCCTTAATGCTGGAAGATGAACTCCTTTTGCCTCAAAAGCCTGGCCCCCTGCGTATCAAGAAGTTTATCCCAGAGATCCTGGAAGACGCTCAAGTGACCGGTTTAGGAACCGCAAGCGACCTTCCTGTAATTACTGCAAGAAGTTGGGTCATACTGAATCTACTTGCTGGCAGTTAAACGGGTCACCCTCGAGGCTGAGGACCGCCCTCGGGAGGTAGAACAACAGGTCCAAGGGATCCAAACTGGATGCCCTGCTATGTGGGGTCCCGTCCCAAAATAAACGTCCGGATCAATGGAGTGCCTTTTGAAGCGTTGCTGGACACTGGATCTCAAGTCACCACTATTCAGCAGTCCACCTTTAATCAGTTCTGGAGTTCCAGCCTGCTTACCCAGCCACCTGAGTCCTGGTTGGAGATAATTGCAAGCAATGGTAAGCCCATAAAGGTCCATGGATACTGGGAACCCACGCTCCAGGTGGGAGAAGCCACTTTACCACAGCAAGGAGTGATCGTGGTACAAACCGGGATAAAGGGGTCACCCTGTGATTGTTGGGACTAATGTTTTCAAAAATTGCTACCCTGAGGTACTTGAAGCTCTCCATCAGTCCCTGCCTGCAGCTTCCTCTGCCTCCAAGAAGGTCCTCCAAAAGACCATCAGCGTACTGTGTGCTCAGCAGAGGTTTGCAAATGAAAAAGGAGAGATCTGCACCGCCAGGATCGGTGATAATAGACCAGTGACTCTACCTCCAAACTCCCAAACTCTCCTGTGGTGCCGTGCTGTCCTGGGAGTCCAGGGCCAAGACTATCCGGCCCTGGTGGAACCTGTCCAGATGGAGAACTACCCATATGTGCGAGCTGCCAAGTGCCTGGCGACCGTCTCCCAAGGTAAAGTACCTGTCCGTCTGATTAACCTCAGCGATCATCCTGCTGTGCTTACTAAGCACTGTCCTGTTGCCCAGCTTTCCCAGGTTTCCTTCCAGGATGTCATCCGCCTGCCTGTCACCGAGAAGCCATCAGCTGCCACTCGAGGACCTCTTCCTGCGGACGACTCTCCAGTGCCCTGGTGGAAGGAACTCCATGTCGGGACGAAGCTACCCCGCAGCATCAACTAGAGGGACTCCTGAACCTAGTAAAGCAACACCATCAAGCCTTCAGTAAGCATGCAACGGACTATGGAGAGGTCAGTGTTATCCAACACACCATACCCACTGGCTCTCATCCTCCCATTAAAGAGAGGTATAGACCCATACCACCAACTTCATACCAAACTGTTAAAGAGATGATCCAAGAAATGAAAGACTCAAACGTAATCCGGGACAGTCGTAGTCCCTGGGCTGCCCCTGGTTTTAGTAAAAGAAAGATGGTGGCATCCGGTTTTGTGTAGACTATAGAAAGATAAATCAGATCACTCACAAAGATGCTTACCCATTGCCACGTATTGAGGAGTCTCTAACTGCTCTAGGCTCCTCCGCCTATTTCTCCACCTTAGATTTAACCAGCGGATATTGGCAAGTGCCCATGGCCCCTGAAGATAGGGAAAAGACTGCTTTCACCACCCCTATGGGCCTGTTTGAATTTAATTGCATGCCATTTGGACTGTGTAATGCCCCCGGACCTTTCAAAGATTAATGGAGCGGTGCTTAGGCCATAAGAACTTTGAGACGGTGCTGTTGTACCTGGATGACGTTATCATCTATTCTAAAACGTATGAGGACCATTTAAAACATTTAGCTGAGGTGTTTGAAATCCTTATTAAATACGGCCTCAAGATTAAACCGTCCAAATGTCACTTGCTGAAACCTGCTGTAAAATACTTGGGACATGTTGTAAGCGCAGAGGGGGTCCAGCCTGATCCTGATAAGTTGGCTGCTGTCCGAAATTGGCCGGTTCCCACTACAGTGAAGGAAGTGAGGAGTTTCCTTAGCTTCGCTGGCTACTACCGGCGCTTTATCCCCCACTTCGCTCAAATAGCGGATCCAATCCAGGAACTCCTGAGGGGGCAACCAAAAAGAGCCCAAAGACTCCTGTCCCCATTGAATGGAATGAAGAGAGGGAGGTTGCATTTCAGTTGTTAAAGAAGAAGTTGACTGAACCTCCTGTGCTGGGGTACCCAGATTACAGTAAGCCATTTCACCTTTACACAGATGCCAGTAAGAAAGGCCTGGGAGCAGTGCTGGCTCAAGTGCAAGAAGGGAAAGAGAGGGTGATAGCTTATGCCAGTCGGTCCTTAAAGGGAGCTGAAAAGAATGATCAGAATTATAGCTCTTTCAAATTAGAGTTTCTGGCCTTAGTGTGGGCGGTAACAGAAAAATTCAAAGACTATTTGGCTGCCACTCCATTTATTGCCTTCACTGATAATAATCCTCTGGCCCACCTGAACACCGCCAAACTGGGGGCCTTAGAACAGAGATGGGCCTCCCGCCTTGCTAATTACGACTTCACTGTAAAATACCGGGCTGGCCGCTCAAACGATAATGCTGATGCCCTGTCAAGGCTCCCCACTGAGATAGCACCAGATGACAAACGGGATGCCTGGGAAGATGTAGAGATGCCAGCATTTTACAACAGGTTTGCTCAACAGGACCAAGCTCAAGCTGCCAACAGTGGAACCTCTGACCCTCCATCCTTTGATAAGCCTGCATCCAGAGAAGAAAAGTGGATTAAGTTGCAATCAGAGAGTAGAGTTCTCGGTGAACTGCTGGACTTCTTCATCAGTGGCAGAACCCCTGAAAGAATTCGGCGAAAGACCGCAGACCCAGAACTCATCAAATTGTGGAAGCAACGTCAACAACTGTTCCTTCGAAAAGGCCTGTTGCTGCGACGAAGCCTGGATCCAGTGTCAAATGACAGAGTGCACCAGATCCTCATCCCACGTCGTGATGCAGGTATGGTTCTAGAAATGTATCATGATAGGTCTGGACATTTTGGGGTTCAAAAGACTGAGGCCACTATCCGTAGGCGGTTCTACTGGGTTGGAATCAGAGAGGACATTGAGAAGTGGTGTCGGGAATGTACAGCCTGTGCCCTAAAGAGAGGTGAATATCATGATCAGAGAGCACCGCTGCACCCTATTATAAGTACCGCCCTCTTGAACTGGTTGCGATTGACCACGTGAAGTTAGAGCCCAGTCACTCAGGGTATGCCTATGCCATGACTATTATTGACCATTTCACTAAGTTTGCCGTAGCAGTGCCTGTGAAGGACCTAACAGCCAAGACGACCGCTGAATTGTTCTGGAAACACTTCCTCCTGCCTTACGGCTGCCCAGAAAAGATCCTCACCGACCAGGGTCTGCGTTTGAGTCTCATCTGTTCCAGGAGCTGTGCCGACTACACAATTGCCAAAAGGTCCGGACCACGGCCTATCATCCACAAGGTAATGGACTCTGTGAAAAGATGAATCAGACCCTGATTGAAATGTTGAGAGCCGTGCCTCCTGAGACCAGAGGAGATTGGCCTAACCTGTTACCACAGCTCATGTATACGTACAATAATACTATCCATTGTTCCACTGGATACACTCCTTTCTACCTGTTGTTTGGGCGTCAGGGTAAATTGCCTGCAGACCATTCCCTGGACGTACAAGTGCTGGACGACATTAATCCCCTGCCTAAAACTGACTGGGTAATGGAACATCAAAGGCGCTTGCTTAATGCCAAAGAAATTGTCCAGGAGCGCATGGAAGGTGCCCGGGAGCGACAACAAAAAGACTATGATTTGGCGGCCCATGCAGAGCCCTTGGCTGTGGGGGACACCGTGTGGTTAAAGAACAATCACCGTACTCAGTAAGCTGGACAGTAAATGGGAGAGAACTCCCTATCTTGTGTCTGCCATCCCTAATGCTGAAACTCATACCTATGAGGTCACCAGAGAGGGTAAGGGTCCCCAAATTGTTCACAGAAACCGCCTAAAACTCTGCATGACAAAGGAGCCCATTGCTGGAGGCTCCGGACCCCAGTCTCCTGTGCCAGGACTTGCTGCTCAGCCTGTGGAGCCTATGCAGGCTGTGGCAGATCTATTTAATGATGCTGAACCACTCCATTGGTTCCTCACACCCTGGTTAAATTTGTTGGTGCCCGCTCCGGCACCTACTGTGCCTTCACCTCCGGAAGAGCCGGTTCAAAATGTCCCGGATCCAGTCCCCTTGTAGAGGATCCTCCGGCTCCTGTTGTTCCTGACCAGGGTCTCACTGGTGGAGACCCTCCTGTTGCTCCTCTCCCTTCTACCTCGATTCTAAGGGAGGAGGACACTCCTGTGTTGAGAAGGTCCACCCGGATGAACAGGGGACGTCCGCCAGTCCGTTTAGGGGACTTTGATTATACTGGTGGTGTCTCCTCCCGGGCAGTTACTACTGGAAATAGTTTGCTTGACGTTTGTGCGCAAGAATGGACTCCTCCACGTGAGCCCTTGCCTGTTATACACCCCCAGGACACCTCTGTGTGAGCATCATCCTTTTTAAGTTTGTGCCCAGAGATGGACTCCCTGTGTGCGAGCCTCTGTGATATGTTCTTATTATGGACTCTGGCATTCTCTTATGGACTATCCTGGTGTTAACCATTGATTTGCTGTACCAGGTCAGCATCACAGCTCTGCATTAATAGCCTGCAAGCAGAGGACGTCGCCCTTGTCACCGCGCTCCACCTTTCCAGCTGGACCTGATATGATTATTTATGCAGATGTCATTCATTTGTGTCTATGTATGCCTGCATGTTTTCCTTTTGTCTTTCAGGAGAAGAATCCAGCTGGGTGGACTCCTGTGGGAGTACGAGGTCGCACTCAGTTTAAAGTCGTGGGGTATGCAGTATACGGGCACTTTAATACCCGTTTACCACCAATCTGTTATGTTCCTTAAGTGTCTCATATAATTGCCTGCAGCAATGTGAAGGTTGTCATGTAGGTATTAGACCACTGGGGGAGCTGGTGAGCAGGATATATATATAGCTAGGCCAAGGCAGGCTAGTGTTAGTGCAGACCCTGGAGTCTGTGAAGGCCACATGTCTCAGGCCTAAGCGAGTCAGCAGAAGTCAAGCAGAGGCAATCCCTAGAGCAAGAGGTACTAAATGCCAAGAGGAGGTACACTGTCTACTGGAGATTCAAGGATATAAGCCAGAAGTAGGGCATTGGGGCCTTGAAGCATCAATTCCAGTCAGGACAAGTCAGGAAGAAAGTAAGGTTCACCTGCAATTCTAAGTCCTGTTGTCTTTCCCTCTGTTATACCTTGCTGGATGTAAGCCTGCTGTAACTGCGACTGTACAAACGTCTATTCTCTGCAACAAGAACTGTGTTAAGAGGTTGCCTGCTGTATTTTCTACGGTTTTCAGTAAAGTTGGAATTCTGTTTTCAAGTTACAAGTCTGCACCTCTGTTATTCCTACTATAAATACGGTGTGCCACCGTTTACTGGCACTGGCGTCACGACACCTCAGGGACCCAGCCATAGGCACGTTAAACTACAACACCAAGGGCACCTCACATTCCACCTGGCTGTGTCCCGCAAGAACCCAGAGAGTGCCCCAGAGGAACAGCGTGCCGGCCTCTCCATCACTGGCATTCCCCAGGTTAGTTCCATACATTGCCCTGACTTGGGGATGCTACATATGTGTAAGCGGATACTATGAAATCTGTCCTGCAACTGCTGGGACACCAGATCCAGGGTATTGCTATATTGGCAGGTTAATTTCACCCCAGAAAATAATCTATCCTTTGCCAGACAGCAGACAGTATTATACTTGTCTAGCCAAAGCTGGAACACCAGATTTAGGGGATTGGTATTTGGGCAATTGTATTTAACCCCTTAATAAAATATAGAAATTGCTGTCCTGAGTTTCTAGGGGTGACAATTAGCACAGCAAAGCCCCTGATGTAGGATATAGCAAAAAAAAAACTAGTATTGATGGATTGATGGACTTGGTGGCAGCTTCTTCTGGTGCACCACAAGTCACAAAATGGCCGCCGATCAACCCAGAAAATAAGTGACAGAAAAACGCTCTGTGCAGCCTAAAAACCAGTGAGCAAGTAACTAGCAGAAGTTCAATGATTCTCAGCTGTTGATCGATCACTTCATTAAGTGTTTTGGCTAAGTTAATCCCTTCCTAATCTCGCCCTAACACAGCAGCTGCATCCTCTCCCTACACTAGTCAGAGCAGTGTGACGTGCGGTGCTACGTGACTCCAGCTTAAATAGAGGCTGTGTCACATGCTGCACTAGGCCAATCACAGCCATGCCATTAGTAGGCATGGCTGTGATGTGATCTTAGGGCAAGAAGCAAAACGCTAGCTGATTGGCTGCTGTGCAGCCCTTCAGAAAGCGGGAAGTAATCGACGAACACCGAACCCGAACCCGAACTTTTTTGAAAATGTCCGGGTTCGGGTCCGGGTCCCGGACACCCCAAAATTCGGTACGAACCCCAACGATGCTCGAACGGTTCGCTCAACACTATTGGCAGGTTAATTTCACCCAAGAAAAAAATATATGTGTAAGCGGACACTATGAAATTTGGCCTGCAACTGTTTGGACACCAGATCCAGGGTATTGCTATATTGGCAGGTTAATTTAACCCCAGAAAAAACATATATGTGTACGCAGACACTATGAAATCGGTCCTGCAACTGCTGGGACACTAGATCCAGGGTATTGCTATATTGGCAGGTTAATTTAACCCCAGAACAAAATATATGTGTAAGCGGACACTATGAAATCAGTCCTGCAACTGCTTGGACACCAGATCCAGGGTATTGCTATATTGGCAGGTTAATTTCACCCCAGAAAAAAATATATGTGTAAGCGGACACTATGAAACCTGGCCTGCAACTGTTTGGACACCAGATCCAGGGTATTGCTATAATGGCAGGTTAATTTAACCCCAGAACAATATATATGTGCAAGCGGACACTATGAAATCGGGCCTGCAACTGTTTGGACACCAGATCCAGGGTATTGCTATAATGGCAGGTTAATTTCACCCCTGAAAAAAATATATGTGTAAGCAGACACTATGAAATCTGGCCTACAACTGTTTGGACACCAGATCCAGGGTATTGCTATATTGGCAGGTTAATTTAACCCCATAACAAAATATATGTGTAAGCGGACACTATGAAATCGGTCCTGCAACTGCTGGGACACCAGATCCAGGGTATTGCTATATTGGCAGGTTAATTTCACCCCAGAACAAAATATATGTGCAAGCGGACACTATGAAATCTGTCCTGCAACTGCTGGGAGAACAGATCCAGGGTATTGCTATATTGGCAGGTTAATTTCATCCCAGAAAATAATCTATCCTTTGCCAGACAGCAGACAGTATTATACTTTGTCTAGCCAAAGCTGGAACACCAGATTTAGGGGATTGGTATTTGGGCAATTGTATTTAACCCCTTAATAAAATATAGAAATTGCTGTCCTGAGTTTCTAGGGGTGACAATGAGCACAGCCAAGCCCCTGATGTAGGATATAGCAAAAAAAAAACTAGTATTGATGGATTGATGGACTTGGTGGCAGCTTCTTCTGGTGCACCACAAGTCACAAAATGGCCGCCGATCAACCCAGAAAATAAGTGACAGAAAAACGCTCTGTGCAGCCTAAAAACCAGTGAGCAAGTAACTAGCAGAAGTTCAATGATTCTCAGCTGTTGATCGATCACTTCATTAAGTGTTTTGGCTAAGTTAATCCCTTCCTAATCTCGCCCTAACACAGCAGCTGCATCCTCTCCCTACACTAGTCAGAGCAGTGTGACGTGCGGCGCTATGTGACTCCAGCTTAAATAGAGGCTGTGTCACATGCTGCACTAGGCCAATCACAGCCATGCCATTAGTAGGCATGGCTGTGATGTGATCTTAGGGCAAGAAGCAAAACGCTAGCTGATTGGCTGCTGTGCAGCCCTTCAGAAAGCGGGAAGTAATCGACGAACACCGAACCCGAACCCGAACTTTTTTGAAAATGTCCGGGTTCGGGTCCGGGTCCCGGACACCCCAAAATTCGGTACGAACCCCAACGATGCTTGAACGGTTCGCTCAACACTATTGGCAGGTTAATTTCACCCCAGAAAAAAATATATGTGTAAGCGGACACTATGAAATCTGGCCTGCAACTGTTTGGACACCAGATCCAGGGTATTGCTATATTGGCAGGTTAATTTAACCCCAGAAAAAAATATATGTGTACGCGGACACTATGAAATCGGTCCTGCAACTGCTGGGACACCAGATCCAGGGTATTGCTATATTGGCAGGTTAATTTAACCCCAGAACAAAATATATGTGTAAGCGGACACTATGAAATCGGTCCTGCAACTGCTGGGACACCAGATCCAGGGAATTGCTATATTGGCAGGTTAATTTAACCCCAGAACAAAATATATGTGTAAGCGGACACTATGAAATCGGTCCTGCAACTGCTGGGACACCAGATCCAGGGTATTGCTATATTGGCAGGGTAATTTCACCCCAGAACTAAATATATGTGTAAGCGGATACTATAAAATATGTCCTGCAACTGCTTGGACACCAGATCCAGGGTATTGCTATATTGGCAGGTTAATTTCACCCCAGAAAAAAATATATGTGTAAGCGTACACTATGAAATCTGGCCTGCAACTGTTTGGACACCAGATCCAGGGTATTGCTATATTGGCAGGTTAATTTAACCCCAGAACAAAATATATGTGTAAGCGGACACTATGAAATCGGTCCTGCAACTGCTGGGACACCAGATCCAGGGCATTGCTATATTGGCAGGTTAATTTCACCCCAGAACAAAATATATGTGTAAGCGGACACTATGAAATCTGACCTGCAACTGTTTGGACACCAGATCCAGGGTATTGCTATATTGGCAGGTTAATTTAACCCCAGAACAAAATATATGTGTAAGTGGATACTATGAAATCTGTCCTGCAACTGCTGGGACAACAGATCCAGGGTATTGCTATATTGGCAGGTTCATTTCACCCCAGAAAATAATCTATCCTTTGCCAGACAGCAGACAGTATTATACTTGTCTAGCCAAAGCTGGAACACCAGATTTAGGGGATTGGTATTTGGGCAATTGTATTTAACCCCTTAATAAAATATAGAATTTGCTGTCCTGAGTTTCTAGGGGTGACAATTAGCACAGCCAAGCCCCTGATGTAGGATATAGCAAAAAAAAAATAGTATTGATGGATTGATGGACTTGGTGGCAGCTTCTTCTGGTGCACCACAAGTCACAAAATGGCCGCCGATCAACCCAGAAAATAAGTGACAGAAAAACGCTCTGTGCAGCCTAAAAACCAGTGAGCAAGTAACTAGCAGAAGTTCAATGATTCTCAGCTGTTGATCGATCACTTCATTAAGTGTTTTGGCTAAGTTAATCCCTTCCTAATCTCGCCCTAACACAGCAGCTGCATCCTCTCCCTACACTAGTCAGAGCAGTGTGACGTGCGGCGCTACGTGACTCCAGCTTAAATAGAGGCTGGGTCACATGCTGCACTTGGCCAATCACAGCCAAGTAGCTTACAACTACTAGGTGTCCAAGCTGGACATGTGGCACGAACTTGCGTTCTACGCCTTGGAGATGCTGGCCTGCCCAGCCGCTAGATTATTGACTGAGTGTGTATTTAGTGCTGCTGGTGGCATTATAACAGATAAGTGTATCCGCTTGTCCACTGACAATGCTGACAGGTTGACTCAGATAAAAATGAACAAGGCCTGCATTGACCCTGACTTCTCCACTCCACCAGAGGAAATCTGAGCAAATGAGGAACAAAAACGCAATTTAAATGTATGCTTTATAATGTACTCAATCCACAAGATTCAGATGCACCCTTTTCACCGCAAAAAAAGGGTATATGTTTGAATATTGTTTTCTCATCTGCCTCCTCTTCAATACAGAATATATACGCCCTCACTACAATGTTTTGTAGGGTTCGCTCGGCATCAGGCCCTCACCCCCAATGCTTTATACCGTCTCCTCACCTGTAGGCCATCACTGCAATGTTTTATGGGGTTCGCTAGGCTTTAGGCCCTCACCTCCAATGCTTTATACCGTCTCCTCACCTGTAGGCCATCACTGCAATGTTTTATGGGGTTCGCTAGGCTTTAGGCCCTCACCTCCAATGCTTTATATGGTCTGCTCACCTGTAGGCCATCACTGCAATGTTTTATGGTGTTCGCTAGGCTGCAGGCCCTCACCTCCAATGTTTTATACCATCTGCTCACCCGTAGGCCATCACTGCAATGTTTTATGGGGGTCGCTCACCTTCAGTCCCTCACCTCCAATGCTTTATACGGTCTGCTCACCTGTAGGCCATCACTGCAATGTTTTATGGGGTTTGCTAGGCTTCAGGCCTTCACCTCCAATGCTTTATATGGTCTGCTCACCTGTAGGCCATCACTGCAATGTTTTATGGGGTTTGCTCACCTTCAGTCCCTCACTACAATTTTTTATTGGGTCCACTCACCTTCAGGCCCTCAACTATAATGTTTTAGAGGGTAACCAGCACGCCCTTGCTCCAAATGTTTTTTCCACTTATACACTCCACAAAAGGGCTTTAGAACATATAACTGCACAGCTAAATGGCAAAGAGGCCCCTATTTTTTTCACTTATACACTACACAAAGGCTTTAGAGCATATAACTGCACCGCTGAACAGCAAATAGGCCCTTTTATTTTTTCCAGTTATACACCACACAAAAGGCTTTAGAACACATAACTGCACCGCTGAACGGCAAATAGGCACTTATTTTTTTTCCACTTATACACTCCAGAAAAGGCTTTAGAACATATAACCACTGAACAGCAAATAAAAAAAAATTTTGTGCCACTAATACATGCCAAAATTTTCGCACTTCACCACAAAACAGCTAATAAGCCCTTTTTTTCCTACTGCACCGCATAAGGGCAAATAAGACGTATAAATATTTCCTTGTAATAAACCATGTTAATGGCTGTATCTAACAGCACTTGAACCCCAATAACACGAATGGTTTGCTGGAATTACAGAGCTGTATAATGGCAATTTGTATCCCCAGTCAGTGCAGCAAGATATAATAGGATTGTTCCTACTAACCAGGAAGTAACCTCACCTACTGAACCCTGTTCTACATAAATGCTGTGGAATGATTCCTCCCTATCCTTTCCCTACACCTTGAATAATCTTTCCCTGAACTTGTAAATATTTTTTTCGAAATCTTTCCTAGCACTGCCCCTAGTGCCTGCTGACGTCTCTCCCTACACTAAGTACAATGGAAAATGGCAGATTCCAAGATGTCTGAGGCTCTTTAGAAGGCTGTTACATCACAGGGCTGGCTGGCTGCTGATTGGCTGCATGCATGGCATTATGAGTGATCCCACCTTTCCAGAGTTCCTTGATCCATGTCCTCACACATGCAGCAGCCATTTTAGGAAAAAAATGCGAATCTTTACCATGAAGCGTGAGGAAATTCGGATTCGTGCAAATCTAATTTTTCCTGAAATTTGGATCAAATTTGACTTCGTCAACTTCGATTCGCTCATCTCTAGTCATAAGTATCAAAATCTCAGAAAACCCCTTTAAAAAAGATACAAGAAGCCAATGCCTTGATTTTTTTCTCATCAGGATTTTTTTAAAGTAGAACTTATTTGAATTGACTCTCCATTTGGCTTCTTTTGAAAATAAAGATTAGATTTGAATATCTTCTATAGTGTTAGGCGAGCATGCTCGGCCGAACACTAGTTTGGCTCAAGCATCGCAATGCTCAGGACATTGCGGTGTTCAGCCAAATACCGCTTGTGCTGGAGAGTGATGCTCGAGTATCCTCACAGACACAGACAATAAACATACAGGTAAATACTGCTATTCACTGTAATGTCGTAGCCATGTGGGCTGCTGGCATTACAGTCATTGGCTGGCCGGAACGTGTCATCGGGTGCTATATAGCTCCCAATGACACGTGTTCAGCTCGGTCTTGGTCAGCGTGGGCTGGAGAGTATAAGAGACAGATAGTGTAGGGAGTGAAATAGGAATATTTTAGATTTTATACTTGTTATAGACCCAAAAGTCCTTAGTTCTTAGGACTATTGTGTGTAGCAGCAATATATATTTTTTAGCGCAACCTGCGCTAAATTGCTAAAACTTGTTAGAGATAGAGACCCAAAATCCTTTTAAGGACTATTGTGTGTGGCAGCAATATATATTTTTAGTGCAAACTGAACTAAATTGCTAAAGCTTGTTAGAGACCCACAAGTCCATTTAAGGACTATAGTTGTATCTGGCAGCAACTTGTTTGGCCGCTGCAGACAGCGACATTATCTGCACTACATCTCCTGTCTAACATGTGCGCAGCCTAAAAATATCTGACATCCAGTGTACTTTTTCGGTAGACGGTGTTCACTGCGGACAGTTACATTACATGCACTACATCTTCTGTATAACGTTTTCATATCCGAAATATTAGTGACATTTAGTCTAATTTTTTTGCTGCTGTTGGCAGTGACATTACCTGCGCTACATCTCCTGTATAACTTTGCCCATCCTAAATATCAGTGACATTCATTCAGTGTAATTTTTTATTAGCTGGTGGTGACAGCGACATTACTTGCACTATACCTCCTCTATAACGTGTGCACATCCTAAATATCAGTGAAATTAATTCAGAGTAATTTTTTATTAGCTCGTGGTGACAGCGACATTACTTGCTCTATACCTCCTGTATAACGTGTGCGCATCCTAAATATCAGTGACATTCATTCAGTTTCACTTTTTTTTAGCCGGTGGTGACAGCGACATTATTTAAGCTATACCTCCTTTATAATGTGTGCACATCCTAAATATCAGTGACATTCATTCAGTGAAATTTTTTATTAGCCCGTGGTGACAGCTATATTATTTGAACTATACCTCCTCTACACGTGTGTGCATCCTAAAAATACCTGTGACATTCTGTGTACTTTATTTTCGCATACACTTACAAAACCTGCGCTACTATACGTGTGACATTCTTGCAAGCATATATCACATTTAAAATGAAGAAGGCAAGCAGTAAGGGACATGGAAATGGGCCGGGGTACGGTGAAACTGTGCCTGCTGCCAGAGAACAAGAAACACATTCATCCACGATACCTAGCTTCATGTCCCAGTTTGCAGGGTGACGCAGGACACCACTCTCGAAGTCAGACAACTGCGACCAGGTGGTTGGTTGGATTGCAGCAGATAATGCTTCCAGTCGGTTAAGCACCACCCTGTCTTCCACAAAGTCCAGTCTCAGTAGCCAAGAGTCTGGTCAACATAATACTCATCCTGATCCTCCTTCCTCCCACCATGGAGAGTCTTTGCAAAAAATGTATCCCACACTCAAATATTCCGAGGAGCTCTGTTCATCACCATTCCTAATATGGGCCTTTCGCAAAGCCAGCTTGAAGAGGGACATGAGGAGATCTTGCGCCTTGATTCCCAAACTCTTCAGCATCCACAATGAGAAAAAGGTGACGGTGGGGAACGGCAATTAGTGTTTGACAAGGTGGATGATGATGATGAGACACAGTTGCCAATAAGTCAACTGCAATTAGTGTCTCAAGAGGTTCATGATGAGGATTAGACACAGTTGTCAATAACTGAGGTTGTTGTTAGGTCAACAAGTCTGTAGGATGACCAGAGTGAGAAAGTAGAAGAGGAGGTGGTGGACGATGAAGTCATTGACCCAACCTGGGAAGGTGGCATGTCGAATGAGGAAAGCAGTACAGAGGGGGAGGGATCCGCAGCACCGGAACAGGCTGGAATAGGCAGTGGGGTGGCCAAAGGGAGAAGGAGGGCCACACCAAATATGCCACCAACTGTTCTCCAAAGCACACCCTTGCGGAAATCTCCCTTACCAAGGGGTAGGTGTTCCGCAGTCTGGCGCTTTTTTGAGGAATGTGCGGACAATAAAAGAATTGTCATTTGCAACCTGTGCCGTGCCAAATTGAGCAGGGCCGTGAATACTAGCAACCTCACCACCACCAGCATGTTCCGCCACAGGGCATCAAAGCACCTCAATAGGTGGGCCGAAAGCCTGGGTCCACAATCAGTGTCTGCGGGTCACACTACTGCCTCCTCTTCCCCTATGTTACGTGCTGGCCAATCCCCTGTCCAAGACGCAGGCCCGGATGCCTCCCACCATGCATCTGGACCTTCGCAAGCACCATCAGCTAGCACATCAACTTCTATGTCCCAGCGCAGCGTACAGATGTCTATACCCCAGGCCTTTGAACAAAAGCGCAAATATCCAGCCAACCACCTACAGGCCGAAGCACTAAATGCGTACCCTTCAAAATTGCTTGCCCTGGAAATGTTGCCATTTAGGCTTGTGGTCATTGAGGCTTTCTGCAGCCTGATGGCGACGCCCATCTTGCGTTACTATGTCCGCAGCCGACAAAATTTTTCACGGTGTGCAGTCCCAGCCTTACACAAGCATGTGTCCCATAACATCACCCGTGCCCTGACCAAAGTAGTTATTTGGAAGGTCCAATTAACGAATGACAAAAACAACTGCTTTTGGCCAGGTACGCTTCATTTCTCTGACGGCACACTGGGTGACCGCTGTGGAGGCAGTGAGCGAGTAGTACCGACGCCAAGGATTGCGGGCTCTACTTCCATCAGGGTTGCCGCCGCCACCTACCTTAGTGGCTTAAACCCCCTCTCTTCCACATCCTCCTCCACTTCCACATCTGAATTATCATCTTGCAGTACCAGTCTGCCATCAGTCAGTAGCTGGAAGCAGTGTAGCACTGCAGTGGGGAAGCAGCAACAGGCCATGCTTAAACTGATTTTCTTAGGTGACAAACAGGACACCGCCACAGGTCTATAGCAGAGGATAAGGGACCAGACTAAGCTGTGGCTCTCGCCAGGCATGGTTGTGTGTGATAATGGCTGTAACTTGGTGGCAGATTTAGAGTTTGGCCAGCTCACACACATACCATGCCTAGCCCGTGTGTTCAACCTAGTGGTTCAGCGGTTTCTCAGAAACAAACCCAATTTGCCCGAGTTACTGGTGAATGTGCGCCATATGTGTGCCCATTTCCGCATGTCATCGACAACTTCCGCCGGTCTGGAAATGATGCAGCAGCGCTTGCAATTTCCAGCTCACCGACTGTTGTGCGACGTGAGCACACGCTGGAACTCGACGTTCCACATGTTGGCCAGGCTTTGTGAGCAGCAGAGGGCAGTAGTGGAATACCAGCTGCAACATGGTCGTCACCTTTCTAGTAAGCTTCCGCTCTTCACAAGCGATGATTGAGCACTGATGTCTGATCTCTGTGAGGTTTTACGCAACTTTGAGGATTCAACACAGATGGTGAGCGGCGATAACACTATTATCAGCGTAACCATCCCTCTTCTGTGTCTACTCAAATGCTCGCTGCTCACAATTAAGGTGGATGTTTTGCATGGGGATGAGGTGGAAATGGGAGAAGAGAGTACACAGGGTAATAGCCAGACCACCCTTAATTCATCTTCTCAGCGCAAATTGGATGAGGATGAGGAGGAGCAGGAGATAGTTGCCTCCGCTACAGAGGGTAGTTCCCATGGAAGTTTTATTCCATCTGTTCAGAGTGGATGGGTAGAAGAGGAGGCAGAGGATGAGGAGATTGAGAGTCATCCTCCTGATGAGGACAGCAAAGGCTTGTCTGTTGGGACTCTGGCACACATGGCTGACTATATGTTAGGTTGCCTTTCCTGTGACCCTCGCCTTGTACGCATTTTGGCCAACACTGATTACTGGTTGTTCACCCTTCTCGACAACAGCTACAAAGGGAACTTCTCGTATCTAATTCCTGTGGTGGAAAGGACAAGCAAAATGGTGCAATACCAGAAGGTCCTTGTGGAAAAATTGCTCTAAAAATTTCCAGCTGACAATGCTGGCTGCAGAGTACGTAGTTCCTTGACCAACCGAGGATAAGAGATGAGGGGAAAACACAGTAGTTCCAACAGAGGCAAGGCAACACTCTCCAAGGTCTGGAACAGTTTTATGAAACCCCGCCAGCACCCTCAACCTGATGCGTGGCCTAGTGTCACAAGGAGGGAAAAATTTTGGAAGATGGTGAAGGAGTACATAGCAGACCGTGTCAGCATGCTTATTGATCCCTCTATGCCTTACAACTATTGGGTGTCCAAGCTGGACACATGGTACAAACTGGCGCTCTACTCCTTGGAGGTGCTGGCCTGCCCCGCTGCCAGCGTTTTCTCAGAGCGTGTATTTAGTGCTGCTGGGGGCATAATAACTGATAAGTGCTGACCGGTTGACTTATAAAAATGAACAAGGCCTGGATTGCCCCTGACTTCTCTACTCCACTAGAGGAAAGTGGCTGAGCATAAAGGCACTCTAAATGTGGCTTTTATGGTGTATTGAATACACTTTATTCCCGTGCAGCTCTTCCACCACTAAAAAGGGTATATGGTTCAATCTCCCTTTTCTCATCCTCCTCCTCCATCATATCAACATGCTTATCAGGCTGTCCTCGCTCCTAATGTTTTAGAGGGTCAGCTTAGCAGTGGGCCCTCACCCATAATGCTTTTAAGGGTCACCAGCAGGCCCTCAACAATAACGTTTTTGAGGGTCAGCAGCAGGCCCTTGTTCATAATGTTTTAGTGGGTCACCAGCAGACCTTCAACCATAATGTTTTAGATTGTCAGATCAGCAGCAGGCACTTGCCCATAATGTTTTAGATGGTCAGCTCAGCAGCAGGACCTCACCCCTAATGTTTTAGATGGTCAGCTCGGAAGCAGGCCCTCGCCTATACTGTTTTATATGGTCAGCTCGGTTGAAAGCCCTCGCCCCTAATGTTTTAAAGGGCCAGCTGAGCAGCAAACCCCCACCCCTAATGTTTTGGAGAATCAGTTCAGAAGCAGAGCCTCACCACTAATCTTTAAGATGGTCAGCTCTGCAGCAGGCCCTCGCCCATAATGTGTTAGATGGTCAGATCAGCAGCAGGCACTCGCCCATAATGTTTTCGATGGTCAGCTCAGCAACAGGCCCTCGCCCATAATGTTTTAGATGGTCAGATCAGCAACAGGCCCTCGCGCCTAATGGTTTAGACGTTCACCTGCAGGCCATCAATCATAATTTAAAGGGTGTGTATGATTCCCTCCTTTATGTGTAATAAAGGGTGTATTGTAGTGCCAGTTCCTTGTTATTTTTGGCAGCCCTTTCACTAAGTGCATGGGCTTTATGAGTGTAGGAGTCCCACTACCTGAACAATTGTACCACAATGTGAATGAGGCTCTCCTTTATGTAATATACAAGTTGTATCGGAGTGTCTCTTCCTTGTAATTTTTGGCAGCACTTGCACTTTATATACAAGTAAATATACATGAAAGAATGTTTCCTAACAATTTTTCCTCTAAAAGGGATTTTATCGCTGTAAAATTGTCGTACTACTCGGACAGCATCTTTCCCAGCAGCGACATTGGAGTCTAAGATGCATCCACAAATCCTCCCCATGCTGTCCTGGAACCATTTCAGTGGTGTTTCCATCAATTTCCGACCTTTTCCTGTGAACCAGACACCCTCCCCTCTTCAGAGCAGGGGTTGCCTGGTTTAATGCTCGGGTTCTCCCATTGTGCTTGGGTGCTCGGTAGAGCACCCTAGCATCCTGAAGTGTTCTACTTGAGCACCCGAGCACTTTGGTGCTCGACCAACACTAATCTTCTATTATTTCAAGTTGCAATTCTGTTGGCATTTAAAGCATTTCTTGTGGTAATTTTTCTCCTGATCAGCAAGGCTACAACTATCATTCAGTCTGAAGGAAGAGTCAATTAATCATTTGAAGTACTCAATTGCATATAACAACTTTTCTGTAGCTTTCAGTTTATCATTGAGACTAATGTTCAATCCAAAAATATATTACTGTATATATACTGTGTAAACTTTAGGCAGGTATGGATAAATGCTGCAAAGTGTGAATGCTTTGAAAAATGGAAGCGTTAATTTATTTTTTCAGTAAACAAAATGAAAAGTGAATGAACAAAAGAGAAATCTAAATCAAATCAGTATTGACCACCCTTTGCCTTCAAAAAAGCATTAGTTCTTCTAGGTACACTAACACAGATTTTGAAGAAACTTTACAGTGAGATTGTTTCAAATAATTACATCTGGGCATGTAAGTTATACACTACAATAAGAGTGTGCCTTGTGAAAAATAAAATATAACTTTTATTCCGAATTCTTAAAAATGTGCATGGTCACTCTTACACTAGATAGGTATTCCCTGTATCAATAGGACTGTTAGGGATAAGACCAGTGGGAGGTACCAAGGCTTAGGGGGTCCTCTGTTAGGCATTTGCGGGAGCTTTCTGCATCCTGACCCTACAGTACACTAGAACGGTATAGGAAAACCCTGTGTGGCTGTAGTCGGAGCTGCAGAGTGTAAATTGGCAGACCACAATACTCACTCGTGGATCTCCAATAAGTGTATAGTGTTTTAATTGTGTAGTAACAACGTAGATGGCAGGTTTTCTGGCAGCCAGTCCAGACTTAGAAGCCTGGGCTACAGAGGCCAAAAATGTTTTTTCGGAATCCGAGTATGTTCAAATAACTTCTTCTATTAGCATCAAGAACGTTTTCAAGGATCTAACACTTTAGAACACTATTTCAGAGAGAAAATAGTGCCAAGGGGGTTAAGGATCAACCTAGCACCAGCCGATAGACTAAGAAACACAAGCCTCATTAAAAAGTGGGAAGAGGAAGCTACCTCTAGCTCCCATAGATTTATGCGCCTGCTTCTCGAGGAAGAAAGAGGAGTTCCTCCAAAATACAATAGATAGGTTCCAACACACAATCCGTGATAGGAAACATCAACAGTACCTAAGAGATTCTTTAGAATTCAAAGAGAACAGGGCCTATCTATTCCCTATGAAACCCACACAAAAGAAGCACAGAGTGAGGTTTCTTCTTCTGAGGCAGAGGGGTCAGAGCCTGAACAAGGGCGAACGTCCAGAGGCGGAGGTAGAGGCCGAAGAGGACAAAATAGAGGATATAGGAGGTTTAATACAGGGAGTGCACCAACATGCGACACCACAAGTCACACCTCAAATGCTCAATCCTCAGGTTCACAGTCCACCTCTTCATCTTCTTTTTTAGTCCAAACCCCCATGCTGGGACCGTATCATCTGAGAAACAAGGCACAGGGGGCATGGACACATAAATAAACTCCAAATTATTAATTTGTCCTCATACACCTCTGACCCCAGAAGACAGATCCCTTTTGAGTAAGGGTCTGTCTTTTTTGCCCACGGTGCACTTTGATCCCTTTGAGTGGAGCAAGGATATTGCTCTATTTACAAGGAAGCTCCAGTGGCACAAACATTTTGTCTCACTGTAAAAAATGTGCAGGGTCCAATATGAATCCACAAGAACTGGAAGTGACCAGAACACAGGTTAGTCTGATGACGGAGGGGGAACGTGATAGGGCGGAGGGTCAGTTTACGGAACTTAAATAAAAAAGTACCCAAATGCCACCACCTATACCGGACTACAGTGTTACAATCTTTAATAAACTGGTCCTAAGGGATCTGGAGGAAATAAGAAATCCCAAAGGGGGTCAAAACCTCACAAAAGGAGAATATCTAGCCCTTAAAAAACTAGAAAGGGACCAGGGGTTGGTAATAAAACCCTCGGACAAAGGGGGAAACTTGGTCTTTATGGACCAGGGCTCTTATTAAAGGATGTGTTTGGACATCATAGAGGACAGAGAGACTTATGAGCTCTTATCAAGCAACCCTGGAACTGTGTATATCTCTGAACTTAAAGAGATTCTTAATAAAGGGCTGAGAGAAAAATTGCTAAGTGAGGCAGAATTTGATTTCTTCCTACCACAGTTTCCAGTCACTGCCACCTTCTACTCCCTACCCAAGATACACAAGGGCACAAAGCCCTTAAGGGGTCGCCCAATTGTGTCAGGGGTAGGGAGTATAAGTCAGAACGTAGGCATATATGTGGACAGAATTGTCCGCCCATTTGTGGAAGCGCTTCCATCCTATCTCCGGGACACGTCTGACCTTCTCCTGCGTTTGAATGGAGTTTGTTTGGACGAGAATACTATCTTTGCCTCCATAGATGTGGAGGCACTGTATAGCTCTATCCGTCATCAATTAGGGCTGCAGGCGGTGGAGATGTATCTATCTATGAGGGACAAGAGGCTGGAAGCTCGCAACCCGGAACCACTTTGTCTTCAGCAACCGCTTTTACCACCAGCTCAGGGGCACCGCTATGGGCAGTTCTTGCGCACCATCCTACGCAAATTTGCTTCTGGGCTGGTGGAAGGCCAATCACATGGGGTCTGAGGAGTTGGATTGCTGGCAGGACAAGGTGGTTCTATGGCTAAGGTTCATAGATGACATCTTTGTTCTATGGAGAGGGTAAGAGGCATCCTTCTCCAATTTCGTTGAGGTCATCAACCATAATGATCTGGGCTTGAGGTTCACCAGTGAGTGTAATCAAAACTCTCTACCCTTCCTAGATGTGCTTATAGAAAGGGGCCCAGACAACAGTATTTGTCACCTCAGTATATCGAAAAGCCACAGCAACCAACAGCCTGCTCCACTGGGATAGTGCCCGCACGTACTCGCTCCGCAACGGTATCCCAAAGGGCCAATACTTCAGACTCCGCCGCAATTGTTCGTCTTTTAAAGCATATAGGAGTCAGGCCAGAAAATATTTTGTGTCATTGCCACATTTGACAATGCCCACGTTAAGTGGCGAAACGCGTCGGATATCATTTGGACATCATCTGGTCAATATGATAAGCAAGTTTATCTTCAGCTATCTATTCAGGGATAACCAGTTAGAGCCGAGGTTCCAGAGGCTGGGGGTCGCCCTTTTCAGGGCGGGTGCTCCGACTACAGCCACACAGGGTTTTCCTATACCGTTCTAGTGTACTGTAGGGTCAGGATGCAGAAAGCTCCCGCAAATGCCTAACAGAGGACCCCCTAAGCCTTGGTACCTCCCACTGGTCTTATCCCTAACAGTCCTATTGATACAGGGAATACCTATCTAGTGTAAGAGTGACCATGCACATGTTTAAGAATTCGGAATAAAAGTTATATTTTATTTTTCACAAGGCACACTCTTATTGTAGTGTATATCTTTAGGCTGCAGAGTGTAAATTGGCAGACCACATTGGCTGACCCTGTTAAACATTATATGTGAGGGGCTACAGGTGAGCTGACCCTCTAAAGCATTATATGTGATGGCCTGCATGTGAGCTGACCTTCTAAAACATTATGAGCGAGGGCAGCCTATAAAGCATGTTGATATGATGGAGGAGGAGGAGGAGTTGAGAAGTCAGGGGCAATCCAGGCCTTGTTCATTTTTATAAGAGTCAACCTGTCAGCATTTTCAGTTGACAGACAGACGCACTTATCAGTTATTATGCCCCAAGCAACACTAAATACCTGCTCTGACAAAACGCTAGCGGCAGGGCAGGCCAGCACCTCTGAGGCATAAAGTGGCAGTTTGTGCCGCGTGTCCAGCTTGGACACCCAATAGTTGTAAGGCACAGAGGTATCACTGAGGAATCTGACACTGTATGCTATGTACTCCTTCACCGTCTTCCAAAATTTTCCCCGCCTTGTGACACTAGGCCGCGCATCAGGATAAGGGTGCTGGCGGGGTGTCAAAAAACTGTTCCAGGCCTTGGTGAGTGTTGTCCTGCCTCTGTTGGAACTTCTGTGTGTTCCCCACATCTCCCCTTCTGGGTTGCACAAGGAACTACATAATCTGCCACCAGCGTTGTCAGTTGTAAATTTATCTGCAATTTTCTGTTCTATTATTATTATGGTTTGTGGTTGTATTATTGTGGGTATTATTATTGTTACTATGGTTTATTGTTGTAAAATATGTTATTGTTATTTGGTTATTGATGAGTTAATTAACAGGCCATGCCATTGGTTTACTTTCACTCTCGTATTTTATGTTTTTAGTTATATTACTGTATAAGTTGGGATGTTTGTTGTGCATGGGACATATATGCTGTATGATTGCCATGTGTGTGAGCTTGCCAAGCTCCAAAGCTGCCAACAAGTTACGGCCATTATCAAAAACCACAACATGCCTGGTTGTAGGCTGAGTGGCGAGAGCTACAGCTCAGTCTGGTCCCTTATACCCTGCCACAGCTCTGCTACTGACTGATGGCTGACTGGTGCTGCAAGATAAGAATTCAGAGGTGGAAGTGGAGTAGGAGTAGGAGAAGGGTGGTTTGCTGCAACTAATGTAGGTAGTGGTGTAAATCCTGATGGAATGGGGGCCCACAATCCTTGGCGTTGGTAGTACCTGTGCCATCCCAGGGTACGTCTGTGAAGGTTCTCATTTATCCAGGTCATGGTATATCTGTAAAGAATAAATCAAGGCAAATGGACTTGCTGTAGATTTCTTGAAAACTGGGAGTCATCCAGACTCTACACCACCGGGCAGTGAAAATCCCCACCAGCACAGAGGCCAAGGCGAAGGAATTCAAACACCTCAGAGGGGCACTTAAAACTTGTGGGTATTCAGATTGGGCCTTTGTCAAAACAGAAGGAAGGAGAAGAAAGAACACCAAGACTACCAGTGAGGGCGAGAAGCATGACTGACACAAAAATATGCTTATCCCATATGTAGCTGGGGTGTCTAAGAAACTCAAAAGGATTTTCAATAAACATAACATCCCTGTCTGCTTTAAACCCAGCAACACACTGAGACAACAACTGGTTCACCCAAAAGACCGAACGCCTAAACACAAGATGGATAACATTGTGTACGCCGTCCAGTGCAATAAGGAATGCGCAGAACTGTATATCGGCAAAACAAAACAACAATTACATCAGCGTATGGCACAGCATAGAAGAGCCAAAACCTCTGGTCAAGATTCAGCCGTGTACTTACATCTAAAAAAACAGGTCACACCTTTGAAGACAGTCAAGTATGTGTTTTGGATAAGGAGGCCGATTAGTACAATTGAGATGCAAAGGTAGCCATCTACGTAAAAATGGAGAAGTCAAGCTTGAATAGAGGTGGGGGGGGGGGGGGGGTTAGACATCTATTGTCTGCCACTTACAATGCTGTCTTGAAACCTCTTTCTGGGAGGTCATTATCACCTACTGATTCCAATTAGGACTATGGAATCAACACCTTTGACCCTATGCTGGGTATAATGACCTAATTAGCAGATGTTGATCCGGTTACATATTTATTCCCAGAGAATTCTTGTACAAGTCACTCAGAATTGAGAAAGCTAGTTGGAAGAACGAGTGAAACGTTTTCAAGAAATCTACAGCAAGTCCAGTGGCCCTGATTTAGTCCTTACAGACATCCCAGGATACCACTAGCTACCGGCCTCCACAAGGTTCACCCAGTGTACCGTCACGAAAATGTAGCGTCCCTGGCCAAAAGCACTTGTCCTTGTGTCAGTCGTTAAGTGGACCTTCCCAATAAATGCGTTGGTCAGGGCACGGGTGATGTTACAGGACACAATTGCTGGTTTAATGCGGGACGGCACACCGAGTAAAATAGTGGCTGCTGGGGACTGAGTAACAAGGGACGTCCGCTGCCATGAGGCTGAGGAAAGCCTCAGTGTCCATAGGCCTAAATGGCAAAATTTCCAGGGCCAGCAATTTTTAAAGGTGTGCATTTAGTACTATGGTCTGTGGATGGGTATTTGCGCTTATGTTCAAAGGCCTGGGTTAAGAACATCTGTACGTGGGCCTATTTGGTGTGACCCGCCTTCTTCCTTTTGCCATCAGACATCCTCTTCCAGCCTGTTGCGCTGCTGTGGATCGCTCCACCTTTGTACTGCTGTCCTCACTTGGCTTGTCACCTTCCCAGGTTGGGTCAGTGATGCCATCGTCCACCACCCCCTTTTCCACTTTCTCACTCGGGTCATCCTCCTGACTTGTGTTGTTAACCTAACTTATTGACAACTGTGTCTCATCCGCATCATCCACCTCATGAAACACTAATTGCCATTCCCCACCGTCATCTTCTTCTGACTGTGGATGCTGAAGAGTTTGGGAATCGGTGCACAATATCTCCTCATGTCCCTCTTCAGGGAGGGTCAGCTCACCTGCAGGCCCTCAGCTACAATATTTTAGAGGGTCAGCTCAACTGCAGGCTCTCACCTACAATACTTGAGAGGGTCAGCTCACCTGCAGGCCCTCATCTACAATATTTTACAGGGTCAGCTCATCTTCAGGCCCTCACCTACAATATTTGAGAGTGTCAGCTCACCTGCAGGCCCTCACATATAATGTTTTAAAAGTTCAGCTCACCTTAAGGCCCTCAACTACAATATTTTACAGGGTCATCTCAGCAGCAGGCCCCCACGTACAATATTATACAGGGTCAGCTCAGCAGCAGGCACTCGCCTATCATTTTTTCAATGGTCAGCTAAGCACTAGGCACTCGCCCATCATTTTTTGCAATGCTCAGCAGCAGGCCCTCACCCCTAATGTTTTAGAGGGCCAACAGCATGACCTTGCTCCTAATGTTTTGGAGGGTCACCAACAGGCCATCAATGATAATTTTTCAAGGGTATATATGATGCTCCCCTTTATGTGTAACAAAGGTTGTTTTGGAGTGCAAGTTCCTTATAATTTTTGGCAGCCCTTTCACTTAGTATATACAGGAAAGAATGTTTCCTAACAATTTTTCCTGTGAAATTATTATTATTTATTTATTTATTTATTTATTTTTATTTGGGGGGGGAGTGTGCGTATTTTTGTCAGTCTGTAAAAGTGGCATAAAAATCGGACAACATGGCTCCCAGCAGTGACCTGGGAGTCCAAGAAGCATCCAAACATCGTCCCCATGCTGTTCCTGATCCATTTCAGTGGTGTTCCTGTCACTTACTGACCTTTTCCAATGGACCAGGCACCCTCCCATTTTCAGAGCCGGGGGTGCCTGGTTGTCTCCCATTAACTTCCATTAAATTCGGGTGCTCGGCCGAGAACACGAATATAGCAATGTGTTCGGGCCGAACATCCGAATACTTTGGTGCTCGATCATCACTATTAACTTTCTGAATTATATACTGTATCTAAGTTAACTGTATAATTATATAGCAAAGCACATTGCACAGCACTCACATTGTTGTCTCTCTCAGAACTCCATTACAATACAGAAAATGGCTGCTGGGGAGCTTCCTTATATAGTAAGGGGAGGGCAACTTCCCTATTGGTTACTAGGGATGTTGCTAAGCTCAGACAAAGACATTACAGACTTCATATTGACCCCACAAGCAAGAGGGAGGTTACTGATTAATAAAAAAAAATAGAATATTCGAAATTACTCAAATATATCACTATATTGTAAATATATGTGAATTCTCGAAGTTGCAATACTCGCAATAAATATTCACGATTTGCATATTCACGCCCAACACTAATCCCTATATTAAGTGGACACTATAAAAAAAAACAATTTCTCATAGATGATATCTAGTTGATGAATAAAGACATTGCGTTCTAATTCAGATGAGGAGCACAGCAATACACTTTTTTTTTAATAGATCCTAGTCCATTACTCTGTGGGTTTAACAATTGAACTCCAAATCAATTAGAATGGTAGGCGTACCCAAGATAATGTAGCTCACTGGAATGAGGGACGCTAACTAAGGAAAAACCTAAAATGTAACTTTTATTATATCCTTTTAAAACACTGCTGATAGCAGGGAATATCACACTATACTAAAAAGATGTGATTTGAGTGCCTGCAATAACTAGACACACAATGAAGGTGTCGAGGTGGCCCCTTGAGCGCAAGTAGGACCACCAGTCCACAGGATCCACGTTGAGTGCAAGCACATCAAGATTCACAATTAGGATAGGGTAGTCACAGAGGGGCTAAATTGGTCATCTGATAATGTATCAGCCCCTGTGATGTACCGTACACCATAAACCCTATCTGTCACCTTAGCAGAAAACCTCCCCCACTATGCCTGCAGTATCCAGCCAGGGAGTAAAACAGTGTTGGAATGGAGGACCAGCAGCCCGTGCCCACTATGTGGATGCTTTGGCTGGTGATCTCTCCCCCACACTCCCTGCAGGTGGTCCGCTAGGCAAGGAGGTGCTAATTCAGAGTGACAGACCGCCGCCTGCTAATCCTGCCTGTTCCTCCTCCTTTGAACTAAATCCCCTAACACATGGCTCGATGCGTTTCGCCCAATGTCTGGGCTCGTCAGGAGCTATTGGGGAAGAGGGGGAGACAACTTTTATCGAAAGGAGATAGTGCAGGAGTATTTTCTCTGCCTTCACCTCTGGCAGAGTCTCGGCATGAACTGGCCGTACGCGGCCGCAGAAAGCTGAGGTTTAAATAGGGAAAACCCCGCCTATTGCACGCATCACAACTCGGAGTCATCGGTGGGGCGGGTGATGGGCGGGGACAAATCCCGGCCCCATCCCGCCTCCAACCGGACCTCCGCACATTAGTCGGGCGCTGTGTATTGTAAAACAATACAGGTAAGTATTAAGGGGACCAATCGGTGGATCATTCGGATGTATCAGAAACCGGCACCCTTACATTTAAAAGAGGCAGTATGAAGTCTAGTCTTGTTGAATCCAAACGGTACATATCCATGATAGTAAGATGGTAAGGCAAAAATAGAGATAGAAATTGTTGTAGACTGCAGTGCCAGGACCGCGATCGCAAGTATATATCCAGAATACTGGATACTATCCTCACAATAATTATGCACCGCAGCTACAAAGTACAAAAAGGCGTGCCTTCCTTTGAACCACCCTCTACAAAAGGCAGTGAGTAAAAGCAGAGCCAGATGTTAATGCAGAAGGTACTAAAGGAGAGACACGATGTTGTGCCAGTAATATGACTATATAATCATGCATCGTCCGTAAGTCTGCCCTCACAATTCCCTCCTACCGTAGGCTATGAAAACAGGGCCAGATGTTGGTACGGAGGGTGTGACGGACGAGAGGCATGGTATAGATGAGGGTGGCAGATGCTACATTCCAGACACTACACTCAAACACATGCCATTATCCCAGTGGAATGGATCCTGGGATAATTACGACATCAAGAGTGTTACAGTGTCGTACTCTGTATCCAACATCAACCAGTGTAACCAGTTGATCCTGTAGTGTATCTAGGCAATTGAGAAGTGGCCAAGGAAAAAGACCAAGGAAAAAGACCGCTGCACCAAAAAATGATGAAAAAATGAGGTGGAAAGTGTCTCCACACTCAGCCAGTGTAACAGATTGACCTTGTAGTATGCATAGGCAGTTCAGACTTAGCCAGGGGTACAAAGAAGAGGTGGAAAATCTAGAGCACTTGTATCATTAGATGAAGCATACATATGAGTTATACTCATTTAGTCCCTGTGGTTTCAATGTTCTTAACCTGAAAATCCACTGTGATTCTTTTTGCAGAAGTTTTTTGTCAAAGTTTCCACCCCGCGGCGACCTCCTGACCTCTTCAATGCCTTGAAAGGAGACCGCTGCAACATTGCCCCCATGTTCAAGATTGACATGACGTGCCACCGAGGTGTCCGTATCATTACGGATATCGTTAAGATGTTCGCCGACCCTTCTGCGGGGTTCTCGCACAGTTTTCCCCACATATTGCTTTCCGCAAATGCAGGTAATTAAGTATAGCACACCGCGGGTTTTACAGTTTATGAACGATCGAATCCAAAAGGACTCCTGGGTGACACTGCATACAAATTCCCTGCCCCGTTTGATAGCTGGGCATGCCACACAATTGCCACATTTGAATGTACCCTTTAACGTATTTCTGAGCCACATTGAGGGGGTTGGGGTCTGAAAATGGCTATGGACCAGTCAATCCCTGATATTACTGCCACGGCGGTAGGTGATCAACGGACGGTCACCCACCAGATGTCCCACATCGGGATCTGTCTTGAGGATCCCCCAGAAATCCATAAGAACCTCCCTGACTTTCTGATGTGCCTCATCATATGTGGCCACAATACGAATCTGGTCGTCACCATTTTTTTCCCGAGGTACTAATAGGCTATTCCGATCACAACTCAAAGCATGTTGGTAAGCTTGCTTGATAGTGTTGCTGGGGTATCCTCGATTAATAAACCTATTGCATAGATCATTAGCTGCCCCTTTGAAATCGGTCAGATTTGAGCAATTTCGGCATGCTCTTATGTACTGCCCCTTGGGAATGCCCCGCTTCAACGGCAGGGGATGGCAACTCTCCCATTTGAGCAGGCTATTGGTAGCCGTTTGCTTGCGAAACAATTTAGTTCCAATGTGGCCCATGCCATCTTTATAAATTGTCAAGTCCAAAAAGGTAATTTGTGAGTCGTGGATCTCTGATGTGAAGAACAATCCCAGGCTATTAGTATTGAGTTCCTCCACAAATCTTTTGAACTCGGATGTGGTGCCTGACCACAGGATCAGAACATCATCAATGAATCTGATCCACAGATCTATCTGGTGGGCCCACTGATTGTTATCCGAGAAGACGATCTCACGCTCCCACCAGCCCAGGTAGAGGTTGGCAAAAGTTGTCTCCCCCTCTTCCCCAATAGCTCCTGATGAGCCCAGACATTGGGCGAAACGCGTCGAGCCATGTGTTAGGGGATTTAGTTCAAAGGAGGAGGAACAGGCAGGATTTGCAGGCGGCGGTCTGTCACTCTGAATTAGCACCTCCTTGCCTAGCGGACCACCTGCAGGGAGTGTGGGGGAGAGATCACCAGCCAAAGCATCCACATAGTGGGCACGGGCTGATGGTCCTCCATTCCAACACTGTTTTACTCCCTGGCTGGATACTGCAGGCATAGTGGGGGAGGTTTTCTGCTAAGGTGACAGATAGGGTTTATGGTGTACGGTACATCACAGGGGCTGATACATTATCAGATGACCAATTTAGCCCCTCTGTGACTACCCTATCCTAAATGTGAATCTTGATGTGCTTGCACTCAACGTGGATCCTGTGGACTGGTGGTCCTACTTGCGCTCAAGGGGCCACCTCGACACCTTCATTGTGTGTCTAGTTATTGCAGGCACTCAAATCACATCTTTTCACCATTACTCTGTGGGGCTGATGTGCTATAACTATTTTCCTAACATTTGCTACATCTGTGTACAGTACTTATTTATACCAAACAAAATGATACAGATAGATATTATCAAGTTTTCATAGGCTTTCCAGTCCCTTATAACATATTTCATTGCCATCTACATCATCACAAAATATTATGTATATGACTTTTAGAGTGAAAATCAATCAAAGGTAGACCTAAATGTATAGATACATGTTTGCACATTATTGTACATTATATGCTTGAATCTATATAAAGAAAAACAATGGATCCATCAAAATCTATCATAAATATATGTAACCTTGCAATAACTGTATACTTTTTTAAGAATAAAAAAGTTTTAATTTCATAAACAACAATATTCTTTTGTTTTTACAGTGTAAGTTTTGTTTTTTGCATTTTTGATCATTGTGCTATAGAGCAACTGAAGGTACAAATGCAACAACTAAAAATATCCCTGCCGTGTTAATGATTAAAATTCAGCTATCTCAGAAACAATTATTTAAATCAATAAAAACCACAACAGTATTTGAAACACTAATCAATGATATTGTATGCTCTGTGTTTTCATGCCCTTTTAGTTTTATTTACTCTGACAGCTTTGGAAAGAGTTGGAAAGCTTCTCTGAGAGTTCTGTTGTTTAGAGCAGTTTATATATATATATATATATATATATATAATATTTAAAAAACATAAATAAGCATTATATTACTCTGTGGTTATTATCAATCACACATTACTTAGCAGTAGTATAAGTACATTCAGCAGAATTTACAGCTGTGTTTTATTTTTCACTAGCAGAGGGACCCTGCTTCATACGGGTATATTTAATCTATTTCATTTAATGTTTGTGTGTGTCGTTAAAAGATATTGACAGTATCCCCCATAACAGTGACCTCTACAGCACCCTGCCCCTTTCACAGTGAACTCCACAGTCCACGACCCCTTAACACTGACCCCAACACAGTGCCCCGCCACTTTAAAATGGGACCTCCACAGCAGCCTATCCCCTTAAATTTGACCTTCACAGCAGCCTGCCCCTTTAACAGTGAGTTTCACAGCACCCTACTCCCTTGACAGTGACCTCCTCAGGGGCACGCCCCTTAACAGTGACCTCCACAGTACCCAGCTGCCTTAACAGTGATATCACAGTACCCTGCTGCCTTAACAGTGACCTCCACACCAGTTGCCCCTTTAATAGTGACCTCCACATCGGCCTTAAAAGTAACATCCACAGTGAACACTATCCAAAGTCGATTTGCTCATCTCTAGTTTCAATGTTTTTACTGACAACAGAAATAACGATTTTGTTTGCTCAGACAAAATAAGGAGCACCTTTTCTTTTGACTGGATTTTACTACATTGTCATGTCCACCAAGACTAAAAAACTTTAATTTTTTATTCTTTCTTGATTGATACTCTATGCCCCTTACAATTAATGGTAGGTTGTAAACAGAAAAATTACAAAACTATATACAAACTATTGGCAAGGTTATTTTAAATAGTTAAATAATACAAGTTCATAAAATAAAGAATAGAAACCATGGTTTCAATAAATATGGAAAAAAGGCACTATTGTTTTCAATTCAGTGCTGCTAAATTTTAAATATCATTACAATGTGAATCATAGCCACAAAGAACATTTAATATTAAAGAAAAGTGATAAACCAAGCACTGTCTTAAGGATTCTGTTTTTGTTGTTTCTTTTCTCTCTAAATGAATCTTATGAGATACTACATCAATTTAGACAGCTAGCTGTAGGCAAGCATAGAAGCTGTAACAGATATTAGAACTGAATCTTAGTAGCTTTACATGTACAGTGTGATTTACCTAACTGGCTGGAAAATCCTTTTTAGCAGATATTTTTTCATTAACAATAGACATTTAGAATGTGACCAAAGAAATTAGTCAATGTACAGAACAAAGTATTCATCTTGATGTCATATAACCTTAGGAGCAAAGAACAAATTGAAGTAAGATAAACACGTAAGAAGAGAAAGGGACAAAAACTGATCAAATCAGCCATCGGATAGGAACAATGAAGTGTAATCAGCAGCACGTCTTTCAGGCATGTTATTTTCATGACTTGGATACTGATTCATCTCAAGTTAATAATTATGATTCAAGTGTTTATTTCAAAGAGAATTCATTTCCCATTTCTTTTTTATCTTTTTTATCTTCTGTCAAACCTTATTTAGATTTGTTATTTTCTGTGACTGGTTTACTTTAAATAGATATTGATAAAATTAAATTTCCAATCATCTGGGTAAAAAAAAAACTTTCTGAGTTATTAAAATATGATGTCTTTTTTTTTTTTTTTCAAGTTTAATGCCCATAAGTCGCACACTAAATAGACTTGAAGGGAGGAAATAAACTCTCCTGCGTGCAGTAACTGCCATGACAATATTCCACTTATTCATCATGCCACTACACTTATGTAGATGACCAAGGTTTTCATGTAATTTAAGATAACTGACAAAAATGGACTATATAAGGTAATTTAACGAAGAATAGCAGCACTACATACAGTATAAGCAGAAAATATGGTGTTCATCTCAGTTTGCTGTGAATGAGAGAGTTGAATGGCATAGGCATATTTCCAAAAGGAATTAACTAATCAGGATATCTGTTATCTATATAAAAATGTATTTCTGTCTGTCTGTTGTCTCTCTGTCTGTTCTTTATGCACAGCCAAACAACTGGACCAATCTGCACCAAATTTGGCACATAAGTACATCAGGTATCCGGGAAGGTTTTAGACTGGGTCTCAGTTCTGTAGGACGTATCCTGAGATATTACAAAAAATGTATTAGCCATCAGGAGCTCGCAGCTTCACTTACATTCTAACTGCCATACATTCACATGAGACTTTTTATCCAATAGGAGCTTGCAGGTCCGTCAGTCTTGATATCAGGGGTGCACTTATCCCTTCTGCTGCCTAAGGCAAAAACTTAAACGGCGTCCGCCCCAATGCCATTTTCTTAACCTAACCCCTTTGCCAATAGAGATGTCTCGAACTATTCGAACAGTTCCCGGCAAACATCACATGTTCGCATTCGCTGCGGCGGGCGAACATATGCGATGTTCAATTTGCCCCCTATATTTTATCATTGAGCAAACTTTGACCCTGTACCTCACAGTCAGCAGACACATTCCAGCCAATCAGCATACCCTCCCTCCCAGACCCTCCCACCTCCTATCAAAAAGCAAGGACAGCAAACATCTTAGATTCATTCTGAAGCTGCAGTGTTAGTTAGAGCAGGGAGAGTGCTGCTGCTGCTGAATTCATAGGGAAAGTGTTAGCTAGCCCAGTGTTCTGTGTCCACTCCAGTCCTCAAAGACTCATCGGCCCCTTTCACACGAGCGTGTCCGGATTAGGCCCCATTCACACGTCTGTAGTGTGTTGCGGATCCGCAACACACCATGCCGGCACTCCCCATAGAGATGGCTATTATTGTCCGCAGGCTGCAAACAAGAATAGGACATGCTCTATCTTTTGTGGAGCCACGGTATCACGACCGGCGTACCGATCACAGACGTGTGACGCAAAGGGAGGGAAAAGGGGAAGCCCTGTCCAACGGAGAGGGAAAGGTGGTGACCCCTAACTCACCTAGAAGCTGGCACCTGACTGCCCTGACGTCCCTAGACGGGTTTTTCATCTGTACGCCGATCACGTGCCTAAACCCTGGCTTTCCTAAAGCTGAGCCCTAAGTAGTGAATAGGGCGGTGGGAGCACTAGTCCTCACCACTAACACTAAAGGAAAACACCAGGGAGAGGACAAACAATGCAGACAAAACATATAAGCCCAGGTGGGCGACAACAGCAGACAACAAAAGCCCAACAGGGATCCGGAGGGTAATGCTCTGGTACGACAACCAGGAACAACAGCAACACAGCTCCAGTGGGTCAGTATAGAAGTCGAGGCAGGAAGCTCTATATCTGTCAACCAGAGAAGTGGTAAGGGGGAATATAAGGAGGCTGGGAGCGACGGACAAGAAACAGCTGAGGAGAAGAAGCTACGGATCCCTGAGTGAGACAAAAAGGATTGAGAGGCAAACACAGAAAGCTACCATTAAGTAACAGCGCGATCTTTAGACATAGAGCGCACAGTCACCCACTGCGACTTCCTGACCCCGGGTATAACGGAGTCAGACGTGGCTCCTGACACCCTCGTGACACGCGGCCGGATGTTTTGGGGCCAAAACCCGGCATCACGTCCGTCCCCATTCACAATGAATGGTACCGCATCCATTCCGCAGAATTGCATAATGAATTCGGACAAAAATTGCGGATGTGTGAATGGGGCCTTAGGTCTGGATGCGTTGTGGATGCATTCAGTGAAAACAGTGCGATTTCACAGGCAAAGCCATTCAGTTTTGCCTGCGATTGCGTTCAGTTTTTTCCGTGCGGGTGCAATGCGTTTTGATGCGTTTTTCACGCACGTGATAAAAAACTGAAGGTTTACAAATATCTCCTAGCAACCATCAGTGAAAAACGCAACGCACCCGCACTTGCTTGCAGATGCAATGCGTTTTTCACGCAGCCCCATTCACTTGAGGCTAGAAGTGAAAAACGCAGAATATAGAACATGCTGCGATTTTCACGCAACGCACAAGTGATGCTTGCAAAAAAACGCTCATGTACAAAGACCCATTGTAATAAATGGGTCAGGATTCAGTGCGGATGCTATGCGTTCACGTCACACATTGCACCTGCGCGGAAAACTCGCTCATGTGAACACCCGGACAAAATGGAAGTCAATGGGAAAACCCGAGCATTAAACTAGGCACTCCCTGCTCTGAAAAGGGGAAGGTGTCTGGTTCACAAGAAAAGGTCAGAAATTCATGGAAACACCACTAAAATGGTTTGGGAACAGCATGGGGAGGATGTTTCTGGATGTATCTTCGTTATATTCTAGCAACAACCATTAGGAACTCAGCTCTAAGTTGATTTCGCAATGCGAGTTTATGTTCGCATTGCGAAATCAACTTAGAGCTGAGTTCCTAATGGTTGGCTTGCTAGAATATAACGAAGAGAATAGAAGTGAGAATATAGTGCTATATTTGTGTATTCGTGATATTCGTTATTATATTCTAGCAATGCAACCATTAGGAACCCAGCTCTAAGTTGAATTTGCAATGTGAGTAATTCAGGTTATATTAATTGCATTGCGCTTACAACTTAGTCAAATTTGTGAGATCGTGATTCCCACATCCGACAGTACATTTTAGCATGGAGGTGTTACCATGCACACGGGAAGTCGGCAGAAGCAGCAACGGGCATTGACTGGAGCGGGCATGGAGCCAGGAATCCTTCGGACAGGTAAGAACAGCTTTTGGGAAGTGGAAAGACAACCAGAGAGCAAAAAGGATTAACAACTTAAAAAAAAAAAAAAAAAACTAATATTTGAAATCATTAATATATAGCGCTATATTCGCAATATTCGCAAATTTTCGCAAAAAAAATTCGCTATTCGAATATTCCCGCTCAACACTACTGCTGATCTGACCACCTAAAAATTATGGGCGAGGGACTGCTGCTGAGCTGACCATCTAAAATATTATGGGTGAGGGCTTGCTGCCGAGCTGACCATCTAAAACATTATGGGCAAGCGTCTGCTGCCGAGCTGACCATCTAAAACATTATGGGTGAGGGCCGGCTGTAGAGCTGACCATCTAAAACATTATGGGTGAGGGCCTGCTGCAGAGCTGACCATCTAAAACATTAGGGGTAAGGGTTTGCTGCTGAGCTGACCTTCTAAAACATTAGGGGTGATGGTCTGCTGCTGAGCTGACCATCTAAAACATTATGGGCGAGGGCTTGCTGCCGAGCTGACCATCTAAAACATTATGGGCGAGTGTCTGCTGCCGAGCTGACCATCTAAAACATTATGTGTGAGGGCCTGCTGCAGAGCTGACCATCTAAAACATTATGGTTGAGGGCCTGCTGCAGAGCTGACCATCTAAAACATTAGGGGTAAGGGTTTACTGCTGAGCTGACCCTCTAAACCTTTAGGGGCTAGGGCCTGCTGCTCAGCTGACCATCAAAAACATGATGGGTGAAGGCCTGCTGCCGAGCTGACCATCTAAAACATGATCGGCGAGGACCTGCTGCTGAGCCGGCCATCTAAATCATTATGGGCAATGGCCTGCTGCTGATCTGACTATCTAAAACATTTGGGGTGAGGGTCTGCTGCTAAGCTGACCATCTAAAACATTATGGGCGATGGCCTGCGGCAGAGCTGACCATCTAAAATATTAGAGGTGAGGGTCTGCTGCTGAACTGACCCTCTAAAACATTAGGGGTGAGGGACTGCTGCTGAGCTAACCCTCCAAAACATTTGGGGCGAGGGCTTGCGGCAGACTTTACCATCTAAATATTAGGGGTGATGGTCTGCTGCTAAGCTGACCCTCCAAAATATTAGAGACGAGTGACTGCTGCACAGCTGACCCTCTAAAACATTAGGGACGAGTGACTGCTGCTGAGCTGACCATCTAAAAAAGTAGGGGCTAGGGCCTGCTGCTAAGCTAACCATCTAAAACATGATGAGTGAAGGCCTGCTGCCGAGCTGACCATCTAAAACATGATGGGCGAGGGTCTGCTGCTGATCTGACCATCTAAAACATTAGGGGCGAGTGCCTGCTTCTAATCTGACCATCTAAAACATTAGGGGCGAGGACCTGCTGGTGACCCTCAAAAACATTATTGGTGAGGGCCCACTGCTGAGCTGTCCCTCTAAAATATTAGGAGCAAAGACAGCCTAATAAGTATGTTGATATAATGGAAGAGGAGAAGGAGGATGAGAAAAGGGAGATTGAACCATATACCCTTTTTAGTGGTGGAAGGGGTGCATGGGAATACAGTGTATTCAATACACCATAAAAGCCACATTTAGAGTGCCTTTATGCTCAGCCGTTTTCCTCTGGTGAGGTCAGGGGCAATCCAGGCCTTGTTTATTTTTATAAGAGTCAACCGGTCAGCATTTTCAGTTGATAGGCGGATGCGCTTATCAGTTATTATGCCCCAGCAGCACTAAATACATGCTCTGACAAAACGGTGGCCAGCAGGCCAACACCTCCAAGGCATAGAGCGTCAGTTCGTGCCACGTGTCCAGCTTGTACACCCAATAGTTGTAAAGCACAGAAGCATCACTGAGAACGCTGACGCGGTCTGCTACGTACTCCTTCACCATCTTCTAAAATGTTTCCCCTCCTTGAGACACTAGGCCACGCATCAGGTTCAGGGTGCTGGCGTCGTGTCATAAAACTGTCCCAGGCCTTGGAGAGTGTTGCCCTGCCTTTGTTGGAACTGCTGTGTGTTCCCCTCATCTCCCCTCCTCGGTTGACCAAGGAACTACGTACTTTGCAGACAGTGTTGTCAGCTGGAAAATTGTGGAGCAATTTTTCCACAAGGACCTTCTGGTATTGCACCATTTTGCTCGTCCTCTACACCACAGGCAGGGCCGGCGCCACCTGTAAGGCGACCTAGGCAACCGCCAAGGGCGCAATTTAGCAGGGGGCGCCGCCGGAACCCAAACCTGGCTGGAAGGCAACTTACACTGGCGGCCTGCGCAGCGCCCCGCTCTCATGCTGCGCCGCCTGAGCACTCTAAGAATCCCGCCCGGCGGCCGGCTGCTGCGCTTGCGTGTGTGCGTGTGCGCTGGCCGGCGGCCGCTCACTGACCCAGGCTGGGGCCTGTGGGCGTGACTGCACAGTGACGGGAACCGGGAAGAGGAGGGGCAGCTAGCCTAGAGCGCCTGAGGCGATGCGATCTCACTCTCTGACACTCACCAGCAGTCAGCCAGAGAGAGAAGAAGTAGAAGCTAGTAGCCGCCCAGCAGCAACTCAGGACAAGACAAGGACAGCTGGTAGGATTGGAACTACTTAGTTGTTCAACTAGAGTCTGTCTGATGGATCATTATACATACAACATACATCAATATAAGTTGCAGGCATATAGCCTAGGCCTAGCTGCCTAGCCAGGACCTAAAGAGTTGCAAAGCTATAACCCTCAACATGCCCTGACAGGCTCATCAACAGATTATAAGAGAATGCTGAGGATTGTAATATCACAGGGATATAGGAGCAGTAACCATGGTAGATGGAGCAGTCGCAGATCTTATATGAGGTCATTCTGGCCATTTGGGGCCACTAGGCAGGCTATATCCCTGTGATACTACAATCCTCAGCATTATCTTATAATCTGTTGCTGTCAGGGTATGCTGAGGGTTAGGCCGCAGATGCACACGGCCGTGAGCGGTCCATGGTATCCTGGCCTGGAATCCTGCAGAGAACAGGAGCGCACATCGTCATTGGTTGCTATGACGCCGTGCGGTTCGTGTCGCCGCTACAGTACAGTAATACACTGGTATGATCTATACTATTGTATTACAGTACTCTAGCGGTGGCACGAAGCGCACGGCGCAAATTGTGCAATTTACGAATAAGTGAACAATCTAATACACATGCTTGTTTCTTGAGCTATGGCTTAAGTTATGGTAGTTATTCTCCACCATTCTTAATAGGGGTAGCATTATTGCAACATATAACTCTCTTAATTTAAATGCTGAGAAAGGGGTGGAACATATGTGATGTCATGATATGGGCAGATCATCTGATAAGGGGGGGGGGGCAATTTTTATCTTGCCTAGGACGGCCTAGGACTTGCACCGGCCCTGACCACAGGGGGTCGAGAAGGATGAACAACCAGTAATCGGTGTGGGCCAAAATAGAAACATAGAAACATAGAATGTGTTGGCAGATAAGAACCATTTGGCCCATCTAGTCTGCCCAATAAATGCGTACAATAAAATGCGTACAACGAGAGGGTCACGGGAAAGGCAGCCTAACATAAAGTCAGCCATGTGTGCCAGAGTTCCAACAGGCAAGACTTTGCTGTCCTCATTAGGAGGATGACTCTCAATCTCCTCATCCTCCTGCTCCTCTACTACCCATCCACTCTTAACAGATGGAATAAAACTTCCATGGGTACTACCCTCTGTAGCGGAGGCAACCGTCTCCTCCTCCTCCTCCTCCTCATCATCATCATCCAATTTGCGCTGAGAAGACGAACTGAGGGTGGGTTGGCTATTACCCTGTGTACTGTCTTCCCTCATTTCCACCGCTTCCCCATGCAAAGCGTCCGCCTTAATTGTGAGCAGGGAGCGTTTGAGTAGACACAGAAGAGGAATGGTTACGCTGATAATAGGGTTATCACTGCTCGCCAGCTAGTATTCTACTACTGCCCAACAGTTGGTGAGCTGGCAAATGCATGCGCTGCTGCAGCTTTGCCAGACTGGCAGAAGCTGTCCATGGCTTGTGGAAATGGGCAAACACAGGCACACCTTCACCAATTCGGGCAGGTTTTATGACACCGCTGAACCACTAGGTTGAACATGTTGGCTAGGCAAGGTATGTGTGTTAGCTTGCTGAGCTCCAAAGCCGCCACCAAGTTACGGCCATTATCAGACACAACCATGCCTGGTTGTAGATTGAGTGGCGAGAGCCACAGCTCAGTCTGGTCCCTTATCCCCTGCCACAACTCTGCGGCAGTGTGCTGTTTGTCACCTAAGCAGATCAGTTTAAGCACAGCCTGTTGCTGCTTCCCCACTGCAGTGCTACACTGCTTTCAGCTACGGAATGATGACTGACTGGTGCTGCAAGATGATAATTCAGAGGTGGAAGTGGAGGAGGAGGAGGAGAACGGGGGGTTGCAGCCACTAATGTAGGTGGCAGCAGAAACCCTGAAGAAAGTAGTGCCCGCAATCATTGGCGTCGGTAGCACCTATAAGGTGATGGCTGAAAGCCAGTAGCTCCTGCGTACTAGAAGGTCAAGGCAACACAAAAGCATATATATCCAGAATCACAGGACTTACTATAATGTCCACACCAAAGCAACTGTGTAATGCTAAGCACAAAGGCCAATAGTGTACACTATACAAATGGACAAATACATTATACCTGAATCTGGATAGACAAATATCAAAGTAGTGGACTTCCAGGTAACGCCGAGCTCCCCGACGTACGTTTCTCGCCTGCTTTTTCAAGGGGCATACTGATGCTCTACCTAACGGTCTATATATTGTGACACAGTGAGAGGTTTGGTGGTAAAAAACAGGTATTTTCCTCTCAGCCTGTGCTGCTGGGTTGATTGCAGCCAGGTGAGGGCAAATACTGGACCGGATTTTAGGTGCCGGTCCGGGTTTTTTGGGTTAATACCTAGCTGCCTTTTAAAGACAGCTGGGTTTATGCAAACTCTCTCTCTGTGTTTGGGATCTGAGCCCTGTGCTGGGCTGAAAAGCTGAGACCTGTGTGTCAGGAGAACAGGCCATGTAAAGACGGTCAGTGGACTTTTTTGTGTTGCTGAGCATTCAGCCAGGTGTGAACTGACACCTGGGATTTGAGGTGATTTAACCTGGAAACTGCTGGTGTTCCGTGGAGCTCTCAGGGCTGGAAGCAAGAGCTTACGAAGAGGCGTGCAGTCTGCCTGGAAGCCTGAGGTTGGACTTTCCTGCGGCTGGGCTGTCAGCCGGGTGTGAACACGCACCTAAACCACACAGGTGAATTTAATTTAAGTCTTGGACTTTTGTTTTGCCTCAAGTTTTTGCTATGTGTGTGAAGTAACACTAAGTGACTGTTTTGAGTTTTGTTTGTGCAAGAGTGAAATAAAACACTGTTTGCTGCACTACCTGGACTCTCTTTGCCTCTATACTGCACCCGCACCACTGTCTACCAGAGCAACTCCCCACATTATACTCCATATTAGTTAGTTAATTGCCCACACTCTTGTGAAAATGGGAACTTACAGATCACAAACGACATCTCTCACCCGCATGCGCGAACTCTCGCGATGTTTCGTAATCTCCCGTGACGTCACCATGAGTATAAGCACAAGAGCATATACCAATTTAAACAACATACCTCTAAAAACACCTAAGTACATATCATTCCACCACTTCAAAAGAAGGGTAATATTAGTCAAAAAGAGGTTTGTGTTTGTTAAAGTTAATTGTAAGTGCTCGCAATACTGGTGATGTCACCGCAGCCAAGCCAAACATCGCTCGGTCAATTGTTGGTTTTCGCGGAGTTCCTGCTAGACAAACAAACCTCTAAAAAAAAACAAATACATATCAGTCCACCACTTCAAAAGAAGGGTAATATTAGTCAAAAGGAGGTTTGTGTTTGTTAAAGCTAATTGTAAGCACTCGCAATACTGGTGTCATCACCGCAGCCAAGCTGAACATCGCTCAGTCAAATCTCAGATCTCGAGAGAGTTCACACTATGCAGGATAGGTGCAACATTTCATGATGTAATCTCCAAGTTAAAAAGACAGAATAAATATAAATATAAAATAGGATTGCATATTGTTTTAAAAAAAATTGCAACTGAATATATATATATATATATATATATATATATATACAATTATGTATTTAGATTTTTTATTTATGTGAAAATGGCTCGCCACTTCCTGGTTGCGTTCCAAGCTGGAACGCAGGTAACAAACCGGAAGTGGCGTCACACAGGTTCTTTTTGGAGCAAAAAACGCCCTCATTATGTATAAATTGTAGTGATGAGCGGCAGGTGCCATATTCGATTTCGACGAAATTCGCGAATATTCGAATGAATATTCGTTTCGTATTCGTCGAAATCGAATATTCGTCATTTTTTCTAGTTATCGCGATTAAAATGCGATTTAAATAATCGCATATTGCGATTTGTATAAGGCTACTTTCCTATTGGTTTCATATCTAGAATTAGCGAGGATGACGAATATGACGAATGTATTCGTCATATTCCTCAAAACGAAGATAGCAGTATTCTACATCTTCGTTTTAGCAACCTATTCGTCAACCTCGCTAATTCTAGCAATCAAATAGGAAGGTTGACTATAGAGACAGCTGTGTTAAATTAGCTATGCGATTTTTTTTTAATACAATAATTATATTACTTGATATGATAATATTATTATAAGTATTCTATTTATTAAAAAAAAAAAAAAATCGCATAGCGAATTTAACACAACTGTCTGGTAAGTCAACCTTCCTATTTGATTGCTAGAATAGCGAGGTTGACGAATGAGGTTGCTAAAGCAGATGTAGAATACTACGTTATCTTCGTTTTGAGATATGACGAATACATTCGTCATATCATCATCCGCTAATTCTACCAAGCCAACCATAACTTCTGTGCTCATGGGCGTCCCCATCACCATGGGAGCGTCTCCATATACTAAAATGTACTGTCGGATTTGAGGAATTACGTTGAAATCGCAATGCGATTAATTCAAGTTATATTAATCGCATTGCGATTTCAACTTAGAGCTGGGTTTATAATGGGTCAGCTTGCTAGAATTAACGAAGTTAACGAATATGGAATATAGCAGCAGTGCTAAGTTGAAATCGCAATGCGATTAATTTAACTTAAAGTATTCGCATTGCGATTTCAACTTAGCACTGCTAGTGCATAGCTATATATTCCATATTCGTTAATTCTAGCCTATGTAAGATAGCAGTGCTAAGTTGTAATCGCAATGCGATTAATATAACTTGAATTAATCGCATTGCGATTTCAACGTAATTCCTCAAATCCGACAGTACATTTTAGTATATAGAGATTTTCCCATGGAAGGGACGCTCCATGAGCACGGAAGTCGGCAGAAGCGGCAACGGGCACTGACTGGAGCAGCCAGGAAGCCAGGAATCCTCATGACAGGTAAGAACTACTTTTGGTAAGTGGGAAAGAAAAAAATATAACTAAAAAAAAAAAAAAAAAAAGAATATTCGAAATAGCGAATTTATAGCGCTATATTCGAAATATTCGCGAATTAGCGAAGTGCCGATATTCGCTAAAAAAATTCGCTTTTCGAATATTCGCGCTCAACACTAATAAATTGATGTGTATGGTTCACATTCAACATGCTCCTGATGAAGGGGATTTGTAGATACCCAAAACGCGTTGGTCCTCCTCCTCACCCCACCCTGATTTTGGAATAAAGGAATTGACCAGACGTACCGGTTTTCAGGACTGCCGTTATTTCCTAATACTCTACAAGCGAACCAGGTGCAGGAGGTAGAGTTTGGGGGTGTCTTGAGTTTATCCCCCCTCTCCTCCTGGGTGAAGTGAGTATACATCCTACTTTCATTTCCAGATGAATCCCTGCCCTGGGATATCATAATAGTGTCACTGTGTAAGTGTGAATGCAATTTAAAGTGTTATTACTATCTGACGTCCCTATGTTCTTATACCTTATGATTCATAGGAAATGATCTAGAATTTAATGTTCCCAGGAGTGGCACCCCTCTTTGGGATATATACTTTTTCCTTTCAATTGCAGTTCCTTATCTAGGCAAAAGCTTTTTCCTAGCTAAGTATATCCCTTAGGCAGCCTTCCTACCTAAGATCTCCGGTTTTTAGAACACATATCTGTTACAGTCCACACCTTTGGCGCCCTGCGAGTTAGGTCCCTGACCTTCACCGTGAAAGCAGTAAAAATGAAAATTAGAGGGTTAAATGACAGTCCCAAAGAGTTGGATCTGTAAGTAACTGGCAGGGCGCCAGAGGAAGGACCACAGATGGTATAATAGGTAATAAATGTTAAGAAAATTTAAGGATTTTTTAGAGAGGGTAGGCTGCCTGGGGGCAATAAGACCACTAAACAAAAGGATAGTGGCTATAATCAGAATAGAGTCTATATACAGGGGAACGTGTGTATTAAAAAGAGAGCCCTTATTCCATGATGGCGCCAAAGTCTCAGTTTGTTAGACTAACCGTCTAATATGATATATCGACGGTGTGTAGAGTATTGTGGTCAGGTCAAGTTTATACAGTAAGTGGCTTTAGGGATAGGATAAAAGCATATAGAAACATACCATATCGTTAAAAAAAATATAAATACAAATTTAAACTCACTTCACCCAGGGGTCTCCAAGTGGGATAAGCTCAAGACACCCACTGGAAAAACCCCTGTGCTTGGGTCGCCTGTAGAATGTATACGGATGACAGCAAGCAGGAGGGCTTTCTTGTCCAACGTCTTTAATAAAACACAAGCAGTTGGGGTACAGCTCAACGCGTTTCGGGGTACAACAACCCCTTCATCTGGAGCATAACAAGTATGGGGTGACACACAGGAATTTAAAGGGTGAAAAAAAGCGCCAAAATGTAATCGGGAACGTCACTTCCGGTTTGCGTCTCAGAGTGGAACGCAACCGGAGGTGACGTGATCCTGTTCATAAATAAACCAGAGTGGTAGTTATTGATAAATTTCTATAAATAAGTGGTGATGCTAAAAAGATAAACGAATAGTTTGAATAAAAAGCGAGTATGTGAGGGGGGCCGGTTCTAGATGCGGCTGTTGTGGGGATCGGCATCCCGGCTGAGTATTTCCGGCCCAAAACGCAAAACGCAAAACGCGGAACGCAAAAACCGGAAGTGACGTCAGCCGAGAGTGCTGATGATCAGAGCGGTGTCCTTAATTCGTAATATCCGGTCTTTGGAACGCAAGAACTGGAAGGGGTGCCGATATGGAGCGCAAAAGGCTGGATAGATATACAATGAGACAATTTAGTACTAAAAAATTATATATAAAAAGAAGGGGGAAATTTTAATGTCTCAAATTGTCCATTGTAAACCTATATCAGTCTGCATGGAAAAGTTTTGTTTTGTTTATATGGGTTATAAAAAATTGATATGCACATACCGGAAGCAGGGGTATAAAATGGTATGTGATTGGTGGAAATTATACACAAAGTGTAGGTGGAATTACCATAATAAATAAAGGGGTATATACCAAGGTCTTTTTGCTTAAAAACTTAGGACAATGAGAGATACATAAAAAATGGCAAAAAGGAGTGTAGCGTCGAATAAAAAGGAGAATAAGAATGTTATAAAACATGGATAAACATAGACATGGCATGTTATAAAACATGGATAAACATAGACATGGCATAAAAGACACTCGTATGGGGCACATATATAAAACATGTATATAAGCATGTGTATGTTCAACATAAGGCTGTAAGCTATTAGAGAGTAACAATAGCCACCCTAAAAATAAATCAATTATACATATCGTTTGTATATATTGATATATAGATCAATTATATAAATTGATTGACCAATGAGAGGCATATAATATATTGATAAATCCAAGAATTCACGGATGATTTGGCTCTATATGTCAAATGTATAAAAATGTTATTAACGTTTCTTTAATGGTTATATAGATGTACACGGCTTAATGTATGTTTGTCTTTATACGTCTTCATATGTTTAGGTCTTAACCAATAACAGAACTAGTGGAGGAAGCTGTCAAGAAGACAAACCAAGGGCGGATGTCAGGGTAAGTATTTGGAGGATATATAGGGTGTTTCACAGCTATTTGTATACATCAGTGACAAGTGGAGATCTTTAGTAATTAGAATATTCAAGTGTTTCATTTAGACCAAATGGAGATAGAGTGTTGAGGGTGTAGATCCAATGCATCTCTTTTTGACAGAGGTGTTGGTATGAGTCGAGTATTTGTTCCAAGGGAAAAACTTTTAGGGATGAGGGGTTGCGGTTATGATTTTTTAAGTAATGGCGGGAGACGTGTTATTCCACGTCTAATATTTGATCTGTGCTCATTCATACGTTCCCTGATGGTTTGGGTAGTCCTCCCCACATATTTAGAACCACATGGGCAAAGAAGGAGGTAGATAGCATTTCTAGTGCCACAATGTAGACTTTGTTTAATAATCCAATGGTCTATTTTTCCTTTTTTAGGACCTGGGATTTCTTTGCTGCTGGTCCCTTCCACAATCATGGGGCAACATAGACACTTTTTAATACGGCATTTGTGTATTCCTGTTTTCATGGTAGTGATCCTGTTGTCTTTTTTTCTCCCTGCCAATTTGGGGCATGAGGGAGCAAGAAGGTTCTTAAGGGTTCTAGCTCTCCTGTATGTCACAGATGGTTGTGGAGGTAATATTTCCTTCAGGATGGGGTCTTTCTGGAGAATTCCCCAATGTTTGATAAGAATCTGTCGGATTTTCGTATGGTCTATATTATAACGGGTGATTAGGTTAAATTGGTAGTTTGTGTTCTTAGTTACTTTCGTTGTGGCAGGTTGTAGGGCTGTTTTCTGATCAAGTGACATGGCTTTTTTTGCGGAAGCTTTGATCAGTTGTGTTGGATATCCCTTCTCCTTAAAGCGTGTTTTGAGTATCCCAATTTGTTCTTTCATTATATTTGTATCGGAACAGTTACGTCTGATCCTCTTCATCTGCCCGAAGGGGATGTTGTTTCTCCGCTTTGCATAATGACAGTTTGAATATTCGAGATAACTATTGGAGTCGACTTGTTTAAAATGAGTTCTGGTGGTAATGTGATTTTTTACTCAGCCGGGATGCCGATCCCCACAACAGCCGCATCTAGAACCGGCCCCCCTCACATACTCGCTTTTTATTCAAACTATTTGTTTATCTTTTTAGCATCACCACTTATTTATAGATATTTATCGATAACTACCACTCTGGTTTATTTATGAACAGGATCACGTCACTTCCGGTTGCGTTCCACGCTGAGACGCAAACCGGAAGTGACGTTCCCGATTACATTTTGGCGCTTTTTTTCACCCTTTAAATTCCTGTGTGTCACCCCATACTTGTTATGCTCCTGATGAAGGGGTTGTTGTACCCCGAAACGCATTGAGCTGTACCCTACCTGCTTGTGTTTTATTAAAGACGTTGGACAAGAAAGCCCTTCTGCTTGCTGTCATCCGTATACATTCTACAGGCGACCCAGGCGCAGGGGTTTTTCCAGTGGGTGTCTTGAGCTTATCCCACTTGGAGACCCCTGGATGAAGTGAGTTTAAATTTGTATTTATATTTTTTTTTAACGATATGGTATGTTTCTATATGCTTTTATCCTATCCCTAAAGCCACTTACTGTATAAACTTGACCTGACCACAATACTCTACACACCGTCGATATATCATATTAGACGGTTAGTCTAACAAACTGAGACTTTGGCGCCATCATGGAATAAGGGCTCTCCTTTTAATACACACGTTCCCCTGTGTATAGACTCTACTCTCTTCACCGTGAAAGCCAGTTACTAACCCCCTACTATTTACATTTTTTTCTTGTCTCTGATGATAGCATCATGCCACTATTATTGTGATGCAGCCATACTTCATAGATGTATACAAAATAAAACATTAATAGGTGCTAATGCCCTCAGACTCATGAGGGTAAACATACATTATATGCAAATGAAGGAGTGAAACAAGTGCAAAGAAGGTGCCACCCTTGCAGTGCAGTGATGAACTAAAAAAATTAATAAAATGTGAGAAAGGAACAGGAAAAGGTGACGTGAGCATTATACTATAAAATGACCATATAAAATTGCTGCATCACATTCCTTTTCACAGGCATGTACTCATGCAATATAACCAAAAACATCATGGTAAATACACTACAAGGATCTTATAAAGATGATTTTGCTACTGGTACTGGTCCATTTGTACCTCCAAAAATATAACATGATTAGAGATGTCCCAAACTATTCACCGGCGAACATTATCATTGAGCAAACATTGACCCTGTACCTTACAGTCAGCAGACACATTCCAGCCAATCAGAACCCTCTCTCCCACACCTTACCACCTCCTATAGAAAAGGCAGCCATTTTAGATTCAGTCTGAAGCTGCATGTTAGTGAGAGCAGGGAGACTGCAGCTGCTGCTGCACTGATGATTCTGAATTCATAGGGAAATCGTTAGCTAGGCCAGTGTTCTGTGTCCACAGACTCATCTGCTGTAAGGACAGCGTCACAGCACCCCAAAAAGACCTTTTTAGGGCTGCTACATTAGTCTGCTTTTATTTTTTTTTCTCCATATATATATTGCAGTTGCCTGGCCTGCCCGTGTGTGAGGATCTGCAGGCCCACAGACTGTAGTGTGCCCACTGCCAGTGCCCACCACTCATACCGTGTGGCACAAAACTTTGCATCAAAAAAAGGCATTTCATTTTTACCCTTTAATCTAAGGTTAGTTGCCTGCCAGTGTGTGTCAGGCCCACTTCCACTGACTGTAGTGTGCCCACTGCCAGTGCCCACCACTCATATCGGGTGGCACAAGACTTTGCATAAAAAAGGCATGTCATTTTTACCCTTTAATCTAAGGTTAGTTGCTTGCCAGTGTGTGTCAGGCCCACTTCCACTGACTGTAGTGTGCCCACTGCCAGTGCCCACCATTCATACCGGGTGGCACAGTAGCGTGCCGATAAATAAGGCATTTAATTTTTACACTTTAATCTAATTTCAGTTGCCTGCCTGCTTCCAGTGTGTGTCAGGCCCACTTCCACTGACTGTAGTGTGCCCACTGCCAGTGCCCACCACTCATACCGGGTGGCACAGTAGCTTGCCGATAAATAAGGCATTTCATTTTTACCCTTTAATCTAAGGTTAGTTGCCTGCCAGTGTGTGTCAGGCCGACTTCCACTGACTGTAGTGTGCCCACTGCCAGTGCCCACCACTCATACCGTGTGGCACAGTAGCTTGCCGATAAATATGGAATTTTTTTTTTACACTTTAATCTAATTTCAGTTGCCTGACTGCTGCGAGTGTGTGTCAGGCCCACTTCCGCTGACTGTAGTGTGCCCACTGCCAGTGCCCACCACTCATACCGGGTGTCACAGGACTTTTCATAAAAAAAGGCATTTAATTTTTACCCTTTAATCTAAGGTTAGTTGCCTGCCAGTGTGTGTCAGGCCCACAGACTGTAGTGTGCCCTCTGCCAGTGCTGCCCATCAATCATACCGTGCGGCACTGGACGTTGCCTAAAAAAAGGCACTTTATCTGTACACTTTAATCTAAATTCATTTGCCTGCCGGCCAGTGTGTGTGTGTCAGGCCCACAGATTGTAGTGTGCCCTCTGCTAGTGCCCAACACTCATACCGGGTGGCACAGTACCTAGCACGCGTAGTACCACTTATCTAAAATCCATTCAATACACGTCCTGATAGGGTAGGTACCAGGGATTAAACTGATGAGAATAGTACTACAGAAAATACCACTCATATCGGGTGTGACAGTAAATTGCACGGCTCAGACGCAGTGACCGTGGATTAAAATAAAGGGGAGGGAGCCAGCGTTTTTTCAACCATCTCCCCGTTCGAAAAATCAATTCAATTCACCTGTCGGGGACCCTTGGTGTTGTACGTGGCTGGGTGGAGGAAAAAACCTTCAATGACATCACCGGGACATGGCTAGCTTGGTATCCAACCTTGTGCAAATGGGGAGTTTGCGGTTGTGCAAATGGACAGTTTGCCGTTGTTTGCGGTGCATTAAAAAGGGAGTTTGGTCTGTAAATGTCTGTGAAGCGGGCGTAACCCTTACACTACCTGATCGATACAACATTATACCTGATCGTATACACACACTAGATGTTTTAAAGCGAACCTGTCACCTGCTTTTTACCTCTTAAGCTGTTAACTGTACCTTATAGATCTTTGTAACCTTGTTTCCAAACAGGTGTTGTTCGTTTTTCTGGGGTTTATATTACTGAAAAAATCACTTTATAATCTGCTCTGCTGCGTCTGAAGTCACCAGACAAGTCAAGGAGGCAGACCCTCCTTGACTGCTGGATGCGACTCCCCCGCCCTAACCCCGCCTCTCATCCCTATGATTGACACTAGCTCTTCTGCCCGGGACCGCGCTGGTCTCGGCGGCGCATGCGCCGTCTGCCTTCATAGCAGCGCGATCCCGAGCCTCGCACTCAGTGAAGCGCGATCCCCTTGCTAGATCGCGCTTGCGCACTTCTCTCCTCTCTAGCCGGGCCGCTGGTGAAATGCAGATCACTCAGCGTGAGGCTCGGTATCGCGCTGCTATGAAGGCAGACGGGCGCATGCACCGCCGAGACCAGCGCGGTCCCGGGCAGAAGAGCTAGTGTCAATCATAGGGATGAGAGGCGGGGTTAGGGCGGGGGAGTCGCATCCAGCAGTCAAGGAGGGTCTGCCTCCTTGACTTGTCTGGTGACTTCAGACGCAGCAGAGCAGATTATAAAGTGATTTTTTCAGTAATATAAACCCCAGAAAAACGAACAACACCTGTTTGGAAACAAGGTTACAAAGATCTATAAGGTACAGTTAACAGCTTAAGAGGTAAAAAGCAGGTGACAGGTTCGCTTTAAACCACGTTGTTCAAAAAAAATTAGGATTGTTAGGTGATTTATGCCTTTTATGGATTAAAACCCAACTCTGCGTCAACTATGTAATTTTCCATGGGAGTTTTGCCATGGATCTCCCTCCGGCATGCCACACTCCAGGTGTTAGTCCCCTTGAAACAACTTTTCCATCACTATTGTGGCTAGAAAGAGTCCCTGTGGGTTTTAAAATTCGCCTATTGAAGTCTATGGTGGTTCGCCCGGTTCGCCCGTTCGCGAACATTTTCGGAAGTTCGCGTTCGTTGTTCGCGAACAAAAAATTGTATGTTCGCGACATCACTAAACTTGATATAATATAATGAGGGGATCAACAAGGATCATAATAAAACAACACAAAACCAAAAACCAAAAACAGAAAATCGTGTCTTCATCCCATCTATCACTTCTTTGTGGTATATCATTTTTCACAAGGGGTCTGATAAATATGATGAAAAGGGACTTATCCCTAGGAGCTTACGAGTCCAGACATTCCCGTCCTATGGCCGTCCTAAGACCATGACGGACCTAGAAGGTGAAGTTGTGAGATTGGAGGAACAACTATCACAGAAACTTAATACAATGGAATTAGATTACTTCAGGAGAGAGATAGATGAGGCATTTGGCATCTGGGAAAAACAAATCAAAACAGTTAAGATGAGGAAATTCCAATGAGATTTACAGGATATGGAGACTAATCGTGTTTATCTGTGGAAGTTCAGAGCCCAGGAGGGGAGATAACGCTCTGCGTCCATGTCGTCACGTGCATCAGTGAGTGAGGACGACAGCGCATCCAACAAAGAGACCAATCGGTACCCTAGGAGATACAATAAACTGAAAATAGGGGAGTCTTCACAGCAAGGCAGCAAGAGACGTCAGGATGGGAATCATAAATTACAGGTAATTAACCTGTCAGATAAAGTGTTAACACAACACCAATTGTCTCTGTTGGAAAAGGGACTGTCCTTCTCGCCCACATCGAATTTGATTATTTTTCCACAGTAAAAGACCTTCATCTCTTTGCTCGACGCCTGGTTTACAAAAAGATTTTTTAATGATAAGACTGATATGGCCTCCAATGTACCATCTGAAAAAGAAACTTTGGATATATTAATGTCATTATTGGAAAAACAAGAGGAGGGATTTACTGGTGAGTTCCCAAAATCGTTTATCCCCAAGTCAACCAAATTTCCCTCTATCTCCCTGTATCCTAATGTAGCAATGTTTGTTAAGCTGGTCGAAGGTGAATTATCTAAAATCACCACCCAATGAGGGAGAAACAACTGTACTTAATGTGAGAGGGAAGCCTTTAGAGAGATCCAGCAGTGGTCAGATGTGAAAATTAAACCTGCGGATAAGGGTGGGAACATTGTTTTATGGCCATCCAATATGTTTGAGAAGGAAGCCTATAGACAATTACGTGATAACTCCTGTTATAAAAAACTAACATTTAATCCACTTATAGAATTTAAACAGGAACTGGAGGTGATCCCTCAGAAAGGTGTTGATGACGGCTTTATCACCAAAAAACGATGTTCCTATCTCTTACCGGAACATTGCACAATACCTACCCTATATCTCCTACCCAAGGTGCACAAAGACCCCCTGAATCCACCTGGATGACCAATCATTGCAGGCATTAATGGGTTAAGTGACCCAGTTTGCAAGTATATAGATCACTTTCTACAACCCTTGGTGGAGGAGTTACCTTCCTTTTTAAAAGATATGACGGACATCTTGAGGAAGATGGAGGACATTCATTTGGAGGCAGATATGCTTATAGTTATGTGCGATGTTGAATCGCTTTATACGTCCATAAATCATGTGGACAGTTTGGAAGCGGCTGCGTTTTTCTTGAATGGCTCCAATATGGGTAAGCAACACACGAAATTTGTCTTGCTGTTATTGGAGTGTGTGCTTACCCATAACTTTTTTTGTTTGGGGGATCCTTCTACCTACAGCTCTCATATGCGCCCTCATATGCTAATTTATTCCTGGGGCTGTGGGAGAGGAGGATCCTCCAGACAGATCCCCTGCCCAATATAGGGAACGCTACATAGATGACATCCTGATCATCTGGCAGGGGAGTAAGGAAGAATTCTCCACTTTTGTCAATCAGTTGAATAACAACACTTACAATATTAAACTTACTTTTAAGAATGCCCAGACTGGAGTCGATTTTCTGGATGTGTCCTTTCATGTTGGTCCCGAAGGGGAAATGTTGACTGATTTATATAGAAAACAGACATCAGTGAATGCCTTATTGCACGCTAATTCATCGCACCCTGGCAATTTGATAAAAAACATCCCAGTGGGACAGTTTCTGCGTTCTCGCAGAATCTGTTCGACTGACCGGGCTTTTGAACTTCAGGCAGAGGATTTAAAAAACTGATTTTCTGAGAGGGGTTATGGACAACGGTGCATCCAGCATGCTTACGAAAGAGCAAGATCAACTACTAGACGTGAGCTTCTACATAAAAGGGTGAGAAAAGATGATAAACAAATGATTAGGTTCATCACGGGGTATAAGAAGAAATGGAAGCAAGTTAATAAAGCTCTGAATAAATATTGGGAGGTGTTAATGTGTGCTCCACAACTAAAAAGCGTTTTACCGCCTCGCCCCTCGATTACATAGCGTTCGGCAAAAAACTTACGTGATCAAATGGTCTGTAGTTTTTATACCCATAAGGATATGAAGAACCCTTTTGGGTCTAGAGGCCTTCCATGGGGTAGTAGAGAATGTGGCAACTGTGTAGCCTGTACAAATATGGAAAGAGCTTCTCACTTCCACAATTCTTCCCATGATAGGTCCTTCAAGATCACACACAGCATCAATTGTTCCACCATTGGGGTCATTTACTGGGCAATTTGCCCGTGTGACCTTATTTATATTGGCATTACATCCCGTTCATTGCGCAGGAGAGTGCGAGAACATGTTTTGGCTATAAATGCAGCAAGGGATGTGGAGGACATTACCACTTTGAAAACTCTGCCAAAACATTTCAAAGAGAAACACAATGCTGATGGGTCCGTACTGCGGTTTCGAGGAATTGATCGAATTATCATATTACCTAGAGGAGGTAATTGGAAGAAAGTATTAGCCCAACGAGAGACTAAATGGATCTTCACTTTGAAGACTGTTGCCCCATTGGGATTAAATGAGGGCAATAGTTTTGCCCCCTTATTATAATATATCTTCATGTTTCTATACGATTATGGAGTGTGTTTATTGACCTTTTCATCATCTGGATGACCTCACCTGTCCCCTCTAATGACCCATAGTTCCCGGCTGATGCAACAGGTTTGTTTTTAATAATTTTTATTGTTTTTTTATTCTGTTGATTTTATCTGTTGTATATGTTCTCCTAATTATACTGTCTTTATATATTTTTTCAGACCCCTTGTGAAAAATTATATACCACAAAGAAGTGATAGATGGGATGAAGACACGATTTTCTGTTTTTGCTTTTGTTTTGTTTTATTATGATCCTTGTTGTTCCCCTCATTATATTATATCATGTTATATTTTTGGAGGTACATATGGACCAGTAATGTAAAATCATCTTTATAAGATCCTTGTAGTGTATTTATCAAAATGTTTTTGGTTATATTGCATGAGTACATGCCTGTGAAAAGGAATGTGATGCAGCAATTTTATATGGTCATTTTATAGTATAATGCTCACGTCACCTTTTTCTCTTCCTTTCTCACATTTTATTAATTTTTTTAGTTCATCACTGCACTGCATGGGTGGCACCTTTTTTGCACTTGTTTCACTCCTTCATTTGCATATAATGTATGTTTACCCTGATGAGTCTGAGGGCATTAGCACTTATTATTGTTTCATTTTGTATACATCTATGAAGTATGGCTGCATCACAATAATAGTGGCATGATGCTATCATGTCAGATATATATATATATATATATATATATATATATATTAATTTGTAATAGAGCAGGGGTGTGCAGGTTTTTTTTTAAAACAATTTGCAATCCTATTTTATATTTATATTTATTCTGTCTTTTTAACTTGGAGATTACATCATGCGGCATCGGCTTGGCTGCGGTGATGTCACCAGTATCGTGAGTGCTTACAATTATCTTTAACAAACACAAACCTCCTTTTGACTAATATTACCCTTCTTTTGAAGTGGTGGAATGATATGTACTTAGGTGTTTTTAGAGGTATGTTGTTTAAATTGGTATATGCTCTTGTGCTTATACTCATGGTGACGTCACAGGAGATTACAAAACATCGTGAGAGTTCGCGCATGCGGGTGAGAGATGGCGTTTGTGATCTGTAGGTTCCCATTTTCACAAGAGTGTGGGCAATTAACTAACTAATATTAGGTATATATAGACCGTTAGGTATAGCATCAGTATGCCCCTTGAAAAAGCAGGCGCAAAACGTACGTCGGGGGAGCTCGGCGTTACCCGGAGGTCCGCAACTTTGATATTTGTCTATTTGTATAGCGTACACTATTGGCCTTTGTGCTTAGAATTACACAGTTGCTTTAGTGTGGACATTATAGTGAGTCCTATGAGTCTGGATATATATGCTTCTGTGTTGCCTTGACCTTCTAGTACGCAGGAGCTACTGGCTTTCAGCCATCACCTTATATGCTGCCAATTTTGCATAATACTGGATGTTATTTTACTGTGTAAGTTATTACTTGTTTAATAAAGATATGTCATTTGTATAGTGCGTGTCCCTAAGTGTTTTTTTTTCGGATATGTTATTGGCGACTGTGTCTCCTCATCATCATCCACCTCTTGAAACACTAATTACCATTCCCTACCGTCATCTTCTTCTGACTGTGGATGCTCAAGAGTTTGGGAATCAGGGCACAAGATCTGCTCATGTCCCTCTTCAAGCGGGCTTGGTGAGAGGCCCAATATAAGGAATGGCGATGAAAAGAGCTCCTCGGAATATCCGAGTTTTGGGATCACTTGTTTGCCAAGACTCTCCATGGTGGGAGGAAGGAGGATCAGGGTGAGGATTCTGTTAACCAGACTCTTGGCTATTGAAACTAGACTTTGTGGAAGACAGGGTGGTGCTTAACTGACTGGAAGCATTATCTGCTGCAATACAACCGACCACCTGGTCGCAGTGGTCTGACTTTGAGTGTGGTGTCCTGCGCCACTCTGCAAATTGGGGCATGAAGCTATGAATAGTGGATGAGTGTGTTTCTTGTGCTCTGGCAGCAAGCATAGTGTCACTGCTCCCAGGGCTATGGCCTCTGCGTGCACCATCAGCAGAACGGCCACTTACCCGTCCCTTCCTGCTTGCCTTGCGCATAATTAATGAAATATATGCATGTAAGTATGTCACACGTACAGTAGCCCAGGTTTTGTAAGTGTATGATCAAATAAATTACACAGAATGTAACAGATATTTTTAGGATGTTCACACGTTATACAGGAGGTATAGCGCAAGTAATGTCGCTGTCACCACCGGCTAATAAAAAATTACACTGAATGAATGTCACTGATATTTAGGATGCACACACGTTATACAGGAGGTATAGCGCAAGTAATGTCGCTGTCACCAAGGAATAATAAAAAATTACACTGAATGAATGTCACTGATAATTAGGATGCACAAATGTTATACAGGATGTATAGTGCAAATAATGTCGCTGTCACCACCTGCTTATAAAAAATTACACTGAATGAATGTCACTGATATTTAGGATGCGCACACATTATACAGGAGGTATAGTGCAAGTAATATCGCTGTAACCACCGGCAAATAAATAAAAAATTACAATGAATTTATGTCACTGATATTTAGGATGGGTAAACAATATACAGGAGATATAGCGCACGTAATGTCGCTGCCACCAGCAGCAAAAAAAATAGACAATGTTACTGATATTTCAGATACGCAAACGTTATATAGGAGATGTAGCGCAAGTAATGTAATGTGTCTGCAGTGGACACAGTCTACAGAAAAAGTACACTGGATCTCACAGATATATTTAGTCTGCGCCCGCGTTACACAGGAAATGTAGCACAGATAATGTCGCTGTCGCCAGCGGCAAAATAAATTACACTGAATGTCACTGATATTTTGGATGCTCTAACATTATACTGGAGATGAAGTGCAGGTACTGTAATGTAACTGTTCACAGCGGACACCGTCTACAGGAAAAGTACACTGGATGTCACAGATATTTTTCGGCTGCGCACACGTTACACAGCAGGTGTAGCACAGATAATGTCTCTGTCACCAGTTGCAAAAAAAATTACAGTGAATGTCACTGATACTTCGGATACGCAAATGTTATACAGGAGATGTAGTGCATGTAATGTAACTGTCCGCAGTGGACACCGTCTACGAAAAAAGTACACTGGATGTCACGTTACGTAGACATGAGATGTAGCACAGATAATGTCGCTATCTGCAGCGGCCAAACAATTGCAAGCTATTTAACGCAGGTTGCGCTAAAAATATATATTGCTGCCAGATACAACTATAGTCCTTAAAAGGACTTTTGGGTCTCTAACAAGGTTTAGCAATTTAGTGCAGGTTCTGCTGAAAATATATATTGCTGCCACACACAATAGTCCTTAAAAGGACTTTTGGGTCTATAACAAGTATAAAATCTAAAATATTCCTATTTCACTTCCTACACTATCTCTCCCTTCTATTCTCCAGCTCTCCCTGACTAAGACTGAGCCGATCACGTGTCATCGGGTGCTATATAGCACCCGATGACACGTTCTGGCCAGCTAATCACTGTAATGCCAACAACCAACATGGCATTACAGTTAATGACAGTACTTACCTACACGTTTATTGGCTGCGTAGCAGAAAACAAACATGTGGGGAGGAGACTCGAGCATCTCGTTCGAGCACAAGTGGTACATGCTTGCCCAACACTAGTGACTGATAATAGATTAACTGAGAATGTTGCAAAAGTTTAACAAGATGCATATGGTAATCACAATCAAACTGCACTGTCCATACTGTCTCTCTATGTTCTTCCTACAGTCTCTAAAAACTCTCAGTATGATTTCCCTACAATGTCCCTGCACTGTCCCTGCACTGTCCCTGCATTCTATTCAATATTCTTCTATTAATAGCAAAAGCATAAGCGCTTGTCACATCTCTCCCTATGCTCAGCTCACAGCGAAATTCCAGAGATCACGCAAGATAAAACTTTATATAGGGCTGTGGCATATCCTTTTAAAAATTTTAAATTTACATATCAGTAGGCCAAGAAGCCCCATTTTAGGAATTGCAGTAGTGGCAGCAGGCTTGGGCAGATAAACTACCAAGTTGTGCATACAATTTCTGGTCGTTTATGTCCTCCTCCTCCTCTGCCAGTTCATCATCCTTAGGGCTCAGGTGTTGTGAAATGGAAGTGTCATGTCTTCTGTCCCCTCGGCAATTAGATTTGTCAGCATCCCCTCCAGGTCGTGAAGTAGTGGAATGACATCATTCACCCCGTACTTCTGCCAACGCACAAATAAAGTGGCCTTCTCTAAGAGCTTGAGCAAACGACACGTGTCATGCATGAGCTGCCATTGGCTAATGTGAAAGTTTCATCAGGGAGTAGACCTTTCCATTTGCAGCATTAAGAAATTATTGACTGACTTTCTCTGTCTGTACAGGCAGTCTAACATATGGAATTCAGTCAGTATTTGATTTCTTTATCGATGACGCTGAGCAGTTCCTTTTCGGTCTGGCTCCATTCACCAAGGCTGACCAGGTGCAGAACTGTGTGACCTAGCTTTGCATAGATGATACCTTGAAGGACTACTGTGAACTGTGCCTAAAGTGGAGGGTGAGGACAAGGTGGAGGATGAGGAGGCAGAGAAGGACATTGACACAGAAATCCCAGCATTACAATGCGGAGACGGCATTGCCATTACCTGGCTAAATTGCTGGTGCGCCTGGTCTAGAACTACATTCACCCAGTGGGCTGTGAATGACATATATTGTTCTTGACCGTAGTTACAACTCCAGACGTCAGCACTTACATGAACTCTACCAGACACCGAGAGGCCCAAGGACTGGCCAACATATTGCTCAACGTATGTGTGCAGGGCTTGTAAATCTTTTTTTGGAAAAGTAATGTCAGCTTGGGTCTCAACTTCTGCACCGTTGGATGAGTACACACATACTTTTGTCTTTTACCAATCATCTCAGAAGTCAATTACCGTCAAACTAAGTGACGAGGAGTAGGAGGAGTATAAGGAGCAATAGACAATATTGAAGTCAATTGGAAGGAATAACAGCTTCCTTATTCTGACCTTGTTGAGCCCTGACTGATGGAGAAGAAATGGCAGGCCGACGGGAGATGCAGCGATTGCTGCATCAAGCTGTAACACTAAACGAGTGGCTGTTTTCCAATAAAAATTTGCGATTAGAATATTTGCGATCAACACTACAGTAGACTAGTCTGTGCTAACTGCAATTTTTGTAATACAATTTTCAGCAGTTGTTTTGAAAAAATTGTGCAGTTGGATAAAATATGGCAGTATGTTGCCAAAATATGAGCTGATGGTGATGCTGGAAAATAAGCTTATTTGTAAACTTATAAACTGTAGAAAGTTTGCAACCTGTTTTTGGGAAAAAACACAGGCTACTAAAGACATCCCCTGTGTACGACCAAAATATACACAGCTATTGACACGCTAAAATCCTCCAATCTTCACTGCCCTCTTTGATTCATCCAAAATGAATCACCGAAACCAAACTTAATTGGAAGAATTTTTGTGCTGGAAGAAGTGGTGATGGTGAACTCACTAAAAGAGTTCAAGAGAGGCCTAGATGTCATTATGGAGTGTAAAAATATTATAGGTTATAGTTAATAAGATTTCTGGAGATGTCGTTGTTCCAGGGAGTTATTCTGATTGCCTGATTGAAGTCGGGAAGGACTTGTTTTCCTCCAAAACAAGGAAAATTGGCTTACACCTCACAGGTTGTTTTTTTTTTTTTTTTCATTCTCCTGGATCAACTTGAGGGATAATAGGCTGAACTAGATGAAAGGATGTCTTCTTTCAGCCGTATGAACTATGTTACTTTATATATTTCCCCCTTGTTTTTTCACCACACGCTATACTAGCTATACTGGGCAAGTTAAACATGAATGGGATCCAAGGATTATGCTTGAATTTCTCTTTACAGACATGTCTGGTTGTTCTCTGTGAATCACCATATATATTGTTATTACGGTGTACATCATTATTGCTATATATATATATTATATCCTATAAATTGGATCAAAATTAGAGGGCAACACCAATAGCTACTCAAACCTACAAGAAAAAAAGTGTCTCTGCCCCAATCAATAGAAAAACTAATTCACACAAAAATAGTCAATCAATTATATCTTTATTAGGAAGTATTATTCTTCCAGTTAAAAGTATATTATCAGATAAAAAGGAATCCATAAAATCACAGAGGGATAGACAAAAGGAGCACTGGGGAGGAGAAGGAAACAAGTAAGATATTCTTTTCAGCAAAAATGTGTATAATCAAATATGGCGTATTTAAACCGCCCAGAAAAACACATACACATTATGCTATGACAAAGCACTGTTCCGGCACACCAATACAGCACAAAAAGGGCTTTCCCTTAAGGAGAAAAAAATGTTTCCCCCAAAGGGAGAAAAGAGTATATCATAGAAGTCTTACAAAGAAAGTTACATTATTAGTAGTGAATGTCCGGAGAAATGCTCGATGCAGCTGAACATATGAAACAAGTACATTTCCCTCCCCAGTGCTCCTCACTCACCCAGCGCGTTTCGCCGATGGCTTCGTCAGGGGTAGTGAGGAGCACCGGAAGGGGCAGCCTTATAAATCCGCAGTAGATTACATAAAACTCATTACATCTGTGTGCGCTCCAATCATCGCTCTACCTCCACCCAAATCGCGTCTGTCGTGATGACGTTCAGACGGCCTCCTCCCACTACAACGTCACTTCCCACGTAACCCACAATCTGAATGGGAGGTCCACATATATATATATTTTTTAAGTGGTTGAAATTCTTATTATACTAGATCAGGGATGCCCAACCTGCAGCCCTCCAGCTGTTGTAACTACACCTCCCACCATGCCCTGCTATAGGCTGATAGCTGTAGGCTGTCTGGGCATGCTGGGAGTTGTAGTTTTACAACAGCTGGAGGGCCACAGGTTGGGTATCACTGTACTAGATCATGAAAAAAATATGATCATTGTGATATAATATATGGAGATTTAACACACTGGGACACACTTTTGAAATTCCTTATCTAGATCTATAGAGATTCACATTAGGGACAGCCACACACTACAATTATCGTATACTCAATATAACAAGTGGTTTCACAGTACACATTTTTAAAAAACATTTTTTTTTATTGTAGATGGTTTTATTTTATTTCCTGAACATTATTATGTGGCATTTAGAGAGCATTAAAAAAAATTACTTTGTGGCAGCCCCATGGTCTATAGACACAATGGTCAGAAGGGTACTAATTGAATTATATGGGAGACTTTTCTACGCAGGCCCTGTGCAGTCAGGAAGGAGCTGATAAGCTGTGATATCACCTACTGTGAATAGTGTATCCTATGGTGTCTGTACACAGAGATAATGTAATGAAGCTTTTAAACTGCTAAGGAAATAACAGCAGTAAAGTAATCTTTACAGACCAAGAAATGGCGCCTATTACTAGGCTTAAGGTTGTATTACACTGGATGATAATTTGGCTGATGATCGCTAACGAGCGTTAACTTGAACAATCATTAGCGATCATCTTGCAGTGTATTACTGGTGCCAATTGCCCGATGAACGATCTTATTGGCGGCAGATCGTGTTGTCTAATAATGAGCTGCCACCAGCAAACTAAAACACAGTATGGGGACGAGAGATGGCATAGTGATTGTTCCTCCCCATTCTGTGGAGGAAAACACTGCATGTAATAGCAGCAGTCTCCTCTTCTAGCTAGCAAGTGATTGTTGGGAAGAAACGCTTCTCTCCCGACAACCACTTGCTGATCTCCTAGTGACCAGTGAAAATATTGCAGGTGTCACGAACCAGCAGGTGTGAACCAGCTGTGCCATGTGTCCTACCTTCTCTAAGGGTGTTGTCTAAGTGAACCCCTCGACCTTCACACTATCCCTGATGGTGGGGATAGACTTTCCCGAGGGGAACTCCAAGTTTCTAACTCTTGAGGAGGATAGATACATGAGGCAACTGGTCCAGGAGGACCAGGAGGTACCTAAGAAAGGTTCCAGAGGTACAGGCATTGTCAGCAGTCATTACCAGTAGCAACAGTGCAGGACCGTAGGATGAGGCAGACACAAAGTCAGACAGGCAATAGGTTAGGGCAGGCGGTACAGGTACAGGTCAGGCACTCTGGGTCGGCAACAGGAGAGTCAAGGCTAACAGGCAGGGATCAAATGGGTAGCAGAATCCAGGAACACAAGTACAAGTCAGGAAAACAAGCGGATATCAGGAGCCTTAGCAGGACACAAGGACCTTGACACTAAGGCAATTGGGAAGGGGACTGAGCCACTTATATATGTGCAGGAGGTCTAACATTGATTGGCGAGGTCACACGATCCAACCCATAAAACACAGGAAGTGACACGTGCTGACCTTAAGGAAATGCTGCAGGAAACAAGCAGCATGCATTCTGTGGTCAGGGCTGAAAGTAAAGACTGGCAGCAGATCACCGCTGAACACAGCGCCCGGAACCACGGCAGTAAGCAGGGGAACAGCGGCACACAGCAGCCACTGTTACAGCAGGATTTATGGTTTTTGTTTAAATATAGATATTGACATGGAAAATTAAAAATAACATCACCAAAAATTCTTTACAAAATGTGTTTAACATAAAAAGGTGATTTAAACAATAGGCCATTTTCTGATGACACATTTCCTTTAACCCTTGGGATACAGAAAGTTTTTTCATTTTCATTTTTCTTACGTTTCTTCCTGGAGCCATAACTTTTTATTTTTTCATAAATATATCCATATAAGGGCTTGTTTTTTGTGGGACAAGTTGTAATCTCCAATGCCACCATTTAATATGGCATATAATGTAGTGGAAAGCGGGAAAAAATTTCCAAATGGGGTGGAACCGGAAAAGAACGCAATTCTTCCACAATTTTAGGGGTTTTGTCCCTACGGCGTGCCCTTTGTGGCAAAATTGACCAGTGCCCTTCATTCTCTGGGTCAGTATGATCACAACCATACCACATATGTATGGGTTTTATATGTCAAATGCTGAATCGGCAGTTTCTATACTTTTTTTTCCGTTAAGCCATTCGCCATATTGCACATGTAAGCGGGCGCCAAGTTTAAAGATTGCTCCAGTGGCGTATATGTATGGCACTGGTAGTGAACAGGTTAATTTGCTTGCATCCCAACTAAAACCTTGAGGCAGATTATTTTTCTGAAATGCATTATTTTAGATAACTAAGTCACCCTTGCTAACATTTATGTCCCAAAAGTAGCTCAAGTGAAAGGCTCTTATCAGCTTTTAGATCTCTGAAAGCATTCATCAATGGTAGTCTATCAATAGAGGCTGATTTTAATTTAACTACAGTGCATACCACTTTATTGACTCCACTTCAAATTTCTTAGTTATCTCTAGAGATGAGCGAACACCTGGATGTTCGGGTTCGAGAGGTTCGGCCGAACTTCCGGAAAATGTCCGGGTTCGTGATCCGAACTCAACCCGAACTTCATCCCGAACCCGAACCCCATAGAAGTCAATGGGGACCCGAACTTTTGGGCACTAAAAAGCCTGTAAAAGACTCCCGGAAAGGGCTAGAGGGCTGCAAAAGGCAGCAAAATGTAGGTAAATCCCCTGCAAACAAATGTAGATAGGGAAATGAATTAAAATAAAATAAAATAAATAAAAATTAACCAATATCAATTGGAGAGAGGTCCCACAGCAAGGAATCATGCGTCATATCATCCACCACTGGAGAAGGCCACACTCATTTATTTGGGACCAGCACCCAGACAGAGGATACAGGTCCCACAGCAAGGAATCATGCTTCATATCAACCACCACCGGAGATGGCCACTCTCATGTATTTTGGACCAGCACCCAGACAGAGGATACAGGTCCCACAGCAAGGAATAAGGCGTCATATCAACCACCACCGGAGAAGGCCACTCTCATGTATTTTGGACCAGCACCCAGACAGAGGATACAGGTCCCACAGCAAGGAATAAGGCGTCATATCAACCACCACCGGAGAAGGCCACTCTCATTTATTTTGGACCAGCACCCAGACAGAGGAGAGAGGTCCCACATCAAGGAATCATGCGTCATATCAACCCCCCACAGGAGAAGGCCACTCTCATTTATTTTGGACCAGCACCCAGACAGAGGATACAGGTCCCACAGCAAGGAATCATGCCTCATATCAACCACCAACTGAGAAGACCACTCTCATTTATTTCGGCCCAGCACCCAGACAGAGGATACAGGTCCCACAGCAAGGAATCATGCCTCATATCAACCACCACCGGAGAAGGCCACTCTCATGTATTTTGGACCAGCACCCAGACAGAGGAGAGAGGTCCCACATCAAGGAATAAGGCGTCATATCAACCCCCACCGGAGAAGGCCACTCTCATTTATTTTGGACCAGCACCCAGACAGAGGATACAGGTCCCACAGCAAGGAATCATGCGTCATATCAACCACCACCGGAGAAGGCCACTCTCATGTATTTTGGACCAGCACCCAGACAGAGGAGAGAGGTTTTCACAGCAGAGAATCATGCATTTAGTTTACCCACCACAGGAGTAGGCCACCATTTAATGGGACCCCGGCAACCATGTCAGATGGCACAAACATCAGCTTCACATCACCCAGCACAAGAGAAGGCCACTTTGAGAGACTTTGACCCTGCACCCAGACGGAGGAGAAAGGTTTTCACAGCAGAGAATCATGCATTTAGATCACCCACCACAGGAGTAGGCCACCATTTAATGGGACCCGGTAACCATGTCAGATGGCACAAACATCAGCTTCACATCACCCAGCACAAGAGAAGGCCACTTTGAGGACTTTGACCCTGCACCCAGACGGAGGAGAGGTTTTCACAGCAGAGAATCATGCATTTAGATCACCCACCACAGGAGTAGGCCACCATTTAATGGGACCCCGGCAACCATGTCAGATGGCACAAACATCAGCTTCACATCACCCAGCACAAGAGAAGGCCACTTTGAGAGACTTTGACCCCTGCACCCAGACGGAGGAGAGAGGTTTTCACAGCAGAGAATCATGCATTTAGATCACCCACCACAGGAGTAGGCCACCATTTAATGGGACCCCGGCAACCATGTCAGATGGCACAAACATAAGCTTCACATCACCCAGCACAAGAGAAGGCCACTTTGAGAGACTTTGACCCCTGCATCCAGACGGAGGAGAGAGGTTTTCACAGCAGAGAATCATGCATTTAGATCACCCACCACAGGAGTAGGCCACCATTTAATGGGACCCCGGCAACCATGTCAGATGGCACAAATATCAGTTGCACATCACCCAGCACAAGAGAAGGCCACTTTGAGAGACTTTGACCCCTGCACCCAGACGGAGGAGAGAGGTTTTCACAGCAGAGAATCATGCATTTAGATCACCCACCACAGGAGTAGGCCACCATTTAATGGGACCCCGGCAACCATGTCAGATGGCACAAACATCAGCTTCACATCACCCAGCACAAGAGAAGGCCACTTTGAGAGACTTTGACCCTCCACCCAGATGGAGGAGAGAGGTTTTCACAGCAGAGAATCATGCATTTAGATCACCCACCACAGGAGTAGGCCACCATTTAATGGGACCCCGGCAACCATGTCAGATGGCACAAACATCAGCTTCACATCACCCAGCACAAGAGAAGGCCACTTTGAGAGACTTTGACCCCTGCACCCAGACGGAGGAGAGAGGTTTTCACAGCAGAGAATCATGCATTTAGATCACCCACCACAGGAGTAGGCCACCATTTAATGGGACCCCGGTAACCATGTCAGATGGCACAAACATCAGCTTCACATCACCCAGCACAAGCGAAGGCCACTTTGAGAGACTTTGACCCCTGCACCCAGACGGAGGAGAGAGGTTTTCACAGCAGAGAATCATGCATTTAGATCACCCACCACAGGAGTAGGCCACCATTTAATGGGACCCCGGCAACCATGTCAGATGGAACAAACATCAGCTTCACATCACCCAGCAAAAGAGAAGGCCACTTTGAGAGACTTTGACCCCTGCACCCAGACGGAGGAGAGAGGTTTTCACAACAGAGAATCATGCATTTAGATCACCCACCACAGGAGTAGGCCACCATTTAATGGGAACCCGGCAACCATGTCAGATGGCACAAACATCAGCTTCACATCACCCAGCACAAGAGAAGGCCACTTTGAGAGACTTTTACCCCTGCACCCAGACGGAGGAGAGAGGTCCCACAGCAGAGATTCAGGCATTTATATCAGCCAGAACAGGAGAAGGCCGCTTTCAGTGACTTAGGCCTTAGCACCGACACAGAGGAGACAGGTCAGATAGCACAAGCATCAGTTTCACATCAACCACCACAGGAGAAGGGCACTTTTAGAGACTTTGACCCCTGCACCCAGAAAGAGGAGAGAGGTCCCACAGCAGAGAATCAGGCATTTATATCAGCCAGCACAGGAGAAGGCTGCTTTCAGTGACTTAGAGATTCAGGCATTTATATCAGCCAGCACAAGAGAAGGCCGCTTTCAGTGACTTAGGCCTTAGCACCGACACAGAGGAGACAGGTCAGATAGCACAAGCATCAGTTTCACATCAACCACCACAGGAGAAGGGCACTTTTAGAGACTTTGACCCCTGCACCCAGAAAGAGGAGAGAGGTCCCACAGCAGAGATTCAGGCATTTATATCAGCCAGCACAGGAGAAGGCCGCTTTCAGTGACTTAGGCCTTAGCACCGACACAGAGGAGACAGGTCAGATAGCACAAGCATCAGTTTCACATCAACCACCACAGGAGAAGGGCACTTTTAGAGACTTTGACCCCTGCACCCAGAAAGAGGAGAGAGGTCCCACAGCAGAGATTCAGGCATTTATATCAGCCAGCACAGGAGAAGGCCGCTTTCAGTGACTTAGGCCTTAGCACCGACACAGAGGAGATAGGTCAGATAGCACAAGCATCAGTTTCACATCAACCACCACAGGAGAATGGCACTTTCAGAGACTTTGACCCCTGCAGCCACACGGAGGAGAGAGGTCCCACAGCAGAGAATCAGGCATTTATATCAGCCAGAACAGGAGAAGGCCGCTTTCAGTGACTTAGGCCTTAGCACCGACACAGAGGAGACAGGTCAGATAGCACAAGCATCATTTTCACATCAACCACCACAGGAGAATGGCACTTTTAGAGACTTTGACCCCTGCACACAGAAAGAGGAGAGAGGTCCCAAAGCAGAGATTCAGGCATTTATATCAGCCAGCACAGGAGAAGGCCGCTTTCAGTGACTTAGAGATTCAGGCATTTATATCAGCCAGCACAGGAGAAGGCCGCTTTCAGTGACTTAGGCCTTAGCACCGACACAGAGGAGACAGGTCAGATAGCACAAGCATCAGTTTCACATCAACCACCACAGGAGAATGGCACTTTTAGAGACTTTGACCCCTGCACCCAGAAAGAGGAGAGAGGTCCCACAGCAGAGATTCAGGCATTTATATCAGCCAGCACAGGAGAAGGCCGCTTTCAGTGACTTAGAGATTCAGGCATTTATATCAGCCAGCACAAGAGAAGGCCGCTTTCAGTGTCTTAGGCCTTAGCACCGACACAGAGGAGACAGGTCAGATAGCACAAGCATCAGTTTCACATCAACCACCACAGGAGAAGGGCACTTTTAGAGACTTTGACCCCTGCACCCAGAAAGAGGAGAGAGGTCCCACAGCAGAGATTCAGGCATTTATATCAGCCAGCACAGGAGAAGGCCGCTTTCAGTGACTTAGGCCTTAGCACCGACACAGAGGAGATAGGTCAGATAGCACAAGCATCAGTTTCACATCAACCACCACAGGAGAATGGCACTTTCAGAGACTTTGACCCCTGCAGCCACACGGAGGAGAGAGGTCCCACAGCAGAGAATCAGGCATTTATATCAGCCAGAACAGGAGAAGGCCGCTTTCAGTGACTTAGGCCTTAGCACCGACACAGAGGAGACAGGTCAGATAGCACAAGCATCATTTTCACATCAACCACCACAGGAGAATGGCACTTTTAGAGACTTTGACCCCTGCAGCCACACGGAGGAGAGAGGTCCACAGCAGAGAATCAGGCATTTATATCAGCCAGCACAGGAGAAGGCCGCTTTCAGTGACTTAGGCCTTAGCACCGACACAGAGGAGACAGGTCAGATAGCACAAGCATCAGTTTCACATCAACCACCACAGGAGAAGGGCACTTTCAGAGACTTTGACCCCTGCAGCCACAGAGAGGAGAGAGGTCCCACAGCAGAGAATCAGGCATTTATATCAGCCAGCACAGGAGAAGGCCGCTTTCAGTGACTTAGGCCTTAGCACCGACACAGAGGAGACAGGTCAGATAGCACAAGCATCAGTTTCACATCAACCACCACAGGAGAATGGCACTTTCAGAGACTTTGACCCCTGCAGCCACACGGAGGAGAGAGGTCCCACAGCAGAGAATCAGGCATTTATATCAGCCAGAACAGGAGAAGGCCGCTTTCAGTGACTTAGGCCTTAGCACCGACACAGAGGAGACAGGTCAGATAGCACAAGCATCAGTTTCACATCAACCACCACAGGAGAATGGCACTTTCAGAGACTTTGACCCCTGCATCCAGACGGAGGAGAGAGGTCCCACAGCAGAGAATCATGCATTTATATCAGCCAGAACAGGAGAAGGCCGCTTCAGTGACTTAGGCCTTAGCACCGACACAGAGGAGACCAGGTCAGATAGCACAAGCATCAGTTTCACATCAACCACCACAGGAGAAGGCCACTTTAGAGACTTTGACCCTGCACCCAGACGGAGGAGAGAGAGGTCTTCACAGCAGAGAATCAGGCATTTATATCAGCCAGCACAGGAGAAGGCCGCTTTCAGTGACTTAGGCCTTAGCACCGACACAGAGGAGACAGGTCAGATAGCACAAGCATCAGTTTCACATCAACCACCACAGGAGAATGGCACTTTCAGAGACTTTGACCCTGCAGCCACACGGAGGAGAGAGGTCCCACAGCAGAGAATCAGGCATTTATATCAGCCAGAACAGGAGAAGGCCGCTTTCAGTGACTTAGGCCTTAGCACCGACACAGAGGAGACAGGTCAGATAGCACAAGCATCAGTTTCACATCAACCACCACAGGAGAATGGCACTTTCAGAGACTTTGACCCCTGCAGCCACATGGAGGAGAGAGGTCCCACAGCAGAGAATCAGGCATTTATATCAGCCAGAACAGGAGAAGGCCGCTTTCAGTGACTTAGGCCTTAGCACCGACACAGAGGAGACAGGTCAGATAGCACAAGCATCAGTTTCACATCAACCACCACAGGAGAATGGCACTTTCAGAGACTTTGACCCCTGCATCCAGACGGAGGAGAGAGGTTTTCACAGCAGAGAATCATGCATTTAGATCACCCACCACAGGAGTAGGCCACCATTTAATGGGACCCCGGCAACCATGTCAGATGGCACAAACATCAGTTTCACATCACCCAGCACAAGAGAAGGCCACTTTGAGAGACTTTGACCCCTGCACCCAGACGGAGGAGAGAGGTCTTCACAGCAGAGAATCATGCATTAGATCACCCACCACAGGAGTAGGCCACCATTTAATGGGACCCCGGCAACCATGTCAGATGGCACAAACATCAGCTTCACATCACCCAGCACAGGAGAAAGCCACTTTGAGAGACTTTGACCACTGCACCCAGACGGAGGAGAGAGGTCCCACAGCAGAGATTCAGGCATTTATATCAGCCAGAACTGGAGAAGGCCGCTTTCAGTGACTTAGGCCTTAGCACCGACACAGAGGAGACAGGTCAGATAGCACAAGCATCAGTTTCACATCAACCACCACAGGAGAAGGGCACTTTCAGAGACTTTGACCCCTGCACCCAGAAAGAGGAGAGAGGTCCCACAGCAGAGATTCAGGCATTTATATCAGCCAGCACAGGAGAAGGCCGCTTTCAGTGACTTAGGCCTTAGCACCGACACACAGAGGAGACAGGTCAGATAGCACAAGCATCAGTTTCACATCAACCACCACAGGAGAATGGCACTTTCAGAGACTTTGACCCCTGCAGCCCACACGGAGGAGAGAGGTCCCACAGCAGAGAATCAGGCATTTATATCAGCCAGAACAGGAGAAGGCCGCTTTCAGTGACTTAGGCCTTAGCACCGACACAGAGGAGACAGGTCAGATAGCACAAGCATCAGTTTCACATCAACCACCACAGGAGAATGGCACTTTCAGAGACTTTGACCCCTGCAGCCACACGGAGGAGAGAGGTCCCACAGCAGAGAATCAGGCATTTATATCAGCCAGAACAGGAGAAGGCCGCTTTCAGTGACTTAGGCCTTAGCACCGCACACAGAGGAGACAGGTCAGATAGCACAAGCATCAGTTTCACATCAACCACCACAGGAGAAGTGGCACTTTTAGAGACTTTGACCCCTGCACCCAGACGGAGGAGAGAGGTTTTCACAGCAGAGAATCATGCATTTAGATCAGCCACCACAGGAGTAGGCCACTCATCTTAATGGGACCCCGGCAACCATGTCAGATGGCACAAACATCAGCTTCACATCACCCAGCACAAGAGAAAGCCACTTTGAGAGACTTTTACCACTGCACCCAGACGGAGGAGAGAGGTCCCACAGCAGAGATTCAGGCATTTATATCAGCCAGAACTGGAGAAGGCCGCTTTCAGTGACTTAGGCCTTAGCACCGACACAGAGGAGACAGGTCAGATAGCACAAGCATCAGTTTCACATCAACCACCACAGGAGAAGGGCACTTTTAGAGACTTTGACCCCTGCACCCAGAAAGAGGAGAGAGGTCCCACAGCAGAGATTCAGGCATTTATATCAGCCAGCACAGGAGAAGGCCGCTTTCAGTGACTTAGAGATTCAGGCATTTATATCAGCCAGCACAGGAGAAGGCCGCATTCAGTGACTTAGGCCTTAGCACCGACACAGAGGAGACAGGTCAGATAGCACAAGCATCAGTTTCACATCAACCACCACAGGAGAAGGGCACTTTTAGAGACTTTAACCCCTGCACCCAGAAAGAGGAGAGAGGTCCCACAGCAGAGATTCAGGCATTTATATCAGCCAGCACAGGAGAAGGCCGCTTTCAGTGACTTAGGCCTTAGCACCGACACAGAGGAGACAGGTCAGATAGCACAAGCATCAGTTTCACATCAACCACCACAGGAGAATGGCACTTTCAGAGACTTTGACCCCTGCAGCCACACGGAGGAGAGAGGTCCCACAGCAGAGAATCAGGCATTTATATCAGCCAGAACAGGAGAAGGCCGCTTTCAGTGACTTAGGCCTTAGCACCGACACAGAGGAGACAGGTCAGATAGCACAAGCATCAGTTTCACATCAACCACCACAGGAGAATGGCACTTTCAGAGACTTTGACCCCTGCAGCCACACGGAGGAGAGAGGTCCCACAGCAGAGAATCAGGCATTTATATCAGCCAGAACAGGAGAAGGCCGCTTTCAGTGACTTAGGCCTTAGCACCGACACAGAGGAGACAGGTCAGATAGCACAAGCATCAGTTTCACATCAACCACCACAGGAGAATGGCACTTTTAGAGACTTTGACCCATGCACCCAGAAAGAGGAGAGATGTCCCACAGCAGAGAATCAGGCATCATGTCAACCACCACAGGAGTAGGCCGCTTTCAGTGACTTTGGCCCCCTGCACCCACACAAAGGAGACATGTCAGGCAGCACAAGTATAACATTCATATCACCCAGCAAGGACACTTTCATGTACTTTGGCCCCGGCACCCAGACAGAGGGAAGGTTCATTCAACTCTGGGTTGCACCCCAAGATCCTACTTAATTTCAAAAATTGATTTTTCAATGAAGAAGTGGCCAGGAGTACAAGACAACATGGTTTAAGGCAGTTATTAAGGACTACTCTGCACAAGGGAGGGTCAGGTCTTGTGGGATCCATGCCTGGTTCATTTTTATAAACGTCAGCTTGTCCACGTTGGCTGCGGACAGGCGGCTGCGTTTGTCAGTAATGACGCCCCCTGCCGTGCTGAATACACGTTCAGATAAAACGCTGGCCGCTGTGCAGGCCAGCACCTCCAAGGCATAACATGCTAATTCTGGCCACGTGGACAATTTGGAAACCCAGAAGTTGAATGGGGCCGAACCATCCGTCAGTATGTGGAGTTGTGTGCAGATGTACTGTTCAACCATGTTAGTGAAATGTTGCCTCCTGCTAACACGTTCCGTATCAGGTGGTGGGGCAGTTAGCTGTGGCGTGGAGACAAAACTTTTCCACATTTCTGCCATGCTAACCCTACCCTCAGAGGAGCTGGCCGTGACACTGCTGCATGGGCAACCTCTAGCTCCTCCTCTGCCTTGGCCTTGGCCTTCCACCTGTTCCCCTGTGACAGTTGGGAATGCTCTCAGGAGCGCGTCTACCAGTGTGCGCTTGTACTCGCGCATCTTCCTATCACGCTCCAGTGCAGGAAGTAAAGTGGGCACATTGTCTTTGTACCGTGGATCCAGCAGGGTGGCCACCCAGTAGTCAGCACACGTTAAAATGTGGGCAACTCTGCTGTTGTTGCGCAGGCACTGCAGCATGTAATCGCTCATGTGTGCCAGGCTCCCCAGAGGTAAGGACAAGCTGTCCTCTGTGGGAGGCGTATCGTCATCATCCTCTGTATCCCCCCAGTCACGCACCAGGGATGTGCCTGCGCTGTGCTGGGTGCCACCCCGCTGTGAACCTGCTTCATCCTCATCCTCCTCCACCTCCTCCTCATCCTCCTCATCCTCCAGTAGTGATCCCTGGCTAGCCACATTTGTACCTGCCCTCTGCTGTTGCAAAAAAACTCCCTCTGAGCCACTTTTAACAGACTGGCCTGAAAGTGCTAAAAACGACCTGTCATCCTCCTCCTCCTGGCCCACCTCCTCTTCCATCATCGCCCTAAGCGTTTTCTCAGGGAGACATAGAATTGGTATCGTCACGCTGATAACTGTGGCATCGCCACTGGCCATGTTGGTGGCGTACTCTAAACAGCGCAACAGGGCACACAGGTCTCGCATGGAGGCCCAATCATTGGTGGTGAAGTGGTGCTGTTCCGCAGTGCGACTGACTCGTGCGTGCTGCAGCTGAAACTCCACTATGGCCTGCTGCTGCTCGCACAGTCTCTCCAGCATGTGCAAGGTGGAGTTCCACCGGGTGGGCATGTCGCATATTAGGCGGTGAGCGGGAAGGCCGAAGTTCCGCTGTAGCGCTGACAGGCGAGCAGCGGCAGGATGTGAACGCCGGAAGCGCGCACAGACGGCCCGCACTTTATGCAGCAGCTCTGACATGTCTGGGTAGTTGTGAATGAACTTTTGCACCACCAAATTCAGCACATGCGCCAGGCAAGGGATGTGCGTCAAACCGGCTAGTCCCAGAGCTGCCACGAGATTTCGCCCATTATCGCACACCACCAGGCCGGGCTTGAGGCCCACCGGCAGCAACCACTGGTCGGTCTGTTGTTCAATACCCCACCACAACTCCTGCGCGGTGTGGGGCCTGTCCCCAAACATATGAGTTTCAGAATGGCCTGCTGACGTTTACCCGGGCTGTGCTGAAGTTGGTGGTGAAGGTGTGTGGCTGACTGGATGAGCTGGTGGAAGCAGAGGAGGAGGAGGAGGAAGCCGAGTAGGAGGAGGAGGCTACAGGAGGCAAAGAATGATGCCCTGTGATCCTTGGCGGCGGAAGGACGTGCGCCAAGGAACTCTCCGCCTGGGGCCCAGTCGCCACTACATTTACCCAGTGTGCAGTTAGGGAGATATAGCGTCCCTGGCCGTGCTTACTGGTCCACGTATCTGTGGTTAGGTGGACCTTGCCACAAATGGCGTTGCGCAGTGCACACTTGATTTTATCGGACACTTGCATGTGCAGTGAAGGCACGGCTGTCTTGGAGAAGTAGTGGCGGCTGGGAACCACATACTGGGGGACAGCCATGGCCATCAGCTGTTTGAAGCTGTCTGTGTCCACCAGCCGGAATGACAGCATTTCAAAGGCCAGTAGTTTAGAAATGCTGGCATTCAGGCCAAGGGCTCGAGGGTGACTAGGTGGGAATTTGCGCTTCCTCTCAAAGGTTTGAGAGATGGAGAGCTGAACGCTGCTGTGTGAAATAGTGGAGACGCTAGGTGACGGTGGCGGTGGTGGTGGTGGTGTCGGTGGCACATCCTCTGTTTGCTGCTCGGCAGGTGGCAACATTCCTCTCGAGGCGGAAGCCGAGGCAGCAGCGCTAAAGGGAGCAGGGGGAGCCTGAGCGGGTTCCTTGTTTTTAAGGTGTGTACTCCACTGCAGTTCATGCTTTGCATGTAGATGCCTGATCATGCAGGTGGTGCTCAGGTTAAGAACGTTAAGGCTACTTTCACACGACGACAATTGTCGCGCGACAAAAAGTCGCGCGACAATTTGGGAACCACTACACTGCAACATTTGTAGCGCGACATTGATGTCACATTAATGTCGCGCGACAATTTTTATAATGGGAGTCTATGGTGGTGTCGCACGTGCAACATGCAACATGTTGCGACTGCGACACAACAGTCGCAAAAAATCCATCCCGGATGGATTTTCTCCGACTTTCGTGTCGCAGCATGTCGCATGTCGCACTGCGACACCATAGACTCCCATTATAAAAATTGTCGCAGCGACAATAGTGCGACTTTTGTCGCGCGACAATTGTCGTCGTGTGAACGTACTCCTAATGCCTCACCTCAGGGTCTGATGGCACAGCGTGCAAACCACTCTGGTCTTGTCCTCAGCACATTGTTTGAAGAAGTGCCATGCCAGGGAACTCCTTGAAGATGCCTTTGGGGTGCTGGGTCCCTGTTGGCGCTGGCCAATAGCAGGCGAACTCTCTGGACGGCGGCTGTTCTGCTTTTGCCCCCTGCTCCTCTTTGGCTTCGCTGTTGTCTCGGTCTCACCACTGCCTCTTCCTCTGAACTATTTAAGTCAGCGGCACGACCTTCAGTCCATGTGGGGTCTAAGACCTCATCGTCCTCTGCATCGTCTTCCACCCAGTCTTCCTCCCTGACCTCCTCCTGTTCAGTCTGCACACTGCAATAAGACGCGGCAATGGGCACCTGTGTTTCGTCATCATCAGACACTCGGTCACTCTGCTGTGGTGGTATTCCCATGTCCTCATCATCTGGATACATAAGTGGTTGTGCGTCAGTGCATGGAATGTCTTCCACCGCTGGGGAAGGGATAGGTGGACGCCCTGGAAAACCGTGGGAGCAGAGTCTTCAAACAGAAGAAGAGACTGCTGCATAACTTGAGGCTCAGCCAGTTTCCCTGATATGCATGGGGGTGATGTGACAGACTGATGGGCTTGGTTTTCAGGTGCCACCTGTGCGCTTCCGCAGAAGACTGGGTGGAAGACAATGTGGTGAACGTGCTGGAAGCACTGTCGGCCATCCAATCGACTAATGTCTGTACCTGCTCAGGCCTTACCATCCTCATAAAGGCATTGGGCCCCACCAAATATCGCTGTAAATTCAGCCGGCTACTTGAGGGAGTTGTTTCACTACTTTGTGCGCCTGAGGCCGAACGGCCACGTCCTCTGCCAGCAACAGAGGCTCCACGGACACCACCACGACCGCGTCCTCGTCCCTTAATAGAATGTTTCCTCATTGTTGCGATTCAACTCGCACCACAATAAAATATATTATTTTTTAGCCCCAAAATTCCCACACTGGAAGATATAATTCCTTTTCCGGTATTAATTACAAGAACACTGCTGCTAATTGGACACCAGATTTTTTATAATGCTAGTTTTGGTACATAGATTCCACACGGGAGATATAATTCCTTTTACAGGAGTGAAAACGTGAGGCCTAGTTTTTCTGGTCTACCAAACACCAGATTGATTAAATTGGCCTTTTTTCAGCAAAATTACAACACTGGACAATAATGCCTTTTGGCGGTATTAATTACAAGAACACTGCTGCTAATTGGACACCAGATTTTTTATAATGCTAGTTTTGGTACATAGATCCCCACACGGGAAATATAATTGCTTTTTACAGGAGTGAAAACGTGAGGCCTAGTTTTTCTGGTCTAACAGCAGCGCTAAAGGGAGCAGGGGGAGCCTGAGCGGGTTCCTTGTTTTTAAGGTGTGTACTCCACTGCAGTTCATGCTTTGCATGTAGATGCCTGATCATGCAGGTGGTGCTCAGGTTAAGAACGTTAAGGCTACTTTCACACGACGACAATTGTCGCGCGACAAAAAGTCGCGCGACAATTTGGGAACCACTACACTGCAACATTTGTAGCGCGACATTGATGTCACATTAATGTCGTAGCGACAATTTTATAATGGGAGTCTATGGTGGTGTCGCACGTGCAACATGCAACATGTTGCGACTGCGACACAACAGTCGCAAAAAATCCATCCCGGATGGATTTTCTCCGACTTTCGTGTCGCAGCATGTCGCATGTCGCACTGCGACACCATAGACTCCCATTATAAAAATTGTCGCGCGACAATAGTGCGACTTTTTGTCGCGCGACAATTGTCGTCGTGTGAACGTACCCTAATGCCTCACCTCAGGGTCTGATGGCACAGCGTGCAAACCACTCTGGTCTTGTCCTCAGCACATTGTTTGAAGAAGTGCCATGCCAGGGAACTCCTTGAAGATGCCTTTGGGGTGCTGGGTCCCTGTTGGCGCTGGCCAATAGCAGGCGAACTCTCTGGACGGCGGCTGTTCTGCTTTTGCCCCCTGCTCCCTCTTTGGCTTCGCTGTTGTCTCGGTCTCACCACTGCCTCTTCCTCTGAACTATTTAAGTCAGCGGCACGACCTTCAGTCCATGTGGGGTCTAAGACCTCATCGTCCTCTGCATCGTCTTCCACCCAGTCTTCCTCCCTGACCTCCTCCTGTTCAGTCTGCACACTGCAATAAGACGCGGCAATGGGCACCTGTGTTTCGTCATCATCAGACACTCGGTCACTCTGCTGTGGTGGTATTCCCATGTCCTCATCATCTGGATACATAAGTGGTTGTGCGTCAGTGCATGGAATGTCTTCCACCGCTGGGGAAGGGATAGGTGGACGCCCCTGGAAAACCGTGGGAGCAGAGTCTTCAAACAGAAGAAGAGACTGCTGCATAACTTGAGGCTCAGCCAGTTTCCCTGATATGCATGGGGGTGATGTGACAGACTGATGGGCTTGGTTTTCAGGTGCCACCTGTGCGCTTTCCGCAGAAGACTGGGTGGAAGACAATGTGGTGAACGTGCTGGAAGCACTGTCGGCCATCCAATCGACTAATGTCTGTACCTGCTCAGGCCTTACCATCCTCATAAAGGCATTGGGCCCCACCAAATATCGCTGTAAATTCAGCCGGCTACTTGAGGGAGTTGTTTCACTACTTTGTGCGCCTGAGGCCGAACGGCCACGTCCTCTGCCAGCAACAGAGGCTCCACGGACACCACCACGACCGCGTCCTCGTCCCTTAATAGAATGTTTCCTCATTGTTGCGATTCAACTCGCACCACAATAAAATATATTATTTTTAGCCCCAAAATTCCCACACTGGAAGATATAATTCCTTTTTCCGGTATTAATTACAAGAACACTGCTGCTAATTGGACACCAGATTTTTATAATGCTAGTTTTGGTACATAGATTCCACACGGGAGATATAATTCCTTTTACAGGAGTGAAAACGTGAGGCCTAGTTTTTCTGGTCTACCAAACACCAGATTGATTAAATTGGCCTTTTTTTCAGCAAAATTACAACACTGGACAATAATGCCTTTTGGCGGTATTAATTACAAGAACACTGCTGCTAATTGGACACCAGATTTTTATAATGCTAGTTTTGGTACATAGATCCCCACACGGGGAAATATAATTGCTTTTTACAGGAGTGAAAACGTGAGGCCTAGTTTTTCTGGTCTAACAAACACCAGATTGATTAAATTGGCCTTTTTTCAGCAAAATTACAACACTGGACAATAATGCCTTTTGGCGGTATTAATTACAAGAACACTGCTGCTAATTGGACACCAGATTTTTATAATGCTAGTTTTGGTACATAGATCCCCACACGGGGAAATATAATTGCTTTTTAGAGGAGTGAAAACGTGAGGCCTAGTTTTTCTGGTCTAACAAACACCAGATTGATTAAATTGGCCTTTTTTCAGCAAAATTACAACACTGGACAATAATGCCTTTTGGCGGTATTAATTACAAGAACACTGCTGCTAATTGGACACCAGATTTTTATAATGCTAGTTTTGGTACATAGATCCCCACACGGGAAATATAATTGCTTTTAGAGGAGTGAAAACGTGAGGCCTAGTTTTTCTGGTCTAACAAACACCAGATTGATTAAATTGGCCTTTTTTCAGCAAAATTACAACACTGGACAATAATGCCTTTTGGCGGTATTAATTACAAGAACACTGCTGCTAATTGGACACCAGATTTTTTATAATGCTAGTTTTGGTACATAGATCCCCACACGGGAAATATAATTGCTTTTTAGAGGAGTGAAAACGTGAGGCCTAGTTTTTCTGGTCTAACAAACACCAGATTGATTAAATTGGCCTTTTTTCAGCAAAATTACAACACTGGACAATAATGCCTTTTGGCGGTATTAATTACAAGAACACTGCTGCTAATTGGACACCAGATTTTTATAATGCTAGTTTTGGTACATAGATCCCCACACGGGAAATATAATTCCTTTTAGAGGAGTGAAAACGTGAGGCCGAGTTTTTCTGGTCTAACAAACACCAGATTGATTAAATTGGCCTTTTTTCAGCAAAATTACAACACTGGACAATAATGCCTTTTGGCGGTATTAATTACAAGAACACTGCTGCTAATTGGACACCAGATTTTTATAATGCTAGTTTTGGTACATAGATCCCCACACGGGAAATATAATTGCTTTTAGAGGAGTGAAAACGTGAGGCCTAGTTTTTCTGGTCTAACAAACACCAGATTGATTAAATTGGCCTTTTTTCAGCAAAATTACAACACTGGACAATAATGCCTTTTAGCTGTATTAATTACAAGAACACTGCTGCTAATTGGACACCAGATTTTTATAATGCTAGTTTTGGTACATAGATCCCCACACGGGAAATATAATTGCTTTTTAGAGGAGTGAAAACGTGAGGCCTAGTTTTTCTGGTCTAACAAACACCAGATTGATTAAATTGGCCTTTTTTCAGCAAAATTACAACACTGGACAATAATGCCTTTTGGCGGTATTAATTACAAGAACACTGCTGCTAATTGGACACCAGATTTTTATAATGCTAGTTTTGGTACATAGATCCCCACACGGGAAATATAATTGCTTTTTAGAGGAGTGAAAACATGAGGCCTAGTTTTTCTGGTCTAACAAATACCAGATTGATTAAATTGGCCTTTTTTTCACCAAAATTACAACACTGGACGATATAATGCCTTTTGGCGGTATTAATTACAAGAGGACTGCTGGTATTTCAGAACACCGGAATTGTTAAAATGCTAGTTTTGCTAGATAAATTTCCCACACTGTGAGAAATATTGCCTAAGCCTTTTTACAGTATTAATTACAACAGGAGTGCTTCTTCTGGTCTAACACCAGAATAATTTTATTATTACGGTGAAAGCTTTTTCTAATTTATATTTCTGGCACATAAAAAAAAAAATATTTCTGGCTGACAGTATTGGACAAAGTAGTGGCACTGGCTAGCCTAGCTGGAACAGCACATTCATGGGATTTGCTATCCAAGTGGGTTACTTTCAGTTTCACCACTGATATATTAAATATCTTTGCAGTTAGTATGGGTGACACAAGCACAGCCAATCCCCTGATGTATTATATCTATGAAAAAATTGACTAATACATTAGATTAATGGACGTTGTGGCAGCTTTTGCTGTAGCACCACAAGTCCCAAAATGGCCGCCGCCTATCAGCCAAGTAACATGTGCCAGAAAACAGTCTGCCCAGCCAGAAAAAAAATTGACTTTGACTGAGCAGCTGAATCGCTGTTGTACTGATTCACAGGTGTAGATTTTTAACTTCTTTGGAGCTTTGGTTTACACTCTGTGGCAGCAAGTGCTGGCGCACCACAAGTCCCAAAATGGCCACCGCCGGTCAGCCCAGTTACATGTGCCAGTAAAAATCGCTCTGGCCAGTCTCAACAAAATAGTGACTTTCAGTGAACAGCTCAGCTGAGTTGTTCTGATGCACAGGTGTAGAAAGGTAGATCACTTCTTTATCCCTGCCTATCTCGCCCTCACAGAAGCTGCATCCTCTCCCTACACTAGTCAGAGTAGTGTGACGTGCGGCGCTACGTGACTCCAGCTTAAATAGAGGCTGGGTCACATGCTGCACTTGGCCAATCACAGCCATGCCATTAGTAGGCATGGCTGTGATGGGCTCTTAGGGCAAGAAGTAAAACGCTAGCTGATTGGCTGCTGTGCAGCCCTTCAGAAAGCGGGAAGTAATCGACGAACACTGGACCCGAACTCGAACTTTTTTGAAAATGTCCGGGTTCGGGTCCGTGTCACGGACACTCCAAAATTCGGTACGGACCCGAACGATTCTCGAACTGTTCACTCAACACTAGTTATCTCACATAGACCCCTCCACTCGTTTAAATTAGCTTTATTTGATCTACAAAATATAGCTGTCAGGAGAAGATATCACCAAGAGGACAACTCCTATTTTTCCCATGTGCATAATTTATATAACTACCATAAATAGATTACTTTTTGCGCCTGTCACACTTTTGAAATCTGAGATCTCCTCTCATATCAAAAGTTTTCTAGTCTTTGACTAAACTGCCATTCCAACTCCATGCAGCTCCATGCATATCTGTGGTCTTCCTGAGAGTTCTTGGCGATTGAATGACACCTTATTAAAAGAGTCTTCCCATAAATGGGAGATTGGGAGGCCAGATTGTAAAAATTCTTCCAGCTTAATAAGTCCCCCCAGATGTCAAGATTCCCAGAGAATAGGGCTAATCGGTGGCTCTCAAAAAAAAAAAAAAAAAACAGGTCACAGAAGTTAGACACTCTTTTTGATCAAATAGCAGTCATATAAGCAGTTCATAAATAGTGATGAGCGGGAGGTGCCATATTCGATTTCGCGATATTTCGAATATTCGTCATTATTTTATATATTGCGAATTTTACGCGAATTTATATTCGCGTTGCGGATGAAACTTAGATCTGAGTTCCTAATGGTTAACTTGTATTGCTAGAATTGACAAAGATAACGAATATCACACGAATATAGCACTATTTTCTCAATCTTCTTTATATTCTAACAATACAGCCACTAGGAACTTAGCTCTAAGATCAATTCGCAATGCGAGTATATGTTCGCCTCGTGAATGAAACTTAGAGCTGAGTTCCTAATGGTTGTATTGTTGCTAAAATATAACGAAGATTGAGAATATAGTGCTATATTCGTGATTTCGAGATATTCTCAGTCTTCGTTATATTCCAGCAATACAACCATTAGCAACTCATCTCTAAGTTTAATTCGCAAGGCGAACATATACTCGCATTGCGAATTGATCTTAGAGCTAAGTTCCTAATGGTTGTATTGCTAGAATAGAATGAAGATTGAGAATATCTCGAATTCACGAATATAGCACTATATTCTCAATCTTCATTATATTCTAGCAATACCACTATTAGGAACTCAGCTAGCTCTAAGTTTCATTCGTGAGGCGAACATATACTCGCGTTGCGAATTGATCTTAGAGCTAAGTTCCTAATGGTTGTATTGTTAGAATAGAACGAAGATTGAGAATATCTCGAATTCACGAATATAGCACTATATTCTCAATCTTCGTTATATTCTAGCAATACCACTATTAGGAACTCAGCTAGCTCTAAGTTTTATTCGCGAGGCGAACATATACTCGCGTTTCGAATTGATCTTAGAGCTAAGTTCCTAATGGTTGTATTGCTAGAATAGAATAAATATTGCAATGCGAATAATTCAGGTTATATTAATCGCATTGCGATTACAACTTAGTCAAATTTGTGAGATCGTGATTCTCACATCCAACAGTACATTTTAGCATGGAGCCGTTCCCATAGGGATGGGGACGCTCCATGCACACGGGAAGTCGGCAGAAGCGGCAACGAGCATTGACTGAATCGGGCAGGGAGCCAGGAATCCTCCGGACAGGTAAGAACAGCTTTTGGGAAGTGGGAAGACAACCAGAGAGCAACAAGAATTAACAACTAAAAAAAAAACACGAATATTCGAAATTGCGAATATATAGCGATATATTTGCAATATTCGTGAATTATCGAAGTTGCGATATTCGGGATAAAAATTCACAATTCGAATATTCGCGCTCAACACTATTCATGAACAATCCACATGCATTGCACTGCTGCCTGAGATCATTTCACTTAGGCAGAAGGTTAAAGATTTACTGAATCCTAAAATCGCTAAATCAAACCAGCAGATGAGATAAAGGTATTCTATCCATGGAGACAAGGCTCAAAGGTTATGTATAAGCTTATTAAGCAAAGGAGAGATAAGATATTTATAGCCTCTATCATAAATGGCTGTGGTCAGCAAGCTACCACAACAGAAAAATTCTGCTCCTTTCAATCAGATCTTTATAACCTACAACCTAGATCACACTTTTACTTATCACTAGTGTTGATCGCAAATATTCTAATCGCAAATTTTTATCGTTAATATTGGCACTTCGAGAATTCGAGAATATCTAGAATATAGTGCTACATCTTCGTAATCGCGAATATTCTAGATTTTTTTTCATCAGTGTCCATGATCACTCACTGTTTCTTGCTTGTGGGCCAATGAGAAGGCTGCAATATCTTTGACTTTAGGAGTAGTGTTGATCGCAAATTTTCGTATCGCTAATTTTTTGTCGATTTTCGCAATCAAGAAAATAATGACTGGAGATCACGAATTCTCGAATTCGCGAATATATGACGAATATCACTACTTATCACACTTCTATCACTATATCTTAGGAGGACTCCATTAATGCCTTTTTATCCTCTTTTATTGATTTAGTTTTGCCGAAAGCACATAGGAATGAATAAACAGCCTCCTTTACTGCTAAATAACTAGATTGCATTTTATAAGAAATTCAAAAAATTACTGATATCTTATTTTTATATATAAACAATACATTGCTTTGCTTCAGGGAGTGCTTCTGAAACAAACGACAGAAGCTTACATTCCCAAACTCCATAAAGACAACAAAGAACCAGAGAGATTTTGGAATCACTACCCCATTTCTCTCTTGAATACGGATCTGAAATAGTACGATAAACCAGTGGCCCATAGGTTTAGACCCTATATTCCTTAAGGCTACTTTCACATTCCGTTACCATAATACAACCTCATGAATCTGTCATGAACGGATCTGGTTGTATTATGTCTTCTATTGCCATGACGGATTTGTCATAAATCCGTTTTCTATTGTTTCAAAGAAAACTGATCCATCCCCATTGACTTACATTGTGTGCCAGGATGGATCTGTCCTGCTCCGCACCACATGGCGGACAGAAAAACTCTGCAGGCAGCATTTTGGTGTCTGCTTCCAGAGAGGAATGGTGACTGAACGGAGGCAAACTGATGCATTCTGAGCAGATCCTTTTCCGTTTAGAATGCATTAGGGCAAAACTGATCCGTTTTGAACCACTTCTGAGAGCCCATGACAGATCTCAGAAACGGAAAGCCAAAAGCTTAGTGTGAAAGTAGCCTAACTTTAGTGATGAGCGGCAGGGGCAATATTCGAATTTGTGATATTTCGCAAATATTTGGCTGAATATTCATCATAAATTCGGAATTTAAAAATTTGCTATTTTCTTGATTGCCAAATTGGCAATGAAATATGCGCGGATTGTGCGCGCAATACAGACATGGGTCACTATTGCTACATTTTGAAGGTGCTAGAAGTTACCTGAGACTGGAGAAAATTAAATTGCTTTATAAGCAGATAGAGTGCTCTGATAGATTTGCGATTGTGCAAATCGGCAATTAATGTTGAGCATATTTTTGCGCAATACTTTCAACTTCACAGTTTAGCAGGTCTGACTACATATTAATGATTGGTGCACTAAATATTGTTGTGAACTTGCCCGTAGCATGTATGTATGGACAGCAGAACCTATCACACTACCTAACACCCTGCACTGGAACCTGTCAACTACACTATATCACAATATAACCTACACTGACTATCTCCCACTAACTATCTGTAATATATATATATATATCTATATATATATATATTGTGGTAAGGTGCAAGGTGTCATATGTGATGGCAGGTACGTGTCACCGAGGTTGCTGGCCTCGGTGAGGTGAGAGCCGGGTTTTTGTCTGCAGCAGCTAGTGCTGTTTGGCTTTGTTAAATAGCATGGCTGCAAAGCCGATCCGGGCCGGCTCTTACTGGGAGCAGCTAAAGAGTAGGGTGGGTGGCTGCTCCCCACGGTCCAGTCCATGTTTTGGGCTGGATATAAAACGCAGCCAGCAGCTGTGTTTGGGGAGTGTGATTATCCTGGAGCTGCTAACAGGGCTGGGAGTTCTCTGTCCAGGAGGAAAGAGCTCAGCAAGGAGGTATTTTGTTCCTGACTACCTGAAGCTGGATTCTCCTGCGGCTGGGCCGACAGCGTGGTGCGAACCTGCACCTACACCTCCCAGGTGACTGAACCTGTGTTGGACTGTTTTTGTTTGGCTACGTTATTTCCGTTGTGTGTGAACTGTCACCAAGAGACTGTTTTTCATTTTGTGTGCAAGTGTGAATAAAACACTGTTTGTTGCACAATCTGGACTCCTTGTTTTGCCTCTAAACTGCACCCGCACCGCTGTCTACCAGAGCGACTCCCCACATTTGGTGGAGGATGCGGGCATGCGCAGTGAGGCTGGCGTGAACGCCGAAGTTTTGTTTTTCTAAAGTGTATGGAATATATTAAGCCAGCAAAGCTGCAAGCAGGAGTTTCTGGCAACATGGAGGCTGCTGTGAAGGCTCTCATAGAGGCTAACGTGCAGCAGCGGGAGACCAACCAACTACTGCTACAACATGTGATGGCATTACAGGCGGCAGGAGCGTCCCACCACGTCCAAGATGCCCGGAAGCGGTCCGTGCGGCGATCCCAAAAATGACCCCCGCAGACGACGTTGAGACGTACCTGGCGGTTTTTGAGAAGGTCGCCGTGAGGGAAAAGTTACCCCGTGACCAGTGGGCTGAGGTGGTCGCTCCGTTCCTGGCTTCCGGACCCCAGCAGGTGTTTTTCGACTTGTCGGATGACCAAGCGGCAGATTATGACACTGTGAAAGGAGAGGTCCTAGCCAGACTGGGCGTGAACGTGCTGGTCCGCGCCCAAAGAGTCCACCAGTGGGACTTTAAAACGACTGAACCCGCTAGGCCGCAGTTCTACGATCTGCTGCACAGGCTGCAAAAGTGGCTGCAGCCCGATCTACTAAGTCCCACTGCCATGCTGGATCGACTGTTGGCGGACATCTTTTGGAGGGCCCTGCCTTATCCCCTCCAGCACTGGATCGGCCAGGTATCGCCCACCAATGCCCTGGAGATGGTCGACCTGGTGGAGCGCTACGAGGCCACCAGAAACCTGCAGGGGACTCTTGCGGGAAGGGGTCAGTCAAACCCCGGAGGCCTCTGCCCCAGTTCCGACGTCCGGCGACAGAGCGGCCTGCCCGGAATATACCCCCTGCGAGTCCGCCTCCCGTGGTATGCTGGAGGTGTCAGGAGCCAGGCCACATCAGGGCCGACTGTCCGCATCGGGATGAGCCGATGGATATGAACTACGGGGTCGTCACTCCCTGTATGCACGGAAGCTGTGCGCAACTGGCACCCGTGAGATGCAGGACCATAACCACCTGTGTCAGGTAGAGGTGGGAGACTCTCTGGCGGTGGCTCTGCTGGACTCCGGGAGTTTAGTCTCCCTGGTAAGGGCTGCACTTGTACGGCCTGCGGAGTATACTGGCCGTAAAGTCGGGGTCCTGTGCATCCACGGAGACCTGAAAGACTATCCCACTGCACTAGTGACTTTGTCCACAGCGGCTGGTAGGTGGACCCACGAGGTGGCTGTCGCTACTAAACTCCCACACGAACTAATACTTGGGAGGGACTTCCCGGTTTTCCGGCGCTGTGGCCGGCAATAAAGGTATCTGAGGGACCCGAGACAGGGGTGACCCTAGTAGAGTGGCCTGATACCGCTGGAAGGCCAGAACCCTGGGAGCCCGAGTCTGAAGGGCCGGCGGTAGGGGTGACCACTGCTCCAGCGGTAGAGGGGAGACAACCCCACTGAGTGTAATGGTGGGAGACACGGAGGACTTGCCACCGGGACCTGAGTTGGCAGACCTCAATGTCTCCGGGGAAAATTTTGGGACCGCACAACACGGGACCAAACCCTAACCAGGGCCTGGGAGAATGTGCTGGAAATTGATGGTAAACCCCAGAAACCAGGGGCTGAATTAATGTTCCCACGGTTTATTGTTCTGCAGGATATGTTGTATCGGGTGAACCAAATCCGAGGCGAACCTGTTGAACAGTTGGTGGTGCCCACAGCGTATCGCAAGCTTGTCATGGAGCTTGCCCACCAACATGTTCTTGGGGGACACCTGGGGTGGCAGAAAACCCAGGACCGCATACTGCAGCGAATTTATTGGCCCAGTGTGTTCAAGGAGGTAGAGAATTATTGTAAGTCCTGTCCGACCTGTCAGATAACTAGCCCCCAGCCACATTTCCGTAGTCCCCTGGTACCTCTGCCAATTATTGAAGTACCGTTTGAGCGAATCGCGATGGATTTAGTTGGGCCTGTACCAAAGTCTGCCAGGGGCCACCAACACATTCTGGTAGTTCTCGACTATGCCACTCGGTATCCGGAGGCGGTGCCTCTGCGACATACCTCAGCTAAGCTCATTGCCAAAGAGTTAATGGAGATGTTTTCCCGTGTGGGCCTGCCAAAAGAGGTTCTGACAGACCAAGGGACCCCTTTTATGTCCAAGGTAATGAGGGAACTGTGTAAATTGTTGCGTATAAAGCAGTTACGGACGTCCGTTTACCATCCGCAAACAGACGGTCTTGTGGAGAGGTTTAACCAAACTCTAAAAAATATGTTAAAGAGGGTGGTGTCTAGAGATGGGAAGGACTGGGATCTGCTTCTGCCCTATCTCATGTTCGCAGTGCGAGAGGTGCCCCAGGCCTCTACTGGGTTCTCGCCCTTCGAACTGCTTTATGGCAGACACCCTCGGGGCCTGTTGGATATCGCCAAGGAAGCGTGGGAACAACAGCCTGTCCCCCACAAAAGTGTCATTGAGTATGTCGCCCAAATGCAGGACCGGATGGAAAGGGTGTTGCCCTTGGTCCGGGAGCATATGGAGGCAGCGCAACAAGCCCAGAGTAGGGTGTACAATCGTCAGGCTCGGGTACGGGACTTCAATCCGGGAGATCGGGTTTTGGTTCTGGTACCCACCCTTGACAGCAAATTCCTAGCTAGGTGGCAGGGCCCCTATGAGGTGATCGAGAAGGTAGGGAAGTAAATTACAAAGTACACCAGCCAGGCGGCGCAAGCCGGAGCAGGTGTACCACGTGAATTTACTTAAGCCGTGGAAAGATAGGGACACAGCCGACGACCACAGCCCCCGGCCAGGGCTTCTAGGTGAAAGGGTCCAGCCCCACAGTTCGAGGCCTGTGAAGCAGTAACCACGGTAAAATTGCAGACAGCCTGTCTTCCAAACAAGTTCAGGAAGTCAGGGAGTTCATCAGTCGGAACACGGATGTGTTCTCGGACCTCCCTGGCCGCACGTCTCTCATCCAACATGACATCGTCACTGAGCCTCAGGCCAAGATCCGGTTAAAACCATACCGGGTACCCGAGGCTCGGCGACGGGCCATCGCGGAGGAAGTACAGTTAATGTTGAAGCTCGAGGTCATTGAGGAGTCGAAAAGTGAGTGGGCCAGTCCCATAGTCCTAATACCCAAGCCGGATGGGACGTTGCGGTTCTGCAACGACTTTCGCAAGTTAAATGAAGTATCCAAGTTTGACGCGTATCCCATGCCCCGAGTAGACGAGCTGGTTGAAAGTTTAGGACAAGCCCGTTATTTTTCTGTGCTGGACCTCACTAAAGGGTACTGGCAGGTACCCTTAACGGAGTCGGCTAAGGAAAAACCGCATTTGTTACCCCGCAGGGCCTGTATCACTACAAGGTGTTACCCTTTGGCCTGCATGGCGCCCGCCACTTTCCAAAGGTTAATGGACATAGTGCTGCGACCACATCGTCGGTACGCCTCGGCCTACTTGGATGATGTAGTCATCCACAGCACCCGACTGGGAAAGCCATTTACCCAAGGTGCAGGCGGTAGTGGATGCCCTGAGGAAAGCCGGACTGACCGCTAACCCAAAGAAGTGCTCCATAGGGTTAGAGGAGACAAAATATCTGGGATATGTAATTGGGCGGGAGTCATCAAACCTCAGGTAACTAAGGTAGAGGCCATTCGTAACTGGCCCCGACCGGTCACCACCAGGCAGGTAAAGTCGTTCCTGGGGATTGTAGGTTACTACATGAGGTTTGTGCCCCACTTTGCCACAATAGCAGCGCCATTGACAGACCTGTTGAAGGGGCGAAAGTCTGGGAGGGTTAGCTGGAGTGAGAAGGCGGAGGAGGCTTTCTCCGCGTTGAAGTCGGCCCTGTGTGGGTCCCCGGTTTTGGTGACACCCGACTTCAACAAGGAGTTTGTCGTACAGACCGACGCCTCGGAGGTAGGCCTCGGTGCGGTACTGTCGCAGGAGGTCAACGGGAAGAACATCCCGTTGTCTTCCTGAGCCGTAAGCTCAGTCCCGCCCGAGTCCAGGTATAGTATAGTGGAGAGGGAGTGCCTGGCTATCAAGTGGGCACTCGAATCTCTCCGCTACTACCTGTTAGGGAGGAGGTTCCGTCTGGTGACCGACCATTCCCCCTCAAATGGATGAGTCAGGCCAAGGAGAGGAATGCTCGGGTCACCAGGTGGTTCCTATCTCTTCAAAATTTCAAGTTTTCCGTGGAACACAGGGCAGGCCGCTTGCAGGGCAACGCAGATGCCCTGTCCCGCGTCCACTGCCTCACGTGTGTTCACCCCTCAGGGTTGAACAAAGGGGGTATGTGGTAAGGTGCAAGGTGTCATATGTGATGGCAGGTACGTGTCACCGAGGTTGCTGGCCTCGGTGAGGTGAGAGCCGGGTTTTTGTCTGCAGCAGCTAGTGCTGTTTGGCTTTGTTAAATAGCATGGCTGCAAAGCCGATCCGAGCCGGCTCTTACTGGGAGCAGCTAAAGAGTAGGGTGGGTGGCTGCTCCCACGGTCCAGTCCATGTTTTGGGCTGGATATAAAACGCAGCCAGCAGCTGTGTCTGGGGAGTGTGATTATCCTGGAGCTGCTAACAGGGCTGGGAGTTCTCTGTCCAGGAGGAAAGAGCTCAGCAAGGAGGTATTTTGTTCCTGGCTACCTGAAGCTGGATTCTCCTGCGGCTGGGCCGACAGCGTGGTGCGAACCTGCACCTACACCTCCCAGGTGACTGAACCTGTGTTGGACTGTTTTTGTTTGGCTACGTTATTTCCGTTGTGTGTGAACTGTCACCAAGAGACTGTTTTTCATTTTGTGTGCAAGTGTGAATAAAACACTGTTTGTTGCACAATCTGGACTCCTTGTTTTGCCTCTAAACTGCACCCGCACCGCTGTCTACCAGAGCGACTCCCCACAATATATATATATATATATATATATATATATAAGCTAACTAACTAACTAACTAACTTCGGTATCTAATGTAATGTGACACAGCAAAGCACAGAGCACAGCAATGACACTGCTGTCTCTCTCAGAACTGAAAAAAAAAATACAGAAAATGGCTGCTGGGGAGGTTCTTATATAGTAAGGGGAAGGCAACTTTCCGATTGGTTGCTAGGGATGTTGCTCAGCTCGGACAAAGACATTGCAGCCTTCTCATTGGCCCACAAGCAAGAAGAAGAGAGGGATCATAGGTTCAGAGGAAAAAACTATCTAAAATATTCGCAAAAAAGAATATATAGCACTATATTCTAAATCTTTGCAAATTCTCGAAGTTGCGATATTCACGATTAAAATTTGCGATTCGAATATTCGTGCCCAACACTACCTAACTTATGGAGGAGGAATAGGTAGGCTTTGTCCTGGGAAAGAGAGGAAATATAATGTGAGCAGAATCCTTTATTCAATCTACTATGCACACCAACACAATCTGCCTTGAGTGGTTCTCGGCACGTATGCCGAAAAGGTTTTTGATAGGGTCCTCTGGAAATATATAAAACTTAGTCTTAAAATGTGTGCCTTCCCTGACCCCTTTACCAAGTCTTTATGCCTTCCCCAATGCTAAATAAGAAATAAATTTAACTTAGTCACAATCCTTTAAATTACTGATGGGACTAGGCAGCTGTTCCCCCTCTCCTCTTCCCTCTTTATATTGACCCTTGAAATGCTTCTACTTAAGATTAGGCAGACTGATTACATGCAAGAATGGGAGTCACACTCTTAAGGACTGTAACATTTGCTGATGAGCTTGATTATCTCGAAACCTGTTGCAGCCATTCTGGTAATCCTGAGGATGTTTGACAATTTTAGTAAAATCTTTAATTTTGATTAATCTGAGTCTTTGAATGTCTATGTCCCACAAGTTCAAATCCATCTGATTATAGTTTTTCCCTTTTAAACAGCTACAATCAGCTATCACTTATTTAGAGCAGGGGGGCTGCTAGGCCAAAACATCCAAAAAACAAGACAAAAGGCAAAATGTTGTGATTATGGACTCCTCTGACCACAGAAAATATGCATGGCTATACTGGCAGATGCCTCTAGTTCAGGGGTGCACAACCTTTTCTGGTTGAGGGCCACACTATCAGCCTGAACCAATTCCAAGGGCCGAAAATAAAACTTAAAGGGGTATTACCAACTGAAATACTGTATTTTTGGAATATTGAACACACAGTATATACTAAAAATGTCTAGTTACAGTTCTAGGACTCTCATCTAATAGGAGAATACATGAAAGACACATGTAAGAAGCCATAAGACATAGAACTACATGTCTTTTACCAGATGTTTGGGGGCCACACAGTATGGTATTGAGGGCCGCCTGTGGCCCCCGGGCCGCAGGTTGTGCACCCCTGCTCTAGTTATATTTAAAAAAAACATAAAAACTCACTAGTGATCCCTAGACATTTCCCTAAGAAACATGATGGTATTATCATCATTATTTTTCTGTAGTTGTGTTATTGCCTCTCCTTCTTTCCTAGTTAGATTATAGACATTTCTTTTCTCCTTAATCTGTCTCAGGTCCTTTACTACATTCGACATGAAGGCGGCCATTTGTGTACTGATCTCTTGTTTGGGGTGTTTCCTAGACTTGGGTTTTAACTCTGTATATGAGTACTTTGGATCCCTAGAATCCTCTAAGGTTACAGGTACAGTGGGATTTTTTAAATAGTATTTCTTCAGACACAATTTTCTGATGAATTTTTCAACCCCAATATAGGTTGCAAATATATCCATAGTTCTATTTGGAGCAAATTTCAGTCCTTTGTTAAGCAGTGAGCATTGTGTAGTCATGAGTGGGACCTTACTAAGATTGATTATGTTTGACGTGTCCTCTGGTGGTTGTGATAGTTTCTCTTTATTTTTGTTTCCGATTGCATGTCTTACTCTACGTATCTTCTTCGCTTGTTGTGTCCCTGATGTGATCTGTTTAGAGGCTCGTGTCGTTCCATCTGGTGTGCATTGTCGTGAAAATATCTCTGTGTGTATCCCTTGTTGTGAGTATTTTCCTGATTCTGTGCACAAAATCCTGTGTTGTATTCGTGATGGTGAATGTGATAGTCTTGATTTCTCATGAGTCTCCGCTGAGAACTCAATGTGTGTGACCTTCTTGTTCGTGCCCTGTGATGTGGGGGAGTGTTGTCTAAAAAAAGAGGTGATGCTAGTGATTCAAATCTATTTGACGTGGGTACATTGATCAACTCAGTGGGTATCTGCTCAATATTAGTTGAGGGGGTCTCCCTCACTGTTTCTGTTTTACTAGGACTGTCCTTCTGTGGATATTTATTTTTATTAACGTTTTCTTTTACATTTCTGGATGCATTTTTAATTTTTTTTTTTTTTGGAGACTATATCTTTTTCTAGCCCATCTAGGTTATTACAAATCCTTTCTTGCCATTTCCTGACATCTTCTGTGTCAGGAAAGGCATCAATCTCTTTCCACAAATCAGGTTGATTCCCTAAGGAAAGGGACATTGATGATGTCTTATTTATATGGCAGGATGATATGGATTCACTGCTCACATTCCAATCAGATATTAAAATAATGATAGAAATCTGGTATTCACTCCGAACATCAGTCATCATCAAGTACAGTTTCTAGATTTGAATATAACAGTGGAAAACCAGAAGTTTATATGCAATACATACTTCAAATCAGTCGCTAGGAACAGCTACATCCGGTTCTCTAGTTGTCACTTCCCCAAATGGCTTTTAAATATACCTACAAGTCAGTTTTGACGCATTAAACAAAACTGTGCAAGTAATGACACAGTTGAGAAGGAAGCAGTGAGCTTGCGCCAACAGTTCCTGGATCAAGATTATCCAGAGAACACCATTAATGATGCCTTAGGACAAGTATGTAATATGGAAAGGAATGATTTCTTTAAGGAAAAGAGTATCCACCCACGGGGCGACATCATACGTTTAGTCTCGCCGTACCACACACGTTATCGCCAGGTGGAAAACATTTTAAAACAACATTGGCATTTTCAAAAAAGTGACCAGCTGGCTTATCTCAAAGGGCTTTGTCAGGTGCAGTAAATGCTCTAACTGCAAAATCTTTTCAGGAAAAAAATCTCTAAGGCAAAAGCATCACAAAGTGACTTCTCTATGGAGTTGAATGAACTATTGACTTGTGATTCTAAAGAGGTCATTTATCTTGTGGTAACAACGCCTACTACTTTACAGAGACTCTCATTGCAACTGTTATTGTGACATCGCTCCGATCTGATAACGTGGCATTAGTAGAGCATCAAGGAACAGCTGCACTATATTGGTGAACATATATTTAAACGGCGAACATTGAATTTTTCAATAACAACACCGCCATACCGTCTGCTGCTCTTCGCTGCCATCTAGAAAAAATCTAGCTATATTGTGGACTGTTATATTGATCCAGAATATATATATATTTTTACTGTTTATTATTTTATTATTAGTATTTTTTATTGTGTATTTTATCATAGTTCGCTCTGCGATTTTTTCATATTAAAACTTATCCGTATACCCAAATATTGAGTGCTCCTCCATTCCATTTTATTGCACATGTATGTCCTATTAGCTGTCCTGCATTGATTTTGCATTGTTTTACTTCATTTTGGGGGGGTGTATTAATAGGAAAAAAAATATGTCATAATTGCTGTTCGGCAGTAAAGTTACATTGTACTACAGCCATTAACTGTGTGTATTAATAGGAAAGATACTTACAGTACATCTCATTAGCCGTTCTGCGTTAATTTGACATTGTTTTGCTTTATTTTGGGGGGTGTATTAATAGGGGAAAAATGGAAAAATATATGTCGTAAGTGCCGTTCGTTGGTAAAGTTACATTGTACTACAGCCATTTACGTGGTGTATTAAAAGGAAATATATGTACCTCCTGCGGTGAATTGTCATTGTTATATTTCTTATTTGAAGGTGTAGAAATAGGAAAAAGAATACGTCTTAATTGCCATTCTGCGGTGAATTGTGATATTTTTAATATTTTTTTGGTGGGGGCTTATTAATCCGAAAAAAAATTATGCTATGTCTTAATTGCCATTCAACAAAACCTAAAGAGATTGGTGTGCTTACCCAACAAATTAGCACATAAGTCCAACAACGTAGCAAAATATAATTTATTAGATAGCACTTAAAAAATACATATAGCAAGGGGAGTAAACATGAACCAGTGGGGTAGCAAGAATATGAGGAGAACACATGGTAAGGGGATAATGATAGTCACAAACAAGTTCAGAGAGTCATATGTGATAATACTGAATGGAGGCCGGAACATGCCTGGTCAACTACACACCACCAAAATGAGGGAAATGTGCAGGGATCAAGCAAGCACACAGCCTGCAAACGTAACAGCAGTACTGCACAGGGTTTATACAATGTAAATACAATCACTGTCAACAAGTTACAAAGTTAGTCAAACAAGATAGTGATCCCCTTCCCAGTGTCACCTCACCTTCCCAACGCGTTTTGCCAAACAGGCTTTGTCTGTTTGGCCTGTTTGGTCTGTTTAGCCTTTTTGGCGAAAAGCGTTGGGCAGGTGAGGTGACACTGGGAAGGGGATCACTATCTTGTTTGACTAAATTTGTAACTTGTTGACAGTGATTGCATTTACATTTTGCAAACCCTGTGCAGTACTGCTGTTACGTTTGCAGGCTGTGTGCTTGCTTGATCCCTGCACATCTTCCCAGGTGTTCTCCTCATATTTTTGCTACCCCACTGGCTCATGTTTACTTCCCTTGCTATTCATATTTTTTAAGTGCTATCTAATAAATAATATTTTTCTATGTTGTTGGACTCGTGCTAATTTGTTGGGTATGCACACCAATCTCTTTAGGTTTTGTTTCATGATGGAGGTGTGATCCCATTAGGTCTCATTGTAGGCTATTAATTGCCATTCAGCGGTGAAGTAACATTGTACTACAGCCATTTACGTGGTGTAGAAAAAGGAAATATACATAAGTCCCATTAGCCGTTCTGCTGTGAATTGTAATTGTTATATTTCTTTTTTTGAGGTGTAGAAATAGGAAAAAAAAGAAAAAAATATATGTCATAACTGGCATTCGGTGGTGAAGTTACATTGTACTACAGCCATTTACGTGGTGTAGAAAAAGGAAATATACGTACGTCCCATCAGTTGTTCTGTGGTGAGTTGTGATTGTTGTATTCTTTTTTTTATAACTACACCCCAAAAAAATAAATATATCTTAATTGACCTTCTATGGTGAATTGTGATTATTTATTTTTTTTGGGCGGGAGGGGTTTATTAATCAGAAAAAAATATATATGACTTAATTGCCGTTTAGCAGTGAAGTACCATTGTACTACAGCCATTTATGTAGTGTAGAAAAAGGAAATATATGTACGTCATATTAGCCGTTCTGTGGTGAATTGTGATTGTTATATTTCTTTTTTTGGGGTGTAGTTATAAGAAAAAGAATATGTCTGACCTTCTGTGGTGAATTGTGATTATATTTTAATGAGGGGGGAATTTATTAATCAAAAAGAAATATATATGTATTAATTGCCTTTCAGTGGTAAAGTTACTGTGTACTACAGCCATTTACCTGGTGTAGAAAAACTAAATATACATACGTTCTATTAGCCGTTCTGCGGTGAACTATGATTGTTATATATCTTTTTTTGGGGTGTAGAAATAGGAAACAAAAGGAAAAAATATATGTCATAATTGGCATTCAGCAGTGAAGTTACATTGTACTGCAGCCATTTATGTGGTGTACAAAAAGGAAATATACATACGTCCTATTAGCCGTTATGCGGTGAATTGTGATTGTTGTGATTTCTTTTTTTGGGGTGTTGTTATAGGAAAAATAATACGTCTTAATTCATTGCCATTCTACGGTGAAGTAACATTGTACTACAGCCTTCTTTGGGGGGTATTATTTTAATTTAATTATTTTATTATACAGTATGTCAGACATACAGGTGACAGGCCTTTCAAAGGGAATGGGCAGTGGCCCAAATGTTTCTGTCCCAGGCAGCAGAAAAAGGAAGGGTGGCTGCAGGAGTCGCAGCAAGATGCCTCAGCTCCCAGTGTCATCTAGCGGTCGTGTCTTGACCAGCAACACAGAGAGGTTTGGGATCTGCACACCTTATATGGGGTGGGTGCTTCAAGAGAATCAAGACAATTTCAGGTAGAGATCTATGGCACACCACACATTGTGATATTAAAGGTTGTAGTTTTAATTCATTAATTCATGTATTTCATCTTTACAACACTTTGTGTTATTCCATATGCAGTGTTACATATTAGTATTACATAGGGTCATTTACAGGAGTCCTGATGTTTCGGTCAGTTGTGACCTTTATCAGGGGATCTAGAAAAAACATAGTAAAATCATATGAATAGGGGGTAATAAAAAGCGTAAGTAAAGAGAACATGGATCTGGGAAAGAATTATACACAAGAAGAAGGAGAATATACAAGGAGAAATGTGGACCATTAGGGGGGGAGCTAGAGGCATAATATAATCTTAAATGAGAAAGAGAGAGAGTGCTAAACGAGGATGACATGAAGAAAGAAATCACAGTTAAGTATGGTGTATTAGAGTATTTTCAATTACCCGTGGCCCATGGAATTGTGTGAAGCTGGATATACATGTGGCATTGTTCTGCGGGGTTTATATACTAAAGTGTAGGGCTTCCACGTAGGTGACGCGTCGGCTGATGTCATCACATCGGGCCATGCGCACATGCGCAATAAGAAAAGTGGCTAGTTGAGGGAGGAATGAATGCCCTTAATATATATTATGGTGCTAACACTGTAAATATAGTGGATAGTAAGTGTGCGATATGTGAGATGATGATTGGAGCAAGTATGGCAAAGCATGTGTTAGGTTTTGTAAGGGGAATAGGAGAGAATACTTAGAAAGAGAGAAAGTAATGGTGTAGATGCATATATCAAAGTATTTGTTTATATATGGAGGGTAAGGAGTAAAATGGGATTTGGGCAATTACATTTTTGTTGCTCTAGGATGACTGCTAGTGTAATGTAAAATACTATTTCTGTCAGTTGGTTTACTGTATAGATCAAAGCTGATAGAACATTTTTGGTCTATGATCACAAGGGTGTCAAGAAAACTGATCTTACTGGTGTTTGCCTGTACGGTGAAGCTTAGTTCAGGATAGATATTATCCAGGTATTGGTGAAATTAAAGGATGCTGGATGTCGGTCCTTCCCAAAGACAGAAAATATCGTCTATAAAATGGAGCCAAATTTTGGCATGTTGTTCAAAAAGAGGGTGTGAATAGACATATTCTTCCTCAAGGTTTATCATGTACGCATTTGTGTAGGGCGGGGCCTTATTGGCAGAGCATCGCGGTCCCTCGTCTTTGGGCATAAAAATTGTCCCCAAACAAAAATAAATTCTCATGTAAAACTAGTATCAATAATGAAACACAAAACTCCTGTTGTATTGGGTTAAGCGTGGAGTGTCTGGCCAGTAATTGGGCGGTGGCTCTAATACCTTTGTCATGTGTAATGGACGTATATAAGCTACAGTATTTGCGTCCATAGTCACTAGTAATGAGCTTGGTTGGGGTGGATTTGAATTGAGTTTAGTGATAAAGTCATTGGTGTCTAATACGAAAGAATGTGATGTTTTGATGGGTGGGGTAAGTATGCGATCTAAGTATATTGACAGAGGAGATTGTATTGATTCAGTAGAGGCCACTATGGGCCTACCTGGTGAATTTTGAAGGTTGTTGTGGATCTTGGGTAATGTGTAGAAGACCGATGTAATGGGATATTGCTTGGTTAGGAACGTTATTGTATCGTCGTCTATGATATTTAGTTCCCGATACTGCTGAAGTAGAGTGCTTATCTTCTTAGCAATGTAAGGGGTCGGGTCTTTGGTACGTGGTTCATATGTGGCTGGATCACTAAGTTGTTTTTATTATGTCATTGATATACATGGTTTTGTCCATAACTGCCACTGCTCCCCCCTTGTCCACTGCTTTAATCATAATCTCTTTGTTGGATTGTAACTCGGAGATAGCTCGCTGTTCCTCAGTAGTTAAATTTCTGGAATCTAAACAAATCACTGAAGAAAAATCTGAAAAATACAGAATCAACCAAGAGGTCCAAATTCATCCGAGATGCAGAAGACTACAGACTTTACACATGACTACAGCTACCAACACTTTTCTTCAGGGCAAAGCTCATCCGGTTCAGATAGTGAAAGGTCCCATCGATCACATTTTTTAGGGAGAGGACGTAGGACAATGCATCTTGACCTGAACCAGGTAATATAGATAACCTGGTTATTAACATTTCTTCTCATATTCTATCTCCTGCCCAAATTACGGTACTACAGAAAGGACTTTTTTTTTTGCCCCACTCACCCTCTTGACACGTTCCTACTGGAACAAGAATTGCATTGATTCTACTGCACTATTCAACTTAAAGCCCATTTTGGCACATTGACAATTTGACCAATACATCTAGCCAATTCACTGCTCATCCATTATCACTACAGATCTTAGAAATAAGAGTTCTTACATGCCCCCTAAGACCTACCACCCAGTGGAAACTTATATTTCATTTACCCAATGATCTATACAGGACATACTTAAATCTCAATCAGAGAATCAACTACTGAGGAACAGCGAGCTATCTCCGAGTTACAATCCAACAAAGAGATTATGATTAAAGCAGCGGACAAGGGGGGAGCAGTGGTAGTTATGGACAAAACCATGTATATCAATGACATAAAAAAACAACTTAGTTATCCAGCCACATATGAACCCCTTATCAAAGACCCGACTCCTTACATTGATAAGAAGATAAGCACTGTACATCAGCAGTATCGGGAACTAAATATAGACGACACAATAACGTTCCTAACCAAGCAACACCCCATTACACCGGTCTTCTACACCTTACCCAAGATCTGCAAAAACCTTCAAAATCCACCAGGTAGGCCCATAATGGCCTCTACTGAATAAATACTATCTTCTCTGTCACTATACCTAGATCGCATACTTACCCCACTCATCAAAACATCGCATTCTTTCCTCTTAGACACCAATCATCACAAAACTCAATTCAAATATACCCCAACCAAACTCATTACTAGTGACTATGGACTTAAATAGTTTATATACGTCCATTACACGTGACAAAGGTATCAGAGCCACCGCACAATTACTGGCCAGACACTCCACTCTTAACCCAATGCAACAGGAGTTTTGTGTTTTATTATTGACACTAGTTTTAGATGAGAATTAATTTTTGTTTGGGGACAATTTCTATGCCCAAAGACGAGGGACCGCGATGTGCTCTGCCATACTTGTTCTAATCATCATATCACATATCACACACTTACTATCCACTATATTTACAGTATTAGTGCCATTATATATACTAAGGGCTTTCATTCCTTCCCTAACTAGCCTCTTTTCTTATTGCGCATGCGCGCGGCCAGACGTGATGACGTCAGCCGGCCGGCGTGTCACCTACGTGGAAGCCCTACACTTTACTATATAAACCTGGCATATAAGTATATAAGTATTTTATGCCGTAGGCTTGGCTCCACTTGGACAGTCAGCTGCAACTGCCCAGCCAAGATCTGGAAGAAACATCCAAACCTTCCTCTGGTAAGGGGGCAAGTAGTTATGATGAGAGTCGCGTAGGAGAAGGAGATGTAAGTGGTCAGACTCCTGGCCCTGATACCATTGAGGGGGACATCAGTGACGTGCAGACATTAGCGGATGATGATGATGTAGCCGATCGCACTTGGGAGCCAGGTGAAGAAACGGCTTCATCATCATCATCAGGTGAAGAGGGTGGTAGCTTCTGTATCAGGCAGCAACTAAGCCAGCAGATTGGCAGTGTGGCAGTGAGTCAGCAGGGTGGCAGCAGTGGGAGGTCGGGAGCCAAACATGCCAGGGAAGACCACCCACTTCGCAGAAGCCTACCAGCCCGGAAAGTAGCGGTGCAGGAATTCACTGAGGAAATGGTAGCAGGCAGTCAGCGTGGTGTGTTGGGGGGGAAAATACCATACTCGGCGGTGTGGCCACCAGGGAAGGTAATCATGGCCATTTGCCGAAATTTGTAGGCAGAAGGTGAAGCGTGGCCAGGGTCAACACATGAAGCGTCATCATAAAGTGGCCTTTGAGAACCGTGGCTCCGATGTGGTGGTCCAGCAAGCCGGAGCAACCGCTGCATCACCCAGTGGCATGCACCCAATTTCATGCAGTCAAGGCTCCACCACCTCAGCCGAAGTGAGCTGTATGTCCGTCCCATCATCTGCAGGCCCTGATGCTTCTGCTCCTACTCCTTGTCAGTCATTCCATCAACAATTGATCACCAAAGCGATTGCCAAGAGACAACAGTATGCGTGCACGAATCCTGCGGTGCAGAAGCTAAACGTGCTCCTGGCCAAGTTGCTGTTGCTGCAGTCCCTCCCTTTCCAAGTGGTGGACTCTGCACCTTTCAGAGAACTGATGGCTTGTGCCGAGCCAAGGTGGAGAGTCCCAAGCCGTCATTTATTTGCGAAAAAGGCAGTACCAGCCCTGCACACAAATGTAGAACAGAAGGTGGGCCAGTCCTTGAGCCTGTCAGTGTCTGCCAAAGTGCACAACAGGGCCGTCGTGTGGAGCTGTAATTACGGTTAAGGACAATATACGGATGTAGTAGGGTTAACACTCATGTTTCATGAGATGTGTTAACTAAACTAAAGTTAACTAAACGCGTTAAGCAATTGCTTCTTAATGGCTTTTGTTTCAAGATAACACAATGAGATAATGAAATTTGAGTTAAGGGTTTGAGTCTTACCCCTGCTACATCTGTATGTCCTTTACGGCCCACTGGATGAATATTGTTACTGCCCAGCCACACCAGCAACTTGGCCAGGTGACGACGCTTCCACCTCCACATTCTCACGCTGTTGGTCCGGCAACAATGTCCTGCCTCCTAGTCCTCTACCGTGTCCTGAGCCTCCACTGCAGGGACAATTCATAGTGTCCCTCCAGCGTACCACATGTGCAGGGCATGGCGGTGTCACGCCGTTCTGCACTTAGTTTGCCTGGCCGAACGGAGTAACAGAGGGGAGGAACTGCTACGCGTCCTTCATCAAGAAAATCAAATCCTGGCTTACTTCTCAACAACTCAAAATCGGAACCATGGTGACCGACAATGGGAAGAACATGGTGTTGGCTCTGCGTCAAGGAGGGCTGAGCCATGCACCCTGCATGGCGCATGTGTTCAATCTAATTGTAAAGTGGTTCCTGAAATCTTCAACCAATCTGCAAGACCTACTGAAAATGGTCAGAAAACTTTGCATGCATTTTAGCCACTCGTACACCGCAAAGCACACCCTCTTTGAGCTGCAGCGACAGAATGGTGTCCCCCAACATAGGCTGATCTGCGACATTTTCACCCGTTGGAATTTCACCCTCCATATGTTGAACTGATTATATGAACAGAGAAAGGCCATAAACGATTTCTTGATAATCCAAGCGGACAGGAGTACTCCCCTGTGTAATTTCGATGTCAGCCAGTGACCGCTAATGCGTGACACCTCCCATTTGCTCAGGCCCTTTGAGGAGGCCACTTTATTTGTCAGTCGCCAGGACTACGGGATGAACCACGTCATTCAACTGCTTCATGTCCTGAAACAGATGCTGCTAAATCTGGCTGGCCAGAGGACAGGAGATGTGGTGACTATATCTCACGGCCTCATGAGCACTGTGGGGGCTGAACTAGAGGAGAAGGGGGAGGAGGACATTTGAGCACAAGCAATGTGTTGAGAAATGGCTGGTTTTTCTACACAGGGGCCAGGAGAGGAGGAGCACGACCAGCGCTACACAGAGCCAGGAGAGGAGAATCAGGACCAGCGCTACAAGGCGATGAGAAAGACAAGGCAGAAGACCCAGACTGACCGTGGCAGTATGCAGTGGAGATTGGGGCAGGGAGTCCCTCTGAGTCACTTGCGCAAATGCATGCTCACTTGCTTGCATAGTGATAGCCAAAGTGTCACCATTTGGCAGAGGGATGACTACTGGCTCTCCAAAATAGGGGCCTTTTTTTACACCCGCTAAGAGGGAGGACAAACTGAACTGCTATCGAGACATCCTATGTAGTCAGTTGGCTGCTGCCTATGCGCACCATCGCCCATCCTCTTGCATGTCTGACCGGGGCCCTCTGCGCTTACGATCCTCTGCCATGGCTGCTGTGGCAAGGTGGGGTAGGAGCAGTACCAGCACCATCAGAATCAACTTAAATCTAGTGTCGCTGATGAATAGTTTTCTTTACCCGCCTACTGAAGGAATCACTAACCAGCAGCAGCAGCTACACATAGAGCAGAACCTGAGCAAGCAGTTTGTGGCATACTTGTAGTGCACCCTGCCACCCCACATCAATGATCCCCTGGACTACTGGGTAGCCAAACTCGATTTGTGGCCGCAACTGGTCAAATTTGCACTAGACAAGCTTTCCTGCCCTGCCAGCATTGGGGCATCAGAGCAGGTGTTTAGTGCAGCAGGGGCCATAGTTACCCCAAGTAAAACTCGCATGTTCACCAAAATTGTGGAGAAACTGACCCTTGTGAAGATGAATCAGGCATGGATTAGCCAGGATTTTCAAACACCAGTGCCTGATGCATCGATGGTGCCAAACCAACACTTTGACAAAAGAGAACTGTTTCTTCTGGCTACCTGCTTCAGCTACTATTCTGATGCTGTGGTCTCCTGATGCTGCTGCCACATTATTACTCTGTGGTTTTCTCATGCTGCTGCTACCTCAACACTATGTCACTTCTGCCACCTCCCCGCTATGTCACTGGGCCACTCTGTGGTCTCATCATGCTGCTGCCATTTCAACACCATGTCACTGGGCCACTCTCTGGTCCCCTCATGCTGCTGCCACCTTACCACTCTTTCATTAGGCCCCTTTGTGAACTTCTCATTCTGTTCCCACCCGCCCAACTCCATGACTGGGTCACTATTTTGCCTCGTTGGCCTGGTTGACATCATCATTTATTTGATCCTTCTTCTGATGGATCCATGGTGCCAAAAACATGAATCAGGCATGGATTAGCCAGGATTTTCAAACACCAGTGCCTAATGCATCCATGGTGCCAAACCCACACTTTGACAAAAGAGTCCTGTTTCTTCTGGCTACCTGCTTCAGCTACTATTCTGATGCTGTGGTCTCCTCATGCTGCTGCCACATTATTACTCTGTGTTTTTTTCATACTGCTGCTACCTCAACACTATGTCACTTCTGCCACCTCCCCACTATGTCACTGTGCCACTCTGTGGTCTCCTCATACTGCTGCCACATCACTACTTTGTGGTCTTGTCATGCTGATGCCAGCTCCCCACTATGTCATTGGGCCACTTTGTGGTGTCCTCATGCTGCTGCCACTTCAACACTATGTTACTGGGCTAATTTGTGGTCTTTTTATCCTTCTTCCACTTCACCACTCTGTAGTCTCCTCATGCTGCTGCCACATCACTACTCTGTGGACTCCTCATGCTGCTTCCACTTCCCCACTCTGTGGTCTCCTCATACTGCTGCCACATTACCACACTGTGGTCTCCTCATGCTGCTGCCACATCAACACTCTGTGGTCTCCTCATGCTGCTCACATCTCCCCACTATGTCACTGGGCCACTATGTGGTCTCCTCATGCTGCTGCCACATTACTACTCTGTGGTCTCCTCATGCTGCTGCTACCTCAACACTATGTTACTGGGCTACTCTGTGGTTTCCTCATGCTGCTGCCACTTCAAGACTATGTCACTAGGCCACTTTGTGGTCTCCTCGTGCTGCTGCCACTTTACTACTCTGTGGTCTCCTCATTCTGCTGCCACATCACAACACTGTAAACTCCTCATGCTCCATCACCAATTTGTGGTCTTCTCATGCTTCTGCCATATTACCACTCTGTGGTCATCTCATTCTACTATTACTACACTGTGGTCTCCTCATGCTGCTGCCACCTCAACACTATGCCACTGGGCCACTTTTTGGTCTCCTCATGCTGCTGCCACTTCAAAACTATGTCACTGGGCCACTTTGTGGTCTCCTCATGCTGCTGCCACTTCACCACTCTGTGGTCTCCTCATGATGCTGCCACATCACTACTCTGTGGTCTCCTCATGCTGCTGCTACCTCAACACTATGTTACTGGGCTACTCTGTGGTCTCCTCATGCTGCTGCCACTTCACCACTCTGTGGTCTCCTCATGCTGCTGCCACATCTACACTATGTCACTGGGCCACTTTGTGGTCTCCTCTTACTGCTGCCACTAGACCACTCTGTGGTCTCATGTGGCTGCCACTTTAACACTCTGTGGTCTTCTCTTGTTGCTGCCACTTCACTACTCTGTAGTCTCTTCATGCTGCTTCCACCTCTACACTATGTCACTGGGCCACTTTGTGGTCTCCTTATGCTGCTGCCACTAGACCACTCTGTAGTCTCATGCTGCTGCCACTTTAGCACTCTGTGGTCTTCTTATGTTGCTGCCACTTCATCACTCTGTGGTCTTCTCATGCTGCCGCCACCTCAACACTATGTCACTGGGCCACTCTGTGGTCTCCTCATGCTGCTGCCACCTCACCACTCTTTCATTGGGCCAATTTGTGGACTTCTCATTATATTCCCACCCTCCCCACTCCATGACTGGGCCACTATTTTGCCTTGTTTGCCTAGTTGACATCATCAGTTATTTGACCCTTCTGATGCATCCATGGTGCCAAACCAACACTTTGACAAAAGAGACCTGTTTCTTCCGGCTACCTGCTTCAGCTACTATTCTGATGCTGTGGTCTCCTCCTGCTGCTGCCACATTATTACTCTGTGGTTTTCTCATGCTGCTGCTACCTCAACACTCTGTCACTTCTGCCACCTCCCTACTATGTCACTGGGCCACTCTGTGGTCTCATCATGCTGCTGTCACTTCAACACTATGTCACTGGGCCACTTTTTGGTCTCCTCATGCTGCTGCCACTTTACCACTCTGTGGTCTCCTCATTCTGCTGCCACATCACTGCTCTGTGGTCTTGTCATGCTGCTGCCAGCTCCCCACCATGTCACTGGGCCACTTTGTGGTCTCCTCATGCTGCTGCCACTTCAACACTATGTATTTTGGCTACTTTGTGGTCTTGTTATGCTGCTGCCACTTCACCACTCTTTAGTCTCGTCATGCTGCTGCCACATCACTACTCTGTGGACTCCTCATGCAGCTTCCACTTCCCAACTCTGTGGTCACCTCATGCTGCTGCCTCATCACCTCTCTGTGGTCTCCTCATGCTGCTCCCACCTCCCCACTATGTCACTGGGCCACTCTGTGGTCTCCTCATGCTGCTGCCACATTACTTCTATGTGGACTCCTCATTCTGCTGCCACTGCAAGACAATGTCACTGGGCCACTTTGTGGTCTCCTCATGCTGCTGCCACTTCATTACTCTTTCATTGGGCCAATTTGTGGACTTCTCATTCTATTCCCACCCTCCCCACTCCATGACTGGGCCACTATTTTGCCTTGTTTGCCTAGTTGACATCCTTAGTTATTTGACCCTTCTGATGCATCCATGGTGCCAAACCAACACTTTGACAAAAGAGACCTGTTTCTTCCGGCTACCTGCTTCAGCTACTATTCTTATGCTGTGGTCTCCTCCTGCTGCTGCCACATTATTACTCTGTGGTTTTTTCATGCTGCTGCTACCTCAACACTCTGTCACTTCTGCCACCTCCATACTATGTCACTGGGCCACTCTGTGGTCTCATCATGCTGCTGTCACTTCAACACTATGTCACTGGGCCACTTTTTGGTCTCCTCATGCTGCTGCCACTTTACCACTCTGTGGTCTCCTCATTCTGCTGCCACATCACTGCTCTGTGGTCTTGTCATGCTGCTGCCAGCTCCCCACCATGTCACTGGGCCACTTTGTGGTCTCCTCATGCTGCTGCCACTTCAACACTATGTTTTTTGGCTACTTTGTGGTCTTTTTATGCTGCTGCCACTTCACCACTCTTTAGTCTCGTCATGCTGCTGCCACATCACTACTCTGTGGACTCCTCATGCAGCTTCCACTTCCCAACTCTGTGGTCTCCTCATGCTGCTACCACATCACCTCTCTGTGGTCTCCTCATGCTGCTCCCACCTCCCCACTATGTCACTGGGCCACTCTGTGGTCTCCTCATGCTGCTGCCACATTACTACTATGTGGACTCCTCATTCTGCTGCCACTGCAAGACAATGTCACTGGGCCACTTTGTGGTCTCCTCATGCTGCTGCCACTTCATTACTATGTGGTCTCCTCATGCTGCTGCCATATCACTATGCTGTGGACTTCTCATGTTGCTGCCACATCACCACTTTGTGGTCTTCAAATGCTGCTGCCATATCACCACTCTGTGGTCTCCTCATGCTGCTGCCACTTCACCACTCTGTGGTCTGCTCGTTCTGCTGCCACATCACTACCCTGTGGTCTCCTCATGCTGCTGCTACATAAACACTATGTTACTGGGCTACTCTGTGGTCTCCTCATGCTGCTGCCACTTCACCTCTCTGTGGTCTCCTCCTGCATCTGCCACCTCTACACTATGTTATTGGGCCACTTTGAGGTCTCCTCATGCTGCTGCCACTTCACCACTCTGTTGTCTCCTAATGCTGCTGCCACATCACTACTCTGTGGTCTCCTCATGCTGCTGCTACCTCAACACTATGTTACTGGGCTACTCTTTGGTCTCCTCATGCTGCTGCCACTTCACCACTCTGTAGTCTCCTCATGCTGCTGCCATCTCTACACTATGTCACTGGGCAACTTTGTGGTCTCCTCATGCTGCTGCCACTTCACCACTCTGTGGTCTTATGCTGCTGCCACTTTAACACTCTGTGGTCTTCTCACGTTGCTGCCATATCACCACTTTGTGGTCTTCTCATGCTGCTGCCATATCAACACTCTGTGGTCTCCTTATGCTGCTGCTACCTCAACACTATGTTACTGGACTACTCTATGGTCACCTCATGCTGCTGCCACTTCACCACTCTGTGGTCTCCTCATGCTGCTGCCACCTCAACACTATGTCACTTGGCCACTTTGTGGTCTCCTCATGCTGCTGCCACTTCACCACTCTGTGGTCTCCTCATGCTGCTGCCACTTCACCACTCTGTGGTCTCCTCATGCTGCTGCCACATCGCAACTCTGTGGTCTCCTCATGCTACTGCTACCACAACACTATGTTACTGGGTTAGTCTGTGGTCTCCTAGTGCTACTTCCATTTCACCACTCTGTGGTCTCATTATGCTGTTGCCACCTCTACACTATGTCACTGGGCCACTTTGTGGTCTCCTCATGCTGCTGCCACTACACCACTCTGTGGTCTTATGCTGCTGCCACTTTAACACTTTGTGGTCTTCTCATGTTGCTGCCACTTCACCACTCTGTGGTCTCCTCTTGATTCTGCCACACCCCTACTCTGTGGTCTCCTCATGCTGCTGCTGCTACCTCAACACTATGTTACAGGGCTAATCTGTGGTCTCCTCATGCTGCTTCCACTTCACCACTCTGTGGTCTCCTCATGCTGCTGCCACCTCTACACTATGTCACTGGGCCACTTTGTGGTCTCCTCATGCTGCTGCCACTTTAACACTCTGTGGTCTTCTCATATTGCTGCCACTTCACCACTCTGTGGTCTCCTCATGCTGCTGCCACTGCACCACTCTGTGGTCTCATGCTGCTGCCACTTTAACACTCTGTGGTCTTCCCATGTTGCTGCCACTTCACCACTCTGTTATATTCTCATGCTGCTGCCACCTCAACACTACGTCACTGGGCCACTCTGTGGTCTCCTCATGCTGCTGCCACCTCACCACTCTTTCATTGGGCCACTCTGTGGAGTTCTCATTCTGTTCCTACCCTCCCCACTCTATGACTGGGTCACTAGTTTGCCTTGTTGGCCTGGTTGAATCATCATTTATTTGACCCTTCTTCTGATCTGTCAGAAGGAAGGAAAAATGATACGCACAATGGATCCAGTCTATGTAGCAGCTGTAAGGCCTCTATGACATGGTCCCTATTTTGTATCAGAATTGGCATGTGATTTGGTAGCCAAAAGCAGTATTGGGTACAAAACACAGAAGACATGCAAATATTCTATTCACGTGTCAGCTCTGTTTCGGATCCACTCCTGTTTTATTTGGGCTTTAGCAATACTGGATTACTGATCAAATGCTGACCAAGTGAAGGTGGATGCTCAACAGACAGGATCCATTTTTTGGAGGTTATTGTTCTGACGGATCGGAGGAAAAGCAAAATAATCAGTAACGTCAACATAAACTTACTGCTGACACCCTCTGCACTTGTATAAGTGTTTAATAGAACAGGCGCTGTAGATATCTATGTGGAATCAGCTGACAACAGTGTAAAAGGAATGTGCTTCATCTTGATGCTAACATCGACCTGTAAGGCTGAGTTGACACTTGAGTTATTTGGTCAGTTTGTGACCCATAACTGCCTAAATAAGTGAAGTGTGCAGTTATTCTAAGAGCGACACCTGTCATTTGCATGTCAAACTGACTCACAATATTGTTTCACTACCACAGCAGACTCCCTATGCATGTTATTGCAAGGCACAGTGTTCTACACCACTATACAGTCTTTCTGCTGCCAGGAAACAGCTTATTTTTTTAACTTGATTTACCACAAATAATTTTAGATCAAATCTAATATTTTCGGAAAATTCAGCAAACCAACCAAATTGAATTTTTGAGAAATTCGTTCATCTCTACTTATAATCCTCAAATCCCAAATTTCTATTTTTTGCCAAGGCTGCAAAAACAAATACGTGGTGGACCTGTAGTGTTGGCCATTGAGATTGTGACACAAGAATACCTTGATTGGATCTTAAGGAATTTTGCTCTGAACTCAAGATCCTATGCTATAGATGGACATTCCCCAAAAAACTGAGGGCTTTTAACTATCTCAAATTACTTTACTAGCATCTCTCAATCTCCTATGACAAAGTCCTATACGCAGCTACATATTTTCTCAAGACACAAGGTACCCCTTTATATATCTCCGTAATGAGTATTGTGATACAAATTCTAATGTATGTCTACCTTTTTTTGTTTTGTTTTCAGATCTTACACCCATTCAAAAGAAGAATGCTATGAGGACTATCTCATTTACAGATAAATTACAGATTTTTTGGTTGTTTTATAGGGATAAATTGTATGAATTCACTGAACATTTCAACTATCATGGAATTGGATTGAGGCTGGCAATTAATTATTAATTAATTTCCTAGATATTGCCATCACTAGTGTTGAGCGCGAATATTCGAATAGCGAATTTAAATCGCGAATATCGGCACTTCACTAATTCGCGAATATTTCGAATATAATGCTATATATTCGCAAATTCGAATATTCGCTTTTTTTTTTTTTAAGTTGTTCCCGCTTCCCAAAAGCAGTTATTCTTACATGTCCGAGGACTCCATGCTCCCCTCCCGCTCCAGTCAGTGCCCGTCTGCCGAGTGCCAACTTCCTGTGAGCATGGAGCGTCCCCATCACCATGGGAACGCCTCCATGCTAGAATGTACTGTCGGATTTGAGAATCACGGTTATCTATACCATGGTAAAAGTTGGATGCGCAATGCGAGTAAACTTACTAAAATTACTCGCATTGCGCGTCCAACTAAATTTTGTGTATAGTCAACATTCCTACTGGTAGGTGCCAGGGGTACTTGGGTTGCTAGAATTAACGAATATACAGAATATAGCGCTATATTCGTATTCGTCATATTCGTTAATTCTAGCAAGCAAGGCAACTAAGCTGGATGCGCAATGCGAGTACTTTAAGTAAGTTTACTCGCATTGCGCATCCAACTTAGAGTGTGACATAGGCTTTAGGCATAGGCAACTAATATTACCAATCGGAAAGTTTTCTAAGTTGGATGCGCAATGCGAGTAAAATTACTTAAATTACTCGCATTGCGCATCCAACTTAGTTCTGTGTATAGGCATTGTTCCTATTGGTTGGCTTGCTAGACTTATAGAGAATATTGCGCTATATTCGTATTCGTCATATTCGTTTATTCTACCAAGCCAACCATTGTTAGGAAAACGTTGCCTATACACAGAACTAAGTTGGATGCGCAATGCAAGTAATTTGAGTAAGTTTACTCGCATTGCACATCTAACTTACAGCGGGGTATATTCTCAATAATCGTTCATTCTATCAAGGCAACCAATAGGAAGTTGCCTAAGTTGCATTCGCAATATGCACATGGTGTTTCTATCGCGAGAATCGCATTGAAATATTTGTGTGAGCCTATACGGGCGTGGCTTTGTCTTGCGAGTTTGTTGACAGGAGGAAGGTTGAATCGCAGTGCAATACTCGTGTGTGACGCGCATGAAAATGGTCTCAAGCAATTTTAAAGAAGTCGAGGAAGATCTCCTGATCACTGTAAGTAATTCCACATTACAGCACTGTATTACATATCACATGCTTGTTATTCCAATGCATTTATACAAATTCACATTTTTGCTTGCTTCAGTACATATTAACCCTGTCAAAGCCAGAGGTTTTTTTGTTAGCCTCTTATTTCGCTCACTGCCTTCAAAGAGCCATAACTTTTTTATTTGTCTGTTCACATAGCCATATAAGGGCTTGTTTTTTGCGGGACAAGTTGTACTTTCTAAAGCCGCCATTTAATATTGCATTAGATGTATTGGGAAGCCAAACAAAATGATGACATTAATTTCTAATACTTTGATTTGACAAATTTGGGATTATATGGTTGAATTTTTATCCTGCAGCAAATGCTAGCGATGAAGTATGACACCACCAGGTCCCGCTTGGAGAAGCAGCGGATCCTGAGGAGGATCGGTTATGAGCTATACCGTGACCACAATGCCACACACAAACGGATGGCCATTATAAAAAAGTGGTCCAACCTGAAGAGGAGACACCAGGATCGGATCACTGAGATACAAAACAAAATCTGCCCAGGTATCTTGTATCTTTCAGCAACACTCTGTAATGTATAGGTACAGTTATGCTTTATGAGGTTTTTATAACTTATGAAAATTTTGTCATTATAGGTGATCCCATCCCCTCAGTCCGCTGCAGGCCTTCAAAAAAGGCAGTGGTGGTGGAGGAGGAGGTCTTGGAGGAGGAGGAGCAGAAGCAGGCAGGACCCTCTGCCCCTACCCCACAGCATGAGGATGCCGGACCCTCAGACCATCCCGGTTCTCATGAGGAGAATGAGGAGGAGGAGCTGGTGACCACCCCCGCCAGGAGGGTAAATAATATGTGTTGTGGGTGTTTTAACTCACTTTAAGTCACTGGTGTCAGTTTATTCCAGAAAACCATAACAAACATGTTAAATCTTTATCCTTTAACCCCTTCATGCTTTATGACATAACTGTACGACCAAATAACAAGTGACTTGCTGCATTTTGACATACGGCTACGCCCAAACTGCTTCCCGGGGCTGTAACACTATAAAGTGTCACAGCCCTGGAGTCTCAGCTCTCCCCAGAAGCAGACACAAGTGGTAAGCCGGCAAGGGACCAATCAGAGTGTTCCCTTGCTAGTAAGCGCTCTGATTGTTTTGTCTCTGCAGACTAACCAATCGTAGCGCAGCACTTTAAAAAAAGCCTGTTTCAGGCCAGCGACATCTATGTGGTTGAGAGGGAGAAAGCTTCCACAACGGCAAGATGGTTGCCGTGGCACCCGGGCGCCTTACAAAGGCGTCCTAGTTGCCATTTACCTAAGACTGATCAGACCCTGAGGTCTGATCAGCCTTAGTGTAAGTGTGCCACTGACTATACAGTGTATTACAGTAGATGACTATTGCAATGCACTGTGTAGTGATCAGACCCAATGGATCTTTAGGATGCAGATGGGTTTTGATAAATAAAAAATTGATATATAAAAAAAAAAACTGAAAGACAATAAAGACTAAAAAAATTTATTTAAAGAAGAATAAATTAGAAATCGTCTTTTCTCATATATATTAATTTATGTAATCTAAAAATTACATAAATAATATAGTGCACATAATTGGTATAGCCGCATCCGTAAAAAGCAGCTCTATAACAATATAGCTTGTTCTTACCCCTTTGGCAAATCCCATACAAATATTTTTTTTTAAAACTGTCAAAAACAGACATATTTTATACAGTATACATATTTTGTAACGTTCCATGACATAAATTCCAAACCCAAGCGATCAAAAAGACGTATGCATCCCAAAATAGTACCAATCAAACAGTCAACTGATCCCACAATTTTTTTTTATAAAATACTCCTAAGTAAAGAACTATATAACTGATTGTGATTTTAATGGCCAGCTCCTTTATACACTAATCAATAAAAGTTATTTAATCTGATTTTGAATAAAAAAAATTTGGGCAGTACTAAAAGAAATGAAAAAGAAAATAATTATGCTGCAGCGGGAGCACTCCAGGAGGATGAGGGCTTTGCAGCGGAAGATCAGCCAAGAAATGAAGGCCATGGAGGAGTGGCATCAGAAGTCCATAACGGAGCTGATCAACCAGCATGATGTCCTGAAAGCCCTGCCTTAGTTTTATTTATTTTTTTTAAACAATTTAAAGTTTAAACAATTGTTTTATATTTTATTTATAAAGTTTGGTTTGGTTTAAAATCATTTTTGGTTTTCTGTTTTATTTTAACAACTCTGGTTACATTAAGGCAATTTTTTTCTATCCAAAACTCATCAGTATGATGACATACAGCAGCCGCAGGTACATGGAAATTTGGTAGTATAAGGCCTACACAGAACTCATAGTGGTGAGGATAATAGCAGCAGTCTTTGTTAATGGTGGGGCCTTAGAATAAATAAAGTTATCAGTAAGAATTACACCATAACATAACATTATAAAAAACTGAAATCACGCATTATAACTCAGAAAAAACTATTTATTAACAAAATAAAAAAGGCCTCTATGGGAACATTGTGAGTTGGGAAAGTAGCTCCTCCATTTTCTGCGAATTCAACTTAGAGCTTGGTTACTAATGGTTGTATTGCTAGAATATAAATTAACGAAGACTGAATTCTCAATCTTCGTTATATTCTAGCAATACAACCATTAGGAACTCAGCTCTAAGATGTAATCGCAATGCGAATAATACTTACAATTATTAATCGCTTTCCGAATCCATTTGATGCCTCTATTTGCTTGTATATGACGGTTGACTATGACTACCACCAATGTTCTGCTGCCTCCAAAGCAAGATATCTGAACCCCCAGGGGCCATTTGGGCGTTTTTGTACCATAGTTTGTAAACGCTATAACTTTTGCGCAAACCAATAAATATACACTTATTGGATTTTTTTTATCAAAGACATGTAGCATAATGAATTCAGACACAAACTTGTATAGAAATGTAATTATATTTGAACAATTTTACCAGAAAAAGTTAAAAATACACTTTTTTTTTAGAAAATTGCGGTCTTTTTTGATTAATATCAGAAAAACGAAAAATCTCAGCAGCAATCAAATACCACTAAAAGAAAGCTGTATTTGTGATAAGAAAATGAGGTAAAATTCATTTGGGTGGTAAGTTGTATGACCGAGCAATAAACCGTGAAAGTAGTGTAGTGCAGAATTGTAAAAAGTGGTCTGGTCAATAAGGGGGTTTAAGCTAGGGGGGCTGAAGTGGTTAAGAGTCTGGAGAAACTGTTTATCTGAGGACAGTTTGAAAAGGAAGCCTCTCATAGAGGTTTCAACTATGGGGGTTTCCTGGTGAGGTTTTGAGAAAGAAAGAGAGGCCAAGAGAAAAGACTTACTGACCCCACATAAAAAAGAGTATATGAGGGAACCCAAAATTCAAGAGCTATAGGGACTTATGGCAATACTCCTTGATTTACCACTAATAATGTTTAGGAAGGGGAAGAATATAGGCAATAGACTCACCCATGAACCATATCTAGACAGTTGCTTGCCACTATAACTTCGAGATACTTTTTGATATGGACATTGTCTGAACCGTGATAACCGTAAGTCACAAAGTTTTTCCATTGTGTGACCACCACATCAGAAAAGTAATCAATTATAGCACCAGGGGAGTGGTTTACACAGTGATGTGTCCATGTTCACTTAACTATATGGGAACAGAAAGTCAGAGTTTAGAAGGCGCGGTTTGAACTATGCAACTTATATTATCCAGATAATGGAAACCTTGGTTGCAAGAGGCAAGAAAAGTCATAAATTATAGCACAATATGCTATACATCATTATCTGTAACTTTTCTATGCCATAAAAGTGGTACAAGTTACATTCCTGCTATGGTCTCTTAGACCCTATTAAAAGATATTACTAGCTAATGAAGAAGTCAAACTAATCTTCTATAAATACTTTGAGAGCTTATTTAGAAAATCAGAAAATGTTTCATAACAATATTAAACAATAATGGTCATTATTATAGACTAGCAGAAGGACCCGGCTTTGCACGGGTGTATTTCATTTAATGTTTGTGTGTGTTGTTAAAAGTAGTGTTGGGCGCAAATATTTGAATCGCAAATTTTAATTGTGATTATCACAACTTCGAGAATTTGTGAAGATTTTGAATATAGTGCCATATATTCGTATTTGGGAATATTCAAGATTTTTTTTCCCTCCTAACTCATGATCCCTCCCTGTTTCTGGCTTGTGGGCCAATGAGAAGGCTGCAACGTCTTTGTCTGAACTTAGCAACATACCTAGCAAGCAATAGGAAAGTTGTCTACCCCTTACTATATAAGAACCACCCCAGCAGCCATTTTCTGCAGTTTTTTCAGTTCTGAGAGAGACAGCAGTGTCATCACTGTGCTCTGTGCTTTGCTGTGTCAGATAACATTAGATAGTTAGCTTATATATATAATGCGGTACATATAGTAAGTGAGAGATAGTCAGTGTAGGTCAGATTGTGATATACATCTATACATACAGGTGAAACTCGAAAAATTAGAATATCATGCAAAGTTCATTTATTTTAGTAATGCAACTTAAAAGCTGAAACTAATTATGAGATAGACTCATTACCTGCAAAGCGAGATATTTCAAGCCTTTATTTGTGATAATTTAGATGATTGTGGCTTACAGTTTATGAATACCTAAAAGTCACAATCTCAGGTATCATTTGCTCAGGGGGTTTGGATTAATTAGTTGACTAGAGTGTGAAACTTTGAGCCTAGAATTTTGAACCTTTTCACAATATTCTAATTTTAAGTTGCATTAATGCAACTCCTTTTAAGTTGCATTACTGAAATCACTAATATGTAGTCAGACCTGCTAAATTGTTAAGTTGCATTTATTATGCAAAAATATGCACATCATTAATTGCCGATTTGCGCAATCGCGAATATATTAGAGCACTCTATCTGCATATAAAGCTATTGTAATGTTCTGCCATGCCAACCATTTCTCCAGTCTCAGGAAACTTCTAGCAGCTTGAAAAATGTAGCAATAGTAACCCATGCCAGTATTGCATGCGCAATACGCACATATTACATTGCTGATTTTCGCAATCAAGAAAATAATCGCGAATCCTCGAATTTGCAAATTTATGATGAAAATTCGCCCAAATATTAGCAAAATATCGCGAATTCGAATATTGCCCCTGCTGCTCATCACTAGTAAAGCAGGGGCAATAACTACTCATTACTAGTTAAAAGATATCAACAGTATCCACTATAACAGTGACATTTATAGTACCCCACCCCTTTAAGTGACCTCCACAGTGACCTACCCCCTTAACAGTAACATCTACAGTGCCCTCCCCTTTAACAGTGACCTCCACAGTGAACGCCCCTTTATTAGTGACCTCCACAGTACCCCGTTTCGTTAACAGTGATTTCCACAATAACTCGCCCCTTAACAGTGACCTCCACAGAGCTCCGTTCCCCTAAAATGTGACCTTTACAACATCCTTCCCCCTTAACAGTGGCCTCTACAGCACCCCGCTCCATAACACTGACCTCCACCGCTCCCTGCCCCCTTAACAGAGACCTCCACAGTGCCCGCCCCTTAACAGTGACCTTCACAGCATCCCACCTATTTAACAGTTACCTCTACGGCAGCCCGCTCCTTTAAAGGTTACCTCGACAGCACCCCGCTCCATTAATAGTGACCTCCACAGCAGCCTCCCCCTTTAATAGTGACCTCAACAGCATCCCGCCCCCTTAACAGTGACCTCCACATTAGCCTGCCTCTTTAACAGTGACCTCTACAGCGGCTGCCCCTTTATTAGTGACCACAGCACCCCATCTCCTTAACAGTGATTTACACAACACCCCGTCCCCTAAACAGTGGCCTCTACAGCAATCTGCCCCTTAACACTGACCTCCATAGAGGACCATCCCCTTTACTGAGACCTCCACAGCAGCCTGCCACTAGGGCGGCCAGAGGTCTGGTTTTAGGCCGGACAGTCCGGGTTTCAGACTCCTTGTCCTCTGTCCGGCGCAGGGCCTGGACGGACACAGGGATGTCCTTTTGAACAGCTCAATCTCAGACAGCAGCACTGTGCTTCAGAGACAATATATATGGAAAGACACAAGAACCATAAATCCTACAGCAAGTGGTTCAGCGCTAATAAGCAGAAATGCCCTAAATGTCATTTATCGGTCTACACAAATCTAATACTTTTGGGAAAATTATTAGAAACAACACAACTAAAGAGACTTTGTTCTAGATGGCATCATTAGAAAGGCTGTCTCAATATATAAAGTCTATTTTATGAATTCATTGTATAAAATATCCATGTGACACCTATCACACAATTATTATTGGATAATGTGAGCTATACCAACTAAGTGTATTTTTTGCTAGTTTTTTTTAATCAATTTTGAATATTTGATATAGTTATTATGTTATCCATTTTTGTATATATCCTTAATAACAAGGACACCCTCTATTTTGTATATTTAGTACTTAGTATACACATATCATTACCGCGATGGGCCTGAGGAAACCAGAACTATAAAATGGAGGATCAATAATATAGCACTTGTAAAAAGCTTTTAATCTATTTTATTCTTTTATTAATTTTGAAGTAATGTTCTAATAAATTCCAATATTTTGATGCAATATTTGCCAGTGAGTGAGATTGCCAGTTTATCTTATATATTTTCCTTTATCACACTTTAGTTTGATATTTTCGGGCACCCAAATGGCTAGAGCACCCAAGATATCCATTTTATAATACCAGAGAGACATTACCGGGTTTGAGTTACTATATTTTTATAAGGAATCCTTGGGAAGTGCAATGCTAATGTAACGATAAAGCCAAACTGAGGGCCATCAAATGCGGCATACCAGACATACTTTAAGCAAGCCGTCACACTCTGAACACCCTTGAGGGCCGGGGTACTCTTTAACCACCTCCAGCAGGAAGGGGAATTTTGGCAGAGCCCTTGTCAAATAGCAGGGAAAAACCCCAAAGTAAATACCATGACACTATGCAATAGTCAATAGGGAAACACGAGAATGGTCAGTAAATGTAAGCCAGGGCACAAGAAACAGAAGACAACCAAAACCAAAGACAGAGTCAATAACCAGAGAAACCACTAACCAGATAGCTTCAGATCCAGAACCAGGAAGTAACTGAATAATCAGCAGTGAGTAAGGGAAAAGACCAGGCTTAAATATCCCTCCACAGATCACCTGACAGTGCTGAGGTCACACCCAATCTCCACCCTCAGTCCAGGAAAGCACATGTGAGGGCAGAGAGTGTACATTGGAAGGAACCTCCCACCACATGTCCAAATCAGGAAACATGACAACAGAGGTTCACTGACAACAGCTAACGCTAGGAGTTCCGACGTCCCAGGACCCCTGTCCAGCGTCAGCACTAGAAATTACAGCGTCCCGTCTCCCAGCAGTACCAAGATCCAGAGTGGATCTCATAGAGTGACGCGCCCACGTAAAATGCAAATATATACTAGCTCTGCCTACCGGGGGCAATACCCCACCCCTCGTGGCCAACGAGGGTTGGGGTATGTCCCGCTGGAGGGCTGGAGACCAGCTCTGAGAATGAGAGACATGTCTTCACTTGGTGACATGCTTTCAGTGAGACTGCGTATGTAGCGGAGTAATGGTATAATCCACGGTATCTCCGCTGGTAGACGAACAGCGTACAATAATCCAGGTAGCGTTACAAGGATCCCTTCTTCCCAAGGACTAGACGACACATAGTCTGGGAGTCAACAACCTTTTATTGCAATATAACTGTTTATATACACGTCCCCATGCAAGGGGTTTCCATAATGGCATTCCAGGAGTGGAATGGTGGACTCTGTTGAACTTAACCTGCAATGCTATTCTCTTATGGTTCGTTACTTGTAAGACAAAAAGTAATCAGTGACCTGCTGAGCATTCGTCTGGTTGTTCAGTAGCGACACAATGGATCCAATATTAATGCGGTTATCTCCTAGGCCGAGGGGAGGTGTTGTGTGGCCTGTAACCAGTTCGTGATTAGACAATGTACAATTCTCCAGGCGGTATTGTTCCATAAAACACAATGGATATAATGTTAATGGAGTTATCTTCCAGGCTGAGGGGATGGGATGTGTGGCATACAACATCTGATCATGGAACTAGCATACGAATGCCCTCTGTGTTTTAGAGGGTAAAATGAACACATGAACCCAGTCTTTGCTATACTGTAGTGGCTAGGTTTGCCACAATGCTCCCCCAGAACCACAAGCCGGCATACACAGTCTGATCCCAACGGATCGGCTTGGGGATGTCCGGAGGAGTACTCACAGATCACTTTTCAAGTTCTGTTTGTCTGGATAACCCGTCGGCATTGCCATTCTGTTTCCCAGGGCGGTAGTGGATGGTAAAGTCAAAAGGCTGCAGCGCCAAGCTCCAGCGCAGCAGCCTGGCATTGTCTCCTGACACTCTGTTCAGCCACACCAACGGGTTGTGATCTGTGAGTAAGGAAAAAGGTTGCCCATACAAGTAGGGCTGCAGCTTTTTAAGGGCCCACACCACGGCCAGACATTCCTTTTCGATGGCGGCGTAGCTTACTTCTCTGGGCAGGAGTTTTCTGCTTAGGTAAGCCACTGGGTGCTCGCCGCCATCTGCTCCGACTTGGCTCAGCACTGCTCCCAATCCAAACATAGAAGCGTCTGTGTGGACAAGGAATCGTTTAGTTGGATCAGGAGCAGCGAGTACAGGTGCATTAATCAGAGCGGTTTTCAGTTGCTGGAAGGCCAGTTCACACTCTGGGGTCCAGACTACTAGCTTGGGGAGGTTTTTACGGGTCAAATCCGTGAGGGGCTTGGCTAGGGTGCTGTAATTGGGCACAAATTTCCGGTAGTACCCGGCGGTACCCAGGAAGGCTAGGACTTGGGTCTTAGTACGGGGGGTTGGCCACTTGGCTACGGCCTCTATCTTGGCAGGCTCGGGTTTCTGTTGACCGCTCCCTACTCGGTGGCCTAGATATTGGACTTCAGCCATCCCTATATGGCATTTACTGGGTTTAAGGGTTAACCCTGCTTCCCTGATGCGGTCTAGTACGGCTCCTATGTGGGTCAGGTGTTCGGCCCAGGAGTGACTAAAGATGGCTATGTCATCTAAATAGGCGCAAGCGTACTCCTGGAACCCGTCCAATAACCGATCCACCATCCTCTGAAAAGTAGCCGGGGCGTTTTTCATCCCGAATGGCATGACCTTAAACTGGTACAGGCCAAACGGGGTGACAAACGCTGACTTGGGGATGGCTTCCTCGGCTAAGGGAATCTGCCAGTACCCCTTACAAAGATCTATTGTAGTGAGGTACTGGCCTCTGGCCATTTTATCCAGGAGCTCGTCTATCCGGGGCATAGGGTAGGCGTCAGATACGGTTTTGTCATTGAGCCTCCTGTAGTCTACGCAGAAGCGGGTTGTCCCATCCCGCTTCGGCACTAGCACTACCGGGGAGGCCCAGGGGCTGTCAGAGTGTTCTATAACCCCTAACTGTAACATTTCCTCAATCTCTTTGCGCATGTTCTCCTTTACGGACTCTGGTATGCGGTACGGGGGTTGTCGTAGCGGGGTTTGCCCGGGGGTCTCTACCCTATGGGTAGCTAGTGGTGTGTACCCGGGGAGATTAGAGAACGTGGCCCCTTTATCCTGAATTAACCGTTGTGCTTGTGCCCGTTCTTGGGGGCTCAGGCGCTCTCCTAACTGTACTTCTCCCAGGCCCTCGTTCTGGGCTTCTCTCTCTAGGAGGTCTGGGAGGGGTAAGTTATCAAAGTCCTCTGCGGCAGAGGCACAGATGGCAGCTACATTTTCCACGCGCTCGTAGTATGGCTTCAGCATATTCACGTGGAGCATGCGTCTGCTACCCGCCCCAGCGCAGGGGCCAATCACATAGGTTGTATCACAGATCTGTTCTACCACCTTGTATGGGCCCTGCCAGGAGGCCTGCAGCTTGTCATTGTGAACCGGCCTCAGGATTAGTACCTTCTGCCCTATCTGAAAGCTACGGTCTCTGGCCCCCCTATCATACCATCTGCGCTGTCGTTGTTGGGCTGCCTGGAGGTTGGTGCGAACTGTCTGAGTCAATTCCTCCAGGCGCTCACGAAACTCTAGCACGTATGGGACGATAGGGGTACCCCTAGTGTTCACCTCCCCTTCCCAGTGTTCTCGGATGAGATCTAAGGGACCTCTCACCCTTCTCCCGAACAGTAGTTCAAAGGGGGAGAACCCGGTGGACTCTTGGGGAACCTCCCTGTATGCAAATAGCAAATGAGGTAAGAACCTTTCCCAGTCCTTTCTGGTGTCTACAAACGTACGGACCATCTGCTTCAGAGTTCCGTTGAAACGTTCGCAGAGACCGTTGGACTGGGGGTGATAAGCCGAATTTAAGATTGGTTTAATACCGCATACCTTCCAGAGTTGGTGGGTGACCTCTGCAGTGAATTGGGTGCCCCTATCTGAAATAATCTCCCGGGGAAATCCCATGCGGGAGAAGATTTGCATCAGGGCATCCGCTATGGTCTCTGCATGAACATTGGTCAGCGCCACCGCCTCTGGATACCTGGTGGCATAGTCCACTACGGTCAAGATGTACTTCTTGCCGGAGGGACTGGGTTTAGCTAGGGGGCCAATGAGGTCGTGGGCAATGCGCAGTAAATCCTGCCTATATTTTTGGGGTACTATCAGCTGTTTAGTGGGCATCGGGATAGACCCAGCTACTATTTTTTCAGCGTAACGGTATAATAGGCCCTTGTCCCAGGCATATCTCTCTCCCTCTAACCCGGCCTGGCTGTTGGCTATCCTGTCTTTATACACCTGTAAGGAGGGATCTAAAGCTACTTCACTGCCAAATTCTAACGGGGCATCCCAGGGGAGGGCATCGGGAGAACGGGGTGGTTCGCTTACCTGAGCCTCGGAGTGTGTGGATGGTGCCATGGTGCGGGCCTGCTGTCTGGTGACGACTGGGTATGCCTCTTGTACCATGGGTTGGGGAACAAAAGCTGACGTGAGCTCCCCCAAGTCGTTGCCCAAAATAACATCTGCAGGCAAGTCTTGCATGAGCCCCACTTCCACATCCCCTGAACCTACTCCCCAATTCAAATGCACCTTGGCAGTAGGTACTTTGTAGATGGCTCCCCTGCTACTCGCACGGCTACACACTCTCCGGTGCGGGCCTCCTTGGGGATGAGGTGGTTCCGGACCAAAGTCAAAGTGGCCCCGAGTCACGTAGCCCTTGCACATGTTTCCCGCTAGGTATACACCCTGGCGATGACCTTGTCTATTGTCGGAAGCTGCTTGGATGGGGTTGGCCTCATGTAGTACCCCAGTTGTTCTTCCAAGGAGGCGGCTGAAGTGTGTCTGGCGTTGGCTTCACTCTGGTAGCAATGTACCGTCGCCCGAGCCCCTGGGGTTGGCCCCGATTGGACCAGGTTTGGCGGTTACGGTTCCGTGGGCATTCCCGGTGCACATGGCCCAACTGGTTGCAGGTGTGGCATCGTATACTAGGCCGGGGTGGGTATCTCGGTGCGTGTTGGGTAGGGGCTCCCCCTGGTCGTGACAGAGTCAAAGTCTCAGGAGCTGGAGGAGGGGTTGCAGGTCTGGAGAATAAGCGGGGGGGTGGACGTTGGTATCGTCTTGCGTCCTGGTGCTCGTCCGCTAGCTTGGCTGCGTCGTTTAGTGTACGGGGCTTTCGATCCTTTACCCAGTCTTGTACCTCTGGTGCCAGCCCCTTGAAGAATTGTTCTAGGAGGATCAGTTGTAGTAGGTCCTCCAGGGTAGTGGCTTGGGTCGCTTGTATCCACCCCATGGCAGCTCTGTGTAAGCGGTGAGCCCATTCTGCATGAGAATCCTTTTCCTGCTTTTTAAGTTCCCGGAATTTACATCTGCATGCCTCAGGGGTAATGGCATAACGTGCTAGAATGGCCTGTTTCACCTTCTGGTAGTCTCTGCTGTCCTCATCCGGAACTGTGCGGTACGCCTCTGCTGCACGGCCAGATAATCTACCGGCAAGCAGGGGTACCTGGTCTGCTGGGCTGATATCATGTAGCTGGCACAGTCTTTCAAAGTCCTGTAGATATCCGTCAATGTCGTCCTCTGTATCGGCATAATTTTTAAATGCTTGATAGGGAATCTTATTTTTCCCTGGGTGATGCTGAATGGTGCGGATGACCCCTCTCTGGATCGCCGGCCTGTTTGTAGCTGTCTGGCCATGATATACTCCTGTACATCTGCCATTAATCTATCCAACGTCTCCGTGGGTGGTGTTTCTGGGTAAAACTCTAATCTGGTTCTGAGTTCTTTTTGGAACTCGGTTTCTTCCCTCTGCGGTGGAGGAGCCGTATTATTTGCTCGGTCTCCCTCCATGAGTTCAGCAATAAGGGTAGCTTTTGTCTTGTTGCTGGCCATTTTACCCCTTGCTTCCAACAGTTCTTTTAGTGTAGCTCGTTTCAGTGCGGCATAGTTCGTCTCCATTCACCGTCCGTACGTATAGTCGAACATATTGCTGAACTTCGGTTTTTGTACGAATGGCTGTTTCCACGAACCGCTTTTCCACTTCCCTGTTCGTATAAATAACTCCCGAACGCTGCTTTGCTGTGAGGTTTGAATCCCGTTGCTTGCCACCAATTGTAGCGGAGTAATGGTATAATCCACGGTATCTCCGCTGGTAGACGAACAGCGTACAATAATCCAGGTAGCGTTACAAGGATCCCTTCTTCCCAAGGACTAGACGACACATAGTCTGGGAGTCAACAACCTTTTATTGCAATATAACTGTTATAATGAATAATCAGCAGTGAGTAAGGGAAAAGACCAGGCTTAAATATCCCTCCACAGATCACCTGACACTGCTGAGGTCACACCCAATCTCCACCCTCAGTCCAGGAAAGCACATGTGAGGGCAAAGAGTGTACATTGGAAGGAACCTCCCACCACATGTCCAAATCAGGAAACATGACAACAGAGGTTCACTGACAACAGCTAACGCTAGAAGTTCCGACGTCCCAGGACCCCTGACCAGCGTCAGCACTAGAAATTACAGCGTCCCGTCTCCCAGCAGTACCAAGATCCAGAGTGGATCTCATAGAGTGACGCGCCCACGTAAAATGCAAATATATACTAGCTCTGCCTACCGGGGGCAACACCCCACCCCTCGTGGCCAACGAGGGTTGGGGTATGTCCCGCTGGAGGGCTGGAGACCAGCTCTGAGAATGAGAGACATGTCTTCACTTGGTGACATGCTTTCAGTGAGACTGCGTATGTAGCGGAGTAATGGTATAATCCACGGTATCTCCGCTGGTAGACGAACAGCGTACAATAATCCAGGTAGCGTTACAAGGATCCCTTCTTCCCAAGGACTAGACGACACATAGTCTGGGAGTCAACAACCTTTTATTGCAATATAACTGTTTATATACACGTCCCCATGCAAGGGGTTTCCATAATGGCATTCCAGGAGTGGAATGGTGGACTCTGTTGAACTTAACCTGCAATGCTATTCTCTTATGGTTCGTTACTTGTAAGACAAAAAGTAATCAGTGACCTGCTGAGCATTCGTCTGGTTGTTCAGTAGCGACACAATGGATCCAATATTAATGCGGTTATCTCCTAGGCCGAGGGGAGGTGTTGTGTGGCCTGTAACCAGTTCGTGATTAGACAATGTACAATTCTCCAGGCGGTATTGTTCCATAAAACACAATGGATATAATGTTAATGGAGTTATCTTCCAGGCTGAGGGGATGGGATGTGTGGCATACAACATCTGATCATGGAACTAGCATACGAATGCCCTCTGTGTTTTAGAGGGTAAAATGAACACATGAACCCAGTCCTTGCTATACTGTAGTGGCTAGGTTTGTCACAGCATATGTCTCCCGGGCTGCCTGACAGGTAGATTTACTAGTTTAAATAGGCACCAAATTGTTTCAATGAAAAAATATTGTGTAGTTATAGACAGTCTAGTCTAATGGGCTGATTTGCTAAGACAGGCATTACATACACTGGTCTTCTGGTTTAAAATGTGCATGCTTCTTAACACTTTTGTCACATCTCTATAGCTCTATGCACCAGAAATGAAATTTATGCCAACAAGGAGCTTGTGTACATCTACATTGTAATGTACACCAGTTTTCAGGTGCAAGCAATGGCAAATTTGTCATGCGATGAAGGCCATGCATCTTCCACTCACATCTCATCCACTTTATTGAAAAGTGGTGAATGTGATGTAAATGTTGTCACACTTTTTTGTGTAAAAGGAGCTTTGTGCAAAAATAGGAGACTTTTTTTGGTTCCACATTTTTCCTCATATGTTATTGATAGATTTCCCCTACATATTTCTAACCTATTGGGTGGCTTATTATGTGCAATAATTGTGCAGTTGAATGTTGCAGCAACTCTGATACATCTAATGCCATGTCCCCTCTGCTGCACAGCCATTAAGTCCTTTCACTGCCCTCATTGGCCAGCACAAAAAAGTGTCTATAATACTCAAAAAATATGTCAGATTGATGTCTATGCCAGCATTATGGCTCAGTTTGACCTAGTAGCATATTTCCTATAGTGAGTTTACCCCACTGTTTTACAATACTGGTGAAAAACTGCTGAAATGCAATGGGCCAAAGGAATTGGCAGAACACAGAGACGTTGGTAAAAAGTGTTCAGATGGAACCGTGCAGGTTTTTATGCAGTTTTTGAACCAAAAATCAAGTGTGGATCATTGACAAAGAGAAAGCCTAAAGGTCAGATGCTATGTTTCCTCTTGTTTTTAATCCACTATTAAGTGTGGCTTCAAAGTGTAATAAAACCTTCATTTGTTGCAGTACTAATTGGAAATGTATCCTAGTGAAAGCCTTGCCTTGAAACTAAAGTAGAAACTTTAGATCTAAGTCAATGCAGAAAATTCATGTATCTTAAGAAGCATAAAAAGATAAGCAGTAAACTCTTTTCTACCCATAATATTCTAGGAATTCACAGTAACATAATAGCTTTTGTAGTGCTGTTATCAAATTATTTTTCTCTCTATAGCTTTCTGACAAAAGTTGCAGGTAAAATTCAAAACGAGACCTTTGCTCAATATCACAACTTAACAGGCTGCACAACACATAGAGAAGGATAATTTTTTCAGTATTCTCTTACTGTCACCTCCACTACAGAGATCTGTTTAATTCAATTGATCAATAACAGTATGATCCATTGCACAATTCTGCCATCATGAATACTTAAAGAGCCATCCACTTTTGAAATAATATTTTATAGAACTCTGGGACAACTAATTGTCTTTGTTCCTCTAGGATTCATTATTCCAGTTTTTCTTAGCAACATCCCCAAAGAATACAGTATATAAAAGAACTGAAGCAACAAAATACAAATCTTCTTGTTCTCTTGTACAAAACAGTGTTGTCTCTATGCTGTCCTCTTCATGGAATAGATTTTCAATCTTTAGAAGTTACTACAAGGTTAATTCATGTTTAATAAATATACACATTTAAGCAGAATTAGATTTTGTGAATGAATTACAATATTTACATTGTAAACATGGATATACTCATGCATAACATAATTTTTATTGTTTTTCTTTCCTTTCATTTTTATTGATTTAACACCCTCAAGACACCAATAATACAATGTTTGGGTAAATATCAAATAAGCAGAAGCATAATATAAAATGTAATAATTTTACATTCAGCGGGTAATTAGCAGCACCTTTATTCAGGTAGATTATTCCTAATGAGCGCCCGTACGAACGCTTGTTAGCTATTATCTTCCCAAACATTGGGCAGTGTAAAGGGCCCTTTGGAAGAACAATAAAGCATAATCATTATCTATATTGCTCTCTTGGTTTACTAACTACTGTACTTCCATTTATTCTAAAACTTAGCATAACCGTTATGGACTTTTTAAAATAAGAAGACCCTGTACATTTGATCAATAAAGTTTTGCAACTGGGGTATCATTTTAGAGAGCCATTTTGTAAATATCTCCAGTTAGGCTACAAACAGTAACTGTGACATTAAATCAAGATTTGACTTACCACACATGCATGGCAAACAATCATCTAGTAGGATGAATGGAATGTTTCAACCTAAATCAATATTAAATATAGTATTTAAATAAACAAGTAATTTGGACCAATAAAAAGTTGGGCAGTACAAAATCAAGTGCACAAGGACAAATTGGATGAATGAGTAGGAGTCCCTCTACCTTATTTGACATGAGAATAATATAATTATGAAATTTTGTTTACTCCCCTATAGATACAATTGACAAGGTTAATCATCATGAATGTCTGTGTCCTTTGATCATTAAATATTCCCCCCGTATTGCAAATGTTAAATCTGTGTTATTGTTAGTGTTGAGCGTGAATATTAGAATCATGAATTTTAATTGCGAATATCGCCACTTCGAGAGTTTGCGAATATTTAGAATATGGTGCTCTATATTTGTATTCGTGAATAGTGTTGATCGCGAATATTCTAATTGCGAATTTATCGTGAATTTATAGTGAATTTATGGCAAATTTTGGCACTTAGCAACCTCCCTAGCAACCAATAGGAAAGTTGCCTACACCCTAGTGTTGATCGCAAATATTCTAATTGCAAATTTTTATCACAAATATATTAAATTGACGATTTTCGCAATCAAGTAAATAATGACTGGAGATCACGAATTCTCGAATTTGCGAATTTATGGTGAATATTCAGCCAAAAATTTGCGAAATATCGCCTATACCGCTCATCACTAGTTATTGTTATTACTTTTCCAAACCTTATAATTATCAATCAAACTGAAATGAGAAGTAAACCAAATATTCCTCTTAATTATACCACATATCACAAATTGTGAGTGACCCCAGGAAAAATACTGATTATGACAGCTATATTACACTTTTCCCCTCCCCATTCACCTGCAGAGTCTGAAATCTGCATGACAGTCCTATTAGACAAATCTCATTCTATTAAATACTGCAAGTGACATGAGAAATATTAAAGTTGAAATTAGGTAGTTAAACTTTTTGCTTATCCCACAGGACTAGTCGTGGCGGTAAGCTCTCATCTGTAACCCGATGCTTTTTTGCGATCTGCTGCCACCCCTTGGCTCTGCAGATCTCTGAGACCGTGTTGTCATTATACAACTACGATCACAGTAACTATCCCAGAGACCATGGAAAGTGGTCTCCCTGTGGGGCATTGTGGGGCATTGTTGTGTACAGTGATCCGTCACAGTGTGAAGTCAAAAAGCTAGCAGGGGCACACTCTTACTGACACGAGAGTGCCCCCTGCTGGCTGTAAAATTAATTGTGAGCCTGCAGTCTGTGATTTAAGCCCTTCCTATCTTGACTGTGGCAGGAATGGGTTAGTTGCAGGGGCGGACTGAGAACCCTCAGGGTCCCCGGGCAAAATAAATCAAGGGCCCCCTTCCAGGCCTCTGATCCCATCACTACAGAAATACAGGGCACTTACCTATTACGTCCAGTGACGTCTTCTTTGATGTAAATGTTTTCTGTCCTCGTCTTCTCCTTTCAGACCTTCAGACCAGACTGCCATGTTGTCGCCATTTTCCAAATCTTAGTTTACTACTTTTCCATCATCCTCCCATCTTCTGGACAAATCATCCTACTACCCCCAATACTGTGCCGCTGTGCTCCCCAATACTACTCTGCAGAAACAGATAATACCCCTGGTAATACTAGTACCACACAGAGCCCCCCCATATAAAATACCCATTCTTTGTGGCCTCAGTAGAAGCCCCTATAGTGCCCCATAATAATGTGCCAGTAACACGTGCCTCTCCATGCCACCACATGTGCCAGTAATAAGTGCCTCTCTTGTGCCTCTCCCCCATGTGCCAGTAATAAGTGCCTCTCTTGTGCTTCCCCATGTGCCAGTAGCCCCCCCTTATTATGTGCCAGTAGCCCCCCCATATGTGCCATTAGTAATCCCCTTATGTGCCAGTAGCTGTCCCCCCTTATGTGCTAGTAGCCATCCCTCCTTATGTGCCAGTAGCCGTCTCCCCTTATGTGCCAGTAGCCTCCCCCCTTATGTGCCAGTAGCCCTCCCTTATGTGCCATTAGTCCCCCCTTATGTGCCAGTAGCCCCCCTTATGTGCCATTAGTCCCCTTATGTGCCAGTAGCCTGTCCCCCCTTATGTGCCAGTAGCTGTCCCCCTTATGTGCCAGTAGCAGCCCCCTTAAGTGCCAGTAGTCTCCCCTTATGTGCCAGTAGCCTGTCCCCCCTTATGTGCCAGTAGCTGTCCCCCTTATGTGCCAGTAGCAGCCCCCTTAAGTGCCAGTAGTCTCCCCTTATGTGCCAGTAGTCCCCCCTCATGTGCCATTAGTCCCCTCTTATGTGCCATTTGCCCCCCATTATGTGCCAGTAGTCCCCTTATGTGCCAGTAGCTGTTCCCCTTATGTGCCAGTAGCTGTCCCCCTTATGTGGTAGTAGCAGCCCCCTTAAGTGCCAGTAGTGCCCCCTTATGTGCCAGTAGCCCCCCTTATGTGCTAGTAGTCCCCCCTTATGTGCCATTAGGCCCCCCTCATGTGCCATTTGGCCCCCCTCATGTGCCATTAGGCCCCCCTCATGTGCCATTAGGCCCCCTTCATTTGTTATTAGTCCCCCCTCATGTGCCAGTAGCCCTTCTTATGTGCCAGTAGCCGTCCCCTTTATGTGTCAGTAGCCCCCTTATGTGCCAGTAGCCCCCTTTTGTGCCAGGAGCCACCTTTTGTGCCAGTAGCCCCCCCTTATGTGCCAGTAGCTGTCCCCTCTTATGTGCCAGTAGCTGTCCCCCTTATGTGCCAGTAGCTGTCCACCTTATGTGCCAGTAGCAGTCCCCTTAAGTGCCATTAGTCCCCCTTAAGTGCCAGTAGCCCCAAGAAAAAAAAAACAAACACTTATACTTACCTCCAGCGATGCGATGCAGGCCTCTCCCGGCCTGTGTCTCAAGCTGTACCGCTCCGGCACCGCGATGACGTCATTGCGCCGCCTGCACTGGCCTCTGATAGGCTACCGGCCTAATGCTGGCAGCCTATCAGAGGAACAGGGAGAGGACACACCTCTCCCTCCTCTGCCGCTGCACGGAGATGAGCGCAATGGAAGCGCTCATCTCCTGATGTCCCCTGCCGCTGCGTCTACCCTGGGGACGGGCCCCCTACTGGCCACAGGCCCTCGGTCCATGCCCGAGTGCCCTAATGGTCAGTCCGCCCCTGGTTAGTTGATTTTTTTCATTAAAAAAAATGTAAAAAAAAACTAACTAGTTTTAGCAATAGTATAGAAAACTATATATACATGTTTCCCCTCCTTAAAATGTCCAAATTTTCCCTAGATGAAGGAGGTCAACGTAAAAAAAATGACTTTGAAGGAGCTTGTAATGTTTTGGCACTGAACCTTTGGCAGTAAGGTTCCAAAGAAGTAGCAATAGAAAAATAGGCCATCAAAGTCCAGAAAAAACCCCATAAAGGTAAAATATACTTTTTTTTCATAATTTTCAATGTTTTTACTTAAAACATGTTTTTCATATTATATCTGTTATCTAATGTCACAAAAAAGGTCTGAGTTGTCCTGTAATAAATTAGGCCTCTTTCACACTTGCGTTATGAGGATCCGGCGGGCACTTCCGTCCCGCCGGATCCATCAGAACGCAAGTCGCCTGAAAGCATTAGAAGACTAATCAGGATCCTGATCAGTCTTCGAAATTCTTTGAGGTTACCATGGCAGCCAGGACGCTATTAAAGTCCTGGTTGCCATAGTAGTAGTGGGGAGCTGGGGATCAGTATACTTACAGTCCGTGCGGCTCCCGGGGCGCTCCAGAATGACGTCAGAGCGCCCCATGCACATGACGTCACTCTGGAGCACCCCGGGAGCCGCACCGACTATAAGTATACTGCTCCCCCCCCCGCTCCCCACTACACTTTACCATGGCAACCAGGACTTTAGCATCCTGGCTGTCATGGTAACCATTCAGAAAAAGCTAAATGTCGGATCCGGCGATGTGCCGAAACGACGTTTAGCTTAAGGCCGGATCCAGATTGGCCGGAGCAAAAAGCGCAGCATGCTGCGGTATTTTCTCCAGCCAAAAAACGTTCTGGTCCTGAACTGAAGACATTCTGATGCATCCTGAACGGATTTCTCTCCATTCACAATGCATTGGGATAATCCTGATCAGGATTTTTCTGGCATAGAGCCCCGACGACGGAACTCTATGCCGGAAAACAAATACGCAGTGTGAAAGAGCCCTTAATTAGATATTTGCAGTTAGATAGGCCCATTGCTAAAACTGAAAAAAAAAATGGCTTGGTAAGGAAGGTAATGAAACACTCCAGTAGTTCTCACTCCATAATTGGCTATATGTAATGTTTATTTTCTATATATTATAGATATATATATATATATATTTATTTGTGAGACAGTGACAGGTCTCATAGCTGTAAGGGGAGATTTAGGGCAGGAGTTCCCATGTCTTCCCTGTCACTCAGCAGGTCAGAGGCCACACCAGGTGGACAATCAGTCTGGGATAAGAGCCAAACCCAGACTGTCAGTCAGATGAGAGTTTGGAACAGAGGCCTGGGACGGCTCTGTGTGTGTGGTGTGTGGTCTCTGCCGGGCCAGGCTGAGGGGCCACAAGGCTAGGTGTTAGCCTGGACTTTGGGGACAAAGCGATGCCGGGGAAGGTCGCAGAGACCTAGTCAGGCGGACTAGTGAGCCCGAATCCCCCAAGAGACTTTGTTTTTGCACAGCCTGGGGGATGGAGGACTGTAAGGATGGGGAAAGCCACATCGGCTACCAGGTATGAACTGTGTCTAATAGCTGAGCTAGGAACACTCTGTTTATGTTTAGGTAGTGCCCAGACGGGCAAGGTGTTTATTGCTTTTATTGGTTATGTTCTGCTTGTACCAAATAAATGCACAGTTTGGATAGTGAAACCGGGTATGGTGAAGAGTCGGATGCATGGTGGAGGATGCTTGCAAGTTGTCAGTGAGAGAAGGGCAACAGTCAGTTGCTAGGGGCAACGACGAGACAGCAGGTGCTGCTGAAAGCTGTTTTGCCGTGTGTGGAGTTAAAGGGCCGGAAGTCTGTTTGTCGAGTGGAGCAGGTGCTGCTCATGCTATTTTGGAGAATTTTTGCTGTGGAGCAGCAAAAAAAAACCCTGTGCAGTGATTTAAAGGGCCAGAAGCCCAGAAAAATGACTGACCTGTGGAGACTTTTTTCCGGTTGTGGTCCCTGATTGAAGTGGACTTGTTGCTGTAAATTTTTACTGCTACCATGGGTCTAATGGAAGGATATGTCTGGCGGCGGTGGCACACACAGCAAGGAGAAGAAATGGCCGTTGCAATTGGCTACACTAAAAGTGAGTTTGCGAATTCTGATGCAGAGCGAGAGGCTCTGGAGGCACAGCTGCAGCTGGCCCGAAAAGAGGGTCCACAATGCTGAATGGAACCTTCGTAAAGTTCCAGGAGGTCGTTGGTGTGCCAGGAGTGCAGGAGGAAAAGCGGATTTATGCCGTTGCCAAGGGCAACTGTCAGGAAGACAGGAAGGTGGAGAGCGGTGCGGTTCTCAGGAGAGCCTATGTTTCCAGCGATTGTGCGCAAGGTCCTAAAGGGTGTGGCTGTAGTGACCGTCCGGTAAAGGTCTTGACTACAGGCCAAGTCATTTCTAATAGCAACAGGTGCTTCATGGAGTCTGCCGGTGATCGTCGTATCAGGAACCAAGCGGAAGTGGGTGGTCTCGGTAGAGATGTCATTGGAATATCCTCGTTTCCTGAGACTGCCGAACCCGTGACATCACTGGGTAAGAATCTTCCTGTTTTTGATTATGTGGCAGACCCAGGGACAGTAAGCCGGCGGCAGTTGATACATGTTGGGATGGTAAGAGGCAAGGAACTGTTGCAAGGGAATGGGACTATGTGGAAAACGCAGGGTCTGAACAGGTGGGTAAGCCTTTTGTGATTGATCCCTCACAGGAATCTGTAGGGGAGAATGGTATTGTGTTGCCCAAAGTGCCCGGGATCAAGGCTAGACGTGGGATGGCGAAAGTTTGAGACCTAATGCTAGCATGGATAAGAGGTAGCAAGATATCGAAACCTGAGATTGATGAAGTGATAAGGGATTATCTCATCGGTGCCCCTAGAGGTCAGGATTATTAATGACTTGAGCAGTATACCATGTCGAGGTCTAGCGAAATTGAGTTGGTTACTAGTGGCGACCAGATGACAGTTAAATCTGACGAGACTAAGGGGTTTTATGCCTTGATACCTTCAGATCCCCCGCAGTCTGTCCTCAGTGGTCCTGTGCTGCTGCTTGGCGGCTGTTCCTGGGCACCTGTGGGCAGCGCGCGCGTCTCCTCTGTTTGGCGTTCCGCGTGGTGGTGGCATCACCGGATGTGATAATTATCGCGGTCAGTTGAGGGATGCGATCAGGTGGAGTTGTAGTTGTGGGTGTTCGCTTCCACCGTATCCGGATTTTCTGTAGTAGAATCCTTCGGTATGTTCGTCCAATCTTGATCCAGGATATGCAGGGTTACCATACGCGTTACGGGGAGTGTCCTTCCCCTTCATCAGTGGTACCTGCATGTTCCTAATTTGGGCATTATATACCGTCTAGCTGAGTATAATTATCTAATCAATTAATAAATAAAGGATATACTTGGGTAAATAGGATGTTATACAGCCATCAGCTGGAATGAAGTTGGCTGATTAAACAATGAGTTGGGATCCGTTCTAAGTGTCAATTGTGGTGATTATTCATTGGGGATAATCAGTTGTTTTATAGGTCTGTCATGAATAAAGATCAGTAAAAGTGAAAATCATTGTTTAGGAACAAAATAATAGAGGTATATAGATGTGGTGGGGAAAAGGGAATTTATATCATTAGTCTAGGTGAATATTGTGATCCATGTATACTGGTTGATTTGGTAAAAATTGTGTTATTGATGGGTGTATTATATCATATATAATTCTTTATATTGAATCTGGTTGCGGGTAATAGTGCTATAGTGGTGGGAAGTCAATTAAGGTCATTTTAAATGTATTCCATATTTTAAGTATATTGATGTGGTTCATGTGGTGTTGGTCCTCTTTTCTTGGTATTAATGTTTAATTTTATAATGATGTCAGGCAGAAAATTGGATGGAGGCCCGCGGTCGAGGGGGGGTCACAGTGATGGTAGACAGCCGGACTGCGACTCCACATCGACTCGGAGGCCTTACACCCATCTAGAGGAAGCCAAAAATTTCCTATTCAGAATTCAGGCCTTTTGGAATAATGGTGTTAAATTCAAAAATGTATTTGGATTCTATGTGTGACATTTTTCTAATGTGGTCACCTCTCCAATCTTTCTCCAATTTTTCAATGGCAGCAAAAGAGAAACCAGTGGGGTCTCGGTTGTGATATTTTCTGAAGTGTCTTGAAAGTGCATGTTTTTCGAAGCCTGACTTTATTTTATTTACATGTTCGGCTATTCTTATTCTTAGTGTTCTTTTAGTTCTTCCTATGTAGTATTTATTGCATGGGCATTTGATCGCATATATTACGCTTGTACTATTGCAAGTTAAGGCTTGTATAATTTCGTGTTTGTAGTGGCCAGAAGTGGAGGTGATAGATTTCATTGTTTTTTATAAAGGAGGTGATTTTTCAATTCTGCATCTTTCACATCTGAAAAATCCTTTTAGTTTAAGCCAACCCCCTAGAGACTGGGATTTTTGGTTTGTACGTGGTTTTATTGTTGGTGCTACAGCATTTTCAATTTTAGGTTGGGTGCTTTAGTGTACACAATTTGTGGTTTTGTGGTGAGGATGGAACCAATTGTTTTGTCTTGCTGTAAAAAGTGCCAGTGAGTGTTGATAATCTTTTCTATCGATTTTATAGTTTTTATTGAAAGGGAGGATTATTTTGGGGGTTATGTCATTCTCGTTTGTCACTAACTTATTAATTTCTTTGGACTCTGTACGTAAGAAGATCATTCTATCTAGATCTCTAGTAACATCTAGTGATTTATTGATTTGGTGGATTGGGTACTTCTTAGCTATGAATTGTTGTGTCATTGCTGTGGCTTCTTGTTCAAATGTCTCCTTTTCGGTACAGTTTCTTTTAAGTCTTCTAAACTGGCTGCCTGGGATGTTGAGTAGCCACCTGGGTAGGTGGCAACTCGAATATAATATGAAGCTATTCTTGGCCGTAGGCTTCTGGTGTGTACTACAGATTAGACGCTCACCTTGAATTCTGATGTGTAAAACTAGGAATTCTATATGGGATTTGCTTGTATTGGATGTAAACTTTAAGTTAACTACATTGTTGTTGATGTCATTAAAGAATTCGTCAAGTTCCTCCTCATTCCCCCTCCAGATGAAGATGACGTCATCTATATAACGTAACCAGAGCACCAAGTCCGCCCCCAGTCTATGGTCTACATACTGTTCCTCCCATTGGGACATTAATAAATTAGCATAACTGGGGGCGAACCTGGTGCCCATCGCGGTTCCCCTTATTTGGAGGAAAAAATCATCCTCAAAGGAAAAATAATTATAGGTTAAGATGTGTTTTGCCCCTTCTACTAGGAAATTTTCTTATTCTATTGAAAATGAGCGGTTTTTCTCTAATTGTTTGCCTATCGTAGCTAGGCCATCTGTGTGGTCGATAGAGGTATAGAGGGATTGTACGTCTAGAGTCCCTAGGATCCATGTTGGGTCATAAGTAAGTTCTTCTAAAGTCTTAATAATTTGCGTACTGTCTTTTACGTAAGATCGGGTGTTTATTACTACTGGTTGTAGCAGCATATCGATATACTTTGACAGGTTTTAAGTTAAGGACCCGATTGCCGAGATGATCGGGCGTCCTGGGGGGTTGTCTGGGTTTTTGTGTACTTTGGGTAAACAATAAAACATCGGAATTTTTGGCTTCTTGTTCAAGTAGGATGCCTATTTCTTTCCCTTGTTGACAGAGGTGGTTGACAGAGTGTTTTAGAGAAATCTTTAGTTGGGTTTTTTGTTAGTTTTTTGTAGGTTGATAGATCGGATAGTTGCCTTTTGCATTCCTCGTTGAATTTTTCCGTATCTAAAATCACAATGGCGCCCCCTTTGTCAGCAGGCCGTATGGTAATGGAGTTTTGTGCTTGTAGTGATTTGATGGCTTCAATTTCTTGATTTGATAAGTTGTTTGTGGGGTCTTTATTTCTGATGTTTAACTTTCTAATATCTGATTCAACTCATTTCCTGAATGTGGCAATTTCCTGGCCTATCTCTTGTTTGGGGAATAGGGAAGATTTTTGTTTTAGATTTGTATGTTTATATCTAGAGTCTGAATGTAGTTACTGTTCTTTTGGGTTTTTTAGGAAATATTTTTTCAAACAGAGTTTTCTTATAAACTTCTCTATTCCAATGAATGTTTGGAATTTATTTAATTTATTGGTGGGGGCAAATTTAAGACCTTTGTTTAGAAGTTTAGATTGGGCTGGGGTTGGTTCTACTTTACTTAAGTTGATAAAAGCATCTTGATTTGGAGTTATTCCTTGTTGTGTTGTCTTTGATTTGCCCCGACCCTTCGTATCTTTTTCTTTCGTATCTTCTTGTTTGGTAAGGGTGATGTCTCTGGTGTTGGTGTAGTGTTCTGATCGTTGAAGATTTGTGCCAGTGATTGTGCCTGTTGTTCCAATCTTGGTTGTCCTGTCGATATCTTAAATTGTATTGGTGGCAAGTGGTGGGAGTTTGGTGTTGTGTACGGTTTGGTGATTTCGTGTGGGACCGTCGTATTCTTGTCCTGTGATGGGGGGTGTTTTTGTCAAAAAAATGCTCACTAGTAAGTGTTTCAAATCTATTCGTGATCGGGATAGTATATTTGGATGGTGCAATTGTGAGGCCTTTTTTAGTAGGTTTGTTATCATCTAATCTATTTCTTACTGTAGTGTCTTGTGTACTTTTTATTTGGTAGGTTTGATTAGTGGTCTGGATTATGTTGTTGTAGTTTTTGAATTTTTTAGTTTTCTTGTCTATAATATCTTGTTCCAATCTATCTAGACTTTTGTAGAGTCTGTCCTGCCATGTGTTGAATTCTTTGTTTTTTGTTAATTTGTCTATGGTGTCTTTTAGACTAGCAATCTCTTTTGTAACATCTTCTAATATTTCTAATCTTCTTTTGATAATTAGTTCAATCAGTGCTAAAGATTGGGCCAGTAAAAGGTTGTCCCATTCCCTATTAAACTCATTCTTGCATAGATCTTGTGCGGGTGTTTTCAGTAAACGTAGACCCTTAGGAATCTGTTTTTTAGAGACATATTGTTTTAGGGAGGTGATTTCCCACCTTTGCCTTAATTGTCTGTGTAGGAGGGTTTCTAGTTCCCTAAAATTGTCTGCTATAGATTTATCTTCTCTAACTTCTATTGTTGAGCTTTCAAAATTGAAAGTTTCAGCCTTTGGCGTTTATTATCGACATATTTCCAGATGTCCATTAACACCAGAATGGGAGCACACCACAATTGGGTGGAGGGAATAAATTGGTAGATAATTGGTAGATTATTGCTCACCTGACTAGTGTAGTGGATGAGGTGCAACTGTCTAATTGGTTCACCCAAACCAGGAGTAGAGTATAGACAACAAAAGAGGTTTGATTGACAGGCACTCAAGCAACTGGAGACCAAGGTAATAGGATTTAAAGTAATGAAGTTCGCACAATATTTGATGTGTTTAAAATGTATATTATATACTTTTATTTTATATCACAAAATGGAGTTCGATAAAAAATGAAGTTTGAAGTTGATGAGGCTGGTGAAGACCCCTGTGTCCCTTGTGTCTCCTACCTCTGTGAGAAAGAGGAGAAGGACTTAAAAGGGCAAGTATATGATGCCGGGTCCAAGAAAACAAAGGCTGAAGAAGTTAAGGCCGAGGTGTTGGAGGACATGAAGTCCTCAGGTGCTGCAAAGTCTGAAGGAGCGGCTACTGTTGTGGAAAAGCCCACTAAAGAAGCAAAGGTCTCTGAAACTGCCACCAAAGCAGGGGAAACCACTGCCAGAAAGAAGCAAGACATGAACCGCAAGCATGTAAAAGAAGTGAGCAGGGACAAGCCTGCTCTCCTGAAGGAGAAAGGGTTGACTGAAACAGTTCAGTCAAGAGTTGCAGCAGTCTAAGAAAGGACGTGAGGAGCATGTGCGGAAGCCAGATAATCAAAGAAGAGAGCTTGCCGATCATACAAAAACATCTTCTGAGAGAAGTTCCAGAGGCCGAAGGCTAAAGGTGGTGAGAAAAAAGAAAAGAGAGAGGCCACGAGTGCGAAAGCAGATCATCCTCGCTTGTAAAAGATAGTTCTGGCTCATCTCATGAGATGGGAAGAATATCCCATAGGTCTTGTCTGCTCCATAATGAACTCATGTTGGTGACAAACCAAGCGCTTTTGTCCTGGGTCTGGCAGAATAAGGGGAAGACTGTAGGCCAGGTCAATGCCCTCTCACGAGCATCTGGATTTTATTCACTCCTACGGGCTTGAACAAAGGGGGAGGGTATGTGAGGTAGTGACAGGCCTCATAGCTGTAAGGGGAGATTTAGAGCAGGAGTTCCCATGTCTTACCTGTTAATCAGCAGGTCAGAGGCCGCACCAGGTGTCACAATCAGTCTGGGATAAGAGCCCAGACTGTCAGTCAGAGGACAGTTTGGAACAGAGGCCTGGGACGGCTCTGTGTGTGGTCTCCGCCAGTGTTAGCCTGGACTTGGGGGACAAAGCGACGCCAAGGAGGGTTGCAGGGGCCTAGTCAAGCGGAATAGTGAGCCCGAATTCCCCAAGGGACTTTGTTTTTGCACAGCCTGGAGGGCTGGAGGACTGTGAGGCTTGGGAAAGCCGCACCAGGTACGAACTGTGTCTACTAGCTGTATTAGGGACACTCTGTTTATGTTTAGGTAGAGCCCAGGCGGGCTAGGTGTTTATTGTTTTTGTTGTTTATGTTCTGCTGGTACCCAATAAATGCACAGTTTGGTTCGTGAAACCGGGTATGGTGAAGAGTCTTGTGAGAATGACCCCCAAAGTCAAGCGATCCCTTACAAGATATATATATATATATATATATATATATATATATATATAATTTTTTTATCTTAATTTTTTACTATATTATTAGGTTAAATGCTACAGCTTGTAATGAATTATACATTTCGGAAATTCAACTGAGAGTCACCCAACATGAAAGATCATAGAACTAGGCATTCAAGCTGCAATTGTTATTTTGGCCACCAGATGGCAGTCCAGGATAAGAAATGAGCAAAGTGCAAGTAAAATCACATTTAAAAAATCCCTGATTGCCCAAAATAAAAATTTTAAAACATTATTAATAATATCATACGTGACACACAAAATGATCATTAAAAAAATGAAAAAGTTAAATATGTAAAAAAATATAATAGTTTAAATCATCCCCCTTTCCGTATAATAAAAAATAAATACCTAAATAACAATAAATATAAATATCATGGGTATCACCGCGACTGAAAACGCCCATACTATTAAATAGAAAACAAAATTCCAATACAGCGAATAGTTTAATGGAAAAAAGGGTCAAAATGGCTAATTTGCCATTTTTTCATTGCTTTTCTCACCCAAAAAAATGTAATAAGATGTGATCAAAAAGTCACTCACACTCCAAAATGGTATCAAATAAAAAGAACAGATTGTTCTGCAAAAAAAAAGTATAAAAAAATTATAGGGGTCAGAATATGGTGATATAAAAAAAAGAATTATCAAAGTTTAATTTTTTTTACACTATTTAGACATAAAAAAACCAACACATATGGGGTATCCTTTTAATCGTACTGACCCAGAGAATGAAGTACATGGGTCAGTTTTGCCATAAACAAAACACCCAGGGGAAAAAACCCGTAAAACGGGGGAGGAATTGTGTTTTTTTCATTAGAAAGTACATTAGAAAGTACAACTTGTCCCGCAAAAAATAAGCCCTCTTACAGCTATGTGACCGGAAATATAAAAAAGTTGTGGCTCATGGAAAATAGGGAAGAAAAATGAAAACACAAAAATGAAAAACCTTCAGTAGCCAATTGGTTAAAATTAAATTTAAAAAAAGGCGCAAACTCAGTTCAGTAGGGGTGGAGTAGCATTTGTAGACAGACGCATAAGATACACCATATTTGTCAAACAGCATGTGATATTTTATGGGAAGTACTCCAATGCAGACTCCAGGAAAACCTGCCTTTAAATAGTGCCTTCATGATAATGCAGCAACTTTATATCACTATCAAAGAAATACCTATATTTTTGATATTTGCAGATGACATGCTGCACATCTGCAATATTATTTAAAGGGGTTATGCCATGATTGATGTTAAAAATAATCAGACATAATTTAGTACAAGACAATATCTCTCTAACAAAGATAGAACTAGCCCTGTACAGCACATGGATCCAGAGATTTCCACGTTCACTGCTCCACCTTCTGTGGCAGCTCTCTCCCCACATAACAGCCACAGTTTGTAACAGAACATATGGCTGGTGGCAGTAGAAGATTTAAACTGATAATGTTCGCCGAGTTCAGTGAGATAAAAAAAAAAGGGAAAAGAACAAACAGCAGGTGGCACTATACGGATATATTTTATTGAATAGCTCACTGGCTATACCAAATTTTGAATTATATACAATAAAAAGATGTTTTCAGATCCAGGTGCTGGTTTGGAAAAGGTAGAATATATTTCGTGACATGACCCCTTTAAGGAACATTTATTAACATGTGCCTGAGTAATAAACTTACAGATTCATCACATTCTCCTGATTCAAATTTTGTGGTCCCCCTTTAGAACAGTCCCTTTATTGCTTAGAGGTTAATCCTTTTGTATTATGCAAATTAGCTGTTTAGTTCAAAGATGGCATCACCGTCGCACCACGTCACACCAACTGCTACCTTCCGTATTGCAGTTAGCTCCGCTCCCAGCTCTGAGTGACAGGGCCAGGCAGTGGCGAGGAATCATGCGTCATATCACCCACCACTGGAGAATGCCACTTTCAGCTATTTAGGCCCCAGCACCCAGACAGAGGAGAGAGGTCCCACAGCAAGGAATCATGCGTCATATCACCCACCACTGGAGAAGGCCACTTTCAGTTATTTCGGCCCAGCACCCAGACAGAGGAGAGAGGTCCCACAGCAAGGAATCATGCATCATATCACCCACCACTGGAGAAGGCCACTTTCAGTTATTTCGGCCCCAGCACCCAGACAGAGGAGAGAGTTCCCACAGCAAGGAATATGGCGTCATATCACCCACAACTGGAGAAGGCCCCTTTCAGTTATTTCGGCCCCAGCACCCAGACAGAGGTCCCACAGCAAGGAATAAGGCGTCATATCACCCACCACTGGAGAAGGCCACTTTCAGTTATTTCGGCCCCAGCACCCAGACAGAGGAGAGAGGTCGCATGGCAGAGGTTCAGGCTTCATGTCACCCACCATTGTAACAGGCCACTTTCAGTTATTTTGGCACCGGCGCCCAGATTGAGGAGGAGGTTCATTCAACTTTGGGTTGCACCGCAAGATCATGGTAAAGTTAAATAAAATGAGGATTCAATAAAGAAGTGCCCCGGAGTACAAGAATACATGGTTGAGGGGGAGGCAATTATAAATGTCTATTCTGCACAAGGGAGGGAAAGATCCTGTGAGATCCATGCCTGGTTCATTTTTATGAACGTCAGCTTGTCCACGTTAGCTGTGGACAGGCGGCTGCGTTTGTCAGTAATGACGCCCCCTGCTGTGCTGAATACATGATTAGACAAAACGCTGGCCGCCGGGCAGGCCAGCACCTACAAGGCAAAAAATGCTAACTCTGGCCGAACCATCAGTCAGTATCTGGAGGGGTGTGCACACGTTCTGTTCAACCATGTTAGTGAATGCTGCCTCCTGCTAACAGGTTCCGTATCAGGTGGTGGTGAAGTTAGCTGTGGCGTGGAGACAAAACATTTCCACATTTCTGCCATGCTAACCCTGCCCTCAGAGGATCTGGCCGTGACACAGCTGCGTTGGCGAACTCTTGCTCCTCCTCTGGCTTCGCCTTGGGCTTCCACCTGTTCCCCTGTGACATTTGGGAATGCTCTCAGGAGCGCGTCTACCAGCGTGCGCTTGTACTCGCGCATCTTCCTTTCACGCTCCAGTGCAGGAAGTAAGGTGGGCACATTGTCTTTATAACGGGGATCCAGCAGGGTGGCAACCCAGTAGTCCGCACACTTTAAAATGTGGGCAATTCTGCTGTCGTTGTGCAGGCACTGCAGAATGTAGTCGCTCATGTGTGCCAGGCTCCCCTGAGGTAAGGACAAACTGTCCTCTGTGGGAGGCGTATCTTCATCGTCCTCCGTATCCCCCCTAGCTACCCCGGTGTGAACCTGCTTCATCCTCATCCTCCTCCACCTCCTCCTCATCCTCCTCGTCCTCCAGTAGTGGGCCCTGGCTGGCCACATTTGTACCTGGCCTCTGCTGTTGCAAAAAACCTCCCTCTGAGCCACTTCTAACAGACTGGCCTGAAAGTGCTAAAAATGACCCCTCATCCTCCTCCCCCTCCTCCTCCTGAGCCACCTCCTCTTCCATTATCGCCCTAAGCGTTTTCTCAAGGAGAAATAGAAGTGGTATTGAAACGCTGATAACTGTGTCATTGCCACTGGCCATGTTGGTGGAGCACTCAAAACAGTGCAACAGGGCACACAGGTCTCGCATGGAAGCCAATCATTGGTTTTGAATTGGTGCTGTTCCGCAGTGTGATTGACGCGTGCGTGCTGCAGCTGAAACTCCACTATGGCCTGCTGCTGCTCACACAGTCTCTCCAGCATGTGCAAGGTGGAGTTCCACCTGGTGGGCACGTCGCATGTGAGGCGGTGAGCGGTAAGGCCGATATTACGCTGTAGCGCAGACATGCGAGTAGCGGCAGGATGTGAACGCCAGAAGCGCGCACGGATGGCCCGCACTTTATGCAGCAGCTATGACATGTCGGGGTAGTTGTGAATGAAATTCTGCACCACCAAATTCAGCACATGCGCAAGGCAAGGGATTTGCGTCAAAGCCGAGTAGGAGGAAGAGGCTTCAGGAGGCAAAGAATGATGCCCTGCGATCCTTGGCGGCGGAAGGACGTACGCCAAGAAACTCTCCGCCTGGGGCCCAGCCGCCACTACATTTACCCAGTGTGCATTTAGGGAGATATAGCGTCCCTGGCCGTGCTTACTGGTCCATGTATCTGTGGTTAAGTGGATGTTGCCACAGATGGCGTTGAGCAGTGCACACTTGATTTTATCGGATAGTTGGTTGTGCAGGGAAGGCACGGCTGACATTGGAGAAGTAGTGGCGCCTGGGAACAACATACTGTGGGACAGCCATCGCCATCAGCTGTTATAAGCTGTCTGTTTCCACCAGCCTGAATGATAGCATTTCAAAAGCCAGTAGTTTAGAAATGCTGGCATTCTGGCCCAGGGCTCGAAGGTGGCTAGGTGGGAATTTACGCTTTCTCTCCAAGGTTTGTTAAATGGAGAGCTGAACGCTGCCGTGTGACATGGTGGAGATGCTTGGTGACGCAGGTGGTGGTGTCGGTGGCACATCCTCTGTTTGGTGGGCGGCAGGTGCCAACATTCTTCCCGAGGCGGAGGAAGAGGCCGAGGCAGCAGCAGAAGAGAGAGCAGGGGGAGCCTGAGTGAGTTCCTTGCTTTTAAGGTGTTTACTCCATTGCAGTTCATGCTTTGCATGTAGATGATTGGTCATGCAGGTTGTGCTAAGGTTCAGAACGTTAATGCCTCGCTTCAGGCTCTGATGGCACAGCGTGCAAACCACTCGGGTCTTGTTGTCAGCACATTGATTAAAAAAGTGCCATGCCAGGGATCTCCTTGAAGCTGCCTTTGGGGTTCTCGGTCCCTGGTGGCGGTGGCCAGTAGCAGGCGAACTCTCTTGGCGGCTGTTCTGCTTTTGCCCCCTGCTCCCTCTGACTATGAAAGTCAGTGGCACGACCTTCATTCCATGTGGGGTCTAAGACCTCATCATCCCCTGCATCATCTTCCACACAGTATTCCTCCCTGACCTCCTATTCGGTCTGCACACCGCAAAAAGACGCAGCAGTTGGCGCCTGTGTTTCGTCATCATCAGTGACGTGCGGACTCCGATGAGGTGGTATTCCAATGTCCTCATCATCAGGAAACATCAGTGGTTGTGCATCAGTGCATTCTATGTCTTCCACCACTGGGGAAGGGCTAGGTGGATTCCCTTGGGAAACCCTGCCAGCAGAGTCTTCCATCAGCATAAGAGACTGCTGCATAACTTGAGGCTCTGACAGTTTCCCTGATATGCATGGGGGTGATGTGACAGACTGATGGGCTTGGTTTTCAGGCTCCACCTGTGTGCTTTCTGCAGAAGACTGGGTGGGAGATAATGTTGTGAACGTGCTGGATCCACTGTCGGCCACCCAATTGACTAGCGCCTGTACCTGCTCAGGCCTTACCATCCTTAGAACGGCATTGGGCCCCACCAAATATTGCTGTAAATTCTGGCGGGTACTGGAACCTGAGGTAGTTTGTTCACTATGACCTGTGGCTGTGGCAGAATGGCCACATCCTCTCCCTGCACCAGAGGGTCCACTAACACCACCACGACCGCGTCCGCGTCCCTTACTAGATGTTTTCCTCATTGTTACCGTTCACCAAGCACCACAATAAGAAAAAAAATATTTGGCCCAATGTATTGATTTCAAATTCAGGCCTTTTTTTACAGGCACCTAACACTATCTGCCTATTTATTTATGTACTGTATTACACAAATCCAGGCACAGCAGAAACCACTGATTTAGGGGAATATCAATTGTAGGGCTAGTATTTAGGCCCTGGATAAAAGGTATCCTTTTATGGACAGATTTACACTGGGAGATGCACAGTAGCGTGTGAAAAAATATGTAGGATTATGCCTTAAACAATAGTATTTTAACACTTTGTGTAATATACCCTTTAAAGGACAAAAATACAATGGGAGATGCACGGTAGCGTGTGAAGTTATTGAGGATGACCCTCTCAGCACTTGTATATACACCTTGAGTGTAATATACTCTTTTACGGACTGATTAACACTTGGCCTGCAACAGCTGGGACACCAGATTCAGGGTATATTGGCAAGTGAATTTCACCCCAGAACAAAATATATCCTTTGCCGTATAGTGATGATCACGAAATTTCGAATTGCGAATTTTAATCGCGAATATCGGCACTTCGAGAATTTGCGAATATTTAGAATATCGCTAAATATATTCGCAATTTCGAATATTTGTTTGTATGCAAATTTTTATATGCAAATTTTCGCAAGCAAGAAAATAATGTCATTATTTTCGGATTGCAAAAATTCGCATAAAAAATCGCATAAATTAGCAAAAAAATTTGCATACAATTTGCAAAAAAATTCGCATAAACTGGTATTTTACAGGTATCTTTTAAATGCCAGTTTATGTGAATTTCTATGCAAATTTTATGCACATTTTTATGCAAATGTATGCGCATTTTTATGCGAATTTTCGCAATCAGAAAATAATGACTGGAGATTACGAATTTCCAAATTTGCGAATATATAGCGAATATATAATTTTGCAAATATTTGCGAATATATAGCGAATATTCGCCCAAATATTCGCGAAATATCACGAATTCGAATATTGCCCCTGCCGCTCATCACTATTGCTGTACAATATTAAACTTGGCAAGCCACAGCTGAAACCACTGATTTATGGTATTGCTATTTTGGCAATTGAATTTCACCCCAGAAAAAAATATATCCTTTGCCGTACACTATTAAACTTGGCCAGCCACAGCTGAATCCACTGATTTATGGTATTGCTATTTTGGCAATTCAATTTAACCCCAGAACAAAATATATCTTTTGCAGGACACTATTAAACTTGACCAGCCACAGCTGAAACCACTGATTTATGGTATTGCTATTTTGGCAATTGAATTTAACCCCAGAACAAAATATATCCTTTGCTGGACACTAATAAACTTGGCCAGCCACAGCTGAAACCACTGATTTATGGTATTGCTATTTTGGCAATTGAATTTCACCCCATAACAAAATATATCCTTTGCTGGACACTATTATACTTTGCCAGCCATTTCTATGACACCAGATTTAGGGGATTGCTATTTGGGTAATTGAATTTCACCACAGAAAATTTTCTATCCTTTGCCAGACAGCAGACAGTATTACACTTGGCTTGCCACAGCTGGGACACCAGATTCAGGGTATTGCTATTTTGGCAATTAAATTTCACCACAGAAAAAATATACCCTTTTAAGGACACATTTAAACTAGGCCTACAACAGCTGGAACACCAGATTTACTATATTTCTACTTTTGCTACTGACTTTCACCCCAGAAAATAATATATCCTTTGCCGGACACTATTAAACTTGGCCAGCCACAGCTGAAACCACTGATTTATGGTATTGCTAGTTGGGCAATTGAATGTCACCCCACAACAAAATAGATCCTTTGCAGGAGACTATTAAACTTGGCCTGCCACAGCTGAAACCACTGATTTATGGTATTGCTATTTTGGCAATTGAATTTCACCCCAGATCAAAATATATCCTTTGCAGGACACTATTAAACTTGGCCAGCCATAGCTTAAACCACTGATTTATGGTATTGCTATTTTGGCAATTAAATTTCCCCCCAGAAAAAATATACCCTGTTCTGAACAGATTTAAACTAGGCCTGCAACAGCTGGAACACCAGATTCAGGGTATTGCTATTTTGGCAATTGAATTTCACCCCAGAAAAAAATATACACTGTTATGGACTGATTTAAACTAGGCCTGCAATAGCTGGAACACCAGATTTAGGGGATTGCTATTTTGGCAATTGAATTTCACCACATAAAATTATCTATCCTTTGCCAGACAGCAGACAGTATTACACTTGGCTAGCCACAGCTGGGACACCAGATTTAGGGGATTGCTATTTTGGCAATTGAATTTAACCCCTTAATAAAATATAGAAATTTCTATCCTGAGTTTTTGGGATTGACAATAAGCACAGCCAAACCCCAATGCCAATGTAGGATATAGCAAAAAAAAAAAACTAGTATTGATGGAATGATGGACTTTGTGGCAGCTTGTGCTGGTGCACCACAAGTCACAAAATGGCCGCCGGTCACCCCAGAAAAAAGTGAAAGAAAAATGCTCTGTGCAGCCTAAAAACCAGTGAGCAATTAACTAGCAGAAGTTGAATGATTCACAGCTGTAGATCGATCACTTCATTAGGTGTTTTTGCTGACTTTTACCTGCCTAATCTCGCTCTCACAGAAGCTGCGTCCTCTTCCTACACTAATCAGGGCAGTGTGACGTGCGGCGCTACATGACTCCAGCTTAAATAGAGGCTGGTTCACATGCTGCACTTGGCCAATCACAGCTATGCCATTAGTAGGCATGGCTGTGATGGCTTCTTAGGGCAAGAAGTAAAACGCTAGCTGATTGGCTGCTGTTCAGCCCTTCAGAAAGCGGGAAGAAACAACGGACCCGAATCCGAACTTTTTTTTAAATGTTCGGGTCCGGGTCTGTGTCCCGAACACCCCAAAATTCGGTACGATGCCCGAACTATGCTCGAACTGTTCGCTCAACACTAGTGAAGACTCTATATGATAATATTAATGGTCAAATGTAATCCTAAAATGAAAAATAACTCATTTTGATATCAGTTGTCCAACCAGGTTGTGTTGTCAAAGAAAAAAAATGGCTGCCATTCTAAATGAACAGCTTTTATAATTCTTTAGTAAACTGACACTTTTGACTTTAGATATGTTGTTAATTAAATGTTTTAATGTTTACTAGAATTAATTCATCTGCTGTTCTGTAACTCGCTTAATTGTGTCAGAGATCGATTGTGATTTACAAATTAAATACGTGCTATGTTATTAATCATTGTTTGGTATTTGCTTTGAAAGTATTATTTCCCAGTTAATCAAAGTGATATTATCATGCAAATCTTCTGTCTAGTTTTTTTCTTGTAGAAAAAAGTATTGTGTAAGATTAGCAGTATTCTCACCAGAGAGAGAACCCAGGATAAGGTTTAGAATATACTTTAGTCATATTGCAAAAATAAAGTTATTTCACTGGAAAATAGAATTTCTTGTCTACGTGATTCAGCTATATAAGTATTTTAAAAAAAAACAACAACAAAACAAAAACTAATCTATTAGAACTTTAGCTGCACAAAGTTTTGTACAAATTACATGAATTTGATATATAAAATACAACTCTCAGGAATTGCAAATAGAGTATCTGATTGACTTACTAATCTCTTTTTAGTGGAACAAAGGAGAGCAAAGTATGATTGCTGTTGTGTACAGTCCCAGCATGGAGACTATATTTTGTCCCCTAAGTCTGCTCTATTTGTTTGAAAAAAGTTGTCTTATCACATTTTGTAGCCGCTGCATTTATCAGCTGATTACTGCGCTCCTCCTCTTGGCACCAACTAAGTCACAACCTGCCAGGCATGTTCACCAGGCAGCAGTAACTCCAGGAAAAGTGTAGCACTACAAGATGGTCGTTCAGATGATTAATTGTTCATGTAATACATCAGCGGCTAGAATCCCCCAATCCAACAAAGTGGTGGCTCATATGCCTAATTAGTGCACATGGACAGGGGTTGTTGTGATGCATAATGGAGTTGAAAAGTGACATCATTCTAGTCTATTTGATCAATTTAGTTGCTGGCTTATTCCCCAACAGGTTTATTGAATAAAAGTTTTAAAGATAGATTGATCTTTTATCCATTCTACAGTAGAGTGTGTAGCCTTGGTCCAGTCATCGAAGTTGTTCAAAACTGACACACAGTTACAGCTAGCTAGAGACAAAGTACTGTATGTTCTGCATAAAGAAGGTCCATTTGAAGGGAAATTGGATTCGGGGATAGACTACTACAAAATTGTGACTTTTTGGTGCCACAATTCAGGCAAAGGGAGCATCATAAATCTCTTCCTATGTATTGTTCATTTAAAGGGGTATTCCAGTTATGTTAAATAATCTACTATCCAAAGGATAAGGATTAACTATTAGATCGATGGGGGTCCTATGGCTGTGAGGACTCATCAGGGTAAAGGGGCTCTGTTTTCATGATCAGTGAGGGTCCTAGTGGTAGAACCCATACCAATTTAATAGTTATCCACTATCCTGTAAATAGAGATAACTGAATGTGACTGGAATACCCCCTTAAAAAAGTAAAGCTAAACATTTGTAAAATTAAAGTCTATAATTTCCATTATTTGGGTGCTACCATAATATGTAGAGTTCAGCGAACACCTGGATGTTCGGGTTCGAAAAGTTCGGCCGAACTTTACGAAAATGTTTGGGTTCTGGATCCAAACTCGACCCAAACTTCATCCCGAACCCGAACCCCATTGAAGTTAATGGGGACCCGAACTTTTGGGCACTAAAAAGGCTGTAAAATAGCCCAGGAAAGGGCTAGAGGGCTGCAAAAGGCAGTAAAATGTAGGTTAATCCCCTGCAAACAAATGTGGATAGGGAAATGACTTAAAATAACATAAAATAGAGAAAAATAATAATTAAACATTCTAAACTTGAGCCCAAGTGAGTGACAGTGGCACCTGTCAACCAGCAAACAGAGGATGTGGCAGCAACGCCACCACATCTGTCATCATCACCAAGCATCTCCACCAAATCCCATGGAAGTGTTCAGCTATCAGCTATCCATCTCCCAAACACTGGAGAGAAAAAGAAATAGAAAGAGGAAGTGCCCCCCTACCCATGGCTCTGAATGCCTTATTTCAAACTTCCTGGACCTTTGAAATGCTATCATTCTGTCTGGTGGACAGTTTTAAAAACCTTATGGCGGTGGCTGTCCCACAGTACGTGTATCCCAGCCACGGCTTCTTTTGCCTGTGTCTGAGCCATCCCGTCCCTGCACAACCAAGTGTCGGACAAAATCAGGTGCGCACTGCGCAACGCTATCTATGGCAACAACCACATAACCAACAACATAGTGGGTAAATGTAGCGGCTGGCCCAGAGGCGGATAGTATTTTTGCGTATGTCCTTCCACCCCTGAGGATTGCTGGGCATTTCTCTTTGTATCCTGTTACCTCCTCCTCCTCTTCCTACTTGGCTTCCTCCTCCTCTACCTCCTCCTCATCCACTCAGTGTAACACCTTCACCACCCACAGCAGCACAGCCAGGGGAAATGACAGCAGTCTGTTTTAAAACTTGTGTGTTTGTGGGAAAAAACCCACAACGAGCAGGAGCTGTGGACAGGCAAGGAACAACAGACAGATGATTGGTTGGTGCCATAGAGCCTTCAGCCCGGCCTGGTGTTGTGCGCTAAAGGGGCAAAATGTAATAGCAGGTCTGGGCCTAGCCGGTTTGACGCACATCCCCTACCTGCCACATGTGCTGAATTTGGGGTGCATAAATTCCTAAACACCAGACAGTGAAAATCAATTCAGTTAATCGAACACACACAGCACCCCCCCTTTCATTCAAACCATTAACATAAACATATTAAAATAACTATAATGCAGCTAAACTAACCATACAAACAAACAAAACTATATACATGCCTTATCCTTAACTTAAGGCCAGCCAATTACAAGTGGCTCGGAGGGTGGGTTCCTGCACCAACATAGGCCCTGGTCTGGAGCACAATTGTCCAGCCAGGGCACAGTTCTGGAGGATGAGGAGGAGTAGGAGGAACGCTGGGGTATACAGAGGACACAGATAATATACCTCCCTCAAAGAGGATAGCTTGTCCTTGCCTCTGGCCAGCCTGGCAGACAAGAGTGACAACATGCTGCAGTGCCTGCGCAACGACGCCCAGTTACTGCCACATTCTAACTTGTGCTGCTTACTGGGTGGCCACCCTGCTGCATCCCCGTTACAAGGACAATGTGCCATCCTTAATTCCCTCATTGGAGTGTGATAGGAAGATGAGCCCGCTAGTAGACACGTTGCTGATGGCATTTACACCTGACACCGTGGACTCAGTAGAAGCACAAGGTGAAGGCAGAGGAGGAGGAGGAAGAATTTGCCAATGCAGCTGGGTCACCACCAACACCTCAGAAGGCAGGTTTATCATTGGCAAAATGTGGAAAAGCTTTGTCATCACGCCACAACAACATGCACCCCCAGCAGATCTGGAACATCTTAGCAGGAAGCAGCATTTCAGCAACATGTTGGAACAGTACACGTACTGACTAATGGGTCTGCCTAGGGGAATAGCTACAGGGGAAGCAGGGGAAGCAACTGCTTTGGGGCCGTGACCTAGAAAGGGGCCATCCAGGAGGAGGAGTAAAAGACCTTGTCAGGGCCCCCTCAACAGTATTATACAATGAAATTATATACAGTGACAGTATAGACAGTGTAGAAAGAGAATGGAACAGCTGCTGGGCCTGGTCTGAGAGAGCGATCTTTAGTAGCCACAGGCATGGCGGCATGATAGGAAGGGGTTGCGCAAAAATGACTGGGGGAGGGGGGCCCCATTTAAAAATTTGATGTGGGTCCCAATCATTTCTAGCTACGCCACTGGGTCTGCCCCATTCAACTTCTGGGTCTTCAAATTGGGCACATGTCCTGAGGTTGCCCTTTACGCATTGGAGGTGCTGGCCTACCCTGCAGCCACTGTATTGTCTGAACGTGTGTTTAGCATGGCTGGGGGCATTATCACAGACAAGCGCAGCGGCCTGTCCGCAGACAATGTTGGCAACTAAGCTTTCGTTTATTAAAAAGAACCAGACATGGATTCCACAGGACTTGTTTGAACCTTATGCAGAATAGACATGTATACCGGCCTCACCCAACCATTGTTGTAAAATTAAAAATAAAAAAACAGTTATTGGAGACTACCTTTGGCTTAACAGACCCAAAAGGCTTCATTTCATGCAAGAATGTAACCGCCAATTGTAAGTTCTCTGTCAGTTATGCAGTGCAGGGGATTATACCTGGCAAAGATGGTAATATTTCACCCAACAATTTAAAATCTATCCTTTGCCGGACAGTATTAAACTTGGCCAGCCACAGCTGAAACCAATGATTTACGGTATTGCTATTTTGGCAATTCAATTTTACCCCAGAACAAAAACTATTCTTTGACGGACACTATGAAACTTGTCCAGCCACAGCTGAAACCCCAGATTTACTGTATTTCTGTTTTTGCAACTGATTTTCACCCCAGAAAAAAAAAAAGAATACTTTGACGGACAGATTTAAACTAGGCCTGCAACAGCTGGAACAACAGATTTACTGTATTTCTATTTTTGCAACTGCATTTCACCACATAACAAAATCTATCATTTGACGGAAATTGTCCAGTCACAGCTGGAAAACCAGATTCAGGGTATTGCTATTTTGGCAATTAAATTTCACCCCAGAAAAAAATATACCCTTTTACGGAGAGATTGAAACTAGGCCTGCAACAGCTGGAACACCAGATTCAATGTATTTCAATTTTTGCAACTGTATTTCACCCCAGAAAATAATATATCCTTTGACGGACACTACTAAACTTGGCCTGCCACAGCTGAAACCACTGATTTATGGTATTGCTATTTTGGCAATTGAATTTTACCCCAGAAAAAAATTTATCCTTTGCCGGACATTATTAAACTTGTCCAGCCACAGCTGGAACACCAGATTTACTGTATTTCTATTTTTGCAACTGTATGTCACCCCAGAAAATAATATAGGACATTAGGACAATTAGGATAATGATAAGGACACTAGGGAAATTGTCCAGTCACAGCTGGAACACCAGATTCAGGGTATTGCTATTTTGGCAATTAAATTTCACCACAGAAAAAATATACCCTTTTAAGGACAGATTTAAACTAGGCCTGCAACAGCTGGAACACCAGATTTACTAAATTTCTACTTTTGCTACTGACTTTCACCCCAGAAAATAATATATCCTTTGCCGGACACTATTAAACTTTGCCGGCCAATGCTGTGACACCAGATTTACGGTATTGCTATTTTGGCTATTGAATTTCACCCCAGAAAATTATATATCCTTTGCCGGACACTACTAAACTTGGCCATCCACAGCTGAAACCACTGATTTATGGTATTGCTATTTGGGCAATTGAATGTCACCCCAGAACAAAATATATCCTTTGCCGGACACTATTAAACTTGGCCAGCCACAGCTGAAACCACTGATTTATGGTATTAGTATTTTGGCAATTGAATTTCACCCCAGAACAAAATATATCCTTTGCCGGACACTAATAAACTTTGCCAGCCACTGCTGGGACACCAGATTTAGAGTATTTCTATTTTGGCAATTGAATTTCACCCCAGAAAATTATCTATCCTTTGCCGGACACTATTAAACTTGGCCAGCCAGAGCTGAAACTACTGATTTACGGTATTGCTGTTTTGGCAATTGAATCTCACCCCAGAAAAAAATATATTCTTTGCCGGACAATATTAAACTTGGCCAGCCACTGTCACGACGGGGAGTGGGGAAACCCCCCGCCGCGCACTATCCACGGCCGCTGGGCCAAAAAGGACTAAAGCAGGGACATAGGAACTGCCAAACTACTACGTCCCTAACGCTGGCCCTGGTCTCCTAACAGTATGGGCCGACCCCGAAGGTAGGAGGGCCCATACGTCCGGAACCTAGAGCCCTGGACATCCCTGCTTCACCCTGGATCTAACAGGGCAGAGACCACCTGCTCACCCAGGGACATGGATGAGCAGGAGTCTCCCGAGGCCCCTCTGCAGCCGGGACCCTGACAGTGTGAACCCCAGTACCGCAGGAGAGCATACAACCAAACACTCTTACCTGCCGCACCGCAGAAGATAAAGCGGATCCAAGAACTCCCGACCTCCCATGCGGACAACTGACGCATGTGGATGGATCCCAAAGTGGCAGCACACCATCAGGTAGGTACCACACCACTCCGGGCGGGCAAGCCCCTTCCGGAGCGTCACACCGTGTCAACAAACACCAAACATACCCACACCATACTACAGCAACCAGGTGGGGAAGGGATACACAGACACTCACCAGGGAAGGAATAACATAGCAAACAATATAACAAATAAGGGTGGCTCACGCAGACATCAAGGTGGAAACATACAGCCAAATTCCAGCCATGCTCACACCATGACTGGACAAACAAGACTGACCTTCAGGCTCCACACACTGACACTTAAGGAGGCCTGAGGACACACCCACCATACAAAGCAGCCACACCTTAACCCCGTGCACACCAAACGGGGGAAGTGCACAAATATAAACACACGTTGCCAAAGGCAACCACATGCGTTGACAGCGAGCCGCCTAGCACCAAACTCAGGCTGCTCCACTGCCAGCAACACAACGTAACAAACACACCTTAACCCCGTGCACACCAAATATGGGAAGTGCACACATACAAACACACGCTGCCAAAGGCAACCGCATGTGTTGACAGCGAGCCGCCTAGCACCAAACTCAGGCTGCTCCACTGCCAACAACACAACGGGAAAACCAGACACGCATGCAGAAACAACCGAGTTGCCAGCGGCAACCGCACGTGAGGCCACTACGTAATAGCCCACCACGTGCGGCAACCAGAAACCTAGCCGCTGGAAACCACATGCGGGGCAACGAGTCACGACCATACACATGGTCATGACACTCCCACCCCTCAAAGCTCCCCCAACCAAAAAGGGGAAGTTGGTGGGGCAAACCACAAGGGGAGGGGGGGAGGGGCAGTTGCCTGATAACACCCAGTGTCTCCCTCCAGAACTGCCACCAACAAAGCTGGACCGTCAACTAGGTCCAAGGCTGCCAGCCACCAAAACAGTCTGGAGGAACAACACTGGAGGCAATGCCAAATAGGTGCCAATATCTCCCTCCAGAACTGCCGCCAACACACCTGGACCGTCACCTAGGTCCCAGGCTGCCAGCCACCAAAACAGTCTGGAGGAAACAACTGGACACCGCGTCCAACTCAGGGAGGAAACACCTGCTCCAGGTCGCTGCCTGGAACCATTCCTCACACCCGCACACAGCAGGGACTCAATGAGGAAGGCTCAGACCTGGCGACCGGAACGAGGAATCCTGAGAAGGACGAGGGGGACACCAGCACGGGCACGATTAGAGAGGTGGCGGGGGAAATGCCACCAACCGTGCCGTTAACGGTGTTAACCCCCATGACGTTCTCCCTCCGGAGAATGCGCACGCGTGCCCAAAACCGCAGGCGATGCATGCTGCACTCTCTTCCGAAGGCAAAAGCTGCGGAGCCTTTATTTGTTATAATGTCACGACGGGGAGTGGGGAAACCCCCCGCCGCGCACTATCCACGGCCGCTGGACCAAAAAGGACTAAAGCAGGGACATAGGAACTGCCAAACTACCACGTCCCTAACGCTGGCCCTGGTCTCCTAACAGTATGGGCCTACCCCGAAGGTAGGAGGGCCCATACGTCCGGAACCTAGAGCCCTGGACATCCCTGCTTCACCCTGGATCTAACAGGGCAGAGACCACCTGCTCACCCAGGGACACGGATGAGCAGGAGTCTCCCGAGGCCCCTCTGCAGCCGGGACCCTGACAGTGTGAACCCCAGTACCGCTGGAGAGCATACAACCAAGCACTCTTACCTGCCGCACCGGAGAAGATAAAGCGGATCCAAGAACTCCCGACCTCCCATGCGGACAACTGACGCATGCAGATGGATCCCAAAGTGGCAGCACACCATCAGGTAGGTACCACACCCCTCCGGGCGGGCAAGCCCCTTCCGGAGCGTCACACCGTGTCAACAAACACCAAACATACCCACACCATACTACAGCAACCAGGTGGGGAAGGGATACACAGACACTCACCAGGGAAGGAACAACATAGCAAACAATATAACAAATAAGGGTGGCTCACGCAGACATCAAGGTGGAAACATACAGCCAAATTCCAGCCATGCTCACACCATGACTGGACAAACAAGACTGACCTTCAGGCTCCACACACTGACACTTAAGGAGGCCTGAGGACACACCCACCATACAAAGCAGCCACACCTTAACCCCGTGCACACCAAACGGGGAAGTGCACAAATATAAACACACGTTGCCAAAGGCAACCACATGCGTTGACAGCGAGCCGCCTAGCACCAAACTCAGGCTGCTCCACTGCCAGCAACACAACGTAACAAACACACCTTAACCCCGTGCACACCAAATATGGGAAGTGCACACATACAAACACACGCTGCCAAAGGCAACCGCATGTGTTGACAGCGAGCCGCCTAGCACCAAACTCAGGCTGCTCCACTGCCAACAACACAACGGGAAAACCAGACACGCATGCAGAAACAACCGAGTTGCCAGTGGCAACCGCACGTGAGGCCACTACGTAATAGCCCACCACGTGCGGCAACCAGAAACCTAGCCCCTGGAAACCACATGCGGGGCAACGAGTCACGACCATACACATGGTCGTGACAGCCACAGCTGAAACCACTGATTTATGGTATTGCTATTTGGGCAATTGAATTTCACCCCAGAACAAAATATATCCTTTGCCAGACACTATTAAACTTTGCCAGCCACTGCTGGGACACCAGATTTACGGTATTGCTATTTTGGCAATTGAATTTTATAGTGTCCTTTGCCGGACACTATTAAACTTTGCCAGCCACAGCTGAAACCACTGAGTTATGGTATTAGTATTTTGGCTATTGAATTTCACCCCAGAACAAAATATATCCTTTGCCGGACACTATTAAACTTGGACAGCCACAACTGCGACACCAGATTTACTGTATTTCTATTTTTGCAACTGTATTTCACCCCAGAAAATAATATACTTTGACGGACACTAGGGAAATTGTCCAGTCACAGCTGGAACACCAGATTCAGGGTATTGCTATTTTGGCAATTAAATTTCACCCCAGAAAAAAATATATCCTTTGCCGGACACTACTAAACTTGGCCAGCCACAGCTGAAACCACTGATTTATGGTATTGCTATTTGGGCAATTGAATGTCACCCCAGAACAAAATATATCCTTTGCTGGACACTATTAAACTTTGCCAGCCACTGCTGGAACACCAGATTTAGAGTATTTCTATTTTGGCAATTGAATTTCACCCCAGAAAATTATCTATCCTTTGCCGGACACTATTAAACTAGACTAGCCACAGCTGAAACTACTGATTTACGGTATTGCTATTTGGGCAATTGAATTTCACCCCAGAACAAAATATATCCTTTGCTGGACACTATTAAACTTGGCCAGCCACAGCTGAAACCACTGATTTATGGTATTAGTATTTTGGCGATTGAATTTCACCCCAGAAAAAATATATCCTTTGCCGGACACTATTAAACTTTGCCAGTCACAGCTGGAACACCAGACTTACAGTATTTCTATTTTTGCAACTGAATTTCATCGCAGAAAATAATATATCCTATGACGGACACTATTAAACTTGGCCAGCCACTGCTAGGACACCAGATTTACGGTATTGCTATTTTGGCTATTGAATTTCACCCCAGAACAAAATATATCCTTTGCGGACACTATTAAACTTTGCCAGCCACTGCTAGGACACTAGATTTAGGGGATTGCTATTTTGGCAATTGAATTTCACAACAAAAAAAAATCTATCCTTTGCCAGAAAGCAGACAGTATTACACTTGGCTAGCCACAGTTGGGACACCAGATTTACGGGATTGCTATTTTGGCAATTGAATTTAATCCCTTAATAAAATATAGAAATTTCTATCCTGAGTTTTTAAGGGTAGACAATAAGCACAGCAAAGCCCCTGATGTAGGATATAGCAAAAAAAAAAAACTAGTATTGATGGATTGATGGAATTGGTGGCAGCTTGTGCTGGTGCACCACAAGACACAAAATGGCTGCCGATCAAAGTGACAGAAAAATGCTCTGTGCAGCCTAAAAAACAATGAGCAATTAACTAGCAGAAGTTGAATGATTCACAGCTGTAGATTGATCACTTCATTAGGTGTTTTTGCTGACTTTTCCCTGCCTAATCTTGCCCTGACAGAAGCTGCGTCCTCTCCCTACACTAATCAGAGCAGAGTGACGTGCGGGGCTACATGACTCCAGCTTAAATAGAAGCTGGGTCACATGCTGCACTTGGCCAATCACAGCCATGCCATTAGTAGGCATGGCTGTTATGGCTTCTTAGGGCAAGAAGTAAAACGCTAGCTGATTGGCTGCTGTGCAGCCCTTCAGAAAGCGGGAAGAAATTGCCGAACAACGGACCCGAACCCTAACTATTTTGAAAATGTTCGGGTCCGGGTCCCGAACACCCCAAAATTCAGTACGAACTGTTCGCTCAACCCTAATCATATGTTATAACTGTTTATTGCACAAAAATGTATAGTGTATTATTAGCCATTTTGTGATGTTTTTTGACAGTATATTTGAAGTTTTGGAATAATGTGTTTGAGTTTATATATAGGCAAGTATGTACCCCTGTAATGTCATGCAAAAAAAAAAACCTGCTATTAAAAAACATTTGTTGGCATTTGCAGTTTTTTAAGCAGGGGGGTGAAAAATCTATGAATGTCAATGGAACAAAAATTGCTATTGACCTGCACTTCAAGTGCCAAAATTTCCACTACAAAGAAAACAATGTCCCATCTAACTTGATTATTATTACATTCAATGAATTACAGTGAATTCAGTGAATCACAACTATTATTGGTGCTCAGAGAGACAGAGACCTTAAACTGTCATACACAAATTTTCTGGATAATCGGAGCACTTCTAATTAGGGTAGAATGAATTCGGACCAGAACTAAATTGCTGCACTGATTCGGCTTAATACATTTTGAGCGATTAGCTCTTGCTGCCGGTAACATTTAATAAATTTGTAGTGCTTCTTCCATGTCTTCTTATTTTATTAATTTAAATGCGTTCTTTTTGTTCTGTAGTGCCCCTTTTACATTTTTATTTATCCATGTTGGTTTTCTCATGTTTCTGTTTTTATATCCATATAGTATGTACCTCTCTTGATGAGAATTTTAGAATGCTTTGAATAATGATAATAATAATAATAATAATAATAATAATAATAATAATAATAATAATAATAATTTGCTACCTGTACTCTTATTTTCGTGTTTTTAAAGGAATCTGTTACCTAATTTATGCTGTCCAATCTGAGAGCAACAAAGTAATGACCCTGATTCCACTGATGTATCAGTTACTGAGTGACTTGCTTTAGTTTTCATAAAATTGACCTTTATTAACTTTAATGGAAGCCCATACTCTAGTAATCATTTTTCATAAGCTGTATTCTTCTTTGCCCTCCCTCCACTGATTGACAGATTTCTTCCTATGCTGTGCATTAAGATAAATCTGCCAATCAGCATAGGGTGAGTGGAGGTCATCAAAGTTCCTGAATATTGATGACTACACTTAAAGAGGACCTTTCATCTGGAAAAAAATTCTGAACTAAGTATCATGATATGTAGAGCGGCGCCCAGGGATCTCCCTGCACTTACTATTATCCCTGGGCGCTGCTCCGTTCTCCCGCTATGTCCTCCGGTATCTTTGGGGACTTGGTTATACTGGGCGGAGACTGCCCTTGCTCTCCTGGGCGTCTCCTTCTCCCAGGCTGTAGCTCTGGCCAATCGCAGTGCAGAGCTACAGCCTGGGAGAAGGAGACACCCAGGAGAGCAAGGGCAGTCTCCGCCCAGTATAACCAAGTCACGGAACATACCAGGGGACATGGCAGGAGAACGGAGCGGCGCCCAGGGATAATAGTAAGTGCAGGGAGATCCCTGGGCGCCGCTCTACATATCATGATACTTAGTTCAGAATTTTTTTCCAGATGAAAGGTTCTCTTTAAGGCACACACAGCGTCATGTGGACTCCATCCTGAGCCCCTGCTGTGACTGATAAAGGGCAATAAAATGAAAATGAAAGCAAGCTATCCAGACTCTAGAATCAGAATCCCTGTCACTACTTTATGCTGCCCTCAGTTTGGGCAGTATAAGCCTTGTGACACATTCCCTTTAGATACAAAAATTTGCATAAAGTCTTCTAGAGGCTCATCTAGAAATAAAAACCTAATTTCATACATGTCTTACAGTTCATTGTTAGATCAGTCAGTAAATATCAGTGCTGGACAATAATTTAAAAGTGATATTATCATGTACCCCATTGTGCAGATACCACAACTCGGAGGCCTGACACAAACTATTTATTAAAGACCACTACAGTGAATTAATTTACTCCTTGCCCCAGTACTATCCCTAATTGGGACTCAGATTTAAGTCAGAACAGTCAGAGCATAAGCCACTAAGCTCTTTCCAGCATGGTCCAGAAATGGTAACAGTAGATAAACTGTCAACAGTAATTAAAAACTTAATTAAATGTTAGATTTTAGTGTTTAAAAACTTTATATCAGATTTAAAATCAACCAGGATGGCAGGATGCATCAAATCAAATTTTTTATTAATTTTAAAATAATTTTGCAAGAAAAATCTTAGAATATTAACTCATGATTACGTTATGTCAAAAATGTCCGGAGCTGCATAGCAGTCTTAGCATTTAATGAATTCCATGATATTGACAGACATTGTCAAACTAAAATTTATCTACAGTTTGCATTTCAAAATGTGTCTACCTACCTATTTCTTCCACATTTTCTTGTAAGGAATGACAGCTGAAAAGCTGAAATTGACCCCATTTATTAATTATTCATACATGGCTTTCACATTCTGCTGATTCTGACTCTAAACTCACATTTGCTTCCAATTACTGTGTATTACATTTGAATGGCCTATTCAGATTTTTACCTTGAAAACACTTTTAGAGAACATGCTAACTCGAGAAAGGTTCTCAACATCAACAGTTGTTTACTAATTAGATAACACGGTTATTAAGGAACTGGATACATTTTGCTGTGTTAATTATAATGTAATACAGTATATACTATAAAGTATATGACAAAATATACTGTATATGCAAACTATATAATATATTATATATAATATAAAGTACATATAATATAAAGTAGATGTACAAAATATGAGGCTAAACATACATTTCTCTAGTGCACTTCTCCCTACCGCCATTCTAATAATTGCCACTTTGAACATAAAAGTTCAAGAGTTTAAATTTGATTTCATTCTTCCTATTTTTGTGCTTGTATGGTGATGATAATTTCTTTTGAGCTGTGCAGTGCATGGCTTTTCAGCAATTGTAATTAATTTTTAATCTACAGCTTGCGATTTTAACATAAGTGAGCATTTTTACGCATGCTTCAGTAGAATAATGAATTAGACACAGTTAGCTGAGATACAGTCTGCTTTATGCTGCATTCCTATTTAAAATTATAAATGCTAACATACGTACCTGTATGAAGCATGGATCTTAAGGGTCAGAAATGCTATAAGAATGTTAAAGAAGGAAACCTAATGCACAGACATTATGACATTTATTGTATGTTAATGAACATGGTATGATAATAAAATTAAATAGAGAGAATTTGGGAAATAGAATGTCAATTCTGTTTTCTGATGGCTAAGGAAGTAAGGATGAGTTCACAACCCTGCTAGTGCCGGAGATGGAACATACAGTAAGGCCTCTTGCACACAAACATATTTTTTTTCTTTTCTGTTTTAGCGGTTTCAGTTTGCGGTCCGTATATGGAACCATTCATTTCAATGGTTCCCCTCAAAAAAATGGAATGTACTCCGTATGCATTCCGTTTACGGTTTTCCGTATAAAAGATGGAACTTGTCCTATTATTGTCCGCAAATAGTGTTCCATGGCTCCATTAAAGTCAATGGATCCGCAAAAAATATGGAATGCATACGGAAAACATCCGTATATAATCCTTTTTTTGCGGATCTCTGCCCACTTTGCCCATGTATTTACTGTTTACAAACATTACTGTACATTACAGTAATGATGCCAAATTTTATGTTTCCGTTTGTGATCAGCAAAAAACGAATCACATAAGGAAACCATACAGAGATTTTTTGCAGAAATATGGAACGGAAATAGAATGGAAACACAACAGAAACAGAAAACCGAAACACGGATCCGTGAAAAACGGACCGCAAAATACATACGGTCGTATGCAAGAGGCCTAACTGTGAGGAATAGTGCTGAACAAACTCCATTGACTACAATTTAGTCCATTTAGTTTATGTTCAGAATGCTGTTTTTTACGAGACAAACTAGTCTTTGAAATTGTTAAATTGTTTTAGCAGTAATTTCCCCATGTGGATTATAATGGATGCTGGTCCAATTATTTAGTGTTAGGTTTGCATGTAAACAATAGGTCTGGAGGGCATGAAAGGTCTGTAGTGTTAGGCGCGAATATTCAAAATTGCGAATAATAATCATAAAAATCGCAACTTTGAGAATTCGTGAATATTTTTTTTCCAAAGCTTTAATGAAAATTCCATTGAAAAATACATGCATTAAGGAACAATCCGCAGCTTAAAACAGCAACAGTAAGCTGCATAGAAATTAACAACAACAAAAGTAGATGTCATATCTAATTGTATAAAATTTGTGACGCACAGGAATGACCCACGAATCTCAGAAGAGGTGCTCACAGTAAAGAGGAATCACCCTTCCTCTAATTAGGACTAAAATTATCAAATCAAAAGTATACTGGGCACTCTCAATATATATGAACCATAAATATTTATTAATAATAACTATAGGTAACACAGAATAAAACAATTCACTTGAAATAACAATAGCACTAATAATATTCCTAAAAACATAAAACATACAATAATTGTCCCATGTAGTAATGAAGAAGGTGCTAGGTGATAAGCATGTATCCACACCGTGGCCACGCCACTGTTTAAGGTGAGTGATGACAAAAAATATTGGCCTCCAATCCTCCGTGTTATAATGCACTACTTGTGCCAATATAATGTTCCATCTCTAAATTTGGCATTAACAAACTGAGTGTTGATAGAATGTTTAGCGGCGTCCCGCTTTACTTACTGATCGGCGGCGTCCCGCCGAGTTCTTTCAGTCGATGTATTTGCTGGTATTTCAATCGCTGCTAGAACGGATCTTATCTGTCCTTTTACCTTACCCCTCCGTGGCTCTGGATACCGCTCCGCTATACCAAAGAGCCGGTGTCTTGCGAGCCTTCCTTCTACCGCGCTGGTGCTTGTTTGCACGTGTCAGCCACTGGTTGAGTTTGTGGCAGTGCAGTGATTAGTCTTGCGTGTCAGGTTCGGGTCTTCAGTAGATGTCATATCTAGTTTAACACAGAATAATAGTCTACATCCGAAAGCAGAAGACACAAAAAAGATATTATTGTTTGAATTGCCTAAACTCTTCCCAATTCCTCCATTGATTTCTAAACTTGATATAAGTGCAGTTTTCCCAGGTGGCTATCTCCTCAAATCTATAAATGGAGTCAACTTTGTTTATCCAGTGATCAGTTGATGGGAGGTCAGATGAAAGCCAGTTCCGAGGAATTAGGAGGTGGGCCGCTATCAGCAATTTCTAAAATGGAAAAGGAATCCCGCAGGCGGCATGGGAATGGGGCAGGATTAGAAGGCCGAAGGCAGGAGCAATGTTTTGCAAACCAGATTAACTGTCTTAAACATTTCCATCCACCATTTATGGATTTGTGGGCAGGACCACCAGATATGGTAAAAAGTGTCTCTCCCCTCCCCACACTGCCAGAAAGCATCTGATCTTGTTATATCATATAAACAAGTAACATCAGGAGTTTTGCACCACCTTGTGAGGATTTAATATCCGTTTACCTGTATTCTCACGCATCTGGAAGAAGTGTGAGGCTCACATTCCCTGGATTTTATGTGGCTGTCGTGGCCCATAACAGGTAAGACTTAGCGTTAGGAGGATTTTATGTGGCTGTCATGGCCTATAGTAGGTCAGATTTAGCGTTAGTACCCACTCTAGGAGACAACCGTGTCGGGGTGAGTGGGCTTACTACCTTTTGATCAAAATGTAAACCAATGTCTCCACTGTTTGCATGCTATATCACTAATGTCCTCTTACAGCTCCCATCTTGGGCAGATCTCTAGTTGCTGAGTGCTGTTATATTTTTGTGTTTGTATCTATAAAAAGCCGAGACATGTCCCCAGGGGAGAGAGAAATGCCCAAATCTCTTTCCCAATAGCCAATGAAGGCTGGTTTTGAGAATAGGGGAATTAAGTCTTTTATATAGTTGCAATATTGGCTTCCTTGGAGGGGTTTGGGAATTGATCAGGCTTTCAAACAATGTAAGGGGCCTGAGCAGAGCTTGGTAAGGAATGCGTTTGGCAATACATGAGCGGAGAAAAGATATCAAGGAAGGAAATAGTTTTGTGTCAGGGAGTAGAGAGTGGATAGAATCGCTGTCTCTAACCTTGCCCTCCTCATTGAAAAAAGAGAGAACAAGAGTTCTTGATTCCCGGATCAAAGCCGGGAGACTTTGCCTCAAGCTCAAGGCCAATTAGATCTCTCACCTGTATCAAGGGGGAAGGAAGTAGAATACCCCAGGCTGAGTTTTGAAATTTATTCCAAGCCTCAAGGGTAGCTTTTATTGTAGGGCTAGCATTTTTCGAGGTGAGGAGGTCGGTTTGGGTACGGGTCAGTAAAGTTCTAAAGGACAAGTGGAATAAAGTAATCTATGGCTCTAGATAGTAGTATCGCTGTATTATAAAGTGGGGGGTAAGGGAGACCTATACCTCCAAACGCTGTAGGCCTCTGAAGGATAGGGAAGGCCAGGCGAGCCTTTTTCCTATCCCATATAAAGGTGCGGATATGTTTAGATAGGGTCATAAAAAAGGAGGTAGGGACAGAAAGAGGTAATACCTGTAATAAATAATTCAGTCTGGGTAGCACTAAAGATATGACTAGTGTTGAGCGAACAGTTCGAGAATCGTTCGGGTCCGTACCGAATTTTGGGGTGTCCGTGACACGGACCCGAACCCGGACATTTTCAAAAAAGTTCGGGTTCGGGTCCGGTGTTCGTCGATTACTTCCTGCTTTCTGAAGGGCTGCACAGCAGCCAATCAGCTAGCGTTTTACTTCTTGCCCTAAGAGCCCATCACAGCCATGCCTACTAATGGCATGGCTGTGATTGGCCAAGTGCAGCATGTGACCCAGCCTCTATTTAAGCTGGAGTCCCATAGCGCCGCACGTCACACTACTCTGACTAGTGTAGGGAGAGGATGCAGCTTCTGTGAGGGCGAGATAGGCAGGGATAAAGAAGTGATCTACCTTTCTACACCTGTGCATCAGAACAACTCAGCTGAGCTGTTCACTGAAAGTCACTATTTTGTTGAGACTGGCCAGAGCGATTTTTACTGGCACATGTAACTGGGCTGACCGGCGGTGGCCATTTTGGGACTTGTGGTGCGCCAGCACTTGCTGCCACAGAGTGTAAACCAAAGCTCCAAAGAAGTTAAAAATCTACACCTGTGAATCAGAACAACAGCGATTCAGCTGCTCAGTCAAAGTCAATTTTTTTCTGGCTGGGCAGACTGTTTTCTGGCACATGTTACTTGGCTGATAGGCGGCGGCCATTTTGGGACTTGTGGTGCTACAGCAAAAGCTGCCACAACGTCCATTAATCTAATGTAATAGTCGATTTTTTCATAGATATAATACATCAGGGGTTTGGCTGTGCTTGTGTCACCCATACTAACTGCAAAGATATTTAATATATCAGTGGTGAAACTGAAAGTAACCCACTTGGATAGCAAATCCCATGAATGTGCTGTTCCAGCTAGGCTAGCCAGTGCCACTACTTTGTCCAATACTGTCAGCCAGAAATATTTTTTTTTTTATGTGCCAGAAATATAAATTAGAAAAAGCTTTCACCGTAATAATAAAATTATTCTGGTGTTAGACCAGAAGAAGCACTCCTGTTGTAATTAATACTGTAAAAAGGCTTAGGCAATATTTCTCCCAGTGTGGGAAATTTATCTAGCAAAACTAGCATTTTAACAATTCCGGTGTTCTGAAATACCAGCAGTCCTCTTGTAATTAATACCGCCAAAAGGCATTATATCGTCCAGTGTTGTAATTTTGGTGAAAAAAAGGCCAATTTAATCAATCTGGTGTTTGTTAGACCAGAAAAACTAGGCCTCACGTTTTCACTCCTCTAAAAGGAATTATATTTACCCGTGTGGGGATCTATGTACCAAAACTAGCATTATAAAAAATCTGGTGTCCAATTAGCAGCAGTGTTCTTGTAATTAATACCGCCAAAAGGCATTATTGTCCAGTGTTGTAATTTTGCTGAAAAAAGGCCAATTTAATCAATCTGGTGTTTGTTAGACCAGAAAAACTTCGGCCTCACGTTTTCACTCCTCTAAAAGGAATTATATTTCCCGTGTGGGGATCTATGTACCAAAACTAGCATTATAAAAAATCTGGTGTCCAATTAGCAGCAGTGTTCTTGTAATTAATACCGGAAAAAGGAATTATATCTTCCAGTGTGGGAATTTTGGGGCTAAAAAATAATATATTTTATTGTGGTGCGAGTTGAATCGCAACAATGAGGAAACATTCTATTAAGGGACGAGGAGGAGGTCAGGGAGGAAGACTGGGTGGAAGACGATGCAGAGGACGATGAGGTCTTAGACCCCACATGGACTGAAGGTCGTGCCGCTGACTTAAATAGTTCAGAGGAAGAGGCAGTGGTGAGACCAAGACAACAGTGAAGCCAAAGAGGGAGCAGGGGGCAAAAGCAGAACAGCCGCCGTCCAGAGAGTTTGCCTGCTATTGGCCAGCGCCAACAGGGACCCAGCACCCCAAAGGCATCTTCAAGGAGTTCCCTGGCATGGCACTTCTTCAAACAATGTGCTGAGGACAAGACCAGAGTGGTTTGCACGCTGTGCCATCAGACCCTGAGGCGAGGCATTAACGTTCTTAACCTGAGCACCACCTGCATGATCAGGCATCTACATGCAAAGCATGAACTGCAGTGGAGTACACACCTTAAAAACAAGGAACCCGCTCAGGCTCCCCCTGCTCCCTTTAGCGCTGCTGCCTCGGCTTCCGCCTCGAGAGGAATGTTGCCACCTGCCGAGCAGCAAACAGAGGATGTGCCACCGACACCACCACCACCACCGCCACCGTCACCTAGCGTCTCCACTATTTCACACAGCAGCGTTCAGCTCTCCATCTCTCAAACCTTTGAGAGGAAGCGCAAAATTCCCACCTAGTCACCCTCGAGCCCTTGGCCTGAATGCCAGCATTTCTAAACTACTGGCCTTTGAAATGCTGTCATTCGGCTAGTGGACACAGACAGCTTCAAACAGCTGATGGCCATGGCTGTCCCCCAGTATGTGGTTCCCAGCCGCCACTACTTCTCCAAGACAGCCGTGCCTTCCCTGCACATGCAAGTGTCCGATAAAATCAAGTGTGCACTGCGCAGCGCCATTTGTGGCAAGGTCCACCTAACCACAGATACGTGGACCAGTAAGCACGGCCAGGGACGCTATATCTCCCTAACTGCACACTGGGTAAATGTAGTGGCGGCTGGGCCCCAGGCGGAGAGTTCCTTGGCGCACGTCCTTCCGCCGCCAAGGATCACAGGGCATCATTCTTTGCCTCCTGTAGCCTCCTCCTCCTACTCGGCTTCCTCCTCCTCCTCCTCTGCTTCCACCAGCTCATCCAGTCAGCCACACACCTTCACCACCAACTTCAGCACAGCCCGGGGTAAGCGTCAGCAGGCCATTCTGAAACTCATATGTTTGGGGGACAGGCCCCACACCGCGCAGGAGTTGTGGCGGGGTATTGAACAACAGACCGACCAGTGGTTGCTGCCGGTGGGCCTCAAGCCCGGCCTGGTGGTGTGCGATAATGGGCGAAATCTCGTGGCAGCTCTGGGACTAGCCGGTTTGGCGCACATCCCTTGCCTGGCGCATGTGCTGAATTTGGTGGTGCAAAAGTTCATTCACAACTACCCAGACATGTCAGAGCTGCTGCATAAAGTGCGGGCCGTCTGTGCGCGCTTCCGGCGTTCACATCCTGCCGCTGCTCGCCTGTCAGCGCTACAGCGGAACTTCGGCCTTCCCGCTCACCGCCTAATATGCGGCGTGCCCACCCGGTGGAACTCCACCTTGCACATGCTGGAGAGACTGTGCGAGCAGCAGCAGGCCATAGTGGAGTTTCAGCTGCAGCACGCACGAGTCAGTCGCACTGCGGAACAGCACCACTTCACCACCAATGATTGGGCCTCCATGCGAGACCTGTGTGCCCTGTTGCGCTGTTTAGAGTACGCCACCAACATGGCCAGTGGCGATGCCACAGTTATCAGCGTGACGATACCAATTCTATGTCTCCTAGAGAAACGCTTAGGGCGATGATGGAAGAGGAGGTGGGCCAGGGCCAGGAGGAGGAGGAGGAGGATGACAGGTCGTTTTTAGCACTTTCAGGCCAGTCTGTTAGAAGTGGCTCAGAGGGAGGTTTTTGCAACAGCAGAGGGCAGGTACAAATGTGGCCAGCCAGGGACCACTACTGGAGGATGAGGAGGATGAGGAGGAGGTGGAGGAGGATGAGGATGAAGCAGGTTCACAGCGGGGTGGCACCCAGCACAGCGCAGGCACATCCCTGGTGCGTGGCTGGGGGATACAGAGGATGATGACGATCGCCTCCCACAGAGGACAGCTTGTCCTTACCTCTGGGGAGCCTGGCACACATGAGCGATTACATGCTGCAGTGCCTGCGCAGCGACAGCAGAGTTGCCCACATTTTAACGTGTGCTGACTACTGGGTGGCCACCCTGCTGGATCCACGGTACAAAGACAATGTGCCCACTTTACTTCCTGCACTGGAGCGTGATAGGAAGATGCTGCGAGTACAAGCGCACACTGGTAGACAGCGCTCCTGAGAGCATTCCCAACTGTCACAGGGGAACAGGTGGAAGGCCAAGGCCAAGGCAGAGGAGGAGCTAGAGGTCGCCCACGCAGCAGTGTCACGGCCAGCTCCTCTGAGGGCAGGGTTAGCATGGCAGAAATGTGGAAAAGTTTTGTCTCCACGCCACAGCTAACTGCCCCACCACCTGATACGGAGCGTGTTAGCAGGAGGCAACATTTCACTAACATGGTTGAACAGTACATCTGCACACAACTCCACATACTGACGGATGGTTCGGCCCCATTCAACTTCTGGGTTTCCAAATTGTCCACGTGGCCAGAATTAGCATGTTATGCCTTGGAGGTGCTGGCCTGCCCGGCGGCCAGCGTTTTATCTGAGCGTGTATTCAGCACGGCAGGGGCGTCGTACTGACAAGCGCAGCCGCCTGTCCGCAGCCAACGTGGACAAGCTGGCGTTTATAAAAATGAACCAGGCATGGATCCCACAAGACCTGACCCTCCCTTGTGCAGAGTAGTCCTTAATAACTGCCTTAAACCATGTTGTCTTGTACTCCTGGCCACTTCTTCATTGAAAAATCAATTTTTGAAATTAAGTAGGATCTTGGGGTGCAACCCAGAGTTGAATGAACCTTCCCTCTGTCTGGGTGCCGGGGCCAAAGTACATGAAAGTGTCCTTCTCCTGTGCTGGGTGATATGAATGTTATACTTGTGCTGTCTGACATGTCTCCTTTGTGTGGGTGCAGGGGCCAAAGTCACTGAAAGCGGCCTTCTCCTGTGGTGGCTGATATAAATGCCTGATTCACTGCTGTGGGACCTCTCTCCTCTTTCTGGGTGCAGGGTCAAAGAAACAAAAGGTGGCCTACTCCTGTGGTGGTTGACATGATGCCTGATTCTCTGCTGTGGGACCTCTCTCCTCTTTCTGGGTGCAGGGGTCAAAGTCTCTAAAAGTGCCCTTCTCCTGTGGTGGTTGATGTGAAACTGATGCTTGTGCTATCTGACCTGTCTCCTCTGTGTCGGTGCTAAGGCCTAAGTCACTGAAAGCGGCCTTCTCCTGTTCTGGCTGATATAAATGCCTGATTCTCTGCTGTGGGACCTCTCTCCTCCGTGTGGCTGCAGGGGTCAAAGTCTCTGAAAGTGCCATTCTCCTGTGGTGGTTGATGTGAAACTGATGCTTGTGCTATCTGACCTGTCTCCTCTGTGTCGGTGCTAAGGCCTAAGTCACTGAAAGCGGCCTTCTCCTGTTCTGGCTGATATAAATGCCTGATTCTCTGCTGTGGGACCTCTCTCCTCCGTGTGGCTGCAGGGGTCAAAGTCTCTGAAAGTGCCATTCTCCTGTGGTGGTTGATGTGAAACTGATGCTTGTGCTATCTGACCTGTCTCCTCTGTGTCGGTGCTAAGGCCTAAGTCACTGAAAGCGGCCTTCTCCTGTTCTGGCTGATATAAATGCCTGATTCTCTGCTGTGGGACCTCTCTCCTCCGTGTGGCTGCAGGGGTCAAAGTCTCTGAAAGTGCCATTCTCCTGTGGTGGTTGATGTGAAACTGATGCTTGTGCTATCTGACCTGTCTCCTCTGTGTCGGTGCTAAGGACTAAGTCACTGAAAGCGGCCTTCTCCTGTGCTGGCTGATATAAATGCCTGAATCTCTGCTGTGGGACCTCTCTCCTCTTTCTGGGTGCAGGGGTCAAAGTCTCTAAAAGTGTCCTTCTCCTGTGGTAGTTGATGTGAAACTGATGCTTGTGCTATCTGACCTGTCTCCTCTGTGTCGGTGCTAAGGCCTAAGTCACTGAAAGAGGCCTTCTCCTGTTCTGGCTGATATAAATGCCTGATTCTCTGCTGTGGGACCTCTCTCCTCCGTGTGGCTGCAGGGGTCAACGTCTCTGAAAGTGCCATTCTCCTGTGGTGGTTGATGTGAAACTGATGCTTGTGCTATCTGACCTGTCTCCTCTGTGTCGTTGCTAAGGCCTAAGTCACTGAAAGCGGCCTTCTCCTGTTCTGGCTGATATAAATGCCTGATTCTCTGCTGTGGGACCTCTCTCCTCCGTGTGGCTGCAGGGGTCAAAGTCTCTGAAAGTGCCATTCTCCTGTGGTGGTTGATGTGAAACTGATGCTTGTGCTATCTGACCTGTCTCCTCTGTGTCGGTGCTAAGGCCTAAGTCACTGAAAGCGGCCTTCTCCTGTGCTGGCTGATATAAATGCCTGAATCTCTGCTGTGGGACCTCTCTCCTCTTTCTGGGTGCAGGGGTCAAAGTCTCTAAAAGTGCCCTTCTCCTGTGGTGGTTGATGTGAAACTGATGCTTGTGCTATCTGACCTGTCTCCTCTGTGTCGGTGCTAAGGCCTAAGTCACTGAAAGCGGCCTTCTCCTGTGCTGGCTGATATAAATGCCTGAATCTCTGCTGTGGGACCTCTCTCCTTTTTCTGGGTGCAGGGGTCAAAGTCTCTAAAAGTGCCCTTCTCCTGTGGTGGTTGATGTGAAACTGATGCTTGTGCTATCTGACCTGTCTCCTCTGTGTCGGTGCTATGGCCTAAGTCACTGAAAGCGGCCTTCTCCTGTGCTGGCTGATATAAATGCCTGAATCTCTGCTGTGGGACCTCTCTCCTCTTTCTGGGTGCAGGGGTCAAAGTCTCTAAAAGTGCCCTTCTCCTGTGGTGGTTGATGTGAAACTGATGCTTGTGCTATCTGACCTGTCTCCTCTGTGTCGGTGCTAAGGCCTAAGTCACTGAAAGCGGCTTTCTCCTATTCTGGCTGATATAAATGCCTGAATCTCTGCTGTGGGACCTCTCTCCTCCGTCTGGGTGCAGGGGTCAAAGTCTCTCAAAGTGGCCTTCTCTTGTGCTGGGTGATGTGAAGCTGATGTTTTTGCCATCTGACATGGTTGCCGGGGTCCCATTAAATGGTGGCCTACTCCTGTGGTGGGTGATCTAAATGCATGATTCTCTGCTGTGAAAACCTCTCTCCTCCGTCTGGGTGCAGGGGTCAAAGTCTCTCAAAGTGGCCTTCTCTTGTGCTGGGTGATGTGAAGCTGATGTTTGTGCCATCTGACATGGTTGCCGGGGTCCCATTAAATGGTGGCCTACTCCTGTGGTGGGTGATCTAAATGCATGATTCTCTGCTGTGAAAACCTCTCTCCTCCGTCTGGGTGCAGGGGTCAAAGTCTCTCAAAGTGGCCTTCTCTTGTGCTGGGTGATGTGAAGCTGATGTTTGTGCCATCTGACATGGTTGCCGGGGTCCCATTAAATGGTGGCCTACTCCTGTGGTGGGTGATCTAAATGCATGATTCTCTGCTGTGAAAACCTCTCTCCTCCGTCTGGATGCAGGGGTCAAAGTCTCTCAAAGTGGCCTTCTCTTGTGCTGGGTGATGTGAAGCTGATGTTTGTGCCATCTGACATGGTTGCCGGGGTCCCATTAAATGGTGGCCTACACCTGTGGTGGGTGATCTAAATGCATGATTCTCTGCTGTGAAAACCTCTCTCCTCCGTCTGGGTGCAGGGGTCAAAGTCTCTCAAAGTGGCCTTCTCTTGTGCTGGGTGATGTGAAGCTGATGTTTGTGCCATCTGACATGGTTGCCGGGGTCCCATTAAATGGTGGCCTACTCCTGTGGTGGGTGATCTAAATGCATGATTCTCTGCTGTGAAAACCTCTCTCCTCCGTCTGGATGCAGGTGTCAAAGTCTCTCAAAGTGGCCTTCTCTTGTGCTGGGTGATGTGAAGCTGATGTTTGTGCCATCTGACATGGTTGCCGGGGTCCCATTAAATGGTGGCCTACACCTGTAGTGGGTGATCTAAATGCATGATTCTCTGCTGTGAAAACCTCTCTCCTCCGTCTGGGTGCAGGGTCAAAGTCTCTCAAAGTGGCCTTCTCTTGTGCTGGGTGATGTGAAGCTGATGTTTGTGCCATCTGACATGGTTGCCGGGGTCCCATTAAATGGTGGCCTACTCCTGTGGTGGGTGATCTAAATGCATGATTCTCTGCTGTGAAAACCTCTCTCCTCTGTCTGGGTGCTGGTCCAAAATACATGAGAGTGGCCTTCTCCGGTGGTGGTTGATATGACGCATGATTCCTTGCTGTGGGACCTGTATCCTCTGTCTGGGTGCTGGTCCAAAATAAATGAGAGTGGCCTTCTCCGGTGGGGGTTGATATGACGCATGATTCCTTGATGTGGGACCTCTCTCCTCTGTCTGGGTGCTGGGCCGAAATAAATGAGAGTGGCCTTCTCAGTTGGTGGTTGATATGAGGCATGATTCCTTGCTGTGGGACCTGTATCCTCTGTCTGGGTGCTGGGCCGAAATAAATGAGAGTGGCCTTCTCCGTTGGTGGTTGATATGAGGCATGATTCCTTGCTGTGGGACCTGTATCCTCTGTCTGGGTGCTGGTCCAAAATAAATGAGAGTGGCCTTCTCCTGTTGGTGGTTGATATGAGCGCATGATTCCTTGATGTGGGACCTCTATCCTACTGTCTGGGTGCTGGTCCAAAATAAATGAGAGTGGCCTTCTCCGGTGGTGGTTGATATGACGCATGATTCCTTGCTGTGGGACCTGTATCCTACTGTCTGGGTGCTGGTCCAAAATAAATGAGAGTGGCCTTCTCCGGTGGTGGTTGATATGACGCCTTATTCCTTGCTGTGGGACCTGTATCCTCTGTCTGGGTGCTGGTCCAAAATACATGAGAGTGGCCATCTCCGGTGGTGGTTGATATGAAGCATGATTCCTTGCTGTGAGACCTGTATCCTCTGTCTAGGTGCTGGTCCCAAATAAATGAGAGTGGCCTTCTCCAGTGGTGGATGATATGACGCATGATTCCTTGCTGTGGGACCTCTCTCCAATTGATATTGGTTAATTTTTATTTATTTTATTTTATTTTAATTCATTTCCCTATCTACATTTGTTTGCAGGGGATTTACCTACATTTTGCTGCCTTTTGCAGCCCTCTAGCCCTTTCCGGGAGTCTTTTACAGGCTTTTTAGTGCCCAAAAGTTCGGGTCCCCATTGACTTCTATGGGGTTCGGGTTCGGGATGAAGTTCGGGTTGAGTTCGGATCACGAACCCGGACATTTTCCGGAAGTTCGGCCGAACCTCTCGAACCCGAACATCCAGGTGTTCGCTCATCTCTAGATATGACCAAGTTTTTGCGTCCAAACCAAGATAGCATTTGAAAGTGCATGTGGCCAATTGTTCTTGTATGGATTGAAGCAATGGAGTATAGTTTAGGTGGTAAAGGGTTCGGAGATCAGAGCGAATCTTGATTCCCAAATAAGTTATGTAGGGAGTATCCCAGTTGAAAGGGAATTTTGCGGCTAATTCTAGTTTAATGCCTTTAGTCCAATTGATAAGACATGTGACTTTTTCATATTAATCTTGAAATTAGACAAGGGACTGAACTGTTCTAACAGATCATAAATTCAGGGTAGGGAGGTTACAGGGTTAGTTGTCAGGATTAAGAGATCATCGGCAAATGCCTCAACTTTTTGTTCCTGGTCGCCTAGTTTGATACCTCCAATTCTGCTGTCCTGGCGGATGGATTGCAGCAGTGGTTCCATGATCATCACGAAGATCAGAGGGGGGAGTGGGAAACCCTGTCTTATCCCGTTCTTGATAGGGAAAGAGGGCGATATGGTGTCATTCACCAGGACTGACGCCGAGGTATTAAGGTACATAGAAAAAATAGCCTGTATAAAAAGGTCAGAGAGGCCCAGCTTAACTAGGGTGAGGCGCATAAAGTCCCAGCTTACCCTATCGAAGGCCTTTTTGGCGTCTGTGCTGAAAAGGACTAAAGGAAGCATTTGTTTTTTAGCATGGAACAGGGCATTAAAAATCCTAGCTGAATTATCTTTGCCTAGGACGAAACCCATCTGGTCTCTATGAATCAGCAAAGATAGAAGTGGGGAGAGGCGGTTAGCCATCATTTTAGCCAAAAGTTTCAGGTCCAAGTTCAATAAAGAGGTAGGGCGGTTATTAGAACAATGGGTCAAGTCCTTTCCCTCTTTAGGAATGATAGAGGTATAGGCTTTTGTCATATCTGGAGTTAGGGGGGAACCCTGGAGAGGTTAATTGCAGACAGCCAGTAAGTGTGGGAGAACGGATTGCTTAAATGTACGGTAGTATAGGGCCGGAAGGCCATCAGGGCCCGAGGCCTTCCCCTTAGGAAGTTGGTTAATGGCTACTGTTAGTTTGGCATCTAATTTGGGGAGCATTATGGACTGGAGAAATAGTTTTATGGAATCTAATTGGGACGGGGAATTCACTTCTGGTCCTGATTGGGGAATGTTATATAGTGAATGGTAGAAAGTCTGAAATTGGAGATCTATATCTTTAGTTGACAACGCCATATCATCACCTAGTTTGGAGATTTTACAGATGTGGTTGTGTGCACGTCTTTGTTTGATTCTACTCATCATGAATTTTGATGCTTTATCTCCATGGGCAAAATATTTATATTGTGAATGGAGAAAATATTTAGCCGATGTAGAGTTCTGGTGGGTTTTTAACTCAACGCGTAATGCATTTAGCTTGGAGAGATATAGATCAGAGAGGGATTTTTTGTTTAATGTTTCAAGTTTCTGAATCTCCTACAAGAGAGAATCTATGCGATACATTCTCTGCTTTTTAACATGAGACCCCAAGCTAATGAATTGACCGCGCATGTAAGCTTTATGGGTATCCCATAGAATGTGAGGGGAGGTACCCAGTAGGGGGTTCAATGTGAAGAAGTCGTTCAGAAGTTTCTGAACCTTATCTTTAAGTTTAGTTGATGAGATCAGCTGTTCGTTAACCCTCCATTTGAATGCCCTCGGGGGTATATGTGGTGGATTGATATGCACCAAGACTGAAGAATGATCTGACATTCCAGAACAGAACTGGAGGTGTTCTCTGGAAATAAATACATAGTACAGTTTTTGGTATGTACCATGCACACTTGAAAAGAAGGTATAATCCTTTCAGTTGGATTTAAGGTTCTCCAAATATCCACTAACTGAATTACAAATTTTTTTTACGTAGGGAACTAAGGGCTCTCTGTGATAAGGCAGACCCATGGGAGGAGGAGTCAATGGAGGGCTCCAATGTAACATTGAAGTCTCCTCCCATGATGACCATTTCTTCTTTGAAGGTTTCAATGATCGGGAAGAGGTAATTGAGCCATGTTGTTTGGTTATTATTAGGTGCATAGATATTGATAAATGTGCATATATAGTTGCTTATGGATGGTTGCTTATGGATATGGGTACTATAGTGAAAAGGCGTTTTCTTACTAAAGCCTATGCTGACCCCCCTGGAAGTGGAGGAGTTTGATCCGCCGTGGTACCACAAAGCAAAACTAGAGCGAGAGAGATCCGGATAGTGGTTACATTTTAAATGTGTTTCCTGCAATAGGAGAACGGAGGAGTTTTTCTTTTAACGAGAGAGAAAATTTGGCATTTTTTGGAAGGAGCATTAAAGCCCTTTACATGAAATGATGCTACGCAAAGATCAGTCATCTCGCTCTAGTTTGGGAAGTAATCAAGGCAATGATTAATATCAGAGGGTCTGAATGGTACACCTTAAATGTCATAGCGATAGTAATATAAGTCAGGTTAATAGAGGTGGCCAGTGGACCCTGCGATATATGGGATATAATTAAACAGGCAAGAAAACATGGACTCCTGTACTCCACTTAATTGCTTTTTAAGAATATGCCTTTATTGAATAGGTGGATTTCCAGTTATAGGATTATAAAACGTTTTCGGCATATAGCCTGCCTCAGTACAACTGGAAAGAAACATAGAGATACCATTGTGTATATGATACATATTTTCAAATACAAAATACAATGATGTCTATACAGAATATATAGAGAAGGCATCAATGTGTAGGGAGTAATATTGCTCTGCACTGTGAATACAAAATTAGAGTAGGTATAGACTATGAGAATCCATTATCAACAGCTGCATCACTTGAGAAATTCACATAGAAGGAGATATGGTGGCTTAGATGTCCGTGGAAGGTTTACTGAATCGGTGTAGGTTTAGAGGGTCCAGGGTTAGTATTGTGGATCCCAATGATGCAAGAGCTCACAAATTAAGTAATAGGATGTCAAGGAAAGCCGTTGAAATGCATGTAATACGCATAATAGAAGAAGTTGTAAAAGTCTATTCCTCAGTAAAACCAGTGATAGAGACCATACAGAAAATGCCATACATTCATGTGTGTACAACCACCTATAGTAGTAATATGCTGGATTAATAGTATATGGAACAGTAGGAGTTCCCGCATAGCATAGTAGATAATGCCCTGCATAGCACAAATCCTATAGAAAATGCGATCTATAACTCGTTTCAGTATGGAGGCTGCACTAAGAAGATGTGAGACACATGTACCTGGGACGCTTACCTGCATGAGCCGCAAGAATGAGAGCAGAGATGTAAGATAGGATGCCCGCAGTGGGTCTCAGGAAGCTGCGGAGTCCATGTTTTCACTATAACTCGGCTTGGGAACCGTCTCCTGTTGCCTAACCGTTTGGAGTACCATTCAACCTTCTACCATAAACAGGCAAGAAGGCATCTACTTGAACACAATGTATATCACCAAATGACCATAAAGGGACACGAAGTACAATTTCATAAACTTTATTAATTGATAAAAAGACCAACAGTACACACAATGTCAGTATTAAAAATTGTATATATAAGGCGGTAATACAAATAGTAGCCAAGACATATGGCTCCCCTCCCATGCATAGAAGACCCCGATTACCCCTCCTATATAGGGTAAAGAAAAACCCTTATCACAGTGTTGGCAAAAACCAACACACCCTCAATACCAAACATATATGAATTAGAGCAGTGCTTAACTGAGCTAACCTGATGAGCAGCAGCACACACACAGTACAGCAACAAGGCACATACGCTCCATCACAATATACCTGAGGGACACTTGGAAAGGAGAACATGGGCTTCCAAGCAGAGAGGAGAGCCTACCCCGACGCACGTTTCGCTCCGCTTTCTCAAGGGGCGTATCTAAATCAAACCCTCTAACCCCTAAATATATCCATGTTAATCAGATAAAAATATAAAGCGCATGTGTTTGAACTGACCTCACTACCATATGCATGCTGGGAGCACGTCATATCTCCACGCCATCCCGCCGCCGTCGATGACATCACGACAACGCGAGAAGACGGCCGCCAGCCATCCAGCCGCCTGCAAAGTCCCACGGTACCGTGATGTCACTACGGAAAACCCGCGAGATGACGTCCACCACACAGGTAAATAGCCGCAAAACCCTCGCGACACTACATCATCATCGCAGGGGTGCGCACCCAATATGAGTCATGAATGCGGCCATACGCCGCAATAGTGACGTGCCAAGGAAACACCCTACACTCGCGAGACTTCATCCGTCTCTACCCGTCAACTATCAAGAATAACAAATTACAGGGGCAATGATAATTGTACAAAATCTGAGAGGCAAGCACTTAAGGAAATAGAACAATGGTCAGATGTCGTAATAAAACCTGCGGACAAAGGTGGGAATATTGTCCTATGGCCGTCAATAATGTACGAAAGAGAAGCACTAAGGCAGCTACGTAATAGTGATTGCTATAAGAAATTGACCTTTAATCCACTCATAAAATTTAAACAGGAGTTGATGGATATCCTCCAAAGGGAAGTGGATTATGGGATAATAACAGCGAAACAGCATAACTTCCTATTGCCTAAGCACCCGGTAATTCCCACATTATATCTGTTACCGAAGGTACACAAAGACCCTCTGAATCCACCTAGACGACCTATAATTGCTGGTATTGATGGAGTGAGTGATGCCATTTGCAAGTATGTTGACTACTTCCTACAATCATTGGTGGAAGAATTGCCATCTTTCTTAAAAGATACAACAGACATATTGAAAAAAATAGAGGAGATCCATCTGGAACCTGATATGTATATAGCCACATGTGATGTGGAATCCTTGTATACATCTATCAACCACTGTGACGGCTTGGATGCAGTCTCATTCTATTTAAATAGCTCCAACATGGACAGACGTAAGTGTGATTTTCTCCTGTTGCTTTTGGAGTATATCCTGACGCATAATTTTTTCATGTTTGGGGGGTCCTTCTACCTACAGCTCCGGGGCACAGCAATGGGGGTGGCCTGTGCACCCTCGTATGCTAATTTGTTCCTGGGGCTGTGGGAGAGGGGGATCCTCCAGACAGACCCCCTGCCAGAGGCCAATGGCGTCCAATATTGGGGACGCTATATTGATGACATCGTTGTAATCTGGCAGGGGACCCCTGAAACTTGATAATTTTGTGGGACAGTTGAATATCAATGCACTCAACATCAAACTTACCTTCAAGGTGGCCCGCACAAAGATGGAGTTTTTGGATGTCATGTTCCATGTGGATTCAGAGGGTCGGATGGCAACTGACCTATATAGGAAAGAAACCTCGGTGAATGCAGTATTGCATGCCAGCTCTTCACATCCTGGTAATCTGATCTTTGAGGAAGCGATTCCAAGACAGAGGCTATGGAAAGAGATGTATCGAGAGGGCATACAACAGAGCAAAACTCACCAGTAGAAGAGATCTACTCTACAAAAAGGTGAGACGTGAAGACCAACCAGTGGTCAGATTCATTACGAACTTTAATCCCAGGTGGAAGGCAGTTAATGCTGCCCTAACCAAATACTGGGATATCCTCACACAGGATCCACAACTACAGGATGCCATACCAGACCGCCCATCTATAACATATCGTAGGGCAAAGAACTTGTGAGACCATCTGACTCGGAGCCTGTATATTCGTAAATCCCCCAACCCCTTTGGAACAAAGGGAACTCCATGGGGGAGTAGTGCTTGCGGGAAGTGTGTAGCATGTAGGAATATGGAAAGAGGTTCTCATTTCCAAAACTTTGATCATGGGAAGACATTCAAAATTACACATACCATCAACTGTGCCACGGTGGGTGTCATATATTGGGCCATTTGCCCGTGTGACCTCATATATGTGGGGATGACGTCACGGCAGTTGAGAAGAAGGGTGAGAGAACATGTTTTATCCATAGATGCAGCCAAAGACTAAGAGGATTTAACATCATTGAAAACACTCCCTCGTCACTTTAAAGAAAGGCACGAATCAGACGGATCTTTGTTGCGAGTTAGAGGAATTGATAGGATTATTATGTCACCAAGAGGAGGTAATCTAAAGAAGATCCTCGCTCAGGGAGAAATAAAGTGGATTTTCCTCCTCAACACAATATCACCTCATGGTCTAAATGAGGGCATTACTTATGCCCCTTTCTTATAGATATCTCTATAGACACCTTTATTGTTTGGGTGGCTTGGGTCATTCACCTCCCAAAACATCCCTCCCTCCCTCCCCCCCTCCTCTCTCTTTTTCCTTCTTTTTCCTTTCCCTCCCCCCCTTTTTCTCCCCTTTTTCTCCCCTTTCTCTTTTAAGCCTTTGGCTTTGGTGACCTTATATACAACCATGTAACCTGGCTTGTTGCCTGCTTGGAGTGGTACGTGTTTCTGCTCCTCTTCCTCTCTTGTTCCCCTGCGGCCCGGTGACCTACATCGATGCTTACGGATCATTGTTTTAATATTAAACTTTTTTTAATTTCAGTATGTTTTTAATACAACATATATATTGTATTATTCTAACTCCATATATCCATGTTTTTTCAGATTATGTTGATTGTAGATGAGATGACAGATTGGAGATCTTCCCGGACATGTGAAGGACCTCTTTTTGGACTATGCAGTTGGGCAAATTTGTTATCCTTTGTTTTTATCCTCTTTATATTGTATAAATATGTAAATGTGTATCCAAATGGGAGGGAGGACCTTGGATACAATCCTATTAGGCTTTGGATAGCCCCATGTATGATGATGGGGTGGCACCTTCTTGGCATATGAATCCATATATATTTTTTTCTGTGCTATGTATTTATATTATCTATGTATTCCACATGATTATTAGTTAGATGGCTATATATTTTTCTTATGACAAATGAATTATTACTTTTTTATGTATTTATTACCTTTCGTACTCGCTTCTGTTCATATAATATTGCACTTGTCACTTTTCTTTTGCATGTTCACAGCACTGAGCACTTTATGCACCTCACGCACTGGCACCTTCTTTCGTCTTGAGTTTATTATGCACTAAGCATTTTATGGTATATATTTTATATACGTTATATGTACTAATAACATTCGATGTCAAGCATGCTTATCATTTGATTCGATAATGATTTCATTTGATTTTAAAAAAGTCGGGTTTACTTGGTGTAGAAGGTCACATGATTTGAATGTGATCAGGTGACGATAGGTGACCTTATAATGCAGGATTTCACTTTTCTGTTTTATATGTATTCAGCCTGTTGGTACTACTATACCATTTTATTTCATAGAATGGGGTGTTTGTTTTTATCTTGCCTTATTTCTGTACTTTGTCCTTTTGTTTTTTGAACTCGCTGGGTGCCCCCACGGGCTTAGTCTCGCGATTATTGACGGGCTTCTCACGCCTCTGTATAGAGACGGATGAAGTCTCGCGAGTGGAGGGTGTTTCCTTGGCACGTCACTATTGCGGCGTATGGCCGCATACATGACTCATATTGGGTGCGCGCCCCTGCGATGATGACGTAGTGTCGCGAGGGTTTTGCGGCTATTTACCTGTGTGGTGGACGTCATCTCGTGGGTTTTCCGTGGTGACGTCATGGTACCGCGGGACTTTGCAGGCATATGGTAGTGAGGTCAGTTCAAACACATGTGCTTTATATTTTTATCTGATTAACATGGATATATTTAGGGGTTAGAGGGTTTGATTTAGATACGCCCCTTGAGAAAGCGGAGCGAAACGTGCGTCGGGGTAGGCACTCCTCTCTGCTTGGAAGCCCGTGTCCTCCTTTCCAAGTGTCTCTCAGGTATATTGTGATAGAGCGTATGTGCCTTGTTGCTGTACTGTGTGTGTGCTGTTGCTCATCAGGTTAGCTCAGTTAGGCACTGCTCTAATTCATATATGTTTGGTATTGAGGGTGTGTTGGTTTTTGCCAACACTGTGATAAGGGTTTTTCTTTACCCTATATAGGAGGGGTAATCGGGGTCTTCTATGCATGGGAGCGGAGCACGGGCGTAGGAACCGGGGGGGACGGGGGGGCACAAATCCCCCCCAGGAAATAATGGGGGGGGACATGTATGTAAAAATCCCCCCCAGCGGCAGCACAATGTGTGCGGCGGTTGCGGGGCACAGGGAGATGAACGCTTCCATTGTGGAAGCGTTCATCTCCACAGTTATCTGTATCGCCGTCCCCAGGACAGCAATACAGATGGCTGTGCTGCGGAGCAGGAGAGGGAGAGGCGTCTCCCTTCCCTGCTCCTCTGATAGGCTGCCGGCACTAGGCCGGCAGCCTATCAGATGTTGGTACAGGCGGCGCGATGACGTCATCGCGCCGTCTGTGAGCCGTACAGCGCGGGACACAGGCCGGAAGAGGCCTGCATCGCATCGCTGTGACAGATGGAGGTAAGTATAAGTGTTTTGTGTGTGTGTGTGTGTGTGTTTTTTTTTTTTTAACTGGACCCACTGGCTCAATAGGGGGGGGGGGGATCGGAGAGAGAGATTTTTGGCACTTAGGGGGCGGAAAACTATGTGGGCGTGGCTTGAGGGTGGGCGGGGACACGGGCCCCATAAGTGCTGTCCCCCCCAGATTTTTGGGGCTTCCTACGCCCTTGGAGCGGAGCCATATATCTTGGCTACTATTTGTATTACCGCCTTATATATACAATTTTTAATACTGACATTGTGTGTACTGTTGGTCTTTTTATCAATTAATAAAGTTTATGAAATTGTACTGTGTGTCCCTTTATGGTCATTTGGTGATATATTATATAGTCACGCATTCTGTTGTGATTGAGTTATGTTGGCATTTGAACACAATGTAGTGAAAACAGAGAACAACAAAAAAAAAACAATTCGACATAGGTATAAGAAGTAACAATAGCGCAATAGCACAGTGAGCAAGCGTTCTAGTCAGTGGGGGAGGAATTATGACATGTAGTTTCACCCTTTGACAGGAGAAAGATCCAGATGGAAACCCGGAGGGTCAGAGTGTATAGTGTAAACAACAGAATAAGACAAGTGGTATATAGTTATAGGATGGATGAAGGCACAGATAGCCAGAGTAAGGAAGATATACAAAAGAGCACAGAAGTAGGATCATCTCACTCTCCCATGGGAAGTCTTCTGGGGGTAGAGCTCAAGGCACTTCTCTTATTCTTGTGGGATTTTGGGGTGCGTTGTCTTTCCCAAGGTTCCATTGATGGCAGTTCTGGGAGAGATGATAAATCCTGGATGGGATCCCAGTTTTGTATACCCAGCAAATTGATGTTTAGATGTTCATATACTGGGACTAAGTCCATGAACGTGGAGACAGACATTCTGCGACCAGCATACATAAATGAGAGTCCAAAAGGGAACGCCCATCTGTATGGTGTATTATGTGACCTGATCCAGTCTGTCAGGGGCTTTAGGGCTCTCCTTTTTTTTTTAAGGTCCACTGGACCAGGTCTTGAAAAATTGAAATATCGTGACCATCCCAAATCACTGAACTGGTCTGGCGCGCTTTAACTAGGATGACCTCTTTCACAGCGAAGCTCAAAAATGTGCAGATTATATCCCTTGGAGGGGCAGCGGTGGCTGGTTTAGGCTTCAGAGCCCTATGAGCTTTTTCTAAAATCACTCCATGGGCTGAGTCTGGTCCTAGAGGAGACAGGCAGATCTGGGTGACGGTGTGAGTGATATCACTTGCGGCCACCGATTCCGGTATGCCCTGGAAACGCAAGTTTTTACGTCTCCCATGATTCTCCTGGTCCTCCAGGGCACAGTATAAGGAATTTGAAGTAGACTTAATAGAGCGCAGGTGTTGGGAGACCGCCGTTTGGTGGTGAACAATGGCCGTATAGGAGTCTTCCAGGGATTCAACCCTTTTCCCAATATGCCGGACATCCTGCATTATTACAGCCAGCTCAGTGCTCAGGGGTTCAAGCGCTGAAGCTAGGGAGGAGGTCAGCGTTTCTTTTAGGTAGGAGTGAGCGATAGGCAGGCTGTTGGGTTCCTCTTCACCTCCCTGTGCAGCGTTCAGAAGCTCCTTCAGGCGGCTTGTAGCGCGCTGTAATATCTGCGCGATCCTGCTGTCACGAGGTATGTAAGTGGCGGAAGCTTTTTTGATAAATTTATCCATGTCACCTCCACCGGACGCAGTCTTCTGTTGTCCTGAGGTGTCACTAGGTTTAGATATTCCGATTTTCATCCATAATTGGATCACCAAGCAGTGGGGCCAAGCAGATCGGGTGATGTTATACATGGAGCAGCAGTCTCAGGCAGCCATCCACTGCAGGCACTAGCTCTGCCCCCCAGACTTTGCGAATATTTTGTATATAGTGATATATATTGGTATTTTCGAATATTCTACTTTTTTTTTTTTTTTCCATCAGTAACCTCCCTTTTTGCTTGTGGCCCAATGAGAAAGCTGCAATGTCTTTGAGCTTAGCAACATCCCTAGCAACCAATAGTTGCCTTTTCTACAGTTTATTACAGTTCTGAGAGAGACAGCAGTGTTATAGCTGTGCTCTCTCTTTTCCATTTGTCACATTACATTAGATAGTTAGTTAGTTTATATATATATATATATATATATATATATATATATATTACAGATAGTTAGGGGGGGGTAGTCAGTGTGGGTTAGGCTATTTTCACACTAGCGACAGGACGGATCCGACAGGCTGTTTAGCCTGTTGGATCCGTCCTGCCGCTAGTTCAAGTGTGTCACCGGACTGCCGCTTCGTCCCCATTGACTATAATAGGGATGGGTGCAGAGTTCTGGCGCAGCGCGAGAGGCTGCCGGACTAAATGTCCGACATGTCGTAGTTGTAGTCAGACCTGTTAAAATGGGAAGTTTCACGTATTGCGCCCAAATATTTGCATCATTATTGCCGATTTGCGCAATCTCAAATATTTTGGAGCACTCTTTCTGCATATAAAGCTATTGTAATGTTCTGCCGTGCCAACCATTTTTTCCAGTCTGAAACTTCAAACAGAAAATTGTAGCTATAGTGACCCACACCTGTATTGCGTGCGCATTACCTGAATATTACATTGACGATTTTCGCAATGTAGAAAATCATTTGTGATTATATGACGAATATTCTACCAAATATTTGCGAAATATCGCAAATTTGAATATTGCCCCTGCCACTCATCACTAAAGATCTCACTGCCTCAGGTCCTCTATGGCTCTGCCAGTGATTCCCTATGCTGAAACTAAATCTCCTGACAACTTGGCCCTTTGGAGCATACGTTTTGAGCTGAGGGCAGAAATACCAACATATGGCAAGATGTCATGCACAGATAGTTGTGACCTCACCTATAGATGTTCCATGTGATGCCATGTCTATTGTTTTATTGGCCATAAGTAATTTAAAAACAGCCTTAGACTACATGCACACGAACTTATTTTGTTTCCGTGTCCGTTTCATTTTTTTTGCGCACAGGATGCGGACCCATTCATTTCAATGGGTCCGCAAAAAATGCTGACAGCATACCGTGTACTATCGGCATCCATATGCCCGTTCCGTTGCCAGGCAAAAAAAGTAGAGCATGTTCTATTCTTGTCCGCTTTGTGGACAAGGATAGGTATTACAATGGATCCGCAAAAAAAAAAAAAAAAGAATCCGCCAAAAAAAAAACGAATGCCATACGGACTTCAGTTTTTTTTTTTTTGCAGATCCGCAATTTGTGGACCGCAAAAAACATACAATCGTGTGCATGTAGCCTTATAACTAGGTGGCTCATACTCCTGATGGGACACATTGGGGTGGCCATGATTCCACTCATTAGAGTAAGGCCTCTTGCACACGAAAGTAGTTTTTTTCTGTTTCTGTTCCGTTTTTGTGGATTCTGTTTACGGTCCGTATGCAGAACCAAACATGTCAATAGTTCCGCAAAAAAAAGAATGTACTCCGTATGCATTCCGTTTCTGTATTTCCGTATATCCGTTCCACTGAAAGACAGAACTTGTCCTATTATTGCCTGCAAATAACGATCCGTGGCTCCATTCAAGTCAATGGGTCCGCAAAAAAAATATGGAATGCATAAGAAACACATCCATATGTCTTCGGTTTTTGCGGAATCATGCCCACTCTGCCCATGTGTTTACTGTTAAAACACATTGCTGCAGATTACATTAATGGATTAAAAAATTTATGTTTCTGTTTGCGATCCACAAACAACGGATTGCATATGGAAACCATACGGATATTTTTTTGCGGGACTACGGAACTGAAACGGAGCGGAAACACAACAGAAAAAAAAAACGGAACAGGTCCGTTAAAAATGGACCGCAAAATTCTGAAAAAGCCATACGGTCGTGTGCAAGAGGCCTAAGATGTGTAATTTAAAGAAGTGTTAAAAAAGACTCATGCTGTTGGACTGAGGACATGGGGCAAGGAACTTTGGGAAGGCGGGATCACCCAGATTGACATTCATGCATCCAGCCAATGAGCAGCCAGGCAGCCCTGTGATGTCACAGCCCTATAAATACGGCAGCCATTTTAGATTCTGCCATTTTCCAGCGTTCTGAGGACAGAGACAGATGTGAGAAGGCGTTAGGGACAACAATTGTAAAAATGATGGTAGGAAAAAAAAATCGAAAAACGATTTATAAGTGCTGGGAAAGGATAGGGAGGAATCATTTCACAGCATCTAATGCAGGGAGAGACATCAGAAGGCACTGGGGACATTAATAGGAAAGTGATTTACAAGTGCAGGAAAAGATTATTTGGGGATACAAAGAGTCATTAGACAGCTCTGTCATTCCAGCTTTGTTATTGGGCTGCAAGTGTTATGTTAAAAAGCCTTTAGTGGCTTATATCTTAGTATCTTATTCAGTACTAAAAGAAATATATATTCTCAGTTCACTTCTGCAGTTATTTCTGTTGAAAGAGTATAGGGGCGTATTTCAGTACAACAACAAAAAATCTATACGCACTGCACTGTTGCAGTTATTTCTGGTGAAAGCGTATAGGGGCGTATTTCAGTGCAACAAGAAAAATATATACACACTGCAGCAGTTATTTCTGTTGAAAGCGTATAGGGGTATAGGGGTATAGGGGCGTATTACATTAAAATAAAATATATATATAAATATATATATATATATATATATATACACTCCACTGTTGCAGTTATTTCTGGTGAAAGCGTATAAGGGCGGATTTCAGTCCAACAAGAAAAATATATTATAATAATAATCATAATAGATGCCGGATGACTGGGACACTCCATGACCTTCCCAGGAGTTTGGATTTGGCGATGCTGTTATATGTGGTAAAATCTTTTGTGACTTATTTTGGTGTAAAAAAAAAATTGTGTTCAGCAATAAGAACTTTACTTATATGTGGTAAAATCCTTTTTTTAAATATTTCGATGGGAAAGAAATCTTGAATTCAACATTAAGCGCTGCACTTATATGCAGTAAAATCTTTTTTGAAATATTTAGGTGGAAAAATAGCTTGTAATCAGCATTAACCACTGCACTTATATGCGGGAAATACAAGATTACACTCACCTGTAATAGCTTTTCTATAAGCCCATGACAGCACCCTTGTGAGACCGCCTCCATCTCATCAGTTTATAGCGAGAACATGTCCTGGAAAATATTCAAACATACACATATTCTAATATATATATATATATATATATATATATATATATTTTTTTTTTTTTTATTTTTTCTTTATATACATATTTATTTATTTATTTATAAAAAAAAAAAATTTTGGGGAGAGAATAAATGACGGGTGCTGTCGTGGGCTTATGGAAAAGTGATTACTGGTGAGTGTAATCTTGTATTTCCCTATCGCCCATGACATCACCCCTGCGAGACGATTGGCTAGTAATCCAAATTAGGGAGGGACCACTGCCTGAAGAACTTTTCTCCCAAAAGACAACTAAACTTTGGATCCTAACTCTAATCTGTAATGTTTAAAGAAAGTACATGGCGACTGCCATGTGGCTGCCCTGCAAATCTGCTCCAGAGATGCATCCGCCCTCTCTGCCCAAGATTTGGACACTGACCTAGAGGAGTGAGCTCCAAATCTGGGAGGGAGTAATCTTCCTGCAGATGAGTAGGCCAAATTTATTGCACCCACAATCCATCTGGAAAAGGTCTTGGAAGATGCTGGCTGACCACGGTTTTTAACCCCATATTGCACGAACAGTCTGGAAGTCTTTCTCCACTACTCTGTGGCGGCCAGATATTGTGAAAGACATCTTTTGACATCTAGGGTATGTAACTTCCACATCCTGTGTCCTGTGGAACATAGATACAACTTTGGGCAGGAAGGAAGGTGAAGTATAAGGAGGTGAAGTAGAAAACAATGCGATTTCACCTACTCTCCTGACTGAGGTGATTGCCACCAGAAACGCTGTCTTGAATTATAAGAGCTTTAAGGAAAGATCTTAAATTGGCTCAAAGGGTGGTTTCATCAAGCTGTTTAGGGCGAGATTAAGGTCCCAGGAAGGTATAGAAGATACATACAGGCCTAATATGGCTTATTGCCTTGAAAAAGCGTTTGACCCAAGGATGTTTGGCAAGGGGGTAATCGAAAAAAGAACTGGGGGCTGAGACTTGTACTTTCAAGGTGCTAGGCCTTAATTTTCTTTCTAAGCCTTTTTGCAGAAAATCCAATATAATAGTGATTGGTGGCTGACTCAATACATTCACCGGATCTCTGCAGAAGGACAGGAAGGCTTTCCAGATTCTTAAATAAATAACAGATGTTACTTTTCTTCTAGCTGAAAGGAGGGTAGAGACTACTAGTTTGGATAAAACCCTTTGCTTCTAGAATTTCCCCCTCAGGAACCACACTGTCAGCTGTATCTGCTGTGCATCTGGATGCAGGATAGGTCCTTGATGCAGGAGATCTGGTCTGACCGGCAGGATCCAGGGGTCTGAGATCAAGAGTCTCCTCAGCCAGGTGAACCATGGTCTGTGCAAGTGCAAGATAATGCACCTGGGGCGTAAAAACCCAAGAGCAGAATATAAAATCAGTGATACAGTACTAACCTCAGTATCTGAGGAAAGGGATTTAGGGGTCATTATATCAGACGACCTAAAGGTGGGCAGACAATGTCATAGAGCAGCAGGTAATGCCAGCAGAATGCTTGGGTGTATAGGGAGAGGCATTAACAGTAGAAAGAGGGAGGTGCTCGTGCCGCTCTACAGAGCACTAGTGAGACCTCATTTGGAGTATTGTGTGCAGTACTGGAGACCATATCTGCAGAAGGATATTGAAACTTTGGAGAGAGTTCAGAGAAGAGCTACTAAACTAGTACATGGATTGCAGGACAAAACTTACCAGGAAAGGTTAAAGGACCTTAACATGTATAGCTTGGAAGCAAGAAGAGACAGAGGGGATATGATAGAAACTTTTAAATACATAAAGGGAATCATCACGGTAAAAGAGGAGAGAATATTTAAAAGAAGAAAAACTGCTACAAGAGGACATCGTTTTAAATTAGAGGGGCAAAGGTTTAAAAGTAATATCAGGAAGAATTACTTTACTGAGAGAGTAGTGGAATAGCCTTCCTGCAGAAGTGGTAGCTGCAAATACAGTGAAGGAGTTTAAGCATGCATGGGATAGGCATAAGGCCATCCTTCATATAAGATAGGGCCTGGGGCTATTCATAGTATTCAGTATATTGGGCAGACTAGATGGGCCAAATGGTTCTTATCTGCCGACACATTCTATGTTTCTATGTCTATGTTTCTATGTCTGCGGGGCCAGAAGGTCGTAATCAGAATGACTTTTGTCCGGTATTGCCGTAGTTTCTGCAAGACCCGAGGGATGAGTTTTAGTGGAGGGAAGACGTACAGTAGACAATCTGGCCAGGGGAGGGAGAGTGCGTCTACACCCGTAGGAGAATCCTGTATGGTGAGTTCATGTAAAATTTTATTTTTTGTCACAAGTTAGTGGAATATGAGACTTTGTAAGAAAAAAAAATTTCCGCTAACTTGTGCAAAAAAAATAATAATCTTCTATGAACTCGCCATGTCCCTCACGGAATACCTTGGGGTGTCTTCTTTCTAAAATGGGGTCACTTGTGGGGTATTTATACTGCCCTGGCATTTGAGGGGCCCCTAAAACGTGAGAAGTAGTTTGGAATCCAAATGCGTAAAAATGCCCTGTGAAATCCTAAAGGTACTCAATGGATTTCGGGCCCCTTTTCGCATCTTGGCTGCAAAAAAGTGTCACTCATATGGTATCGCCGTACTCAGGAGAAGTAGGGCAATGTGTTTTGTTGTGTATTTTTACATATACCCATACTGTGTGTGAGAAATATCTCTGTAAATGACTTTTTCCATATTTTTATACAAAGTTGTCAATTTACATAGATATTTCTCTCACCCAGCATGGGTATATGTAAAAATACACCGCAAAACACATTGCCCTACTTCTCCTGAGTATGGTGATACCACATGTGTGACACTTTTTTGCAGCCTAGGTGGTAAAGGGGCCCAAATTCCAATAAGTACCTTTTAGGAGGGCATTTTAAGGCATTTGGATTCCAGACTTCTTATCAGGCTTTAGGGCCCCGAAAAATGCCAGGGCAGTATAAATACCCCACATGTGACCCCATTTTGGAAAGAAGACACTCCAAGGTATTCCGTGAGGGGCATGGCGAGTTCACAGAATATTTTTTTTTGGCACAAGTTAGTGGAAATTGACTTTTTTTGTCTCCCCTTCCGCTCACTTGTGACAAAAAGTTCAATCTTTCATGGACTCAATATGCCCCTCAGCGAATACCTTGGGGTGTCTTCTTTCCAAAATGGGGTCATTTGTGGGGTGTGTTTACTGTTCTGGCATTAGACCATTAAACAAATGAACAGGTGGAGGGGAAGATTAGGGGAAGAGAGGGAGGGGGGGGGGAGCGGGTGAGGGTGAAGAAAATGTACGACCAGATCATGGATATCATGCAGCAAAGATCTCCAACTAAAACAGTGGGGGGGGGGGGGTATTCTATGAGAGCAGCGAGGCGCGATAGGTACACCATGGGGACCATGTTGCTTGAAATACTGCAGTTGTTCTCATCTCCCAACTGGCTATCTGTTCTAGTCTATAAATGCTATCACATTTGGACAACCAGTGTGTCAGTGCAGGTGCCTCAGCAGATTTCCAGTTGTGGGCTATCAGAACTCTAGCAGCAACTAGGAGTGTAGAGATTAAGGTCTTCATATGTCTGTTGACCTTCATGTCCAGTGACAAGCCCAAAAGGAACAGTTTAGCTGTGGGGGTACATTTGGTTTTTCTGATTGAGGAGAGTGTGGAACATATTGCACTCCAGAATGTTGAGATTTTTGTACATTCCCACCAAATGTGGAGAAAGGTACCAATATTGGCGTGACATCTCCAACATATGGGATCGACAGTCGGGTAAATTAAGTGGAGACGTTCTGGAGTGTAGTACCATCTAGTCAGCATTTTGTACACATTCTCCTGTAGCCGTACACACCTGGAGACTCTAGGAGACGAGGCCAACAGGACTTTCTTTTCCATAGGTGTAAAGCGCTTTGTTAGGTCACCTTCCCATTTATCAAGAAACTTATATTTCTGTGGGCTCCTGAGAGAGACCATTATCGCATAATGCGGTGCTGGGGCGCCGGTGGTCGCCGCGCACGTCTGCGCCATTTATAGGTTAGAGTAGTTTCCCACTTGCAGAGGCTTCCTTGTCGTGGAAAGTGGGCATATGCTCTTTGATCAAACTGTAAACTAATGCCTCTTATGCACAGCATACAATGTATTACAAATTGTGCGGATACGCCACGTAATTATGCTGATACAGTCATTACATCAAAAGCATAGTGTTGAGGATGTGCGATCCAGATTCACTCTCTAGTATATATCCATTATCGCATACAGTTTTGATATTTTTTTCCTAGGGTCAGCTGCTGCTAGGACAAGGGATTCAAATTGAGAGGAGGTTACAAGGGGCGCGTTCAGGCTTTTATGCAGGATGCGCTTAATAGTATGTTTCTGCATAAAAGAAAGTCACTGTAACTGAGGGTGAGATAACTGGTCATCTAAAGAGAGGTCAGAGTCAGCGCCCAATAGATCTACCAGCGGCAAGGTGATTTTAGAGCTATCCTTCGGGAGGGAATCCCGAAATGCCTTGGAAGAGGACCAGAGGACGTCTCTGACTTGATATACAGGGGAAGTATCAGTGGAAGATAGCAGATGGGGTGCAAGGCACAAATGCCAATGTGATATGGTTGCCCTGGTCATGTGGCTTAGAGAAGGGAAATCCTTTGATAGGGAAGTGACCTGCCTATAAAGAAGAGCTCTAATCGGGGTATCTGCCATGCCATTTTCTAATTCCAGGTCTAATCTATCTGGAGGGAGTCTGAACCACTCTAGGCAACGCTGAGCCTGAATTGCTTTGTGATATAGGGACACATCCGGTAATCCCATTCCACCTCTAGAACTATGTTGGATCAACAGATTATGAGGGAGCCTCGGTCTACGTTTATTCCAAAGAAAGGTAGCGAACATCTTTCTAATAGACGAGAAAAATGATGTGGGTAGAGAGATAGGTAGGACTTGCATGTAGTATAAAACTTTCGGCAGTAGGACTGACTTGATCAATGTCCTCTTGCCAAACCAGAATGTGAATGGAATGTCCCAAGCGTCAATCGTTTTTTGAAGGGCCAGAATGAGAGGTTTGAAATTGTCATTGTATAGATCTCGGGGATCAGCTGTAATATTAACCCCTAAAAACTTAATCGACGAGGATGACCACAGGTAAGGAGTTTTAATTTGAAGAAAGGCTTGGCGTTGCCTGCTGAGGGTGACGTTTAGTACTTGTGACTTACTTGGATTAATCAAAAAATTTGATAGTTGGCCAAATGTCTCAAATTGGGAACAGACCGCCGGAAAGGCTCCCTCCAGGTTGGTTATGATGAGTAGTAAATCATCTGCAAATGCTGCTAATTGGTGGTGTTTCCCTTGAATTGTCACTCCTTTTATGTCTCCATCCTGTCGTATGGCTTGGAAAAGACATTCCACCGTCAGGACGAATAGAAAGGGCGACAGTGGACACCCCTGCCTCGTACCATTGCTTATCTTGAAAGCAGGGGAAAGAATACCATTGACCCGCACTTGGGCAGTGGGGTTCACATACATGGACATAATAGCTGTGACAAATTGCTTTGGGATGCCGAATTTAAGCAGGGCTCTTTGCATGAATAACCAATCGACCCAATCAAAAGCCTTCTCAGCGTCTGTCCCCAGTAGAGCTAAGGGAATGTTATGCCGTCTGGCGAAGTGTATTATGTTCACTAGTCTCGTCGTATTCATCCTGCCTTCCCGGCCAGCCACAAACCCCACCTGTTCAGCGTTTATTAAGGATGGCAGAAACTGCTGTAGCCGTGTTGCTAGCAGTTTAGCGAGTATCTTCAGGTCGATATTAAGGAGAGAGATGGGTCTGTAGCTGGCGCAGGAGGAAGGGTCTTTCCCCTCTTTAGGAAGGATAGTGATTACAGCGGCAAGCATTTGAGGTGGAAGGGGAGAGGAACATAATACCGCATTGCAGAGGGCTAGAAGTCGAGGCATCAGGATATCCTGAAATGTCCTGTAATACGAGGCGGGTAGGCCATCAGGACCGGGGCTTTTATGGAGGGGAAGGCTCTTAAGTGTACTGGATAGTTCTTGTAGCGTGAATGGTTGTAAAAGGTCTTGAGCTTGGGCATTGGTGAGTGAGGGAAGGCGCAGTTTAGATAGCCAGTTATCTATGATCTCACTTCTCTGTTGTATGCAGGAGGTGTCCTCAGCAGATCTAATATTATATAAAGAATGATAAAAGTCACTGAACCTCTTAGCGATCTTTTCAGTAGACATCAATAATTTTGAATCAGAGTCTTTAATAGAGTGAATGTATGAGTGAGTTTTCCTCTTTTTCAAAGAGGCCATCATGAACTTAGAAGCTTTATCTCCGTGCGCAAAGTGTTTATATTGTGCAGAGAGGTAAAGCCTGGCGGTTCTAGAATTCAGAATATTTTTCAATTCAGAGCGCAAGAGAGACAGCTTATCTAGGGTACTCTGGTCAGTATGTTTTTTATGGAGAGACTCAAGGGACTGAATTTCCTTTTGTAAAGAATGGATCTTAGATTCTCTCTGTCTACGTAGATAAGAACAGAGGGAGATAATATGCCCGCGGATAACCGCTTTATGCGCTTCCCAAACAGTACCCAGTTGTACCTCACCTGTCTCGTTCATCGAAAAATATTCTGATAAGCACTTACGAATATCCGAAACACTGTCCTGCTGGGATAGGATCGTCTCATCGAGTCTCCAGGTGTACTGAGGTTTGGGAAGAAAAGAGAATTGTAAGTCAAGGAATACTGGAGCGTGATCTGAAAGTAGCATGCTCCCAATGGAGGAGCCCCGACATGCCGACAATAGGTTGGGGGGAACAAATAAGTAATCCAGCCTTTGGTAAGACCTATGGGCCCCCGAATAAAACGTGAAATCCTTTACTGAAGGATTCAGCGTCCTCCAGGCATCCACAAGCCCCACCGAAGCCAGGCCTGACCTGATCCTCTGCAACGCCCCATAGGACAAGGATGATGTACCTTTTGAGGAATCAATCAAATGATCTAATGCCACATTGGCATCGCCTCCCAGGATGATGGTTCCCTCGGCAAAATCCCGGAAAACGGGGAGTATGCGACAGAGCCAATCAGCCTGTCCTATGTTAGGTGCATATATGGAGCCCAGAGTTATAACATGTGTGCCTATGGAACCCTTTATAAACAGATATCGGCCATCATCATCAAGCAGCGTGGAGCTAACCACCATAGGAGTGTTCTTGTGAATAGCTATTGAAACCCCTCTAGAAGAGCCACTGCAGGAGGGGGCATGGAACCACTTATTAAATGTCAGTTTAGACATAGTAGGAACGTGTCCACTCCTGAAGTGAGTCTCCTGCAAATGAGCAAAGTTCACCTTCTGTTTCTTCAGAGTCATGCATATTTGAGAACGTTTAGCTGGAATACTCATCCCCTTAACGTTGAAAGTACAAATCCTAATGTCCGCCATCATAAGAAATCAGGATGGGGTCCCTCTGCATCAATATGAAATAAGACCAAACTGGGCCTACACGACAAGGAGGGGGAGAGGGGGGGGGGAAGTCAGAGGGGTAGAAGGGGAAACACAGATCATCAGCAAAACTGAGTGCCAATAGAAAGTAGTGAGTAAGCATATGGTAAAACATATGGCAGTATCGCCAAAAAGAGCAGAGTGGGCAATAAAAACGTAACGACCTAAACAGGTAAAGAGCAAATAGAACAAAATGGGGTGCATTCTGAAGGGTGATCACCTATAAACATTAGCCTAAGAAGGTAAACAACAGTACACATTCAACTATCAGTGTATCTATAGATACTTATCCGATGGTAGGTTGATGCACCACAGTATACAAAAAGTCCCGCATTATAGGCAGAGTGAGGGGAGTCAAGTGTCTTCATCTCGGAAGGTGGGCTTCTTAGGTGTATTTTTTCCTGCTTTCCTCTTGCCTCGGCCCTCTGTGGATTTGCTTGCTGGGATCCATGGTGCTGGTGATGGAAGCTCCGGCAGATCCGTGAGGTCCGTAGCCGCATTCCAATCGGGTATTCCCAGATCTGCAAGATCCAGAGTGTCGTATACTATAGATAGACCAGCTTGCGAGCGTACGACCAGCTTCCTGCTAGGCGCATTTATGAAAAGGCCGAAAGGGTGAAGCCATTTATAGGTAATATTCAGGTCCCTGAGTTTCACCAGGAGCGGTTTTAGAATCCTGCGTTTTTGCAAGGTGATAGGGGATAGATCTTGAAAAAGAATTAGCTCCGCATCTCCGAAGACTATAGATTTCTTGTTTCTGGCAGCTTGCAAAATTTTCTCTTTTGATTGGAAATTTAGCAGGCGGCAGATTGTGTCTCTGGGAGGGTCACCAGGTTTGGGCGGAGGTCGCAGCGCTCGGTGGACTCTGTCCATGGTGAGGTCCAGGCCGTGTTCTGGGCCTAGCAGCATGTTGCAGATTTCCAGTATGGCGCCCCTCAGTTCCTCTGTGGAGACAGACTCAGGTAGGCCTTTAAAGCGCAGATTATTGCGCCTGCCGCAGTTGTCTTGATCTTCAGACAAATTGTAGAGTTGGTTAACATGAGCTTGCGCTTTATCCAGGCTGTGGGCAACTGCGATGGAGTGGCAAGTTACCTTATCCTGCTGGGTCTCAAGTTCCTCAACCCTGTCCGCGATCTGCCGCATGTCGCGCCTGATGTCTGTAAGGTCTTTCTTAAGCGGTGCAAGTGCCTCGGTGATAAGATCCTTCATAAATCTCCTGGAGACTGGGAGTTCTTCACCTCCTCCCTCTCTATCAGCTTCCCTCTCTCCTTCCGATTCTGCGGAGCCTTCAGAAGGGGCGTGTATTTCTTGTTGCGGCGCCATATTGGGCCGGGGTGTAGCTGGGGCAATCAGCCGTTTTGGACAAATTTGTCCATATCTCCTCTGGTGGGACCGGGTGTGGGGGCTCCAGCCGTCTCCTTGGATCTCTCCCTCGAGGTCTTCCCAATTTGTAGCTAATGAAAAGCGCTTAATATGCTCTTAAACCGGCGGTCGTCTGCAGAGCTCACACAGACATGTCTTGTGCGCTCTGCTGCCAAGCTCCGCCCCCAAGTGATCCCATTTTAGAAAGAAGACACCCCAAGGTATTCTGTGAGGGGTATGGTGAGAAAAAGGGGGCAAAAAAAAAAAAAGAGGGGAAAGGACATAGGAGTGCTTGCGAAGTAATGCTGCGATCGCTAATAAAGATCCAAAAAGCTCAAAAGTGATCTTTATAGCCACGCAGTGATTTTACAGTGTTTTTGCAGTGATCAGAAAAAAAAAAAAATTCTGACATTGCAGTGGGGCGGACTGAATGCAAGTGTGCGCACAAGATCAGGCCTGATCGGGCGAACACTGTGTTTTTTGTAGAGCCTAAGGTGACTATAATGTTCTGATATAGATCTGATTGAGATCAGTCTTGATTAGGGATGAGCGAACCCGAACTGGATAGTTCGGGTTCGTACCGAATTTTGGGGTGTTCGGGACACGGACCCGGACCCGAACATTTTCAAAAAAGTTCGGGTTCGGGTCCGTTATTCGGTGATTTCTTCCCACTTTCTGAAGGGCTGTACAGCAGCCAATCAGCTAGCGTTTTACTTCTTGCCCTAAGAAGCCATCACAGCCATGCCTACTAATGGCATGGCTGTGATTGGCCAAGTGCAGCATGTGACCCAGCCTCTATTTAAGCTGGAGTCACGTAGTGCTGCACGTCACTCTTCTCTGATTAGTGTAGGGATAGGACGCAGCTGCTGTGGGGGCAAGATAAGGCAGGGAAAAGTCAGCAAAAACACCTAATGAAGTGATCGATCTACTGCTGTGAATCACTGAACTTCTGCTAGTTAATTGTTCACTGTTTTTTAGGCTGCACAGAGCATTTTTCAATCACTTTTTTCTGGGGTGATCGGCGGCCATTTTGTGTCTTGTGGTGCACCAGCACAAGCTGCCAAAAAGGCCATCAATCCATCAATACTAGGGTTTTTTTTTTGCTATATCCTACATCCTACACAGGGGCTTGGCTGTGCTTATTGTCACCCCTAAAAAATCAGGATAGAAATTTCTATATTTTATTGAGGGGTTAAATTCAATTGCCAAAATAGCAATCCCCTAAATCTGGTGTTCCAGCTGTGGCTAGCCAAGTGCAATACTGTCTGCTGTCTGGCAAAGGATAGATTTTTTTCTGTGGTGAAATTCAATAGCCAAAATAGCAATCCCCCAAATCAGGTATCCCAGCAGTGGCTGGCAAAGTTTAATAGTGTCCGGCAAAGGATATATTTTGTTCTGGAGTGAAATTCATTTGCCAAAATAGCAATAACATAAATCAGTGGTTTCAGCTGTGCCTGGCCAAGTTTAATAGTGTCCGGCAAAGGATATATTTTTTTCTGGGTTGAAATTCAATTGATAAAATAGCAATACCGTAAATCTGGTGCCCCAGCAGTGGCTGGACAAATTTAATAGTGTCCGGCAAAGGATATATTTTTTTCTGGGGTGAAATTCAATTGTCAAAATAGCAATACTGTAAATCTGGTGTCCCAGCAGTGGCTGGCCAGTTTAATAGTGTCCAGCAAAGGATATATTTTTTTCTCGGGTGACATTAAATTGCCAAAATAGCAATACGGTAAATCTGGTGTCCCAGCAGTGGCCGGCAAAGTTTATTAGTGTCCGGCAAAGGATTTATTATTTTCAGGGGTAAAATTCAGTTGCCAAAATAGCAATACCGTAAAACTTGTGTCCCAGCAGTGGCTGGCCAATTTAATAGTGTCCGGCAAAGGATTTATTATTTTCTGGGGTGAAAGTCAGTAGCAAAAATAGATATACAGTAAATCTGGTGTTCCAGCTGTTGCAGGCCTAGTTTATATCTGTCCGTAAAAGGGTATATTTTTTTCTGGGGTAAAATTTAATTGCCAAAATAGAAATACCTAAAATCTGGTGTTCCAGCTGTGACTGGACAAATTCCCTAGTGTCCGCCAAAGGATATATTATTTTCTGGGGTGAAAATAGAAATACAGTAAATCTGGTGTTCCAGCTGTGGCTGGACAAGTTTAACAGTGTCCTTCATAGGATATATTATTTTCTGTGGTGAAATTCAGTTTCAAAAATAGAAATACCGTAAATCTGGTGTTCCAGCTGTGACTAAACAAGTTTAATAGTATCCGTCAAAGGATAGATTTTGTTCTGGGGTGAAATTCAATTACCAAAATAGCAATACCCTGAATCTGGTGTTCCAGCTGTGACTGGACAATTTTCCTAGTGTCCGTCAAAGGATATATTATTTTCTGGGGTTAAAGTCAGTAGCAAAAATAGAAATACAGTAAATCTGGTGTTCCAGCTGTTAAAGGCCTAGTTTAAATCTGTCCGTAAAAGGGTATATTTTTTTCTGGGGTGAAGTTTAATTGCCAAAATAGCAATACCCTGAATCTGATGTTCCAGCTGTGACTGGACAATTTCCCTAGTGTCCGTCAAAGGATATATTATTTTCTGGGGTTAAACTCAGTAGCAAAAATTGAAATACATTAAATTTGGTGTTCCAGCTGTTAAAGGCCTAGTTTAAATCTGTCCGTAAAAGGGTATATTTTTGTCTGGGGTGAAGATTAATTGCCAAAATAGTAATACCCTGAATCTGGTGTTCCATCTGTGACTGGACAATTTCCCTAGTGTCCGTCAAAGGATATATTATTTTCTGGGGTGAAATACAGTTACAAAAATAGAAATACAGAAAATCTGATGACCCAGCAGTGACTGGCCAAGTTTAATAGTGTCCGTCAAAGGATTTATTATTTTCTAGGGTGAAATTGAGTTGCCAAAATCGAAATACAGTAAATCTGTTGTTCCAGCTGTGACTGGACAAGTTTAATAGTATCCGTCAGAGGATAGATTTTGTTCTGTGGTGAAATACAGTAGCAAAAACATAAATACAGTAAATCTGGTGTTCCAGCTGTGACTGAACAAGTTTAATAGTATCCGTCATAGGATCGATTTTTTTCCGAAATTTTGTTCTGAAATTCACTTGCCAATATAGCAATACCATGAATCTGGTGTTCCAGCTGTTGCAGGCCAAGTGTTAATCTGCCCGTAAAAGGGTATATTACACTCAGCGTGCATCTCCAAGCATATTTCTTTCCTTAAACGGGTATATTGCAAAAAGTGTTACATTACTATTGCTGAATCCTGTAAATCTGCACGCACTATTTTGCATCTCATAGTGTATTTCTGTCTGTAAAAGGGTATATTACACAAAGTGTTAAAATACAATTGCTGAAGGCATAATCCTACATAGTTTTTCACACGCTACTGTTCATCTCCAAGTGTAAATCTGTCCATAAAAGGATACCTTTCATCCAGGGAATAAATACTAGGCCTACAATTGATATTCCCCTAAATCAGTGGTTACTGCTGTGCCTGGATTAGTGTAATACGGTACATAAATACATAGGCAGTAAGTGTTAGGTGCCTGTAAAAAAACGGCCTGAAATTGAAATCAATTCATTGGGCCAAATAGTTTTTTTCTTATTGTGGTGCTTGGTGAACGGTAACAATGAGGAAAACATCTAGTACGGGACGCGGTCGTGGTGGTGTTAGTGGACCCTCTGGTGCCAGGAGAGGACGTGGCCATTCTTCCACAGCCACACATCCTAGTGAACCAATTACCTCAGGTTCCAGTACCTGCCCGAATTTACAGCGATATTTGGTGGGGCCCAATGCCGATCTAAGGATGGTAAGGCCTGAGCAGGTACAGGCGCTAGTCAATTGGGTGGCTGACAGTGGATCCAGCACGTTCACAACATTATCTCCCACCCAGTCTTTTGCAGAAAGCGCACAGGTGGCGCCTGAAAACCAAGCCCACCCATCTGTCACATCACCCCATGCATATCAGGGAAACTGTCTGAGCCTCAAGTTATGCAGCAGTCTCTTATGCTGTTTGAGGACTCTGATGGCAGGGTTTCACAAGGGAATCCACCTAGCCCTTCCTCAGTGGTGGAAGACATAGAAAGCACTGTTGCACAACCACTGATGTTTCCTGATGATGAGGACATGGGAATACCACCTCATCGGAGTTCGCACGTCTCTGATGAGGACGAAACACAGGTGCCAACTGCTGCGTCTTTTTGCAGTGTGCAGACCGAACAGGAGGTCAGGGAGGAAGACTGTGTGGAAGACGATGCAGAGGACGATGACGTCCTAGACCACACATAGAATGAAGGTCGTGCAACTGACTTTCATAGTTCAGAGGAAGAGGCAGTGGTGAGACCGAGCCAACAGCGTAGCAAAAGAGGAGGCAAAAGCAGAACAACTGCCGCCAAGAGAGTTCGCCTGCTACTGGCCACCGCCACCAGGGAACGAGCTCCCCAAAGGCACCTTCAAGGAGTTCCCTGGCATGGCACTTCTTTAAACAATGTGGTGACGACAAGACCCAAGTGGTTTGCATGCTGTGCCATCAGAGCCTGAAGCGAGGCATTAACGTTCTGAACCTTAGCACAACCTGCATAACCAGGCATCTCCATGGAAAGCATTAACTGCAGTGGAATTAACACCTTAAAAACAAGGAACTCACTCAGGCTCCCCCTGCTCCCTTTTCTGCTGCTGCCTCGGCCTGTTCCTCCGCCTCGGGAGGAATGTTGGCACCTGCCGCCCACCAAACAGAGGATGTGCCACCACCACCTGCGTCACCAAGCATCTCCACCATGTCACACGGCAGCGTTCAGCTCTCCATCTCACAAACCTTGGAGCGAAAGCGTAAATTTCCACCTAGCCACCCTCAAACCCTGGGCCTGAATGCCAGCATTTCTAAACTACTGGCCCTTGAAATGCTGTCATTCAGGCTGGTGGACACAGACAGCTTCAAACAGCTGATGGTGATGGCTGTCCCACAGTATGTTGTTCCCAGCCGCCACTACTTCTCCAAGACAGCCGTGCCTTCCCTGCACAACCAAGTATCCAATAAAATCAAGTGTGCACTTACTGGTCCACAGATACGTTGACCAGTAAGCACGGCCAGGGACGCTATATCTCCCTAACTGTACACTGGGTAAATGTAGTGGCGGCTGGGCCCCAGGCGGAGAGTTCTTTGGCGCACGTCCTTCCCCCGCCAAGGATCACAGGGCATCATTCTTTGCCTCCTGTAGCCTCCTCCTCCTACTCAGCTTCCTCCTCCTCTGCTTCCACCTTCTCATCCAGTCAGACACACAGCAATAAGTTCTGAAACTCATATGTTTGGGGGACAGGCCCTACAACGCACAGGAGTTGTGGCGGGTTATTGAACAACAGACCGACCATTGGTTGCTGCCGGTGGGCCTCAAGCCCGGCCTGGTGGTGTGCGATAATGGGCGAAATCTCGTCGCAGCTCTGGGACTAGCCGGTTTGACGCACATCCCTTGCCTGGCTCATGTGCTGAATTTGGTGGTGCAGAAGTTCATTCACAACTACCCCGACATGTCAGAGCAGCAGCATAAAGTGCGGGCCGTCTGTGCGCGCTTCCGGCGTTCACATCCTGCCGCTGCTCGCCTGTCTGGGCTACAATGTAACTTCGGCCTTCCCTCTCACCGCCTCCTATGCGACGTGCCCACCAGGTGGAACTCTACCTTGCACAACGCCGGCCAGTCTGTGCGAGCAGCATCAGGCAATAGTGGAGTTTCAGCTGCAGCACACACGAGTGAGTCGCTCGGCGGAACAGCACCACTTCACCACCAATGACTGGGCCTCCATGCGAGACCTCTGTGCCCTGTTGCACTGTCTTGAGTACTCCACCAACATGGCCAGTGGCGATGACGCCGTTATCAGCGTAACAATACCTCTTCTATGTCTCCTTGAGAAAACACTTAGGGCGATGTAGTGTTGAGCGTGAATATTCGAATAGCGAATTTTTATAGCGAATATCGGCACCTCGCTAATTTGCTATTTCGAATATTCATTTTTTTTTTTCAGTTATATTTTTTTCTTTCCCACTTCCCAAAAGTTGTTCTTAGTCCTGAGGATTCCTGGCTTCCTGGTTGCTCCAGTCAGTGCCCGTTGCCGCTTCTGCCGACATCCGTGCTCATGGAGCGTCCCCATCACCATGGGAACGTCTCTATACTAAAATGTACTGTCGGATTTGAGAATTAAGTTGATGCTATTAATTCAAGTTATATTAATCGCATTGCGATTACAACTTAGCTGTGCACTGCTATCTTACATATTATGCTAGAATTAACAAATATGGAATATAGCAGAAGTGCTAAGTAGAAATCGCAATGCGATTACTCCAAGTTAGATTAATCGCATTGCGATTTTAACTTAGCACTGCTATATTCCATATTCGTTAACTTCGTTAATTCTAGCAAGCTGACCCATTATAAACCCAGCTCTAAGTTGAAACCGCAATGCGATTAATATAACTTGAATTAATCGCATTGTCGCTAAAACGAAGATGGAGAATACTTTGTTATCTTTGTTTTGAGGAATATGACGAATACATACATTCGTCATATTCACTAATTCTACCAAGCCAACCATAGTAAACGAGGTCTAATTAGAAATCGCAATGCGATTAATTCAAGTTATGTTAATCGCAAAAAAAAAAGCAAAGTAATATAATCGCATAGCGAATTAAACACAGATGTCTATAGTCAACCTTCCTATTTGATTGCAAGAATTAGCGAAGTTGACGAAATGGTAGCTAAAACGAAAATGGAGAATACTTCGTTATCTTCGTTTTGAGGAATATGACGAAAACATTCATCATATTCGACATCTTCGACTATAATTCTAGATATCTGAGCAATAGGAAAGTAGCCTTAAGTTAAAATCGCAATACGCGATTATTTAAATCGCATATTAATCACGATAACTAGAATAATGACGAATATTCGATTTCGACGAATATGAAACGAATATTATATCGAATATTCGCGAATTTCGTTGAAATCTAATATGCCACCTGCCGCTCATCACTAGGGCGATGATGGAAGAGGAGGTGGCCCAGGAGGAGGAGGATGAGGGGTCATTTTTAGCACTTTCAGGCCAGTCTGTTTGAATTGCCTCAGAGGGAGGTTTTTTGTAACAGCAGAGGCCAGGTACAAATGTGGCCAGCCAGGGCCCACTACTGGAGGACGAGGAGGATGAGGAGGAGGTGGAGCAGGATGAGGATGAAGCAGGTTCACAGCCGGGTGGCACCCGACACAGCTCAGGCCCATCACTGGTGCGTGGCTGGGGGGATACGGAGGACGATGACGATACGCCTCCCACAGAGGACAGCTTCTCCTTACCTCTGGGCATCCTGGCACACATGAGCGACTACATGCTGCAGTGCCTGCGCAACGACAGCAGAGTTGCCCACATTTTAACGAGTGCGGACTATTGGGTTGCCACACTGCTGGATCCCCGCCGGTACAAAGACAATGTGCCCACCTTACTTCCTGTACTGGAGCGTGATAGGAAGATGCGCGAGTACAAGCGCACGTTTGTAGACGCACTACTGAGAGCATTCCCAAATGTCACAGGGGAACAGGTGGAAGCCCAAGGCGAAGGCAGAGGAGGAGCAAGAGGTCGCCAATGCAGCTGTGTCACGGCCAGCTCCTCTGAGGGCAGGGTTAGCATGGCAGAAATGTGGAAAAGTTTTATCTCCACGCCACAGCTAACTGCACCACCACCTGATAGGGAACGTGTTAGCAGGAGGCAGCATTTCACTAACATGGTTGAACAGTACGTCTGCACACCCCTCCACGTACTGACTGATGGTTCGGCCCCATTCAACTGGGTCTCCAAATTGTCCACATGGCCAAAGCTAGCCTTTTATGCCTTGGAGATGCTGGCCTGCCCGGCGGCCAGCGTTTTGTCTGAACGTGTATTCAGCACGGCAGGGGGCGTTATTACTGACATACTCAGCAGCCTGTCCACAGCCAATGGGGACAAGCTGACGTTCATTAAAATGAATCAGGCATGGATCCCACAGGACCTGTCCATCCCTTGTGCAGAATAGACATTTATAACTGCCTCCCTCTCAACCATAATTTCTTGTACTCTGTGGCACTTCTTTATGGAATCCTCTTTTTTTAATTTTAAAATTATATTGCGGTGCAACCAAAAGTTGAATGAACCTCTCCTCCGTCTAGGTGCCAGGGGCTTAATTATCTGAAAGTGGTCTGTTCCAGTGGTGGGTGACATGATGCCTGATTCTCTGCTATGCGACCTCTGTCCTCTGTCTGGGTGCTGGGGCCTAAATAAATGAAAGTGGCCTTCTCCATTGGTGGGTGACTTGAAGCCTGATTCTCTGCTATGGGACCTCTCTCCAATTGATATTGCTTAATTTTTTTTTATTTTATGTTATTTTTAATAATTTCTCTAGCCACATTTGTTTGCAGGGAATTTATCTACATTTAGCTTTTTCAGCACTCTAGCCCTTTCCTGGACTATTTTACAGACTTTTTAGTGCCCAAAAGTTCGGGTCCCCATTGACTTCAATGGGGTTCGGGTTTGGGATGAAGTTCGGGTCGAGTTCGGATCCCGAACCTGAGCATTTTCGGGAAGTTCCGCCAAACTTATCGAACCCCAACATCCAGGTGTTCGCTCAACACTATTGAACAGTGCGTGTGCACACCCCTCCACGTACTGACTGATGGTTTGGCCCCATTCAACTTCTGGGTCTCCAAATTGTCCACGTGGCCAGAACTAGCCTTTTATGCCTTGGAGGTGCTGGCCTGCCCGGCAGCCAGCGTTTTGTCTGAACATGTATTCAGCATGGCAGGGACCGTCATTACTGACAAACGCAGCCGCCTGTCCACAGCCAACGTGGACAAGCTGACGTTCATAAAAATGAACCAGGCATGGATCCCACAGGACCGGTCCATCCCTTGTGCAGAATAGACATTTATAACTGCCTCCACCTCAACCATATATTATTGTACTCCGGGCACTTCTTTATTGAATGTTTTTTTTTTTATTTTACCATTATATTGCGGTGCAACCCAAAGTTGAATGAACCTCTCCTCCGTCTAGGTGCCAGGGGCCTAATTATCTGAAAGTGGCCTGTTCCAGTGGTGGGTGACATGAAGCCTGATTCTCTGCTATGCGACCTCTGTCCTCTGTCTGGGTGCCGTGGGCTAAATATCTGGAAGTGGCCTTCTCTATTGCTCCGTGACATGAAGCCTAATTCTCTGCTATACGACCTCTCTCCTCCGTCTGGGTGCCAGGGGCCTAATTATCTAAAAGTGCCTTTCTCCATTGGTGGGTGACATGACGCCTGATTCTCTGCTATGCGACCTCTGTCCTCTGTCTGGGTGCTGGGGTCTAAATAAATTAAAGTGGCCTTCTCCATTGGTGGGTGACTTAGAGCCTGATTCTCTGCTATGGGACCTCTCTCCAATTGATATTGCTTAATTTTTATTTATTTTTATTTATTTCCCTATCCACAGTTGTTTGCAGGGGATTTACCTACGTTTTGCTGCCTTTTCAGCACTCTAGCCCTTACCTGGTCTATTTTACAGCTTTTTTAGTGCCCAAAAGTTCGGGTCCCTATTGACTTCAATGGGGTTCGGGATGATGTTCGGGTCGAACATTTTCGGGAAGTTTGGTTGAACTTCTCGAACCCGAACATCGCTCAACTCTAGTCTTGATCACGTACAGATACTATATAATACTAGTGCTGATTAGCGACAGCGATGAGGCTAATCCACGACTAATCAGTGACTGCGGTGCGGTGGGCACTAACTACCTAACAAGTAGCTAACTAACTGGCAGTGATAAGGAACCTTAGGCCCCATTCACACGTCCGCAATTCTGTTCCGCATTTTGCGGAACGGAATTGCGGACCCATTAACTTCTGTGGGGACAGACTTTGTCCCGCTCGGATCCGGAATTGCGGATCCGCACTTCCAGGTACGCACTTCCGTTCCGCAAAAAAATATATAACATGTCTTATTTTTGTCCGCAATTGCGGACAAGAAAAGGCATTTTCTATATAGTTTTGGCAAAGTGTGGATCCGCAAAATGCGGAAAGCACATTGCCGGTGTCCGTGTTTTGCGGATCCGTGGATCAGTGGATCCGCGGATCCGCAAAACACATATGGACGTCTGAATGGAACCTTACAGGAGGGGTGATCAATGACAGGGGGGTGATCAGGAAGTCTATATGGGGTGTTCAGGGTTTAATAAGGGGTTAATAAGTGACGGGGGGTGCAGTGTAGTGTGGTGCTTGGTGCTACTTACAGAGCTGCATGTGTCCTCTGGTGGTTGATCCAAGTAAATGGGACCACCAGAGGACCAGGTAGCAGGTATATCAGACGCTGTTAACGAAATAGCGTCTGATATACCTATTTGATGCCTTTTATTTAACATCTACAGCCTGCCGCACGTTGCAGGAAATCTCGTGTCTCGTGAAATGACGCGCCGATGCGTCTAGGAGGAACATCCAGGCTGCCGGCAGGACGCATCCCTGCGTTAGGCGGTCGGGAGGTGGTTAAATAGTCTGCCTGGAGGTTTTCTGTTCCCTTTAGGTGGACTGCTTTTATTCCGGGAATCCCGGGCATAATTAAAAGGAAGATGTCCGCGGTTAAGGCCATTAGATTTTCTGCTCTGGTGCCACCTTGTTTGTTTATGTATGAAACCACTGTGGAGTTGTCTGAAATTTTTTTTACATTTATTCCCTGGAGAACTGGAAGGAAGGCTTTTAGAGCTAAGAAGACCACTCTGAGCTTCCTCATGTTTTGGGATTCCTGACTCTTTTATGTTCCACCCCCCCCCCCTGGCAACCGCTTGACATATGGCGCCCCATCCGAGAAGGCTTGCATCCGTAGTCAGTATTAAAGGGTCTGACATGTCCCAAGGGAGACCCCGGGATAGATTGTGCGGATCTAGCCACCAATGGAGAGACGAGATTACGTCTGGTGGGAGATACAAGGGAGCGTGTAGGTGGGATAAGGGGTCCTGCACTTGTTTCAAGATCTACCACTGAAGAGGTCTGGACCTGAATTGGCTCCAACAGACCGCCGTGATGGTAGAGGTCATCCTCCCGAGGACCGCCATGCCATGTCTGATAGTCCTGTGTTTTGCCTGAATTAAGGACGTAACCTCTGTTATAACCTTGTCTATTTTGATCTGAGGAAGGAAACAAGACATTTTAATGGAATTTAGAATCATTCCTAAAAATGTCCATTCCTGTGAAGCAGACAGATTAGATTTTTTCCAATTTATTATCCACCCAATGTTTTGCAGAGTTTTTATGACTTCTTTTATATTTGACCTTAGTTTCAGTTCCGAATCTGCTATTAGCAATAGGTCGTCTATAGGGGATGACTAATAAGTCTCTTTTCCTTATAATTGCCATAACGTATACCATAACCTTGGTGAAAAGCCTTGGGGCTTGAGAAATACCGAAAGGTAGAGCTGTATATTGCAGATGAAGGAGTCCTTTTTCTGTAGAGATGGCTGGCAACCGTTAAATATTTTTGATGCTCTGTATGAATTGGGATATGATAATAGGCATCCTTTATATTGATTGTGGCCATGTAACAGCCCTCGTAAAGGGGTTTTAGGATAGTCTGGATTGACTCCATTCTGAACTTTTTGTAGGAGAGAAACTGATTCAGGTTTTTGAGATTTATGATGACCCTGAATAACCCGTCCGGTTTGGGAACCAAAAAGAGGGTAGAGTAGAAGCCTTTTCCCCTTTCTGCTTCCGGAACCGGAATGAGAACACCCTTGTCTAACAAAGAAGAGATTTCTTTGTAGTTTTTACTGAATTTCTTGACACATCTGTAATTTTTAGTCTTTCTAGTGGATGGGAGGAAAACTCGAGACAAAAACCGTCTTTTATTATACCCAATATCCATGGACAAGGAGAAAGAGCTAACCAATTTTGGAAAAAAAGAGAAAGCCTTCTGCCCACCTGAGAGAGACCGTCATTGTTGACTGGGTTTAGTGTTTGATGAGTACTGTGAACGAAAAAGAAACCCTTTATTTATTTTGTCCTGACTTTCAAAGGGTTGTCTTTTATCTTTGTTAAATTCCTTCTTAACTGACGTTTGGGAGGCTTACTGACAGGAATACCTTTTTTGTTATTCGATGCCTTCTCCAGAAGGTCATCTAATGCTGAACCAAAAAGGAAGTCTCCTTGGCAGGGTATGGCACAAAGCTTATTTTTTGACCCAATGTCTCCTGACCATCCTTTGAGCCAAATAGCTCTCCTTGCGGAGTTGGATAGGGCTGCAGCTCTGGCACTTAGTTTTAAGGCGTCAGCTGAGGCATCGGAAATGAAGTCTAATGCTTTGAGGATAGTATGGAAGACAGATAGTAACTGGTCTCTGGAGGTTTTATCCTGGATATGAGTCTCCAGTTCCTGCAGCCATAATTTTAAAGATCTGGCGGTGGAAGTTATAGCAATGTTGGGTTCAAAGGCTTGAGCTGACACTTCCCAGGCTTGCTTTAGGTATACTTCGGCCCACTTATCCATAATATCTTTTAACGACCCTAAATCCTCAAAAGGTAACTGCCTTTTTTGAGATTTTGGCAACAGGAGCATCCAGCTTAGGTTGTCTATCCCAACTGGAGCACTCTGCCTCAAAGGGGTATTTACGCTTCAGATTTTTAGACAATTTTTTTTTCTTATCAGGCTTCCTCCATTCTTTCTGAATTAGTAGTTTAACATTCTCATTCAATGGAAATACTCTGGACTTCTTATGCCCTAGGTCACCAAACATAATGTCTTGAACTCATTTTTATTCTCTGGTTTCATCCACTTTCATGGTGGCACATATAGCTCTAAGTAGTGATTCTGTGTATTCTGGAGAGAAGAGGGGTCTGCCAGAACTCTCATCATCAGAAGAGGAATCTGAAGACTTAAATAGTTCGCCCGGTTAATTTTCGTCTAAGGAATCTGAATCTAATACTGTCACAGGAGCACCGTGTTTGGAAAATGAAGGCAGATATTTCTTAAAAATTATCATAGAGTCAGAAACCTCAGATTTTACTATATCCTTTATACTCTGGAGAAGGGACGGTGACTCGTCTTCCACAACCTTGTCAAGGCAATGCTGACATAACATTTTTGGCCAGAACGGAGTAAGCTTTATTTTGCAGACTGCACACTCCTTCTCTTTAGACTTTGAGGTTGCTTTTCTAGGACCTTCTTTAGTAGTCTACAATATAAATACAAAAAGAAGTACTGAAGCATAACTGACAAAAAACTGGGGTGTTGAACCCCTTACCCCCACCAGGAGTACCGGTCTGGTCTCATGCCCCTCCTGTGAGACGGTGCGCTGGATGCTCCCGTCCTCCATAATCCCAGATAGGGAAAGAGCTCCTTCCATGCAGGAAAAGAATTCCTCTGTAGGCTGGCTGGAGAGGTTCAGACTGCGCACCTTTAAAAAGAGCCTTGGTTCCTTCTGGTGCAAATGAGCGACCCATGCACACATATTTATACATATGAGTGTATATGCCCCCTTTCTGTCTCCTGTGGTGGCGTGCGTCTCAAATGCCGGATGTGCCACTCAATTCTTGCCTGCCATCGCGGGATCTGAGGCTTACTTCCGGTCTAGAAAGCAGGGAAGGCCCAGCGTGCGCTCCACGCACCGGAAGTCGCGAGTAGCCGCACATCCGGATCGCGGCTCTCGCGTGAGCATGCTGAGCTCCGGGCCCCGCACACCCTCAGCCTGCCATCAGCAAGGAGAAGGCCCCGGACTTTCTAACCACAGCCAGAGAGATCCGGCATGCCAGATGCACCTCACAGTGCCCCCGGAACGGGCCAGGAACACCAGCGCATCCACAGACAGAACCAAAACCTCTAACCCAGACTTAGCAAGCGGCTCCAGGAGGAGACTTACGCCGCACCAGGTAACCCCGAATAGGTATGAATGACCAGGGACCTGCAGCCTATAGATCCACGTTTGTTCTCTTATCAGGCTTCCTGATCAATATGGTTAAAAGTCTTTATACATAGATGGTGGCGTCCCACCGTATCTCTATTGCTGCTCTTACCTCCACGGTATTGGGGTATCGTTATACATGCTTAAAAACATACCCATAGAGTGCCGGAGCAGAAATGAACAACGCATGTCTGGTATTGCTCCCGGGATCGTTGCGGCTAAGTTCAAAAATCAGCTGTAACTCACGGCACCTGTTTGGTTAGCGTTCAAGTCCCTAGCACCAGAGTAGTTCACAGGATCAGAGCAGTTCAAAGGTTAACCATCGACTCTGGATTTGCGACAAAGAGTAGATTTGGAATTCCAAGCTTAAAATATATAGTTCATCGGAGGTATTAGAAATCACCCAAACGCGTTTTGAGGTCTTAGTGTATCTGACCTCTTCCTCAGTGGTATTATAACTCATCTTGGAATACCTCCTTATATATCCCACACTCCAATTCCCATTGGTCAGTTTACTTTTTGCCAAAGTCCGGCCTGGATCATTCATATTAGAAAAATTTGAACATTATTTGTCACTTTGAGAGTATGTTAGACATTATTCATCATTCTAAAAGCATACATATACTCATTTACATTTAGTGTCACCTAATCTTACAGATATATTTAGTAAATAGGTGTATATAAACATATTGCGATTTTCTTGCATTTTTCTTGCGGTTTTTCGAACATTGCGTTTTATTTTGCATTACTGCTAGTTCGTTTAGGGTAACTCTCCCAATAGAGGAAATTTCTCTGCCATGTTCATATTTCCCTTTATAGCCATATTCCTATATATGCTTCTAAATTTCCTTACTTAGGGTAATACTTCCCCCAACTTTAAAATACAATAGGAAGGGACTAGGGACAGGAGAGAGACGATAGTCCAAAAAGCATATTAATAAATAACGTGACTACTGAAACAATGAGATATAAAACAATTTTTTATATATAATAAAAAACTAAAAAGACCTAAAGAAATTAAAAAACCCTTCGTTTTGAGAATTTCTAATGAAGAGGCAACAAATCACATCACTATACTTCCATAATTCCCACATTCTGATAATATGAAGGTTCATACTTTTATGAGCTAATATTTCTCTTCTATCATAGATCTATACGGTTGTAGAGGGAAATACGGTTGTAGAGGGGAAAGTGAACATAACAGAGGGATTTCCTTTATTAAGAGTGTTATTCTAAACGAACCAGCAATGATGCAAAATAAAACGCAATATTTGCAAAAAAACATAAGGTAGTCGCCATATGACTATGTCCATCGTTTTTGGTTGCGTTTTCTTTCCCATCATGTGGGGGAAGATCATTCCCCTAAATTTAGAAGCATATATAGGAATATGGCTATAAAGGGAAATATGAACATGGCAGAGAAATTTCCTTTATTGGGAGTGTTACCCTAAACGAACTAGCAGTAATGCAAAATAAAACGCAATGTTCGAAAAACCGCAAGAAAAACGCAAGAAAATCGCAATATGTTTATATACATCTATTTACTAAATATATCTGTAAGATTAGGTGACACTAAATGTAAATGAGCATATGTATGCTTTTAGAATGATGAATAATGTCTAACATACTCTCAAAGTGACAAATAATGTTCAAATTTTTCTAATATGAATGATCCAGGCCGGACTTTGGCAAAATGTAAACTGACCAATGGGAATTGGATTGTGGGATATATAAGGAGGTATTCCAAGATGAGTTATAATAACACTGAGGAAGAGGTCAGATACACTAAGACCTCAAAACGCGTTTGGGTAATTTCTAATACCTCCGATGAACTATATATTTTAAGCTTGGAATTCCAAATCTACTCTTTGTCGCAAATCCGGAGTCGATGGTTTACCTTTGAACTGCTCTGATCCTGTGAACTGCTCTGGTGCTAGGGACTTGAACGCTAACCAAACAGGTGCAGTGAGTTACAGCTGATTTTTGAACTTAGCCGCAACGATCCCGGGAGCAATACCAGACATGCGTTGTTCATTTCTGCTCTGGCACTCTATGGGTATGTTTTGAAGCATGTATAACGATACCCCAACACCGTGGAGGTAAGAGTAGCAATATATGAGATACGGTGGGACGCCACCATCTATGTATAAAGACTTTTAACCATATCGATCAGGAAGCCTGATAAGAGAACAAACGTGGATCTTTTCCTGCAATTTTTGGTCTGGATAAAAGGACAATTTGTCCATGAGTGGATAATCGCTATCGGGGCGTGTATATATTTTCTTCCCAAAAATGTATCTGCTATGTATCTCACCATAAGATGGGAATGAAATCAATGTACATATTGGTATTTGTAATTTTAGTACGTGAAGTATTGTTTTTATAATAAATTTATTTTTGATAAATTTAGCGCTCGTTTCCTCATTGACTCCAGTAGAGAGTGCCGTATCCTAATTCGGATTAGATACACATATTTTTTTGGTGTATTGAAGCTTACACCAGCTGGATACTGAGCATCATTTCCCTCTACAGACTGGTAGAGCCGTCTCTAAATACACCTAATTTGACAAAAGAGACCGGTTTCTTCTGGCTACCTGCCTCATCTACTATTCTGATGCTGTTATCTGCCTGATGCCACACATCTGATGCCAAATGTTCCTTCTTATACCCACCATCTTCAGCGGGTACTAGTATTGCCACCCAGTTCCACAGTATGTCACCTTGACACTCTGTAACCTCCTGATGCTTCCGCCACCTCCAGACTCTGTCGCATGCCGCTCTGTGGTCTCCTCATGCTGCCGCCACCTACAGACTCTGTTAGTGTGCCACTCGGTGGCCTCCTCATACTGCCACCATCTCCAGACGTTGTCATTGTGCTACTCAGTGGCCTTCTCCTAATGCTGCTGCTTCCGCCACCTACAGACTCCTCATGTTGCTGCCAACTCCAGACCCTGTCACTGGGCACTCTGAGGTCTCCTCATGCTGCTTCCACCTCAACACTATGTCATTGGGCCACTCTGTGGACTTCTCATGCTGTTCCCACCCTCCTCACTTCATGACTGGTCCACTATTTTGGCTTTCGGCCTTGCTGACATAATCATTTATTTAACACTTCTTCTGATCTGTCAGAAGGAAGGAAAAACGAGACGCACAACGGATCCTGTCTGTGTAGCAGCTTTAAGGCCTGTATGGTCCCATCAGAATTGGCTTATGATTTGGTAGCCAAAAGCAGGAGTGGGTAGAAAAACACATAAGACATGCAAATATTCCATTCACGTGTCATCTCTGTTTTAGATCCGTTTTTTTTGTGAAGTAAAGGCGGATGCTCCCCAGACCCAGGATATGTTTTTTTCTGGGAAATTGTTCTGACGGATCAGGGAATGGGGAAAATGAATCAGTGACATCAACACAAACTTACTGCAGACACCCTCTCCACTCTGTGGGGGAGGGGGGGGGGGGGCTACACTTGTATAAGCGTTTAATAGAACAGGCTCTGTAGACATCTATCTGGAATCAGCTGAAGACGGTGTAAAAGTAGTGCGCTTCTTCTTGACGTTACAATCTACCTGTAAGGTTGAGTTGATACGTGAGTTATTTGGTCAGTTTTGGCCCCATGCCCGTCCAAATAAGTGAAGTACGCAGTGATTCTAAGAGCAACGCCTGTCATCTGCATGTCATACGGACTCACAATATTATTTCACTACCAAAGCAGACACCCTATGTGTGTTACTGCAAGGCGCAGTGTTTTACACCACTATAAAGGCTCTCAGCAGCCAGGAAATAGCCGTTTTTTATAGTAATTTGCCGCAAATATATTCGGATTGAATCAAATTTTTCCCGAAAAATTCGGCGAACCGGCGAATCAAATTTTTTTAAAATTCGCTCATCTCTAGTTACCGGCATTATAGTTATGGTGCAGAAGTAAAAGTAGTGTTGAATTCCAGTATTACTAACTGTTATATATCATGCTTAATTCATATTGATTAAATTGCTTTAAATGGTGTATTTTCAAAGCTTTTTTGTGATTGATTATGAAATTGTGAGCTCCCACTAGTTTTCTTTAGGATGTGTATTTAAAAGGACAAAGGGGGAGATTTATCATTTAGTTTGTGCCAGAAAAGTGGCATTAAAAAGTAGCATTTTTTATTTGCTGCCCTCGCCATTTTTCCGAAATGGGGCATGGTAAGGGAAGGAAGGTGGCATGGCAAACCAAAGTGACAAAGTTATCTTCATCTTAGGCCTCATGCACACGACCGTTTTTTTATGCTGTCCGCAAAAAGGGGTTCCGTTGTTCAGTGATCCGTGTCCATTTTTGCCTTCCGTTGTGTTTCCGTGTGTCTTCCGTTTTTTTTAGCAGACATGACTCAAAAGATTTTACCAAAAGACAGGCTGACAATGTTTCCCAAGTGCCTGCCAAGGGATCCGCAAAAAAAACGGACACGGAACGCGGATGACACACAGATGGCCATCCGCATTTTTCACGGACCCATTGACTTGAATGGGTCCGTGAACCGTTTTTCACGGACAAGAATAGGACAGGTTATATTTTTTTGACGGACTGGAATCACGGACCACGGACGCGGAGGACAAACGGTGCATTTGCCGAGGTTTTCACGGACCCATTGAAAACCAATGGGTCCGCAGAACATCACGAAAAACGGAGCAACGGACACGGAATCAAACAACGGTCGTGTGCATGAGGCCTTAGATTGTGAGCCCTATTGTGGACAGCTTGATGCTTATGTCTGTAAAGCGCTGTTGAATATGTCAAGGCTATATTAGAGCATTAAATAAAATATGAAGCCAGAAATCTATGTCAGCTCAGAGATAAATCTCTCCCAATATACCCGTATACTTGCATAAAGCTGACTGTGATTGATTATAGGAGATGAAGGAAAGATCAGTGTCAAAAATAAGACAGCAGTCCAGGTGCTTAGGAGTCATGGTAGTGCCACACACTGAGAAATATCAGGTTCTGGTAGGTTAGCAGATGGTGAAAACACAAGTAATTTAGTTGTTGATTGATTCAGTTTCAAGTAGAGAGAGGACATGACATTAGAGACAGAAGACCGACAGTCTTCTGTAGTACAGAAGGGTTGATGTCACGGGATGAAGTGTATAGTTGAGTATCGTTAGTAGAGATGAGCAAACCGAAGCTACTAATGCGAATTTCCTTGCGCTTCGTGGTAACGAAGCGTAATTTTTCCTAACATGGTAGCTACAATGGCGGCTAAAATGGCGGCTACATGTGTGAGGACATGGAGCAAGCAACTCTGGAAAGGCGGGATGACCCATAATGCCATGCATGCAGCCAATCAGCAGCCAGCCAGCCCGGTGATGTCACAGCCCTATAAATACGGTGGCCATCTTAGATTCTGCCATTCACAATCATACTTTGTTCAGGGACAGACATGTATGCAGGAGCTAGGGGGAGTGAAAGAAAAACTAATTGTTAAAAAAAAGGAAATAAGTGATTTACTAGTGCAGGGAAAGGATACTGAGAGGAATCATTTCACAGGCAGGGAGAGACGTGTGCAGATGCTAGGGAGAGTCATAGGAAAATCCTCATTGTGAAAAAAGCAATTTACAAGTGCAGGGAAACATTACTGGGGTATCCAGATAGTCTCATAATACAGCTCTTTCATTCCAGAAATTAGTTATTGGAGTGCAAGTGCTATGTTGAAAAGCCTCTAGTTGCTTTTATCTGTGGAAAAAAGATAAATATATACGCAGGTCACTTTTGTTGTTATTTGCGCTAAAATCATTTGCAGTCATTTCTGGTGAAAGAGTACAGGGCGGTATTTCAGTAATACACAAAAAATATAAACGCACTGCACGTTTGCAGAGGCTCTATTCGAATTCGCGAATATTTTGGTGAAGATTCGTCATATAATTATAAATTATCTAATTCGAGATTATTTTCTTGATTGCGAAAAATCGGCAATGTAATATTCACGTAATGCGCGCAAAATACAGGCATGGGTCACTTTTGCTACATTTTCCAAGCTGCTAGAAGTTTCCTGAGACCGGAGAAAATGGTTGGCACGACAGAACATTACTATAGCTTTATATGCAGATAGAGTGCTCCGATATATTCTGAATTGCACTAATCGGCCCTAATGATGCAAATATTTTGGCACAATACGTGACACTTCACATTCTAGCAGGTCTGCATGTATGTATAAACAGCAGAACCTATCACACTACCTAACACCCTGAACTGCAAAAGCTACACTATATCAGGATAAAATCTACACTGACTATCTGTATTATATATAAGCTAACTAACTAACTATCTAATGTAATGTGGAAAGCACAGAGCACAGCAATAACACTATCTCTCTCAGAACTTTAAAAAACTGTAGAAAATGCCTGCTGGGCAGGTTCTTACATAGTAAGGGGTAGGGAACTTTTCTATTGGTTGCTAGGGATGTTGATAAGCTCAGACAAAGACATTGCAACCTGCTCATTGGCCCACAAGCAAGAAGGGAGGTTACTGATGAAAAAAAAATCTCGAATATTGAAAATTAAGAATATATATATCACTATATTCTAAATATTTGCGAATTCTCGAAGTGCCGATATTTGCGATTATTATTCGCAATTCGAATATTCGCACTCAACAGTAGTTTGCAGTCATTTCTGGTGTAAGAGTTTAGGGCGGTATTTTAGGAATACACGAAAAATATAAACGCACTACACGTTTGCAGTAATTTCTGGTGAAAGAATATAGGGTCGTATTTCAGTACTACAACAAAAATATATACACACTTCACTCTTTAATTGTTTTCTGGTTACAGCGTATGCTGGCCTTTTTTCCATTCAACAAGAAATACAGTATGAGTCACTTGTGCATTTACAGTATTTCTGGTGAAAGGGTAAAGGCTCATATTTTTATACAACAAGAAAACTATATGCTCAGTGCATTTCTGCAGTTAATTGTGGTGAAAGCGTTTAGTGGCCTATTTCAGTCCAAAAAGAAAAATATATTCGTCGCTTTTAGAGGTGTTTTAATTTCCGTTAAATTTGTTTAGTTCAGCTACAAGTATGTCAGGCAGAGAAGTGCCAGGCCAAGCATAGAGGAGTGGCAGAGGCCTAAATGTTTCTGGCGTAAGCAGAGGTCACAGCAGATTGAGGGGTCGTGGCAGCAGTAGTTGCAGTCTGTGGGTTCGTCAGACACAACCCTTAGTTGGCATGGCCCGGGTGTAGGCCCTGTGCCCTCACCTGTCCTCAACCTGTCTCTGACCTTTTATGTTCTCTTTCCGCAAGAAGTACTACATGCAGTGGGCTCAGTTTCACTTTTAAGCTAGGAAGAGCTACTAGAGGACAGTCAGCAGCTACTAACCAGCTAAGAAGTGGAGGAGACATATGCCACTTCCTCCGGTAGGCGGACAAGTAGTGATGATGAGAGTGGCATGGGAGCTTGTGTTGCGAGTGATCAGGCTCCTGACCCAGAGGCTGTTGAGGAGGACATCAGTGATGTGCAGACACTACTCGATGATGTAGCTGATCGCACATGGGTGCAGGGTGAAGAATGGGCTTCGTCATCATAAGGAGAAGAAGGTGGCAGCTTGCCCGTCAGGCAGCAGCAGAGGCAGCAAGTCGCTAAAGTGGCTTGGAGTCAGCATCGTGGCAGCAGTGGGAGGTCGGGAGTCAAACGGGCATGGGATAAACGAACCACTTTGCAGCAGCCTACCTGCCCGGAAGGGAGTGGTGCACAGTTCATGGAAGCAGCGCCGTTAGCAGTCAGCCAGTGAGTAGTGTTGGGGGGAAATGAAGGTCCTCGGCGGTGTGGCAGTTTTTTGTGAAGCCGCTGGAGGAGATCAACATGGCCATATGTGGAACATGTGGTCAGAAGGTGAAACGTGGCCAGGGTAGTACACCACGACCCTGCGTCAACATATGCAGCGTCACCATCAAGTGGCCTGGAAGAACTGTGGCTCCGAAGTGGTGGTCCAGCCTGCCACAGCTACCGCTACATCACCCAGTGGCACCCACCCAGTTTCAGGCAGTCAAGACTCCACCTCAGCCGAAGGGAACTATCTGTCCATCCCGTCTTCTGCTAGTCCAGATGCTCTTGCTCCTCCTCCTCCGTCATTCCATCAGCAATCAATCACCGAAACGATTGCCAAGAGACAACAGTATGCGTGCACGCATCCAACGGCGCAGAAGCTGAACATGCTCCTGTCCAAGTTGCTGGTGCTTCAGTCCCTCCCCTTCCAAGTGGTGGACTCTGCACCTTTCAGAGAACTGATGGCTTGTGCCGAGACCAGGTGGAGAGTCCCAAGCTGTCATTTCTTTGCGCAAAAGGCAGTACCAGCCTTACACACACATGTAGAACAGAAGGTGGGCCAGTCCTTAAGCCCGTCGATGTCTGCCAAAGTGCACGGCAGCACCAACATGAGGAGCTGTAACTACAGTCAGGGACAATACATGTCCTTTACGGCCCACTGGGTGAATGTAGTTCCTGCACAGCCACACCAGCAACTTGGACAGGTCACACCCCCTCCACGTTATCACGCTGTTGGTCCTGCGACAATGTCTGCCTCTGCCTCTTCATCCCCCATCATGTCCTCAGCCTCCACTGCAGGGAAAAGTCACAGTGCCCCTCCGGCATACCACATGTGCAGGGCACAGATGTGTGATGCTGTTCTGCATCCTAAAAATGGGCAGGAAACTTTGAATGCACTTATGCCACTCGTATACCGCAAAGCACAACCTCCTTGAGCTGCAGCAGCAGAAAAGCATCCCGCAACATAGGCTTATTTGCAACGTTTTCACCTATTGGAATTCTACCCTCCATATGTGGTACAGACTATACTCACAGAGAAAGGCCATCAACGATTTCTTGATGATGCCAAAATAGCAATACCATAAATCAGTGGTTTCAGCTCTGGCTGGCCAAGTTTCATAGTGTCCTGCAAAGGATATATTTTGTTCTGGGGTGAAATTCAATTGACAAAATAGCAATACCCTGAATCTGGTGTTCCAGCTGTTGCAGGCCTAGTTTAAATCTGTCCATAACAGGGTATATTTTGTTCTGGCGTGAAATTAAATTGCCAAAATAGCAATACCCTGAATCTGGTGTTCCAGCTGTTGCAAGCCAAGTTTAAATCTGTCCGTAACAGGGTATATTTTGTTCTGGGGTGAAATTCAATTGCCAAAAAAGCAATACCATAAATCTGTGGTTTCAGCTGTGGCTGGCCAAGTTTCATAGTGTCCGTAAAAACATATATTTTGTTCTGGGGTGAAATTCAATTGCCAAAATAGCAATACCATAAATCAGTGGTTTCAGCTGTGGCTGGCCAAGTTTCATAGTGTCCGCAAAAACATATATTTTGTTCTGGGGTGAAATTCAATTGCCAAAATAGCAATACCCTGAATCTGGGGTTCGAGCTGTTGCAGGCCAAGTGTAAATCTGTCCATAAAAGGATACCTTTCATCCAGGGCCTAAATACTAGCCCTAAAAGAGATATTCCCCTAAATCAGTGGTTACTGCTGTGTCTGGATTAGGGTAATACGCTACATAAATAAATAGGCAGACAGTGTTAGGTGCCTGTAAAAAAAGGCCTGAATTTGAAATCAATACATTGGGCCAAATATTTTTTTTCTTATTGTGGTGCTTGGTGAACGGTAACAATGAGGAAAACATCTAGTAAGGGACGCGGACGCGGTCGTGGTGGTGTTAGTGTACCCTCTGGTGCTGGGAGAGGATGTGGCCATTCTGTAACAGCCACATGTCCTAGTGAACCAACTACCTCAGGTTCCAGTACCCGCCAGAATTCACAGCGATATTTGGTGGGGCCCAATGCCGTTCTAAGGATGGTAAGGCCTGAGCAGGTACAGGCGCTAGTCAATTGGGTGGCCGACAGTGGATCCAGCACGTTCACAACATTATCTCCCACCCAGTCTTTTGCAGAAAGCGCACAGGTGGCACCTGAAAACCAAGCCCATCAGTCTGTCACATCACCCCATGCATATCAGGGAAACTGTCTGAGCCTCAAGTTATGCAGCAGTCTCTTATGCTGTTTGAAGACTCTGCTGGCAGCGTTTCCCAAGGGAATCCACCTAGCCCTTCCCCAGTGGTGGAAGACATAGAATGCACTGATGCACAACCACTGATGTTTCCTGATGATGAGGACATGGGAATACCACCTAATCGGAGTCCGCACGTCTTTTTGAACTTTTTACGTCTTTCTGCAGTGTGCAGACCGAACAGGAGGTCAGGGAGGAAGACTGTGTGGAAGACGACGCAGGGGACAATGAGGTCCTAGACCCCTCATGGAGTGAAGGTCGTGCCAAAGACTTTCATAGTTCAGAGGAAGAGGCAGTGGTGAGACCGAGCCAACAGCGTAGCAAAAGAGGGAGCAGGGGGCAAAAGCAGACCAGCCGCCGCCAAGAGAGTTCGCCTGCTACTGGCCACCGCCACCAGGGACCGAGCACCCCAAAGGCAGCTTCAAGGGGTTCCCTGGTATGGCACTTCTTTAAACAATGTGCTGACGAGAAGACCCGAGTGGTTTGCATGCTGTGCCATCAGATCCTGAAGCGAGGAATTAATGTTCTGAACCTTAGCACAACCTGCATGACCAGGCATCTACATGCAAAGCATGAACTGCAGTGGAGTAAACACCTTAAAAACAAGGAACTCACTCAGGCTCCCCCTGCTCCCTCTTCTGCTGCTGCCTCGGCCTTTTCCTCCACCTCGGGAGGAACGTTGGCACCTGCCGCCCACCAAACAGAGGATGTGCCACCACCACCTGCATCACCAAGCATCTCCACCATGTCACACGGCAGCGTTCAGCTCTCTATCTCACAAACCTTGGAGAGAAAGCGTAAATTCCCACCTAGCCACCCTCGAGCCTTGGGCCTGAATGCCAGCATTTCTAAACTACTGGCCTTTGAAATGCTGTCATTCAGGCTGGTGGACACAGACAGCTTCAAACAGCTGATGTCCATGGCTTTCCCACAGTATGTTGTTCCCAGCTGCCACTACTTTTCCAAGACAGCCGTGCCTTCCCTGCACAACCAAGTATCCGATAAAATCAAGTGTGCACTGCGCAACGCCATCTGTGGCAAGGTCCACCTAACCACAGATACGTGGACCAGTAAGCACGGCCAGGGACGCTATATATCCCTAACTGCACACTGGGTAAATGTAGTGGTGACTGGGCCCCAGGTCGAGAGATCCTTGGCGCACATCCTTCCGCCGCCAAGGATCGCAGGGCATCATTCTTTGTCTCCTATAGCCTCCTCCTCCTACTCGGCTTCCTCCTTCTCTGCTTCCACCAGCTCATCCAGTCAGCCACACACCTTCACCACCAACTTCAGCACAGCCCGGGGTAAACGTCAGCAGGCCATTCTGAAGTGGTCTGAGGGGTCTTTTTTACCACTTTCAGGCCAGTCGGTTATAAATGGCTCAGAGGGAGGTTTTTTTTAACATATTTTCTTGCATTAAAATGGCAGACCTGATTCAGTGCAGGAATTGTTGTGCTTTCATTTCATGTTTCACTCTTCGCAGGTTTGGATGTTGTCTGATCTGCAGACAGTTCTCCATAATGCAGCAGGAAATTGCATTTTTGAAATCTGAGATTTGTAAAGTAACTGTTAGAGAAACTCAGGCTTGGCATGTTGAAATGCCACTGCCACAAAGGCCCCCCAGAAATAAAAGATGGGTTACTGTAGGTTCTGGTAGACTTAGAGCTGTTGATAGAAGACATGTCCCACAGTCTGTGGCTCTCTGTAATTCATTTACAGCACTTTCAGAATTCAAGAGCAACATGGAGGATGGCTCAGGCACAGTGGGTGAGGAACAATCATCTCCTATGCCTAAGGCAGTGTTTCCCAAACAGTGTGGCTCCAGCTGTTGCAAAACTACAACTCCCAGCATGCCCGCACACCTAAAGGCTGTCTGGGCATGCTGGGAGTTGTAGTTTTGCAACAGCTGGAGGCACACTGGTTGGAAAACACTGGCCTAAGGTATGCAAGACTACTGACAAAGACAAAAAGGATATAGTGAGTACTAATAGTAAGCAACTATTGGTGGGCAATTCTATCATAAGAGGTGTGAAGTATGAAGAAAAGGCTTTTGTGAGATGTCTCCCTAGTGCCACTGCTAACAGGGACAGATGACGTATCCTTAACATTATTAAGCAAGCAAAAATGGAAAAGGAGGTGGATGTTATTGTCCATATTGGGACAAATGATCTGGCTTGCAATGAAGTTTCAAAGGTGAAAGAAGCTTTTCACACACTTGGTAATGATATACGGGAGATTGCATCGACTGTCTCATTCTCTGCGGTTCTGCCTGTGGATAACCGTCAGCATGACAAGCAGTTGCGTATTAAGGAATTCAATGTATGCCTTGGTGAATGGTGTTTGAACCAGGGATTTGGCTTTGTTTCCCATGTTGGCTCTAGCTGGAATGGAAAAGAACTGTACAAGAAAGATGGTTTGCATCTTTCTCTCAAGGGAACGAATGTCCTCAGTGAACAGTTCAAAGTTTTTGCAAAGGAACATTTAAACTAGGAAAGGGGGGCACAAAAGAGACAATCCATAAGTTCGGCTGCCCCCCGAAAAAACAATGCCAGAAGATGCCAGGAGCTGATAGGATAAGAAATGACAAGCTGAGAGTCTTGTCTATAAATGCTCGCAGTTTAGGGAATAAGATCAACAAACTTGAGTCTGTAATGGCATCTGAGAATATAGATTTAGTGGCTGTTACTGAGACATGGTTCAATGAGACTAATGACTGGGACATAACAATACCTGGGTTCTCTCTATATAGGAAATACAGAGAAGGCAAGAAAGGGGGTGGAGTGGTCCTATATGTGAAAGATAGCATAAAATCGAATCTAATACAAGCCAGCGAAACCAATTTAGAGTCAGTTTGGGTTACGTTGCAGCTTGGTAATCATAAGGTAACTCGTGTAGGTGTCATATACAGACCACCAAGCCAAGTCAAAGAATTGGATGATCTACTAGTTGAGGAAATGGCTAAAATGACTTTGAAAGGGGAAGTTGTCATTATGGGAGACTTTAATCTTCCTGATATAAACTGGAATACCAAAATAGCTAGTTCTGCCAGGAGTACAGACATTCTAAATTCCCTACTGGGATTATCTCTACAGCAAGAAGTTGAGGAGCCAACCCGAAAGGAGGCCATTTTAGATTTGGTATTCACAAATGGCAATTTGGTATCTGATATTACTGTAGGGGAAAGCTTAGGGTCCAGTGATCACCAGTCAGTGAGGTTTACTATAAGTACAGTGACTGAGTCACTCCACACAAAAACAAAAGTTTTAGATTTTCGTAAAACAGACTTTTCTAAAATGAGATCAGTGGTATACGAGTCCCTATCAGACTGGAACAATTTCAATGGAGTCCAAGAGAAATGGGACCACTTAAAATTGGCACTACTGAAGGCAACAGAAAAGTGCATTAGGCTTGTCAGTAAAGGCAAAAAAAGGAAGAGACCACTGTGGTACTCAGCAGAAGTGGCCAAAATCATTAAAAACAAAAAGATGGCATTTAGCAGGATGACCGGGAAATCAATAAGATGAGGCAGAGAGAGGCCAAGCAAGTTATAAGAGCTTCTAAAGCTCAGGCAGAAGAGAAATTAGCTCAGTCAGTGAAAAAAGGTCATAAGACATTCTTCAGATACATAAATGAAAAAAGGAAATTAAAAAAAGGAATTACCAAGTTAAAAACAAAAGAAGGAAATTATATGAAGAGGATAAAGAACTAGCTGACTGCCTCAATGAATACTTCTGTTCAGTTTTTACAAAGGAAAATGAAGGAGAAGGACCTCAGTTAGGGAGGAAGACTAATGAATCATTTGATGCATGTGTCTTTACAGAGTCAGCTGTCTAAAATTAATACAAATAAATCACAGGGGCCTGATGGGATACACCCAAAGCTATTAAAAGAGCTTAGAGGTGTACTAGCAAAACTATTAACAGATTTATTTAACCAATCACTGGTAACAGGTGTCGTCCCAGAAGATTGGAAATTAGCAAACGTTGTGCCAATTCACAAGAAAGGTAGTAGAGAGGAATCAGGCAACTATAGGCCAGTAAGCCTGACATCAATAGTGGGGAAATTAATGGAAACCATACTCAAGGAGAGGATTGTGGAACATCTAAAAACCCATGGGTTGATTGATAAAAAAAACAGCATGGGTTTACTTGAGGGAGATCATGTCAAATTAATCTTATTGACTTTTTTGATTGGGTGACTAAAATAATAGATGGCGGAGGTGCAGTAGACATCGCTTATCTGGACTTTAGTAAGGCTTTTGATACTGTCCCACATAGAAGGCTTATCAATAAACTGCAGTCTTTGAGCTTGGGCTCACATATTGTTGAATGGATTAGGCAGTGGCTGAAGGACAGAAAACAGAGGGTTGTAGTCAATACCTCAGGGATCTGTTCTGGGACCCATATTGTTTAATATCTTTATCAGCGAAATTGCAGAAGGCCTCAATGGTAAGGTGTGTCTTTTTGCTGATGACACAAAGATTTGTAACAGGGTTGATGTTCCTGGAGGGATACACCAAATAGAAAAGGATTTACGAAAACTAGAGGAATGGTCAAAAATCTGGCAACTAAAATTGAATGTCGATAAGTGCAAGATAATGCACCTGGGGCGTAAAAACCCAAGAGCAGAATATAAAATCAGTGATACAGTACTAACCTCAGTATCTGAGGAAAGGGATTTAGGGGTCATTATATCAGATGACCTAAGGGTGGGCAGACAATGTCATAGAGCAGCAGGTAATGCCAGCAGAATGCTTGGGTGTATAGGGAGAGGCATTAACAGTAAAAAGAGGGAGGTGCTCGTGCCGCTCTACAGAGCACTAGTGAGACCTCATTTGGAGTATTGTGTGCAGTACTGGAGACCATATCTGCAGAAGGATATTGAAACTTTGGAGAGAGTTCAGAGAAGAGCTACTAAACTAGTACATGGATTGCAGGACAAAACTTACCAGGAAAGGTTAAAGGACCTTAACATGTATAGCTTGGAAGTAAGAAGAGACAGAGGGGATATGATAGAAACTTTTAAATACATAAAGGGAATCATCACGGTAAAAGAGGAGAGAATATTTAAAAGAAGAAAAACTGCTACAAGAGGACATCGTTTTAAATTAGAGGGGCAAAGGTTTAAAAGTAATATCAGGAAGAATTACTTTACTGAGAGAGTAGTGGACGCATGGAATAGCCTTCTTGCAGAAGTGGTAGCTGCAAATACAGTGAAGGAGTTTAAGCATGCATGGGATAGGCATAAGGCCATCCTTCATATAAGATAGGGCCTGGGGCTATTCATAGTATTCAGTATATTGGGCAGACTAGATGGGCCAAATGGTTCTTATCTGCAGACACATTCTATGTTTCTATGTTTTTGCAACAGCAGAGGCCAGGTACAAATGTGGCCAGCCAGAGCCCACTACTGGAGGATGAGGTGTAGGAGGATGAGGATGAAGCAGGTTCACAGCGGGGTGGCACCCGACACAGCTCAGGCCCATCACTGGTGCGTGGCTGGGGGGATACGGAGGACGATAACGATACGCCTCCCACAGAGGACAGCTTGTCCTTACCTCTGGGGAGCCTGGCACACATGAGCGACTACATGCTGCAGTGCCTGCGCAACGACAGCAGAGTTGCGCACATTTTAACGTGTGCGGACTACTGGGTTTCCACCCTGCTGGATCCCTGGTACAAAGACAATGCGCCCACCTTACTTCCTGCAAAGGAGGGTGATAGGAAGATGCGCGAGTACAAGCGCACGCTGGTAGATGCGCTCCTGAGAGCATTCCCAAATGTCACAGGGGAACAGGTGGAAGCCCAAGGCGAAGGCAGAGGAGGAGCAAGAGGTCGCCAACGCAGCTGTGTCACGGCCAGCTCCTCTGAGGGCAGGGTTAGCATGGCAGAAATGTGGAAAAGTTTTATCTCCACGCCACAGCTAACTGCATCACCACCTGATACGAAACGTGTTAGCAGGAGGCAGCATTTCACTAACATGGTTGAACAGTACATCTGCACACACCTCCACCTAATGACTGATGGTTCGGCCCCATTCAACTTCTGGGTCTCCAAATTGTCCACGTGGCCAGGAGTTAGCATTTTATGCCTTGGAGGTGCTGGTCTGCCCGCCTGCCAGCGTTTTGTCTGAACGTGTATTCAGCACGACAGGGGGCGTCATTACTGACAAACGCAGCCGCCTTTCCACAGCCAACGTGGACAAGCTGACGTTCATAAAAATTAACCAGGCATGGATCCAACAGGACCTGTGCCTCCCTTGTGCAGAATAGACATTTATAACTGCCTCCTCCTCAACCATGTATTCTTGTATTCCGGGGCACTTCTTTATTGAATCCTCATTTTTTTAACTTTACCATGATCTTGCGGTGCAACCCGCAAGTTGAATGAACCTCTCCTCTGTCTGGGTGCTGGGGCCGAATTAACTGAAAGTGGCATTCTCCAGTGGTGGGTGATATGACACATGATTCCTTGCTGTGGGACCTGTATCCTCGGTCTGGGTGCTGGGCCGAAATAACTGAAAGTGGCCTTCTCCAGTGTTGGGTGATATGACGCATGATTTCTTGCTGTGGGACCTGTATCCTCGGTCTGGGTGCTGGGCCGAAATAACTGAAAGTGGCCTTCTCCAGTGGTGGGTGATATGATGCATGATTCCTTGCTGTGGGACCTCTCTCCTCGGTCTGGGTGCTGGGCTGAAATAACTGAAAGTGGCCTTCTCCAGTGGTGGGTGATATGATGCATGATTCCTTGCTGTGGGACCTCTCTCCTCTGTCTGAGTGCTGGGGCCGAAATAACTGAAAGTGGCCTTCTCCAGTGGTGGGTGATATGATGCATGATTCCTTGCTGTGGGACCTCTCTCCTCTGTCTGGGTGCTGGGCCGAAATAACTGAAAGTGGCCTTCTCCAGTGGTGGGTGATATGACGCATGATTCCTTGCTGTGGGACCTCTCTCCTCTGTCTGGGTGCTAGGCCAGAAATAACTGAAAGTGGTCTTCTCCAGTGGTGGGTGATATGACGCATGATTCCTTGTTGTGGGACCTGTATCCTCGGTCTGGGTGCTGGGCCGAAATAACTGAAAGTGGCCTTCTCCAGTGGTGGGTGATATGACGCATGATTCCTTGCTGTGGGACCTCTCTCCTCTGTCTGGGTGCTGGGCCGAAATAACTGAAAGTGGCCTTCTCAGTGGTGGGTGATATGACGCATGATTCCTTGCTGTGGGACCTCGTATCCTCATGTCTGGGTGCTAGCGGTCGAAATAACTGAAAGTGGCCTTCTCCAGTGGTGGGTGATATGACGCATGATTCCTTGCTGTGGGACCTCTCCTCTGTCTGTGTGCTGGGCCGAAATAACTGAAAGTGGCCTTCTCCAGTGGTGGGTGATATGACGCATGATTTCTTGCTGTGGGACCTCTCTCCTCTGTCTGGGTGCTGGGGCCGAAATAACTGAAAGTGGCCTTCTCCAGTGGTGGGTGATATGACGCATGATTCCTTGCTGTGGGACCTCTCCCTCGGTCTGGGTGCTGGGCCGAAATAACTGAAAGTGGCCTTCTCCAGTGGTGGGTGATATGACGCATGATTCCTTGCTGTGGGACCTCTCTCCTCGGTCTGGGTGCTGGGCCGAAATAACTGAAAGTGGTCTTCTCCAGTGGTGGGTGATATGACGCATGATTCCTTGCTGTGGGACCTGTATCCTCGGTCTGGGTGCTGGGCCGAAATAACTGAAAGTGGCCTTCTCCAGTGGTGGGTGATATGACGCATGATTCCTTGATGTGGGACCTGTATCCTCAGTCTGGGTGCTGGGCCGAAATAACTGAAAGTGGCCTTCTCAAGTGGTGGGTGATATGACGCATGATTCCTTGCTGTGGGACCTCTCTCCTCTGTCTGGGTGCTGGGCCTGAAATAACTGAAAGTGGCCTTCTCCAGTGGTGGGTGATATGACGCATGATTCCTTGCTGTGGGACCTCTCTCCTCTGTCTGGGTGCTGGGGCCAAAAAAATGAAAGTTGCCTTCTCCAGTGGTGGGTGATTTGACGCATGATTCCTTGCTGTGGGACATCTCTCTTCTGTCTGGGTGCTGGGCCGAAATAACTGAAAGTGGCCTTCTCCAGTGGTGGGTGATATGACGCATGATTCCTTTCTGTGGGATCTCTCTCCAATTGATATTGATTAATTTTTATTTATTTTATTTTACTTTAATTCATTTCCCTATCCACATTTGATTGCAGGGGATTTACCTACATTTTGCTGCCTTTTGCAGCCCTCTAGCCCTTTCCTGGACTATTTTACAGCCTTTTTAGTGCCTAAAAGTTCGGGGTTCGGGTTCGGGATAAAGTTCGGGTCGAGTTCGGATCCCGAACCTGAACATTTTCGGGAAGTTCGGCCGAACTTCCCGAACCCGAACTTCCAGGTGTTCGCTCATCTCTAGTTGCAGGGCGATGAAGAAGATGAGACAGAGGACCCTGACACACCGTGGCAGTATGCAGTGTAGATGCAGGCAGGGAGTCCCTCTGAGTCACTTGCACAAATGGTCCGATGCATGCTCACTTGCTTGCATAGTTAGTGACAGCCGAATTGTCACCATTCGGCAGAGGGATGACTTTTGGCTCTCAACCTTGTTGGACCCTCGCTACCTGTCCAGAATGGGGGCCATTTTTATATCCACCAAGAGGGAGGACAAACTGAACTACTACAGAGACATCCTATGCCTATTTCACAGGTCTGACTGTGGGGGTCCTCTGAGTTCATGTTCCACTGCCATGGCTGCTGGGGAGGGTAGGGTGGCAGGAGCAGTATCAGCTCCATCAGGAGCAGCCTGAGTCTACAGTCTCTGATGAGTAGCTTTCTTCACTGGCATAGTGAAGAAACTACTAACCAGAAGCAGCAGCAGGTAGATCTGGAGCAGGGCCTGAACAAGCATGTGGTGGCATACTTGGACTGCACCCTGCCACACCACATTGAAGATCCGCTGGTCTACTGGGTAACCAAACTTGATTTGTGGCCACAACTAGCAGAGTGTGCCATGGAAAAGCTGTCCTATTCGGCCAGTAGTTTGGCATCAGAGCAGGTGTTTTGTGCAGCGGGTGCAATATTTACCCCAAGAACAACTTGCCTGTCCACCCAAAATGTGGAGAGTCTGACCTTTGTCAAGATGAGTAAAGTAGTGAGCACAGATAGTGCAAAAAAAGACTGTACTAATGGCGCCACATGTAAATGTTAAGTGGACACAATTTCAAATCTTCTCCTTAATTCTTACATCCAAGTTAATCCTATTAAAATGGACACAATCAATCAGCGCATTGCTTTCTGGCCAAATATAACATATACAAGCAACAATTACATAAAATCAAACAAATATAGAGGTAGACTCACTTCACCCAGGAGGAGCGGTGTGGGATAAGCACATGACACCCACCACGCTTCCTCCTGCGCCTGGATCGCCTGAAGATGGTACTAGGAAAAGACAGCGATCACACGTCGTGCTTGTTCTTGAATTTTTCTTTTATTGGATTATCCAGGGTAGGGGAGTAAGAAGGCTCAACGCATTTCGGGGTTATCGCTAAAAAAAAACCTTCATCAGGAAACTGCTCCTGATGAAGGGGGTTTTTTAGCGATAACCCAGAAACGCGTCCAATAAATCCAATAAAAGAAAAATTCAAGAACAAGCACGACGTGTGATCGCTGTCTTTTCCTAGTACCATCTTCAGGCGATCCAGGCGCAGGAGGAAGCGTGGTGGGTGTCATGTGCTTATCCCACACCGCTCCTCTTGGGTGAAGTGAGTCTACCTCTATATTTGTTTGATTTTATGTAATTGTTGCTTGTATATGTTATATTTGGCCAGAAAGCAATGCGCTGATTGATTCTGTCCATTTTAATAAGATTAACTTGGATGTAAGTATTAAGCAGAAGATTTGAAATTGTGTCCACTTAACATTTACACGTGGCGCCATTAGTACAGTCTTTTTTTGCACTATCTGTGCTCATCACCTTACTCTAATACACACCTTCCCGGGGTCCCACCCGGTTAGGTAGTGACTGTCGTCAGCCTGTGCCTCTACACCGTCTTATTTTTCCACCTATACTGATCAAGTCCTTTGACGCCCTAACTGCTTACCTGGGCCATCTCCTTGGAAGACACAGTGATTAAACACCCCTCTCTTTCCCTTTTTTCTATACCCGTGACTCACTTTGTCAAGATGAATCAGGCATGAATCAGCCAGGATTTCTAACCACCAATTCCTGATGCGTCAGACTAGATGATAAATGGTGCCACAACAACACTTTGATACAAGAGGCCAGTTTCTGCAGAAAACCTGCCTCACCAACTACTTTCATGCTACTACTTTCATGTTGCAAACCACCTAATGCCACACATCTGATGCCAAGGGCTCTTTATTTCACCCACCTTATTCAGCGGGTGCTGGTATTGCCACCCACCACCCAACTCTGTTACGGGGTCACTTTGTGTTCTCCTGATGCAGCTGCCGCTTCCATCTCCAAACTATTTCACATTGCCACTCTGTGGTATCCTCCTGATGCTGCTGCCACTTCCAACTCCACATTATGTCACCTAGCCACTCTGTGGCCTACTCATGCTGCTGCCACCTCAAGACTCTGTCATTGTGTCACTCGGTGGCCTCCTCACATTGCTGCCAACTCCAGTCCCTGTCATTGGGCAATCTTTGGTCTCCTCATGCTGCTGCCACCTCAACACTATGTCATTGGGCCACTCTGTGGACTTTTCATGCTGTTCCCACCCTCCTTAATTCATGACTAGTCCACTATTTTGGCTTTCGGACTTGCTGACATCATCATTTATTTGACACTTCTTCTGACCTGTCTGTGTAGCAGCTGTAAGGCCTGTATGGTCCCATCAGAAATTACTTATGATTTGGTAGCCAAAAGCAGGAGTGGGTAGAAAACACAGACATGCAAATATTCCATTCATGTGTCATCTCTGTTTTAGATCCACTCCGTTTTTCTTTTCCTTCAGCAATACTGATGGATTATTGAGCAAATGTTGACCGAGTGAAGGCGTATGCATGCTCCACAGACAGGAACAGTTTTTTTGTAGGTTATTGTTCTGATGGTTTAGAGGAAGGCCAAAATAATCGGTGACCTCAACACAAACTTACTGCTGACACCCTCTCCACTCTGTCAGTGGGACTCTACTTGGATAAGTGTCTAATAGAACAGGTTCTGTAGACATCTATGTGGAATCAGCTGACGAGGGTGTAAAAGGAGTGTGCTTTTTCTTGACGCTAACATCTACCTGTAAGGTTGAGTTGATACGTGAGTTATTTGGTCAGTTTTGGCCCCGTGACCGCCCAAATAAGTGAAGTATGCAGTGATTCTAAGAGCGACCCCTGTCATCTGCATGTCATACGGACTCACAGTATTATTTCACTACCAAAGAAGACTCCCTATGTGTGTTAGTGCAAGGAACAGTGTTCTACACCACTATAAAGGCTCTAACCAGCCAGGAAATAGCAGTTTTCTAACGTAATTAGCTGCGAATATACTCGGATCAAATTTTATTTTTCCCGAAAAATTTAGCGAATCAAATTTTTTACAAATTCGCTTATCTCTAGTCATTAGCATAAAGATGGTACTGAAAACCAAATCTACTAGTAGTCTGTCCAATAGGGGCTTTGAAGAAAGAAAAGAGGAGAGGACCTACTGTAGGACTAAACTTTGAGGAACCCCAACAGCAAGAGGGAGAAGAGAGGAGAGGAAATAGAACTAATGAATATTATGCTGAAAGAGTAGCCAGACAGGAAGAAAACCAAGAAAATACAGCATCTTTTCAGCCAATAGATTGAAGCATGCCGAGTAGGAAGGGTGGTCTACTTTGTCAAATGCTGCAGATAGATCCAGAAGAATGAGCAGAGATTAGTCAGCATCACATGTCACTATCAAGAGATCATTTTCACTTTGGGGAGGGAAGTTTCTTTAGAGTGTAGAATTTGTAACCTGTTTGTAGTGTATCAAGGAGTGAGTTACTAGAGAGAGTGGATGAGGAGAAAATTGACCAAATGCTCTAGAAGTATAGGGATGAAGGGGAGATTACAGACAGGTTAGTTAGTTATAGTTAGTTATGCAGGATGAATCAAAATATGGTTTCTTTAGTAATGTGATTATGACAGAACATCTTGAAAGGAGGAGAAGATGATGGCAGAAGAGAGACATTGAAAATTTTACTTGGGTAGGTTGTGACTAGAGATGAGCGAATTTCTTGAAAATTCGATTCGTCTGATTCGCCGAATTTCACAAAAAAAATTTGCTTTGTGATGAATTACATTTTATTTGTAAGTAGCGGGTGCAATGGCAGGGATCTGCAATAGTGCCACACCCATCATTGTACCCTTCAGATACAGCATTCATACATAATCGCTCCATCTGAGTGTACAAATAGTGTGAAATGAACATTAAAAAAAATTACATCAAACGTACAGCGTCCGATTGCTCGCGACCGTCGTCATCTTGCCTGAAGATCTCAGCCAAAATTATGTGCAGCGCGAGATTATGTCATCACGCTGGCTGGTGTGGTGACATATGATTTCATTACGCCAGCCGGCATGATGATGTAATCTCACGTCGCACAGGATTTCGGCCGAGATCTTCAAGCAAGATGGAGGCTGGCGGCCCTTCGCGCGCAAATTGAGGCAGTAAGTTTGAATTTCAGAATTATTCGATTTGCTGACAAGAAGCACGAGGAAATTCGGCTTCTAGGCAAATCAAATAATTCCTGAAATTTGGATCGAATTTCACTTTGTGGGATTCAATTCACTCATCTCTATCTAGTTGTGACAGCTGGGGAGAGAGACTGGAGGAGTGGTGAGGGAATAGAGTAATGCATGTGGTAGGGCACGAAGAAGTTAAGATCCTGGAGACTTCTCCTGTGAATGGGTCAGAAGTGGAAAGTGAACCAGGGGAGGTGTGGTGAGAAAGGAGATTAATGACACATAATGGCTGGGTGCTAATTTCATGCCTGATGTGTTTAATTTTTTCATTTGAAGTAGGTGGCCAGATCTTCAGAGGAAAGGCCTGTAATAGGTGCATGCGCTTTTGGAATGAGGAGGGAGTGAAAAGTGTCAAATTGTTTTTTGGGGATTATTGGATAGTGATTATTTAGTCATAAATAATTGTGATGCCAAAGAGTACAGCTTCAGAAATACTCACACTCTCTGCTGCAGCTGCTACTGGCCTTCAAAAATATCAGTGCTTGATAATAGCGGTTAAATAAACCCCAAAAAGTCTTTAATTTAAACATGTAGTGTTGAGTGAATCAAAGCATCCGAATTGAAATTCGGCCTGAATCTTAGGAAAAATCCGATTTGCTACGAAACCACATTTCCTGACACTTCGTAGTAAGGAATCATTATTTTCCAAAATGACTGCTGAACGTGAAAGAAAGTTAAAGTAAGAAGCCTGAGAATGAGATGTAACCCATAATGCCATGCAGCCAGCCAATCAGCAGTTAGCCATTCTCTGTGAGTAGAGATGAACGAATTGAAGTTGACCAAGTGGAATTCGATCCCAATTTCAGGAATTATTCGATTCGAACCGAATCCTAATTTCCTTATGCTTCTTGGTAATGAATCACATTTTTTCCTAAAATGGCTGCTGCACATGTGAGGACTAGGAGAAAGGAACTCTGGGATGGTGGGATCACCCATAATTTCATGCATGCAGCCAATCAGCAGCCAGCCCTGTGATGTCACAGCCCTATAAATAGCATCAGCTATTTTAGTTTCTGCCATTTACCAGTGTACTTAGTGCAGGGAGAGATGCCGGTAGGCGCGAAGGACAGTGATAGGAAAGAATTAATTGTGGTTAAAAAATGATTAAGAGCAGGGAAAGGATATGGAGGAATCGTTCCACAGCATTTATGTAGAGCAGGGTTCAGTAGGGGAGGTTACAGACTGGGTAATAGGAACAATCCTATTACACCTTGGTGCACTGGGTGGGGATCCAAATTGCCAGTATACAGCTCTGTCATTCCAGCAAACTGTTCTTGTTATTAGGGTGCAAGTGCTGTTTGATACAGCCATTAACAGGGTTTAGTACAAGGACATTTTTCTACAGTACCACTTATTTGCCCTTGTGTGATGCAGTTATATGTTGTAAAGCCCTTTTTGCCGTGTATTAGTGGCAAAAGAAAAATATATTTGCCCTTGTGTGGTGCTGTGATATATTCTAAAGCATTAGTGGCAAAATAACAATATATTCACCTTTCATCGTTGCACTTATCTGTTGAAAAGCCTTTTGTGTTGTGTAAAAGTAGAAAAAAATTAGGGCCTAATTGCCGTTCAGCGGTGCAGTGATATAATCTAAAGCCCAGTTTGCCGTGTATTAGTGTTGAAACAAAAACATATTCGCCGTTCATCGTTGCACTTATCTGTTGAAAAGCCTTTTGTGTTGTACAAAAATAAAAAAAAATTAGGGCCTAATTGCTGTTCAGCGGTGCAGCGATATATTCTAAAGCCCTGTTTGCCTGTATTAGTGTTGACATAAAAATATATTCGCCGTTTAGGGTTGCACTTATCTGTTGAAAAGCCTTTTGTCTTGTGCAAAAGTAGAAACAATTAGGGCCTAATTGCTGTTCAGCAGTACAGTGAAATATTCTAAAGCCCTGTTTGCTGTGTATTATTGGCGAAAGAAAAAATATTTAATCTAACATTTGATTATTTGATCTAACAGTTTGTCAGACAGAGAAGTGCCATGCCCTGCATTATTTAAAATTTAAATAACATGTGAACATGCAGGAATAATATACTTTCTAGAATGTCCCTGTCACATTTAGTACCTGGGCAGGACTTTAAGAAATTGAAATCATAATGCTTGATAGTTTGATAGATTCTCCTTAATTTCCTCCCTAAAGGGGAACTGGCAATCATCAGTAAGCGGGTAGGGAGAGCAAGAGCTCCTGAAGAACCATAACTCTTCTCAGGCAGCTATGACTCTTTTCCAGGCTTGAGCTGCAATGATTATAAATCTGGTCCTCAGTGCAGTATGCTGGCAGCTCATTGTATATGCAGTAGCATTATGCATCTTCTATTTCAAAAGTTGTGTGTGGTGGTTGGTAGGGGGTCGAATTGCCTTAGTCAAGTAGAGTGAACTGTTTGTGCTAACATCAGCCTCATCCTTGTGTGCATCAACATCTGCATTATCACAGTAACACCTTGTTTTATAAAGCACTGGGACCCCTGACTTGCACTTCAAAACTCATCTTCCCTAAGGTCACCCAAACTTTCACCAAGCAGGAGAAACCCAAAACCAAGAAATGCCCAAAGGGATGAACATTGAAGGTTGAGTGTCATCGCCATGTGCATCTTGTTTAACTGCTTATCTTGTTTAACTGCTGCAGCATTCATAGTCAATCTGTTATTTTACACATACTGTAGACTTACCATGCCTCAGTATTAAAGGGGTTCTTCACTTAGTTACAACTAGTGTTGATCACGAATTTCTATCCTCAGGATAGATCATCAGCACCTGATCGTCCGGGGTCTGACTCCCGGGACTCCTGCCGATCAGCTGCAAGAGCGCCGCGGCCTTCTCACTGTTTACTGCTGCTAGCGCCATTCGATGCTAAGCTCCATTCAGTGTACAGAGCTTAGCCCCACCCACGCCACTTGATACAAGTTGTGACGTCACTGGGCTGGGCGCTAGCAGCTGTAAACAGTGAGAAGGCCGCAGCACTCCTGCAGCGCCGCTGCCTTCTCAAACAGCTAATCGGCGGGGGTCCCGGGTGTCGGACCCCGGCCGATCAGATGCTGATGATCTATCCTGAGGATAGATCAGTTGTAACAAAGTGAAGAACCCCTTTAAAGGGCGGTCTAATATATCACCACGTGCATCTAGTTCAACTTCTGCCACATTCTTAGTTAATCTGTTATTTTATACATAGACTTACTGTGTGTTAGACTGAGTATTAAAGAACTATTCATTCTATAGTCAATAGCCCCACTATTCCCTCTATAGTCAATATGAACAGGTTCCAAAGCAGCAATAATTAATTTAACACTTAACTGGACATACAACACCTCCGTGTTGATAGTAGTGGTGATACTTTATCTCATGTAACCGGTATGTTAGACGATTTCTGATATATCGATGCTGATTCTCAATGACCAGAGTTGTCCCCCTTTCGCTGTGGGGTTAGTTATTAGTATAAGGAACTTTTCAATAGTGTCGTTCCTGCAGTTAGAAGTTGTATTCAGCTCACCTCTATCTACAATGTACTGCTGAATCCTTTAGTCCTCTCGTGTGCTCTCGGCACACTTGTGAATGCGTGGTAGCTATATGAACGCGTGGTATGAATGCGTGGTAGCTTTTTAGTCTGAGATTGAGATGATGCACTGTTAAACGATACTCCAAACTAAGGTTAGCTCACCTCTGTTGATTGCTTGCCAAAACTTGATACACGGAAAACTAAAATACATGTAAAGGACAGTGTGAAGGAAACGTAGCAAGATATATGTATAGCTGGAAAATTTATGTTATCAACTAAAACTGTTGATGTGTTTAGGGGTCTTATCAGGCATAAGGCAGTATAGCTCATATACTATATGTTGTCAGAACTTTTTGGATTCAAAAGTCCATCAAATAAGGCTTACACAGTTAGATGTATAAAAAGCTGAATAGAAGCCATTTTGCTTATGAAGCTGACTTTAGAAGGCTAAGATGAAGTAACTTGTATAGGTTAGGTGAGAAATCCCTAACTAGAAAGTTAGCTATCTGTGGGAAATATTTGCCATGTCTGGTCTTAGAAGAAGGAGATTGCAGACAGGTCATAAACATCTTTAAGTTGAGTTTCACAAGAGATAGGACAGATGGAATGATATTAGTCTGTATTATGTTTTTGTAATCTATAAATGAATAAGATGTTGGTGTAGGGGATAAATGTTAAAAGGTGTCTGTTTTAATTCCTAAAGGTATCCCATTAATGAAATATTTTGTGTAAATGTATTTAACTGGTGGTTTGATATGAGGAAACTGTAATTTTGCTGAGATGGTGTTTGTTGAAATTCTTTGACTAAGTTAGAATGGACCCAAGGTGTGGTAAGAGCAAACATTAGATCCCATCTAGACAATGGGCATAGTAGTAGAATTGTGTATTAAGGATTAGATATGTCTGACCATGAAACCAAAAGAACACAGCAAGTAATTGGCCCATTGTTTAGGGAGTTTCTCAATGTTTGGTTAGCTGGACACTGAGTCAATGAATATTTATAGTTAATTAACAAGGGATAGAAAGTAAGTTACCAATTTTGTCCAAAACTGTCACACGATGCACTAGTGACATCTAGTGTTCGGACAAGGTTAAGATTTGGATTACGAAATCAGAGGAGGAGGTCTGGGGATAGTAAGAAAACTCCTCTGATGATGTCACTAGTTAATGAGTAAAACAAGGCCAGGCCCAAGTTTTAGAAAATAAAAAGAGAGAAAGGGAGAGGAGAAAAAAAGGAGAGAGAAAGAGGAGGACACAAGAAGAGGGGACAAAAGGAGAACCAGAACTCCATCCTGTGAAGATGACCATTTTAAATCTTTGAAACTGACTTCTGATAGCCAATAAACTGGTACAGTATAATTCTAACTCAATTTGATAGTAACATAGATTGTCATTGTATATATCTATATATATATATCTGATTAACCATACAGTTAGTATCTGTTTTGGAATAAGATTGGGGTGTAACTGCAGTATCATTCTATACTTCTTCCAAATCAGGGAGAACTATAATACCATTTATAATACGGTATCTTCTCCAAACGAACGGAATTCCGTTCTAAGCTGGTTAATTACTGGATATTTATATGTCTAGATAAATACAAAAGGAAATCTGATGTCGACCAGATTTGGGTCTAACCAGACATTTGTTGGCTGAGAGAAAATCAGGTATCAGAATAATCAAAATATCACTTAAATATATTCGGTATCTTTTTATATATATATATATGTATACCCCAATATATTGTCTCAATCTGAATTGCATATCAATGATTGTTATTAGATTTCATTGTCACTAATTTTTATATCCATTTGCATTTTAATTTTTCGTTATTTAATAAATATATATATTTTGATTTACCACCACCTTGTTTTTGTCGTCTAACTCAGCGCAGATCACGAGCTCTGATGAGCTGGTATTTATGTTAATAAGATAGAATCTCCTATTTTATAGATTCTAATTTATTCACATAAATTATATAGACTGTTATCGGAAACAGTATAAATATCCCGACAATGTCCATAGCACAATAATGTGGTCAGTCACTGAGTGCATGTGGTGTTGTGCCTCTGGTGGGACGGCATCTCACTGGTCATATCAAAACAGATTTTGTAGCTCCCTAGCAGTGTTGCTGGCTACAGCTGATGATGTGCAGCCAACCTCCTGGCGCTCATATGGCCATAGCTTGCCTGCTGACTGAGTCCAGTAATTAAGGGGGTTGCCCCTCACTTCTGGATGGGCACTTGCCGAGAGTGATCAATCAGATGTCAGGAGGTGTGCCTCAATTAGAGATAAGCACATTTTTTTTAAAAAAATTCGGAAAAATTTGCTTTGATACGAATTTATTTGCGGCGAATCACGTTAAAAAATGGCTATTTCCGGGCTTTAGAGAGCCTTTATAGGGGTGTAGAACACAGTGACTTGCAGTAACACACATAGGGAGTCTGCTGTGGTAGCAAAATAATTCTGTGAGTCAGTATGACATGCAGATGACAGGTTGCTCTTAGAATCACTGCATACTCCACTTATTTGCGCAATCACAGGGCCAACACTGACCAAATAACTCAAGTATCAACTCAGCCTTATAGGTAGATGTTAGCATCAAGAAGAAGCGCAGTCCTTTTACACCCTCGTCAGCTGATTCCACATAGATGTCAACAGAACCTGTTCTATTAAACGCTTATACAAGTAGAGCCCCCACCCCCCACAGAGTGGAGAGGGTGTCAGCAGTAAGTTTGATGTCCCTGATTAATTTGCCTTTCCTCTGATCCATCAGAACAATAACCCCCAAAAATGGATCCCGTCTGGGGAGCATATGCCTTCACTCGGTCAGCATTTGCTAAATAATCCATTAGTATTGCTAATGCCAAATAAAACAGGAGTGGATCTAAAACATAGATGACAAGTGAATGGAATATTTGCATGTCTTCTGTGTTTTGTACCAACTCCTGCTTTTGGCTTCCAAATCATAGGCCAATTCTGATGGAACCATACAGGCCTTACAGCTGGTACACAGACAGGATCTGTTATGTGTATCATTTTTCCTTGCTTCTGACAGATCAGCGAAAAGTCAAATAAATTATGTCAGTCATGACGTTGGGAGGGTGGGAACGGCATGAGAAGTCCACAGAGTGGACTTATGACATAGTGGTGAGGTGGAAGCAGCATAAGCAATGACAGGGGTTTGGAGGTGGCAGCAGCATGAAAATACCACATAGCGGCACAAGGACAGAGTCTGGAGGTGGCAGCAGCATGAGTAGGCTACAGAGTGGCAAGGTGACATAGTGTGGAGATGGCAGCAGCAGCATCAGGAGACCACAAAATGTCAAGGTGACAGCATGGAGATGACGGCAGCAGCAAAAGCATCAGGATACCACAAAGTGACGCGGTGACAGAGTGGGGGCGGTAATACCAGTACCCACTGACGAAGGTGGGTAAAAGAAAGAAACTTGGCATCAGATGTGTGGCATCAGGTGGATGGCAGCATCAGAGTAGTAGCTGAGGCAGGTAGCCAGAAGAAACCGGTCTTTTTTTTCAAGGATTGGGTGAGGCGGCATGATCTAATCAGATGCTTTAGAAATTGGTGGGTGGAAATCCTGGCTTATCCACGCATGATTCATCTTGACAAAGGTCAGTCTCTCCACATTTTTGGTATACAGGTGAGTTCACCTTGGGGTAACTATGGCCCCAGCAGCACTAAACACCCGCTGTGATGCCACACTACTGGCCAGGCAGGACAGCTTTTCCAGGGCAAACTGCCAGTTGCAGGCACAAATCAAGTTTGGCTGCCCAGTAGTCCAGCGGATCTTTAATGACGACTTGCAGGATGCTGTCCAAGTATGCCACCATCTGCTGGTTCAGGTCCTGCTCCAGGTCTACCTGCTGCTGTTGCTGGTCAGTAGTTTCTTAACTATGCAGGTAAAGAAAGCTACTCATCAGCGACTGTAGACTCAGGCTGCTGCTGATGGAGCTGGTACTGCTCCTGCCACCCCACCCGTCCCCAGCAGCCATGGCAGTGGAACGTGAGAACAGAGGGCCTCCCCGGTAAGACCTGCTAGAGGATGGATGATGGCTCAGATAGGCAGCGGCCAACTGACTACATAGCATGTCTCTGTAGTAGTTCAGTTTGTCTTCCCTCTCAGTGGATATAAAAAGGACCCCATTCTGCACAGATAGCGAGAGTCCAACAAGATGGATAGCCAGAAGTCATCCCTCTGCTGAATAGTGACAATTCGTCAGTCACTACGCAAGCAAGTGAGCATGCAGCGAGCCATTTGTGCAAGTGACTCGGAGGGACTCCCTGCCTCCATCTCCAATGCATACTGCCACGGTGTATCTGGGTCCTCTGTCTCCTCTTCCTTATCGCCCTGTAGATCCTCTGGCTGCTCATAATCCTCCTCTCCTTTCAGCTGAGTAGAAAACCACCCATTTTGCTATACATTGCCTGTGCTTCTATGTCCTCCTCCCCCTCCTCTTCCAGTTCAGCCCCCACAGGGCTCATGGGGCCGTGAGATCTAGGCGCCATGTCTCCAGTCCACTGACCACCATCTGTTCCAGGACATGAAGCAGTGGAATGACATCATTCATTCCGTAGTCCTGGCGACTGACAAATAACATGGCATCCTCAAATGGCCTGAGCAAACGGCATGCCACGCATGAGCTGACATCGAAGTTAAACAGGGGAGTACTACTATCTGCTTGCATTATCAAGAAATTGTTGATGGCCTTTCTCTGTTTGTATAGTCGGTCCAACATATGGAGGGTAGGATTCCAACGGGTGGAAATGACGCATAACCGCCTATGTTGGGGGATGCTGTACTCCCGCTGCAACTCAAGGAGGGTGTGCTTTGCGGTGTACGAGTGGCTAAAGTGCATGCAAAGTTTTCTGGCCATTTTTAGGATGTCTTGCAGATGGGTGGAAGACTTCAGGAACCGCTTGACAATGAGATTGAACATGTAAGCCATGCAGGGCGCATGGCTCAGCCTTCCTTGACGCAGGGCCGACACAATGTTCTTCCCGTTGTCGGTCACCATCAGTCCGATATTCAGTTGTCACAAATCAAGCCAGGATTAAGTTTCTTGATGAATCACACGGAGCAGTTCCTCCTGTGTGACTCAGTTCGCCCAGGGAAACAAGGTGTAGAAAAGCATGACACCTCCATGCCGTGCACATGTGGTATGCTTGAGGGCCACTGGGACTTGTCCCTGCAATGGAGGCTGAGGACATGATGGAGGATGTGGAGGCAGAGGCGGACATTGTCGCTGGACCAACGGCCATCAGTTCAGAAAGGTGCAGAGTCCACAACTTGGAAAGGGAGGGACTGCAGCACCAGCAATTTGGACAGGAGCACATTCAGCTTCAGCGCCGTTGGATGCATGCACGCATACTGCTGTCTCTTGGCAATTGCTTCGGTGATCGATTGCTGACAGAGTGACTGATGAGGGGTAGGAGGAGGAGGAGCATCTGGACCAGCAAAAGTTGGGAATGAAAGACATCTCCCTTCGGCTGTGCTGGTGGAGCCTTGACTGCCTGAAAGCCAGTGCGTGCCACTGGGTGTTGCAGCGGTTGCTGCGGCAGGCTGGACCACCACATCGGAGTGACAGTTCTCCCAGGCCACTATATGGCGACGCTGCATATGTTGACGCAGGGCCATAGTGCCAACATTGGCACCCTAGTCACGCTTCACTTTCTGCCCACAGATTCTACATATGGCTACATTCACCTCCTCTGGCACTTTGAAAAAAAACTGCCACACTGCCGAGTAAGTGATTTTCCCACCAACAGTCTGCACCAACTGACAGCTACAGCCGCTGCCTCCGTGAACCTCTGCATCATTACTTCCTGGGCAGGTAGGCTACTGCAAAGCAGGTTTTCTACTCTAGGCACGTTTGGTTCCTGACCTCCCACTGCTGCCACCCTGCTGTTTCCTAGCCATGCTACCACCTTGCTGTCTCCACCGCTGCCTCACAGGCAAGCTGCCACCCTCTTCTCCTGATGATAATGAAGCCCCAAATTCACCCGTCTCCCAATTGCGATCGTCTTCATGATCATCAAGTAGTCTCTGTATGTTACTGATGTCCTCCTCATCGGCCTCTGGGTCAGGAGGCTCGCAACACTAGCACCCACACCACTCTCCTCATCACTACTTTCCCACCTAGTGGAGGAAGCAGCGGATGTCTCCTCCAGGTCTTGGCTGGGCAGTAGCTGCTGACTGTCCTGAAGTAGCTCTTTCTCATGGAAAAGTGGAGCTGAGCCCATAGCATATACTACTTCTTGCGGTGAGGGAACAGAAAAGGACAGAGGCAGGTTGAGGACAGGTAAGGGCACAGGGCCTGCTCCCGGGCCATGCCAACTAAGGGTTGTGTGACGAATCCACCCACTGGCTGGGGGTGCCTGATGTCACTTGGGATGAAGTGGATGACCAAGTTAACCAGTCAAGAACCGCTGGGTTGCTAGCCAAGACACGACCGCTAGATGACACTTGGAGCTCAGGCCTCTCGCTGCGACTCCTGCTTTCATGCCCCCTTACTCTGCTGCGACCTCTGCCGGTGCCAGAAACATTTAGGCCTCTGTGCACGGCCTGGCACTTCTCTGTCAGACATACTTTTAGCTAAACAAAATAAATTAAAAGAAAATTAAAACCCCCCTAAAAGCAACGAATATATTTTTCTTTTTGTAATGAAATAGGCAAATAAATGCTTTCACCACAAATAACGGCAACAGTGAACTGCGTATATATTTTTCTTGTATTACAGAAATGCATCACTAAATGCTATCAGCACGTACAGCTGCAGAAGTGAACTGCGTATATATTTTTGTTGAAATACAGAAATACGTCACTAAACGCTCTCAGCACATACTGTATAGCTTCAGAAGTGAACTGCAAGTGAACTGTGTATACAGTTGCAAGAAAATGATATGGATTTCTGCAATAATCGGTCATAAACAATGATCTGATCTTCATCTAAGTCACAACAATAGACAATCACAGTCTGCTTAAACTAATAACACACAGAGAATTAAATGTTACCATGTTTTTATTGAACACACCATGTAAACATTCACAGTGTAGTTGGAAAAAGTATGTGAACCCTTGGATTTAATAACTGGTTGAACCTCCTTTGGCAGCAATAAATTTAGCCAAATGTTTCCTGTAGTTGCAGATCAGACATGCACAACGGTCATGAGTAATTCTTGACCATTCCTCTTTACAGAACTGTTTCAGTTCAGGAATATTCTTGGGATGTCTGGTGTGAATCACTTTCTTGAAGTCATGCCACAGCATCTCAATCGGGTTGAGGTCAGGACTCTGACTGGGCCACTCCAGAAGGTGCATTACCTTCTGTTTAAGCTATTCTGTTGTTCTGTTGCATCACCCATCTTCTGTTGAGCTTCAGCTGGTGGACAGATGGCCTTAAGTTCTCCTGAAAAATGTCTTGATAAACTTGGGAATTCATTTTTCCTTCGATGATAGCAATCCGTCCATGCCCTGACGCAGCAAAACAGCCCCAAACCATGATGCCCCCACCACCATACTTCACAGTTGGGATGAGGTTTTTTTCCACACATAGTGTTGTGTGTTTCTTCCAAACAACTTAACTTTGGTTTCATCTGTCCACAGAACATTTTGCCAGTACTGCTGTGGAACATCCAGGTGCTCTTGTGCAAACTGTAAACGTGCAGCAATGTTTTTTTTGGACAGCAGTGGTTCCTCTGTGGTATCCTCCCATGAAATCCATTCTTGTTTAGTGTTTTATGTATCATATATTCGCTAACAGGAATATTAGCTTTAGCTGAAACTCTCACTTTCTTCTTAACCTCATTGAGCAGTCTGCGCTGTGTTTTTGCAGTCTTTTTTACAGGATGGCCACAACTAGGGAGAGTAGCAGCAGTGCTGAACTATCTCCATTTAAAGACAATTTGTCTTACCGTGGACTGATGAACAGCAAGGCTTTTGGAAATGCTTTTATAACCCTTTCCAGCTTTATGCAAGTCAACAATTCTTAATTGTAGGTCTTCTGAGAACTCTTTTGTGCGAAGCATCATTCACATCAGGCAATGCTTCTTGGGAAAAGCAAACCCAGAACTGGTGTGTGCCTTCTATAGGGCAGGGCAGCTGTAACGAACACCTCCAATCTCATTTCATTGATTGGACTCTAATTTTCTGACACCTCACTCCAATTAGCTCTTGGAGATGTCATTAGTCTAGGGGTTCACATACTTTTTCCTCCTACACTGTGAATGTTTACATGGTGTGTTCAATAATAAACATGGTAACATTTAATTCTTTGTGTGTTATTAGTTTAAGCAGACTGTGATTGTCTAGTGTTGTGACTTAGATGAAGATCAGATAACATTTTATGACCAATTTGTGCAGAAATCCATATCATTCCAAAGGGTTCACATACTTTTTCTTGCAACTGTATATTTTTCTTGTAGTACAGAAATAGTCACTAAACTCTCTCAGCACAAATAGCTGCAGATTTGAACTGTGTATATGTTTTTCTTTTTGTAATGAAGTAGGCCACTAAACGCTTTTACTGCAAATAACGGCAACAGTGAACTGAGTATATATTTTTATTGTAGTACAGAAAAACCACACCAAACGCTTTTAACCCTAAATAACTGCAGAAGTGAACTGCGTATATATTTTTTTCTTTTTGTAATGAAGTAGGCCACTAACGCTTTTACCGCAAATAACGGCAACAGAGAACTGCGTATATATTTTTCTTGTACTCTATATATCTATAATATCACAGACGGATGTAATTCTCTGAATTCATATGAATTCTTGTATTTTGTCATTTAGTGTTTGAAAAAGGTCCAAGTAGGACCGAAACGTCACATAAATTTGCCTTGCATATGAAAACCGAATAAAAAAAATCAACACAATACTTCAAACAAATGTCAAGGAGTGCCTAAGTTTATTTTATTCCCTGTCTTCTACGGGATTGGGACCCCACAACTAGAGCACCCATTTAACAGGACACGAGTGCCACATTCTACCAAAAGCAATAAAAACATGACCTCATCCCCCAAAAAACAAATCCTTACACAAGACCATAGTCAGAAAAATGTAAAAGATATGGCTCTAAGAAAATGGCAACAAAAAACATTATTTTTTTTCTAAACATGTTCTTATTGTGTAAAACATAAAAATAAAATGGGCACACGGCAGGGTGCAGAAGGAAAGGAATGCCATATGGTTTTGGGAGGGCAGATTTCACTGGGATAATTTTAAGTTGCCATGTCACATTTGAAGACCACCTGATACACCCCTAAAATAGAAACTCCAAAAAAAAAAAAAAACATTTTGGAAACTACAGGATAAGGTGGCAGTTTTGTTGGTACTATTTTAGGGTATATATGACTTTTTGTTGCTCTATATTACACCTTTTGTGAGGCAAGGTAACAAAAAATAGCTGATTTGGGACCGTTTTTATTTTTTGTTATTTACAGTGTTCATCTGACAGGTTAGATCATGGTGGTATTTTTATAGAGCAGGTTGTTACAGACGCGACAATACCAAATATGACAACTTTATTTGGTTGTTTGTTTCAGTTTTACATAATAAAGCATTTTTGAAAAAAATAATATTTTGAAAGCCATAGTTTTTTTTAATTTTTTCGGCAACTGTCATATGAAGAGGCGCATTTTTTTTCGGTATGAGAAGACGGTTTGATTGGTACTATTTTAGGGTGCATATGACTTTTTGATCGCTTGGTATTACACTTTTTGTGATGTAAGGTTTTTTGATCCACTTTTTATTTTTATTTTTTTTATGGTGTTCACCAGAGGGGTTAAGTCATGTGATATTTTTATACAGCAGGTTCTTATGGACGTGGCGATACCTAATATGTATATATTTATTTATTTATTTAAGTTTTACTTAATAACAGCATTTTTTAAACAAATAAAATCATGTTTTAGTGTCTCCATATTCTGAGAGCCAAGTGGTGAGCACGGTGACGTCATCACAGGTCCTGCTGAATGAAGATAGAAGGATCTTCTCTCTTCATTCAGCAGGACCTGCGATGACGTCAAGCGGTTACACTTACAGCTTCCTGCATGTGAGATTCAGGGGGATGGATCTCACATGCTGTCATGGAAGGCAGCCACGATGGCAGGGTTGCCTTCCCTGCCATCGGGTCCCCGTCACAGCAGCGAGGGGACCTGATAGCAGCCTCCTCCCCATACATTACACATGGTGCGGTGACGCTGGCGCATACAGCAGGTGTCCAGCTATCAGTGACTGCCGGACTGCTGCCGCTGATCGGGCTGGCACAGCTCCAGCACCCGCCCGATCACCATGCAGTACACGTACATCACTGGTCTTTAAGTCCTGGCCAGATATGATGTACATGTACATCATGGGTCCTTATGGGGTTAAAGTAGACATATGGTTAATGTTAATTCATGAGTATTTTATGAGGTATCAATATCTTTCATAAATGCAGGGAAATTCAATTTTTTTAAATTTTTGTTAAAAAAAATAAAGGTAAAACATATTGACTCAAATTTACCATTAGCATGTACAATGTGTCACGAGAAAGCAATCTCTGAAGTAAAAGCGTTCCAAAGTTTTTACCACATAAATTCAGATTTAATAAATTAGGTCTGGTCAAGAAGTGGGCAAATGGCTCAGTCTGGAAGTGGTTAAACAAATTAGACATTCAGATTTCCTAACAAATAAAAATGCAATGTGTACAGTATATGTCACAGTAACACTGTTTAATATTCCAAGTTGGCGCAGCTTTTTACAATTTTGCAAAAGGCTAACGCTTTTATTTTTTTTTTAAATTTATGTTAATTACAATGTGCAGGAATTGTTTATATGACTAAAAGCAAAACAAATTAATACAAACTAGATGCCATGTAAGCGAATGCCAAAAGTGGTTAACCACCAAAATAGTCATATTTTTTATTGTACCTTTATTCAGAATTAGTTCCTAGTATTTGATTTGCAAGCAAAAATTTGCTACATGCAGTTCTAAGATAGCTAAAGAAACCCTATATAGCCAAACGTCGGAACACCAGAAATATATAGCATTGGGAACACAGTAATTTAGTTTTACACCTTTTATTTATATATTTATTTTATGCACAATTATCTTTGTGTGGTGTTTTCCAAAAAAGAGGGACATCATTTACACCACTGTATAAAAATGTACCCGTAAAGTAGTTGGGGAATCAACTTTTTTGGGATTGTGAAATTACCTTTTTATGAATGTTGTTGAAATAATCAATATGATTGAATTTACTTTTACTACACTGACGGTCAAAGTAGGGGTGTAACGTACCCTATATATACTTACTAAGAGTACTCCCCAATCATATAATCTTAACACACTAATATAAATGAAAACAGAAAAACAACTGATAATACATAAAAAATTAAGTTTTTATTAAACATTGATCAAAGAATATAAAACCAATATATATAAAAATACAGGACACAGCAGGTATAGTACCTTCACCCTAAATGCATACTTAAAGGGATGCCTTAGAAAAATTATAATAAGTGCATATATGTAGTTGCAGCATATGCCATATACTGCCAATGTGATAAGCATAGTCGCAGACAAGCTGCTGACTATCAATCATGGGTCATAGTGGCGTGCAAAAACATGCAATAAATAAACAAACCAATTACTTGAGAATCAGGGTCCTCAGACCGCCAAGTGACATAAACGGCAATAGAACAATTTTACCTAATAATGGCAGGGTGATGAAGTTGGGGTGCAGGCCGAGGAGCGTCTGTGCTGCTGTCACCTGCCTCAGCTGCAGGCGTGATTCTGCCGTTGGGTGGCTGTTTGCGACACGGCGCCCATGACGTGAGCCGGCTGCCTGCGTCGCTGCTGCATATGGCGGCGCTGCGCCTATGCGCAGTGCGTATCCCGAAGTTTAGAGCAGCGCTGGCAGCTGCCTGCTGTGTCCTCTCGTGCGCTTACGATCAGCTGTTTATAACGAGCATCGGCTATTTATCTGTATGTATTATCGGGTGTTTTCATGACCAGTGAATGTGTGTTAAAACGAACACGCTAGTTGAAGATATTCAGAAAGGGGAATTCAATATGCAGGGGCGGACTGAGCCGTCTGGCACTTTGGACGTGGTCCGAGGGCCCGGTCGGGAAGGGGGCCCGAGGCGGTGGCAGGTCGCAGGGAGATTAACGCTTCCATTGTGGAAGCATTCATCTTCAGTCATCTGTATCTCCGTCCTCAGGACAGCGATACAGAAGGCTGTGCTGTGGGGCAGGGGAGAGACAAGGCCAGCAGCCCATCAGAGGCCAGTGCAGGCCTGAGCCGTACAGCGTGGGGCACAGGCCGGAAGAGGAATACATCGCAGCGGAGGTAAGTAACAGTGTTTTGATGTTTTTTTTTTGTTTTTTATACTAGACTATCTGTTACTGGCACATGGGGGAGGGGAGTGGCACTTGTTACTGGCACATGGGGGAGGGGGGAGGAGAGGCACATGTTACTGGCACATGGAGAGGAGGCACTTATTACTGGCATATGGGAGGGAGAGGCATTTGTTACTGGCACATGGGGGGAAGAGAGGCACTTGTTACTGCCACATGGGGGCATGGAGAGGCACTTGATACTGGCAGATGGGAGGCATAGAGAGGCACTTGTTACTGGCACATGGGGGACATGGAAAGGCACTTGTTACTGGCACATGGGGGAGCATGGAGAGGCACTTGTTACTGGTACATGAGAGGGGGAGAGGTACTTGTTACTGGCACATGGGGGGGAGAGGCACTTGTTACTGGCACATGGAGGAGGAAGAGTGGCCCTCATTACTGGCACATGGGGGAAAGAGAGGCACTTGTTACTGGAACATGGGGGGGGGATAGAGGAACTTGTTACTTGCACATGGAGGGGAGAGGCACTTGTTACTGGCACATGGGGGGAAGAGAGGCGCTTGTTATTGGCACATGAGGGGGGCATGGAGAGGCACTTGTTACTGGCACATGATTGGTGTCATCTATGGGGGCACTTGTTAATGGCACATTATTATGGGGCACTATGGGGGCTTCTACTTAGGCCACAAAGAAGGGGTATTTTCTATAGGGGGCTCTGTGTGATACTAGTATTAACAGGGCTATTATCTGTTTCTGCAGTAAAGTATTGGGGAGTACAGCGGCACAGTATTTGGGGTAGTGCAGTGATGGGCAAAGTGCGGCTCTCCAGCTGTTGCTAAACTACAACTCCCACCATGCCCTGCAGTAGGCTGATAGCTATAGACAGGCTTTGCATGCTGGGAGTTGTAGTTCTGCAACAGCTGGAGAGCCGCACTTTGCCCATCACTGGGGTAGTGGGATGATTTTTCCAGAAGATGGGAGGATGTTGGAAAAGTAGTAAACTAATATTTTTTTGTTGTTGTTAAACTGCAGAGACGGAAAATGGTTACAAAATGGTGGCCTGCTCTGAAGGTCTGAAAGGAGAAGACGAGGAGAGAGAACATCTACATCAAAGTAGACATCACTGGATGTAAGAGGTATGGGGTGCCGTATTTCTATAGTGATGGGATCAGGGGCGTAATGATTGCGGTGTGACTGGAATCGGGGGTGGAGGCGTGATATGGGTGTGGCTTGAGGCAGAACATGGGCATGGCTGGACACAGAACATGGGTGTGGCCTGGAAGGGGGCCCTTGATTTATTTTTCCCAGGGGCCCTGAGGGTTCTCAGTCCGCCCCTGTGCAGGTGCTACTTCCTTACCAGGGAGGTGTCATGGTGGGGAGTGGGGGAAACCCCCCACTGTACAATGTCCACGGCTACTAGGCCAGGATGCAGGGAACAGGGAGCTGGTCACCTTCTATAGCGTCCCTATAGCTGCCCCTAGACTCTTGACTGTATGAGCCGCCTTCTATGGTAAGGAGGCCCATACCCACGAACCTGGAGCCCTAGCATCCCTGTATTGCCCTGAAGGATGGTGACAGGGCAGAGACCACCTATTCATCCTACACCACGGATGAAATGTGTCTCGAGAAGCTCAGCAGCTAACCAATTAATAGACGTAGTATACACCTGAACGGCAGGTAAGTATAACACAGCAACAAACACCAAAAGTTACCAACACTTACCTACCACTGCTGAGATGGAGTGGAGACGCCAAGATCTACCCGGACCTCCATGCTGACACCAGATGCACAGAGGCTCCGGGCAGGAAATGCACTGTCTAGTTTTGCTTAAACGCCTCAGGGAAAGCAACCCCCTTCCGGAGGAGACAACCACACGTGTGAACGTAAATGTTCCATGCAGGCAAGAGCACACCTACACGGAACAACCACCATACATTCCTCCATACATACCCACACCAGAACCAACACACAAGGTGGGGGAAGAGAATAAGGAGGAACACACCAAGACACCACGCAGGACTTGCCTAAGGACCTTGATGCAAACCAAGGGTGGCTCACACAGATAGGGAAACCCACAGCCAAGGAGCAGAGCTCCTTTACCAAGCTGAATAACATACAAACTGACCTCAGGCTCAACCACAACAGAATATAAAGAGCCCTGAGGCCACACCCAGCTCACCTAGCACACACACTGTTAACCCCGTGCAAACCAGAAAGGGGAAACCACCAAATAAAAGGGAAAGAGACTCACATGCAAAACAACCATGTTGCCAGCGGCAACCGCACATGAGGATACCATGTCACAGCCCACAAATGCGGCGCCCACCAAACCTTGCCGCTAGCAACAGCATGCGAAGCCACCGAGTCACGACCTCACCAAGGGTCTTGACACTCTCACCCCTCAAAGCCCCCCCAACCATAAAAGGGGAAGCTGGTGGGACAACAAACAAGGGGAGATGGGGAGGGGCCTGCGGTTAGGAGCCAGCTTATCCTTCCAAGACTGCCGCCAACACACCAGGACCGTCACCTAGGTCCCTGGCTGCCAGCCACCAAAACAGTCTGGAGGAAAAAAAAAAAACTGGAGGCAATGCCAGATTGGTGCCAGCATTTCCCTCCAAGACTGCAGCCAACACACCATGACAATCACCTAGGTCCCTGGCTGCCAGCCACCAAAACGGTCTGGAAAAACAACACCAGACATCGCGTCCAACTCAGAAAACGTTCCTACTCCAGTTCGCTGCAGACATTCCCAAACCAGCACCGAGCAGGAATACCAAAAGGAATGCTGCCACCAGCCGACCAGAACACGGAACACTGAGAGGGACGAGTGGACAACAACACGAACAACGGTATACAAGATGGCGGGGAAAAAGCCACTATGCGACGTTAACAGTGAACCCCATAACGCTCTCCCTCCGGAGAACGAGCATGTATGCCGAATACAACAGGCAATAGATGCTGCACCCACTTCCACAGGTCGGATACTGTGGAGCTTTTGGTTGGCATACTGTCACTGTGGGGAGTGGGGGCTACCATGTCACAGCCCACACATGCGACGACCACCAAACCTTGCCGCTGGCAACAGCATGCAAAGTCACTGAGTCACGACCTCACCAAGGGTCGTGACAGGTGGATTTAAAGAGGTAAAAGAGGTTTTCAAAGAGCCTTTCATATAAGGATTTATGTAACAGCAATGTGTTTCAGGGCAAAACCTGTTTCTTAATCAAACATTGACAATCGATTAAAATGTACTTATAAAGTACTTAGAGTAGGAGAAATTGCTCAAAGGAAAAACATTTCAAGAAAGAATGTCAAAGCCTTTATATGAGATTTATATGAGATTTCCATCCATGAAATATCCCAAGAAACCATTTACAACAGACTCTGTGTGGGCACACGAGAGTGAAATGCGCTGACTTCAGTGTTTTCACCGATGCTGGCGTATACAGCAGGGGTCCGGCTATCAGTGACTGCCGAACCCCTGCCGCTGATCAGACGGATGCAACTCCTGCACCCGCCTGATCACCGTACATGTACATGTACGTCAATGGTCTTTAATAGGGATAGGGAACTGTATAGTTCGGGTTCGTACCGAATTTTGGGGTGTTCCGGACCCGGACCCGAACATTTTCAAAAAAGTTCGGGTTCGGGTTTGTTGTTCGGCGATTTCTTCCCTCTTTCTGAAGAGCTGCACAGCAGCCAATCAGCTAGCGTTTTACTTCGTGCCCTAAGAAGCCATCACAGCCATGCCTACTATTCATTCATCTTCTGCTAGTTAATTGCTCACTGTTTTTTAGGCTGCACAGAGAGTTTTTCTGTCACTTTTTTCTGGGGTGATTGGCGGCCATTTTGTGTCTTGTGGTGCACCAGCACAAGCTGCCACCAAGTCCATTTCATCAATACTTGTTTTTTTTTTTTGCTATATCCTACATCAGGGGCTTGGCTGTGCTTATTGTCACCCCTAGAAACTCAGGATAGACATTTCTATATTTTATTGAGGGGTTAAATTCAATTACCAAAATAGCAATACCCTAAATCTGGTGTTCCAGCTGTGGCTAGCCAAGTGTAATACTGTCTGCTGTCTGGCAAAGAATAGATTTTTTTTCTGTGGGGAAATTCAATTGCCAAAGTAGCAATCCCTTAAATCGGGTGTCCCAGCAGTGGCTGACCAAGTTTAATAGTGCCTGGCAAAGGATATATTTTGTTCTGAGGTGAAATTCAATTGCCAAAATAACAATACCATAAATCAGTGGTTTCAGCTGCGGCTGGCCAAGTTTAATAGTGTCCGTCAAAGGATATATTATTTTCTGGGGTAAAATTCAATTGCCAAAATAGCAATACCGTAAATCAGTGGTTTCCGCTGTGGCTGGCCAAGTTTAATAGTGTCCAGTAAAGGATATATTTTGTTCTGGGGTGAAATTCAGCAGCAAAAATAGAAATACCATAAATCTGGTGTTCCAGCAGTGGCTGGCCAAGTTTAATAGTGTCCAGCAGAGGATATATTTTGTTCTGGGGTGAAATTCAATAGCCAAAATAGCAATCCCCTAAATCTGGTGTCCCAGCAGTGGCTGGCCAAGTTTAATAGTGTCCGTCAAAGGATATATTTTGTTTTGGGGTGAAATTCAAATGCCAAAATACCATTTTGCCATTGATTCTATTAATTTACCCTTATTTAGAGTTGCTTTGATTTGTTCTTTTAAATAAAATATTTAGCAAATATTCTAATAAAACTAAAATGTACATCCAAAATAGTATTACCCTAAATCAGTGGCTTCTGCTGTGGCAGGACATGTTTTATACAGTCCGTCAAAGGATAGCTTTTGTTCTGGGGTGAAATTCAATTACCAAAACAGAAATACCGTAAATCTGGTGTTCCAGCTGTGACTGGACAAGTTTCATAGTGTCCGTCAAAGGATATATTTGTTTTCTGGGGTGAAATTCAATTGCCAAAATAGCAATACCGTAAATCAGTGGTTTAAGAAGTGGCTGGCCAAGTTTAATAGTGTCCGGCAATGGGTAGATTTTGTTCTGGGGTGAAATTATATTGCCAAAATAGCAATCCCCTAAATCTGGTGTCCCAGCAGTGGCTGGCCAAGTTTAATAGTGTCCAGCAAAGGACAGATTTTGTTCTGGGGTGAAATTAAATTGCCAAAATAGCAACACCGTTAATCAGTGGTTCCAGCTGTGGCTGGCCAAGTTTAATACTGTCCGGCAAAGGATAGATTTTAAATTGTTGGGTGAAATATTACCATTTTTGCCAGGTACAAACCCCTGCACTGCATAATTGACAGGGAACTTACAATTGGCGGTTACATTCTTGCATGAAATAAAGCCTTTTTGGGCTGTGAAGCCAAAGGTAGTCGCCAATAATTGTTTTTTTTATTTTATTTTTTAAATTAGTGTAGACCCCAAAACATTGGGAAAATATTAAAAATAAAACAAAGTGTAGTGTAAGTGCACAGTAGTATAACAGTGGTTGGGTGAGGCCGGTATACATGTCTATTCTGCATAAGGTACAAAGAAGTCCTGTGGGATCCATGCCTGGTTCTTTTTAATAAACAAAAGCTTGCCCACATTGTCTGCGGTGAGGCAGCTGCGCTTTTCTGTGATAATGCCACCAGCCATGCTAAACACACGTTCAGACAATACAGTGGCTGCAGGGTAGGCCAGCACCTCCAAGGCGTAAAGGGCAACCTCAGGACATGTGCACAATTTGATGACCCAGAAGTTGAATGGGGCAGACCCAGTGGCGTAGCAAGAAATTATTGGGCACCACACTAAATTTTTGAATGGGGTCCCCCTCCCCCAGTAATTTTTGCGCAAACCCCTTCCTTTCATGCCGCTATGCCTGTGGCTACTAAAGATCGCTCTCTCAGACCAGGCCCAGCAGCTATTCCATTTGCTTTCTACACTGTCTATACTGCCACTGTATATAATTTCATTGTATAATACTGTTAGTCCTCCTCTTCCTCCTGGATGGGTCCTTTCTAGGTCACGGCCCCAAAGCAGTTGCTTCCCCTGCTTCCCCTGTAGCTATTTCCCTAGGCAGATCCATCAGTCAGTATGTGTACTGTTCTACCATGTTGCTGAAATGCTGCCTCCTGCTAAGATGTTCCAGATCTGCTGGTGGTGCACGTTGTTGTGGCATGATGACAAAGCTTTTCCACATTTTGCCCATGCTACACTGCCTTCTGAGGTGTTACTGGTGACCCAGCTGCATTGGCAAATTCTTCCTCCTCTGCCTTAACCTTGTGCTTCTACTGAGTCCACGGTGTCAGGTATAAATGCCATCAGCAGCGTGTCTACTAGCAGGCTCATCTTCCTATCACACTCCAGTGAGGGAATTAAGGATGGCACGTTGTTCTTGTAACGGGGATGCAGCAGGGTGGCCACCCAGTAAGCAGCACAAGTTAGAATGTGGCAGTAACTGGGCGGTCGTTGCACAGGCACTGCAGCATGTTTTCACTCATGTCTGCCAGGCTGCCCAGAAGCAAGGACAAGCTATCCTCTTTGAGGGAGGTATATCGTCTGTGTCCTCCATATATCCCCAACGTTCCTCCTACTCCTCTTCCTCATCCTCCAGAACTGTGCCCTGGCTGGACAATTGTGTTCCAGGCCAGGGCCTATGTTGGTGCAGATGCCCACCCTTCGAGCCACCTTTATTTGGTTGGCCTTAAGTTAAGGATAAGGCGTGTATATAGTTTTGTTTCTTTATATGGTTAGTTTAGCTGCCTTATAGTTATTTTAATATGTTTTTAAGGAAATTTGTAAATAGTTTGTTAATGTTTTGAGTGAAAGGGGGGGGGGGGTTGTTGAGTGTGTAGGGTGTGAGGCTGTTTGGGTTTATTTTCCATCTGCTTTCTACACTGTCTATACTGCCACTGTATCTAATTTTATTGTATAATACTGTTGAGGGGGCCCTGACAAAGTCTTCTAGTCCTCCTCCTCCTGGATGGGCCCCTTCTAGGTCAGGGACCCAAAACAGTGTGCTTCCCATGCTTCCCTGTAGCTACGCCCCTGGGTAAACCCATCAGTAAGTTTGTGTACTCTTCCACCATGTTGCTGAAATGTTGCCTCCTACTAAGACGTTCCAGATCTTCTGGTAGTGCAGGTTGTTGTGGCGTGATAACAAAGCTTTCCCACATGAGGTGGAGGAGTGTATGAGGAGGAGGTAGAGGAGGAGGAAGCCTAGTAGGAGGAGGAGGAGGCAACATGATACAAAGAGAAATGCCCAGCAATCCTCAGGGGCGGAAGGACATTCGCAAAAATGCTATCCGCCTTTGTGCCAGACGCTACATTTACCCACTGTGTTGTTGGTTATGTGGACGTTGCCACAGATAATGTTGCGCAGTGCACATTTGATTTTGTCCGCCACTTGGTTGTGCAGGGAAGGGATGGCTCGAATGCAAAAGTAGCGGAGGCTGGGATACACGTTCTGTGGGATAGCCACCGCCATAAGGTTTTTAAAACTGTCCACCAGACAGAATGACAGCATTTCAAAGGACCAGGAAGTTTGAAATAAGGCATTCAGAGCCATGGGTAGGGGGGTACTTCCTCTTTCTATTTCTTTTTCTCTCCAGTGTTTGGGAGATGGGAAGCTAATAGCTGAACACTTCCATGGGATTTGGTGGAGGTGCTTGGTGACAATGACAGATGTGGTGGTGTGGCTGCCACATCCTCTGTTTGCTGGGTGACAGGTGCCACTGTCACTCAATTGGGCTCAAGTTTAGAATGTTTATTTATTATTTTTCTGTATTTTATTTTAAGTCATTTCCCAATTCACATATGTTTGCAGGGCATTTGCGTACATGTTGCTGTCTTTTGCAGCCCTCTAGAACTTTCCAGGGCTATTTTACAGATATTTAAGTGTACAAAAGTTCGAGTCCCCATTGACTTCAATGGGTTCGGGTTTGGGATGAAGTTCGGGTCGAGTTCGGATCCCGAACCCGAACATTTTCATGAAGTTCGGCCGAACTTCTCGAACCCGAACATCCAGGTGTTCGCTCAACTCTGGTCTTTAAGTCCTCGCCAGATATGACATACATGTACGTCATGGGTCCTTATGGGGTTAAAGTAGACATATGTTAATTCATGATGAGTATTTTATAAGGTATTAATATCTGTCTTAAAAGCAGGGAAATTCAAATTTAGAAAACAGTGATTTTTTTTAAATTTATGTAAAAATAAAGATAAAACATATTGACTCAAATTTACCATTAGCATGTACAATGTGTCACGAGAATACAATCTCTGAATGGCTTAGATAATTAAAAGCGTTCCAAAGTTATTACCACATAAATTGACACATGTCAGATTTGCAAAATTAGGCCTGGTCAGGAAGGGGGCAAATGGCTCAGTCTGGAAGTGGTTAAACAAATTAGACATTCAGATTTCCTAACAAATAAAAATGCTATACTTGCTGTATATGTCACAGTAACACTGTTTAATATTCAAAGTTGGTGCAGCTTTTTACAATTTTGCAAAAGGCTAACGCTTTTATATATTTTTTAAATTTATGTTAATTACAATGTGCTTAAATTGTTCATATGACTAAAAGCAAAACAAATAAATACAAATTAGATGCCATGTAAGCGAATGCCAAAAGAGGTTAACCACCAAAATAGTCATATTTTTTATTGTACCATTATTCAGAATTACTTCCCAGTATTTGATTTTCAAGCAAAAAGTTGACACAAGCAGTTCTAAGCAATATCTAAAGAAACACTAAATAACCAAATGTCGGAACACCAGAGATACAGTTGCAAGAAAAAGTATGTGAACCCTTTGAAATGATATGGATTTCTGCACAAATTGTCAGAACAATAGACACAGTCTGCTTAAACTAATAACACACAAAGAATTAAATGTTACCATGTTTTTTTATTGAACACACCATGTAAACATTCACAGTGTAGGTGGAAAAAGTATGTGAACCCCTAGAATAATGACATCTCCAAGAGCTAATTGGAGTGAGGTGTCAGCCAACTGGAGTCCAATCAATGAGATGAGATTGGAGGTGTTGGTTTCAGCTGCCCTGTCCTATAAAAAACACATACCAGTTCTGGGTTTACTTTTCCCAAGAAGCATTGCCTGATGTGAATGATGCCTCGCACAAAAGAGCGCTCAGAAGACCTACGATTAAGAATTGTTGACTTGCATAAAGCTGGAAAGGGTAAAAGTATCTCCAAAAGCCTTGCTGTTTATCAGTCCACGGTATAAATGGAGAAAGTTTAGCACTGCTGCTACTCTCCCTAGGAGTGGTCGTCCTGTAAAGATGACTGCAAGAGCACAGTGCAGACTGCTCAATGAGGTGAAGAAGGAGCCTAGAGTGTCAGCTAAAGATTATAAAGGTCTCTGGCATATGCTAACATCCCTGTTAGCGAATCTACGATACTTTACACACTAAACAAGAATGGATTTCATGGGAGAATACCACAGAGGAAGCCATTGCTGTCCAAAAAAAAAACATTGCTGCACGTTTACAGTTTGCACAAGAGCACCTGGATGTTCCACATTAGTACTGGCAAAATATTCTGTGGACAAATGAAACCAAAGTTGAGTTCCCAACTGTGAAGTATGGTGGTGGGGGCATCATGGTTTGAGGCTGCTTTGCAGCATCAGGGCCTGGATGGATTGCTATCATCATAGGAGAAATTAATTCCCAGGTTTATCAAGACATTTTTCAGGAGAACTTAAGGCCATCTGTCCACCAGCTGAAGCTCAACAGAAGATGGGTGTTGCAACAGGACAACGACTTAAAGCATAGAAGTAAATCAACAACAGAATGGCTTAAACAGAAGAAAATACGCCTTCTGGAGTGGCCCAGTCAGAGTCCTGACCTCAACCCGATTGAGATTTTATGGCATGACCTTAACAAAGCAATTCACACCAGACATCCAAAGAATATTGCTGAACTGAAACACTTCTGGAGAGGAGTGGTCAAGAATTACTCCTGACTGTTGTGCACGTCTGATCTGCAACTACAGCATGGGCGTAGCTATACGGGGTGCAGAGGTAGCAGTCGCTACCGGGCCCAGGAACCTGAGGGGGCCCAAAGCCCTTGTGCCGCATAAGAAGACACATAAGGCACTGAGGGAAAGGGGGCCCAAGCTGAACTCTTGCACCAGGGCCCATGAGCCGTTAGCTACACCCCTGAACTACAGGAAACGTTTGGTTGAAGTTATTGCTACCAAAAGGAGGTTCAACCAGTTATTAAATCCAAGGGTTCACATACTTTTTCCACCTGCACTGTGAATGTTTACATGATGTGTTCGATAAAAAATTGTAACATTTAATTATTTGTGTTTTATTAGTTTAAGCAGACTGTGATTGTTTATTGCTATGACTAAGATGAAGATCAGATCACATTTTATGACCAATTTGTGCAGAAATCCATATCATTCCAAAGGGTTCACATACTTTTTCTTGCAACTGTTTACAGCATTGGGAACACAGTATTTTAGTTTTGCACCTTTTATTTTAGTTTTTTTATGCACAATTATCTTTGTGTGGTGTTTTCCAAAAAAGAGCGACATCATTTACACCACTGTATAGAAATGTACCCGTATAGTAGTTGGGGAATCAACTTTTTTTTAGATTGTGAATTGCCTTTTTATGAATGTTGTTGAAATAATCAATATTATTAATAATTTTAGTTTAAGATATTCAGAAAGCGGAATTCAATATGCAGGTGCTACTTCCTTGCCAGAGAGGATTTAAAGAGGTAAAATAAGTTTTCAAAGAGCCTTTCATATAAGGATTTATGTAAAAGCAATGTGTTTCAGGGCAAAACCTGTTTCTTCATCAAACACAGACAATTGATTTAAAATGTACTTATGAAGTACTTAGAGTAGGAGAAATTGCTCAAAGAAAGAACATTTCAAGAAAGAATATCAAAGCCTTTATATGAGATTGATATGAGATTTCCATCCATGAATTATCCCAAGAAAACATTTATAACAGCCTCCGTGTGGGCACACGAGAGTGAGTGAGAGATCAGAGGAGTGATCAAATATTATCAAATGCATTGACAACACTAAGGGGTAGGAAACTTTCCTATTGGTTGGTAGGGATGTTGCTTAGTGCCGATATCTGCGCTAAATTCGGGATAAATTAGCGATTAGAATATTCACGATCAACACTAATGGGTAGGCAACTTTCCTATTGGTTGCTAGGGATGTTGCTAAGTGCCGATATTCACGTTGAATTCACGATAAATTCGTGATAAATTTGCATTTAGAATATTCTTGATCAACACTATTCGCGAATACATAGCACCATATTCTAAATATTAGCGAATTCTCAAAGTGGCGATATTCACGATTAAAATTTGCGGTTTGAATATTTGCGCTCAACAGTAATGGTGTCACTGCTTGCAGCACTCTGTTGCTACAGAAACCAACCCGTGGCTCTGTTAGACCTTTCAAGGTGTTGGGACGACGGACCAATCAGATTCGGTGCCGGGGTTACATGTTTCCTGAGGTGTGCTATTTAAACAGGCAGCTGCTGGCCACCGATGCCTGTGATTGGTTTACTTGCCTTTGCTTGCTGACTTGGTATTTGATGTTTACACCTGGTTTCTCTTTGCTGTATATTTTTTAATGTATTTCGAGTCAGTCCTGGTTTTGCGCGTCTGGTTTTCACCTCTTTCTGTCTTAATACTTTTTTGCCATTTTTGTTTAGACCTTTACACTAATAAGGGATTGCCGTCCAGTTGTGGGCCATCACTTAGTACTAGTGATGAGTGAGCATGCTCGGCCGAGTACCGGTGCTCTGCCCCACATGTTTCACGGGTTTTAAGCATCCAATAAAGGCGCAGGTAAGTACTGCCCTCACTGTAATGCTAGTAGCCATGTTGGTCTGTGGAGGCTAGTGTTTTAAAACAATTTGTTTATTGTATGTTTTTAATTGTGTATTTTTATGTATGTTTTAAAAATCCCGGATTGTAGGGGTTGTAGGGTATAAAAAGGTCCAACCCCCGGAAAAGATGAGATTTCGCCCCTGAGAAAGCTTTTGAGAGCGAAACCCGGGTCGGGCTATGATAAAACCGCGGATGCGGTTTTTACCCTTTATGAAACTGTTGATCCTCTGATCGTCTGTAAGTGCAATAAATGTTTTAAGTTTTGTTGTCTTAAAAGTGTTGCACTATCGTATGGTCTTTTTAGCATTTCCAGGGGGGACCAGTGATTGTGCCCGCTTGTCGAATACTATAACCTGCATTAAAGGATTGTTCTCCATGTGGATTTGAGGACTTCTGAGGAAAGCAGCGCGGTTTTTCTTCTAATATCCAGTAGCCATGTTAGCTGCTGGCATTACAGTGATTGGCTGGCCGGAACGCGTCATCGGAGGTTATATAGCACCCGATGACGCATGTTCGGCTCAGACGTAGTCAGGGAGAGCATCGGGTAGGAAGGGAAAGACAGAGCAGGGAGCGAATTTCAGCGATTTTAGTTAGAGAAAGCTTTACAAAGGCCCAAAAGTCCTTTTAACTACTACTGTGTGTGTGTTTTAGATCAACAATATATTTAACAGCAGTGTCAGGGACATCCGTGCTAAGAAAGGGACAGATAGTGCAGGAAGAGAAATTTTGCTGTATTTAATACCAAAAGCTTCTCAAATAACTCAAAATCCTTTTAAGGGGTACTGTGTGTGTTTCACAGCAGCAAGATATTTTTATTTTATAACTATTAGTGACATATACTGTACATCATCCACAGACTAACTCTTTAATAACTTAACAACCTTATCAATTAGGACACTTAAAAAGCAAAAGTTGTATTCAATATATTTGTTAAAACCACAAAATTCAGGCAGATATGCCCATCACCATTGGTAAAGTAGCCACCAGGTGGCAGAACAGATGACTATGGGTGTCGTCGAGTAACTATGCCTATTGGGGTCAGGTTGAGAATAGGAGGTCTATCCCTACCCTGCCCTGACTAGGCTTCAGCCCAGGGACAATCCCTGGTCCCCGTGCCTATCCTGCGTCACCCTACAGTAACCCTGACAAGTGTTTATTAGTCACTAGTTATAACAACTAACGCCCCCTTTATATACAAAAGATAGTGTCCCCAATTTCTCCCCTTGACTCTTTAATAATCTTGGTCACATCTAGTGTCCATAATCTGTGGTGTTCTCTTTAACCAATACTGTCCTGTCTCACAAAACAGTGTCAGTATTACAAATTCCAATAATCTGGTCCTCATTACAAATTGCATTAATCTGGGCCTAGTATAGTGTCCACAATCTGTGAGTTTTTGTATCCCATATTCGATGGCCATCTGTACCACCAGCTCAGGGGGGTGGCGATGGGGAGCCCGTGTGCCCCTACTTTCGCCAACCTCTACCTGGGCTGGTGGGAAGGGGAGATTGTGTTTGGGGAGAAATATGAAGATTACACATCATCAGTGGTACTTTGGTTACGGTACATCGATGATGTGTGGATCTTATGGAGAGGATCACGTGAAGCCTTTGAATTATTTGTGGCAGAGCTCAACGTTAACAACGTGGGCTTATTTTTCACGCATAAGATACATGGGGATGAGATTAATTTCCTGGACATTAAAATAGCGCTGGGCATTGATGGTAAAATTACTACCAGTCTGTTCAGGAAAGATACCTCCACAAATAGCCTGCTTAGCTGGTGGTCATCCCCTTGCCCAAAGACAGGGGCAAGGAGGAATTGCTCGGAAATGGGCGGCTTTAAAGCAGCAGCTGCCGATTTAAGATATTGATTCTCTAAACTTGGGTATCCACCAGGCATCTTAAAGGATGCTTATCACCATGCCATGAGTGCCAATCGGGACGATTTATTGGTTCCGAAAAAAAAGAGTGGAGCAGGATTCTTTCCCCAGGATTATTGCAACATTTGATAAAGCACACAGACAGGTCCGGGATGTTTTACAGAGACACTGGCCCATCTGGAGATCTGACCCGGATATCGGACAGTCATTGGCTGAACATCCATTGATCACTTATAGACGGAGTTCTAATGTACGTGATCACCTGGTGCACAGCACATTTATACGTCCAAAAGCCACTACCACCATGTCACTTCTGGCCAAACAAGTGAATATTCACATGACCTCTTTTCATGACCAGTACTTGGTTTGGCTCTTTCGCCAAGCACACTTGAAGAGGTACCAGAGATATTGTGCCCTGATTCCCAACCTCTTGAGCCTACACAGTCTCAAGAAGATGACGGTGGTGAACGGCAATCATTCATTCACGAGGTGGATGATGATGAGACACAGTTGTCAATCACTGAGGTTGTGGTCAGGTCAAGTCAGAAGGATGAGCAGAGTGAGGAAAAGGAAGAGGGGGTGGTGGACGATGAGGTCACTGACCCAACATGGGAAGGTGAAAAGCTGAGCGAGGACAGCAGTAAAGAGGGGGAGGGATCTTCATCAACACAACAGTCTGGAAGAGGCAGTGGGGTTGCAAAAGGGAGATGTCAGCCCACACCAAACAGGCCCGCAACCGTTACACGGAGCACCCCCATGCATAAATCTACCTAGGTCTGCAGGTCCCACCACTGCCTCCTCTTCCCCTGTGTTACGCACTGCTGGCCAATCCCCTGTCGAAGGCCCTGGCCCGGATGCCTCTCACCCTGCACCTGGACCTTCACATGAACCGTCAGCAACAACATCCACTTCCCTGTCCCAGCGCAGCATCAAAATGTCGATAACACAGGCATTTGAATGCAAGTGCAAATACCCACTCACCCACAAGCCATAGCACTAAATGCGCAACTTTCGAAATTACTGGCCCTTGAAATGTTGCCATTTAGGCTAGTGGACACTGAGGCCTTCCGTAGCCTGATGTCGGCGGCCATCCCTCGGTACGCAGTCCCTAGCCGCCACTATTTTTTATGGTGTGCCGTGCCCGCCTTACACCAGAATGTGTCCGAGAACATCTCCCGTGCCCTGACCAACACACTTAGTGGGAAGGTCCACCTCACCACGGACACATGGACAAGTGCTGGTGGCCAGGGTCGTTACATTTCCCTGGGTGAATGTTTTCAAGGCCGGGAGTGAGTCATACCCTGGGATGGCACAGGTGCTACCCACGCCAAGGTCATCCATCAGGGTCTCTGCCAGCAGCTATGTTACTGGCTCCAACCCCCACTTCTCCTCCTCCGCCGCCTCCTCCTCCACTTCCACCTCCAACAGCAGTCAGCCATCAATCGCTAGCTGGAAGCAGTGTAGCACTGCTGTGGGTAAGCGTCAACAGGCCGTGCTAAAGCTGATCTGCTTAGGGGACAAAAAGCACACTGCCGCAGAGCTGTGGCACGGTATAAGGGACCAGACCGAGCTCTCGCCACTCAAACTAAAAACAGGCATGGTTGTGTCTGACAAAGGCTGTAACTTAGTGGTTCGACGATGTATTAAAACCTACCCAATTTGCAAGAGCTACTAGTCAAGGCGCGCCACGTGTATGCCCATTACAGCAAGTCGTTCAAATATCAGTCGGTCTGTCAACACTGCAGCAGCGCTTGCGCTTTCCAGCTCACTGACTGTTGTGCATTTCTGAGCACGCGGTGGAACTCGTCGCCTTTCCAGTCAACTGCCACTATTCACAAGCGAGGAGTGGCCATTGATGTTAAACCTCTGTGAGTTTTCCAAAAACTTTGATGAATCCACACAGATGGTTATTGGCGATAACGCTATTATCAGCATAACCATCCCACTGCTGTGTCTACTCAAACGATCACTGCTCACAATTAAGGAGGACACTCTGAATGTCGCAGACGAGGAAATGGGGGACAACATTATTCAGGGTGATAGCCAGAGCACTCACAGTTCTTCTTCTCAGCACGCTTTTGGCCATGAAGAGGAGGAGGAGGAGCTGGACACAGTTGCCTCTGCTACACCCATGAAACTTTAATTTCATCTGCTCACCATGGATGGGCGGAAGAGGAGGAGGTTGAGGGGATAGATAGTCATCCTGATGTTGACATCGATATCTTGCCTGTTGGTACTCTGGCACACATGGCTGACTTCATGTTAGGCTGCCTTTCCCGCGACCCTCGCGTTATACGCATTTTAGATAACACAAATCACTGGGTGTTCACCCTTCTCGACCCCCGCTACAAAGAGAACTTTATTAGGAATGAGAGAACTTCTCTCATTCCTATGATGGAGAGGACGAGTAAAACAGTGCAATACCAAAAGGTACTTGTTGAGAGACTGCTCCAAAATTTTCAAATCTGACAAAGTGGCCGCCAGAGTCCGTGCCTCCTTAAGCAACCGATGAAGGGAGACAAAGGGAACACATAGTAGTCCAACAGAGGCAGGGCAACACTCTCCAAGGCATGGGACACAGATAAAAATGAACAAGGCCTGGTTTGCCCCTGATTTCTCAACTCCACAAGAGGAGAGCTGAGATAATAATGAACATAAAGGCAATTTCAATGTATTGTTTATAATGTACTCAGTCTACTGTAGTGTATTCCCATGCACCTTTTCAACCACAAAAAAGTGTATATGGTTGAATCTTGTTTTCTCCTCCTCCTCTTCATCCAGATTGTATATATTCCCTCTGCTACAATTTTTAAAGAGGGTCAGCTCACCAGCAGGCCCTAAACCATAATGTTTTAATGGTTAGCTCACCAGCAGGCCCTCAACCATAATGTTTTATAGGGTCAGCTCACCAGCAGCCCCTCGCCCCTAATGTTTTAGAGGGTCAGCTCAGCAGCAGTCCCTCTCCCGTAATGTTTTAGAGGGTCACCAGAAGGCCCTTGCTCCAAATGTTTTTGAGGGTCACCAGCAGGCAACCAATCATAATTTTTTTGTATGATGCCCTCCTTTGTGTGTAATAAAGGGTATTTTGTAGTGCCGGTTCCTTGTAATTTTTGGCAGCCCTTTCACTTAGTGCATAGGCTTTATGAGTGTAGGAGTCCCACTACCTGAGCAATTGTACCACAGTTGGAACGGGGCCCTCCTTTATGTCATATATAGGCTGTTTCGGATTGCCTCTTGCTTGTAATTTTTGGCAGCACTTACACTTTATATACTATTGAATATACAGGAAAGAATGTTTCCTAACAATATTTCCTGTGAAGTATTATTTATTTATTTTTTTATTTTTTTTTTATTTTTTTGGGGGGTTGTGCGTATTTTTGTCAGCCTATAAAAGTGGGGTACAATTAGGACAACATGGTTCCCAGCCGCAACCTGGGAGTCCAAGATACATTCATACATCGTCCCCATGGTGTTCCCGATCCATTTCGGTGGTGTTTCTGTCACTTTCAGACCTTTTCCAATGAACCAGCACCCTCCCGTCTTCAGAGCAGGGGTTGCCTGGTTGTCTCCAATTGACTTTCATTATACTCGGGTGATCGGCTGAGCGCACGGATATCGCGGTGTGTTTGGACCAAACACCCAAACACTTTGGTGCTCGCTTATCACTACTTTGGACATATTGTGCAAGTAGGTAGGGATAGTGGTGTGGGAGAGTACAGGGCTGCACTGTTCCATACCCCTTTATAATTATTATTATTGGATTACAGACAGTATACCTGACAGAAAACACTTCAATAGTCCAAGTATGAGATAAGAGCCTGCCATAAAAATGTTCCCTTTTATGGAAAAGAGACAGTTTATATTTTTCATCTCTTATCTGAATTGTTTCTGTCATCAAACTGCATTCCAAGATAGCAGCCTGTATTGGTAAAAATGAGACATTTCATTGTGTTTTGGATAGCTGGCTGCCCTATGTTAAAGGGGTTATCCAATCTCTATAATGACCCCCAGAATGCCCGGGCCCCTCCTCTAGAGCACACTTACCTGCTCCTGACACCTGCGTCCCTCCAGATCTCTGCATGGCTGCCGGATCAAAACATCCAGTGATGGGGGAGCAGCCAATAGCTGGCTGCAACGATGACCAACCTCCCTAGTATCGAGGGTGATGCTAGGTTGGTTGTTCGGTCACCATCACAGTCTGCTATTGGTTTCACATCCCCTCTGTTGCCAGATGTTTTGATCTGCATGATGGGGAGATGCAGCGGTGGCCATGAATGGATCTGGAGGGATCTGTTGTTACTGAGTGAGATGGGGTCATATACTCTGTTGGGCAGTCTGACAGCCGTGTAAAGCATGATAAATGCTAAACCTTAGTGATGGCAGTTGGCAGAAAGTTTCAGATTTTACAAATTAAACTATAATGAAAATTAATCGATTGAAGCCTTTCTGGCTTAAGGGGTTATTGCATTTTTAGGAAACTTATGTCAGAGACAAATCAAAATTTCATCAGTGGGGTCTGAGTGCTGAAACCCCCATTGATGAACAAAAAGATAGAATTGCTGGCATGGCATATGTTTTCTCCTCATTGCAAAAACAGAGATCAACTCATGACTTTCTATTTTTCTTGCTTCCTTTCCTGCAGCAATGAGAAAGAGAGTGTGCTTATCTGTCCTCGTTCTAATGATCGGTGCTGAGTGCTGAGACACTTTGTGCTGAGTGCTTAGTGCTTAGACACTATGGCCCCTTTCACACGAACGAGTTTTTCACACCAGTGCAATGCATGACGTGAACGCAGTGCACCCACACTGAATCCTGACCCATTCACTTCAATGGGGTTGTGTACATGAGCGGTGATTTTTATGCATCACTTGTGCGTTGCATGCTCCATATTCTGCGTTTTTCTCGCAACGCAGGCCCCATAGAAGTGAATAGGGCTGCATGAAAATTGCAAGCATCCGCAAGCAAGTGCGGATGCGGTGCGATTTTCCCGCATGGTTGCTAAGAGACGAACGAGATGGGGTCACGATCTTTATTATTTTCCCTTATAACATGGTTATAAAATTAACTCACCTTATCCACTTGATCGCGTAGTTGCGATCTTTTCTTTCTTGTTCAATCATGAGCTCCCGGCTAAAAGACCTGTGGTGACGTCACATCACATGGTCCATCACCATGGTGATAGACCATGTGATTGGACCATGTGATGAGCGCAGTGATGTCACCACAGGTCCTTTAGCGAGCAGCTCATGATTGAACAAGAAAGAAGAGATCCCAACTACGCGATCAAGTGGATAAGGTGAGTTAATTCTTTTTATTTTTAACCCCTCATTCCACATTTTACTAAGCATTCTGTATTGAGAATGCTATTATTTTCCCTTATAACCATGTTATAAGTGAAAATAATAAAATCTACAGAATACTCAACCCAAACCCGAACTTCAGTAAATAACTCTGGGTTCGGGTCTGGGTACCAAACATGCCAATTTTTCCCACGCATGTGAAAAACACATTAAAACTAGTGGAGATTGCAGTCAGCACAACCCAATACGCAGGTGCACGTTGCTATGGTGAAATACACATACAAACGTAAAAACAAAGGTGCAATGGCACACTGCAGCTAGAGCTCCATCCTGCCACTATGCTGGATGTTAGATGAGGCATTAGTTTATATTTTGGCCAAATTATGTAAGCCACCCACCACTTCACGGTTGCCTCTCGAGTGGTCCCTAACATTAATTCTTACCTTTTATGGGCCATGAAAGGTAAGATTTAATGTTAGGGACCTCTCGAGAGGCAACTGTGAAGTGGTGGGTGGCTTACATAATTTGGCCAAAATATAAACTAATGCCTCATCTAACATCCAGCATAGTGGCAGGATGGAGCTCTAGCTGCAGTGTGCCATTGCACCTTTGTTTTTACATTAAAACTAGTGTTCAGCAAACCGCTCGAGCATCGTTCGGGTTCGTACCGAATTTTGGGGTGTCCGGGACCCGGACCCGAACCCGGACATTTTCAAAAAAGTGCGGGTTCGGGTCCGTTGTTCGTCGATTTCTTCCCGCTTTCTGAAGGGCTGCACAGCAGCCAATCAGCAAGCGTTTTACTTCTTGCCCTAAGAGCCCATCACAGCCATGCCTACTAATGGCATGGCTGTGATTGGCCAAGTGCAGCATGTGACCCAGCCTCTATTTAAGCTGGAGTCACGTAGCGCCGCACATCACACTGCTCTGATTAGTGTAGGGAGAGGACGCAGCTTCTGTCAGGGCGAGATTAGGCAGGTTAAAGTCAGCAATAGCACCTAATGAACGGATCGATCTACAGCTGAGAATCATTGAACTTCCGCTAGTTACTTGCTCGCTGGTTTTTAGGCTGCACAGAGCGTTTTTCTGTCACTTATTTTCTGGGTTGATCGGCGGCCATTTTGTGACTTGTGGTGCACCAGAAGAAGCTGCCACCAAGTCCATCAATCCATCAATACTAGTTTTTTTTTCATATATCCTACATCAGGGGCTTGGCTGTGCTAATTGTCTACCCTTAGAAACTCAGTATAGCAATTTCTATATTTTATTAACTTCTTCAGGACCGCCGTATGCAGGATTGCGTCCTGCGGGCGGTCCTGTTCTTCTGATCGGACGCGGCGGCGCGTCATCTCGCTAGACGCTAGAAGCGTCGCGCGTCTGAAGAGTTGTACTACACCCTGCCAGCGATGATCAATCGCTGGCAGGCTGTAGATGCGATATAAATCGCATCAAACAAGTATATCAGACGCTGTTTTGTGAACAGCGTCTGATATACCTGCTACCTGGTCCTCTGGTGGTCCCATTTGCTGGGATCGACCACCAGAGGACCAGGTAACTATGTAAAGTTGCACCAAACACTACACTAACCCCCCACCCCCCACCCCCTCACCTATTAACCCCTTGATCACCACATCTAGACCCCTGATCACCCCCCTGTCATTGATCACACCCCTTGTAAGGCTCCATTCAGACGTCCATATGTGTTTTGCGGATCCGTGGATTCACGGATCCGTGGATTCAAGGATCCGCGGATCCGATCCGCGGATTCGATCCGCGGATCCGATCCGCAGATCCTTAAAACACGGACACCGGCAATGTGCTTTCCGCATTTTGCAGATCCGCACATTGCCAGAACTATATAGAAAATGTTTTTCTTGTCCGCAATTGCGGACAAGAATAGGACATGTTCTATATTTTTGCGGAACGGAAGTGCAGACCGGACGCGGATCCGTAATTCCGGATCCGAGCGGGACAAAGTCTGTCCCCATAGAAATAAATGGGTCCGCAATTCCGTTCTGCAAACAGAATTTCGGACGTGTGAATGGGGCATAAGGGTCCCTTATCACCGCCAGTTAGTTAGCTACTTGTTAGGTAGCTAGCGCCCAGCCCACCGCACCGCAGTCACTGATTTTGGCAGAGATTTTTCATCCACATTGTTCATTTTTTTTTTTTTTCAGCGCAGAGGCTGAACGGAAAAAAAATCTCATTACCCGTATGCTCAATATACGGAGAATCGCAGAAACTCCTAATGCTGGCCATACGTGTAATGATTGCGGAGACCCTCAAATGCCAGGGCAGTACAAAAACCCCACATGTGACCCCATTTTAGAAAGAAGACACCCCAAGGTATTCCGGGGTATGGTGAGTTCATGCAAAAAAAATTTTTTTTGTCACAAGTTAGTGGAATATGAGACTTTGTAAAAAAAAAAATAAAATCAATTTCCGCTAACTTAATTTTTTTTTTTCTGTGAACTCGCCATGCCCCTCACGGAATACCTTGGGGTGTCTTCTATCCACAATGGGGTCACATGTGGGTATTTATACTGCCCTGGCAATTTAGGGTCCTAAAGCGTGAGAATCCAAATGCGTAAAAATGGCCTGTGAAATCCTAAAGGTACTCATTGGTTTTAGGGCCCTTTGCCCATCTTGGCTGCAAAAAGTGTCACTTATGTGGTATCGCCGTACTCAGGAGAAGTAGGGCAATGTGTTTTGTGGTGTATTTTTACATATACCCATGCTGGGTGTGAGAAATATCGCTGTAAACGACAACTTTTACATTTTTTATTCAAAGTTGTCAATTTACAGAGATATTTCTCTCACCCAGCAGGGTATATGTAAAATACACCCCAAACACATTGCCCTACTTCTCCTGAGTACGGCGATACCCATGTGTGACACTTTTTGCAGCCAAGATGCGTAAAGGCCCAAATTCAATGAGTACCTTTAGGAGGAGCATTTTACGCATTTTCTTCTCACGCTTTAGGGCCCCTAAAATGCCAGGGCAGTAGAAATACCCCACATGTGACCCATTTTGGAAAGAAGACACCCCAAGGTATTCCATGAGGGGCATGGCGAGTTCATAGAAGATTTTTCTTTGGCACAAGTTAGTGGAAATTTGATTTTTGTTGTTTTTCTCACAAAGTCTCCCTTTCCGCTAACTTTTGACAAAAGTTTAATTTTTCATGGACTCATTAGTGCTGAGACACTTTGTGCTGAGTGCTTAGTGCTTAGACACTATAGCCCCTTCACACTGAGCGAGTTTTTCACACCAGTGCAATGCATGACGTGAGCGCAGTGCACCCACACTGAATCCTGACCCATTCACTTCAATGGGGTTGTGTACATGAGCGGTGATTTTTATGCATCACTTGTGCGTTGCATGCTCCATATTCTGCGTTTTCTGCATAGCGCCAGGCCCCATAGAAGTGAATAGGGCTGCATGAAAATTGCAAGCATCCGCAAGCAGAAGTGCGGATGCGGTGCGATTTCCCGCATGGTTGCTAAGAGAGCGAACGAGATGGGGTCACGATCTTTATTATTTTCCCTTATAACATGGTTATAAAATTAACTCACCTTATCCACTTGATCGCGTAGTTGCGATCTTTTCTTTCTTGTTCAATCATGAGCTCCCGGCTAAAAGACCTGTGGTGACGTCACATCACATGGTCCATCACCATGGTGATAGACCATGTGATTGGACCATGTGATGAGCGCAGTGATGTCACCACAGGTCCTTTGCGAGCAGCTCATGATTGAACAGAAAGAGAGATCCCAACTACGCGATCAAATGGATAAGTGAGTTAATTCTTTTATTTTAACCCCTCATTCCACATTTTACTAAGCATTCTGTATTGAGAATGCTATTATTTTCCCTTATAACCATGTTATAAGTGAAAATAATAAAATCTACAGAATACTCAACCCAAACCCGAACTTCAGTAAATAACTCTGGGTTCGGGTCTGGGTACCAAACATGCCAATTTTTCCCACGCATGTGAAAAACACATTAAAACTAGTGGAGATTGCAGTCAGCACAACCCAATACGCAGGTGCACGTTGCTATGGTGAAATACACATACAAGCGTAAAAACAAAGGTGCAATGGCACACTGCAGCTAGAGCTCCATCCTGCCACTATGCTGGATGTTAGATGAGGCATTAGTTTATATTTTGGCCAAATTATGTAAGCCACCCACCACTTCACGGTTGCCTCTCGAGTGGTCCCTAACATTAATTCTTACCTTTATGGGCCATGAAAGGTAAGATTTAATGTTAGGGACCCTCGAGAGGCAACTGTAGTGGTGAGTGGCTTATATTTGGCCAAACTATAAACTAATGCCTCATCTAACATCCAGCATAGTGGCAGGATGGAGCTCTAGCTGCAGTGTGCCATTGCACCTTTGTTTTTACATTAAAACTAGTGTTCAGCAAACCGCTCGAGCATCGTTCGGGTTCGTACCGAATTTTGGGGTGTCGGGACCCGGACCCGAACCCGGACATTTTCAAAAAGTTCGGGTTCGGGTCCGTTGTTCGTCGATTTCTTCCCGCTTTCTGAAGGGCTGCACAGCAGCCAATCAGCTAGCGTTTTACTTCTTGCCCTAGAGCCCATCACAGCCATGCCTACTAATGGCATGGCTGTGATTAACAAGTGCAGCATGTGACCCAGCCTCTATTTAAGCTGGAGTCACGTGGCGCCGCACATCACACTGCTCTGATTAGTGTAGGGAGAGGGCGCAGCTTCTGTCAGGGCGAGATTAGGCAGGTTAAAGTCAGCAATAGCACCTAATGAACGGATCGATCTACAGCTGAGAATCATTGAACTTCTGCTAGTTACTTGCTCGCTGGTTTTTAGGCTGCACAGAGCGTTTTTCTGTCACTTATTTTCTGGGTTGATCGGCGGCCATTTTGTGACTTGTGGTGCACCAGAAGAAGCTGCCACCAAGTCCATCAATCCATCAATACTAGTTTTTTTCATATATCCTACATCAGGGGCTTGGCTGTGCTAATTGTCTACCCTTAGAAACTCAGTATAGCAATTTCTATATTTTATTAACTTCTTCAGGACCGCCGTATGCAGGATTGCGTCCTGCGGGCGGTCCTGTTCTTCTGATCGGACGCGGCGGCGCGTCATCTCGCTAGACGCTAGAAGCGTCGCGCGTCTGAAGAGTTGTACTACACCCTGCCAGCGATGATCAATCGCTGGCAGGCTGTAAATGCGATATAAATCGCATCAAACAAGTATATCAGACGCTGTTTTGTGAACAGCGTCTGATATACCTGCTACCTGGTCCTCTGGTGGTCCCATTTGCTGGGATCGACCACCAGAGGACCAGGTAACTATGTAAAGTTGCACCAAACACTACACTAACCCCCCACCCCCACCCCCTCACCTATTAACCCCTTGATCACCACATCTAGACCCCTGATCACCCCCTGTCATTGATCACACCCCTTGTAAGGCTCCATTCAGACGTCCATATGTGTTTTGCGGATCCGTGGATTCACGGATCCGTGGATTCAGGATCCGCGGATCCGATCCGCGGATTCGATCCGCGGATCCGATCCGCAGATCCTCAAAACACGGACACCGGCAATGTGCTTTCCGCATTTTGCAGATCCGCACATTGCCAGAACTATATAGAAAATGTTTTTCTTGTCCGCAATTGCGGACAAGAATAGAGACATGTTCTATATTTTTGCGGAACGGAAGTGCAGACCCGGAGCGCGGATCCGTAATTCCGGATCCGAGCGGGACAAAGTCTGTCCCCATAGAAATAAATGGGTCCGCAATTCCGTTCTGCAAACAGAATTTCGGACGTGTGAATGGGGCATAAGGGTCCCTTATCACCGCCAGTTAGTTAGCTACTTGTTAGGTAGCTGGCGCCCAGCCCACCGCACCGCAGTCACTGATTTTGGCAGAGATTTTTTCATCCACATTGTTCATTTTTTTTTTTTTTTCAGCGCAGAGGCTGAACGGAAAAAAATCTCATTACCCGTATGCTCAATATACGGAGAATCGCAGAAACTCCTAATGCTGGCCATACGTGTAATGATTGCGGAGACCCTCAAATGCCAGGGCAGTACAAAACCCCACATGTGACCCCATTTTAGAAGAAGACACCCCAAGGTATTCCGAGGGTATGGTGAGTTCATGCAAAAAATTTTTTTTGTCACAAGTTAGTGGAATATGAGACTTTGTAAAAAAAAAAAAAATCAATTTCCGCTAACTTAATTTTTTTTTTTCTGTGAACTCGCCATGCCCCTCACGGAATACCTTGGGGTGTCTTCTATCCACAATGGGGTCACATGTGGGGTATTTATACTGCCCTGGCAATTTAGGGGTCCTAAAGCGTGAGAATCCAAATGCGTAAAAATGGCCTGTGAAATCCTAAAGGTACTCATTGGTTTTAGGGCCCTTTGCCCATCTTGGCTGCAAAAAGTGTCACTTATGTGGTATCGCCGTACTCAGGAGAAGTAGGGCAATGTGTTTTGTGGTGTATTTTTACATATACCCATGCTGGGTGTGAGAAATATCGCTGTAAACGACAACTTTTACATTTTTTATTCAAAGTTGTCAATTTACAGAGATATTTCTCTCACCCAGCAGGGGTATATGTAAAATACACCCCAAACACATTGCCCTACTCTCCTGAGTACGGCGATACCACATGTGTGACACTTTTTGCAGCCAAGATGCGCAAAGAGGCCCAAATTCAATGAGTACCTTTTGGAGGAGCATTTTACGCATTTTCTTCTCACGCTTTAGGGCCCCTAAAATGCCAGGGCAGTAGAAATACCCCACATGTGACCCCATTTTGGAAAGAAGACACCCCAAGGTATTCCATGAGGGGCATGGCGAGTTCATAGAAGATTTTTCTTTGGCACAAGTTAGTGGAAATTTGATTTTTATTGTTTTTCTCACAAAGTCTCCCTTTCCGCTAACTTTTGACAAAAAGTTTAATTTTTCATGGACTCATTATGCCCCTCAGCGAATACCTTGGGGTGTCTTCTTTCCAAAATGGGGTCACATGTGGGGTATTTATACTGCCCTGGCATTTTAGGGGCCCTAAAGCGTGAGAAGAAAAATGCGTAAAAATGCCCTCCTAAAAGGTACTCATTGGAATTTGGGCCCTTTGCGCATCTTGGCTGCAAAAAGTGTCACACATGTGGTATCGCCGTACTCAGGAGAAGTAGGGCAATGTGATTTGGGGTGTATTTTACATATACCCATACTGGGTGAGAGAAATATCTCTGTAAATTGACAACTTTGAATAAAAAAATGTAAAAAGTTGTCGTTTACAGCGATATTTCTCACACGCAGCATGGGTATATGTAAAAATACACCCCAAAACACATTGCCCTACTTCTCCTGAGCACGGCGATACCACATGAGTGACACTTTTTGCAGCCTGAGTGCGCAAGGGCCCTAAACCAATGAGTACCTTTAAGATTTCAGAGCCATTTTTATGCATTTGGATTCTCACACTTTAGGGGCCCCTAAAATGCCAGGTGAGTATAAATACCCAACATGTGACCCCATTTTGGAAAGAAGACACCCCAAGGTATTCCGTGAGGGGCATGGTGAGTCCACAGAATTTTTATTTTTTGGCACAAGTCAGCAGAAATTTTTTTTATTTTTTTTTATTTTGTTTTTTACAAAGTCTCATATTCCACTAACTTGTGACAAAAAATCAAATTTTACATGAACTCACCATACCCCTCACAGAATACCTTGGGGTGTCTTCTTTCCAAAATGGGGTCACATGTGGGGTATTTATACTGTCCTGGCATTTTAGGGGCCCCTAAAGCGTGAGAAGAAGTCTGGAATCCAAATGCGTAAAAATGCCCTGTGAAATCCTAAAGGTACTCATTGGTTTTAGGGCCCTTTGCGCACCCAGGCTGCAAAAAGTGGCACACATGTGGTATCGCCGTACTCAGGAGAAGTAGGAAATGAGTTTTAGGGTGTATTTTTATATATACCCATTACTTTGTGTGAAAAATATCTCTGTAAACAACAACTTTTAAAATTTTTTATACAAAGTTGACAATTTACAGAGATATTTCTCTCACCCAACATGGGTATATGTAAAAATACACCCCAGAACACATTGCCCTACTTCTCCTGAGTACGGCGATACCACATAAGTGAGACTTTTTTGCAGCCTGGGTGCGCAAAGGGGCCCAAATTCCAACGAGTACCTTTAGGTTTTACATGGCGGCTCACAATTTAGCCCCGCCCAAAATGCCAGAACAGTAAACACACCCCACACATGACCCCGTTTCCGAAAGTAGACACCCCAAGGTATTCACTGAGGGGCATAGGGAGTCCGTCTGAGATTTTTATTTTTTTTGCCAGAAGTTATCAGAAATTGAAACTTTCTCAGAAAGTGTCATTTTCCGCTAACTTGTGAAAAAAAATGAAATGATACATCAACTCACCATGCCCTTCCGCGAATACTTTGGGGTGTCTTCGATCTAAAATGGTGTCATTTAGGGGGTATTTATACTTTCCTGGCATTCTAGCACCTGAAGAAACATGACAGGCGCTCAGAAAGTCAGAGCTGCTTCAAAATGCCGAAATTCACTTTTTTGCATCATAGTTTGTAAACGCTATAACTTTTACCCAAACCAATAAATATACACTAATTGGACTTTTTTTTTATCAAAGACATGTAGAACAATAAATTTAGAGAAAAATTTATATAGAAATGTAGTTTTTTTTGAAAAATTTTACAACAGAAAGTGAAAAATGTCATTTTTTTGCAAAAATTTAGGTAATTTTTGATTAATAGCAAAAAAAGTAAAAATGTCAGCAGCAGTGAAATACCACCAAATGAAAGCTCTATTAGTGAGAAGAAAAGGAGGTAAAATTCATTTGGGTGGTAAGTTGTATGACGGAGCAATAAACGGTGAAAGTACTGTAGTGCGGAATTGTAAAAAGTGGCCTGGTCATTAAGGGTGTTTAAGCTAGGGGGGCTGAAGCGGTTAAGGGGTTAAATACAATTGCCCAAATACCAATCCCCTAAATCTAGTGTTCCAGCTTTGGCTAGTATAATACTGTTTGCTGTCTGGCAAAGGATAGATTATTTTCTGGGGTGAAATTCAATTGCCAAAATAGCAATATCATAAATAAGTGGTTTCAGCTGTGGCTGGCAAAATAGAATAGAGTCCGCCAAAACATATATTTTGTTCTGGGGTGAAATTAATCTTGCAAAATAGCAATACCCTGATTCTGGTGTCCCAGCAGTTACAGGCCAGATTTCATAGTGTCCGCTAAAACATATATTTTGTTCTGGGGTGAAATTAATCTGGCAAAATAGCAATACCCTAAATCTGGTGTCCCAGCAGTTGCAGGCCAGATTTCATAGTGTCTGCCAAAACACATATTTTTTTTTCTGGGGTGAAATTAATTTTGCAAAATAGCAATACCCTGAATCTGGTGTCCCAGCAGTTGCAGGCCAGATTTCATAGTGTCCGCTAAAACACATATTTTGTTCTGGGGTGAAATTAATCTGGCAAAATAGCAATACCCTGATTCTCGTGTCCCAGCAGTTGCAGGCCAGATTTCATAGTGTCCGCTAAAACATATATTTTGTTCTGGGGTGAAATTAATCTGGCAAAATAGCAATACCCTGATTCTGGTGTCCCAGCAGTTGCAGGCCAGATTTCATAGTGTCCGCTAAAACATATATTTTGTTCTGGTGTGAAATTAATCTGGCAAAATAGCAATACCCTGATTCTGGTGTCCCAGCAGTTGCAGGCCAGATTTCATAGTGTCCGTCAAAACATATATTTTGTTCTGGGGTGACATTCAATTGCCAAAATAGCAATACCCTGATTCTGGTGTCCCAGCAGTTGCAGGCCAGATTTCATAGTGTCTGCCAAAAAACTTATTTTGTTCTGGGGTGAAATTAATCTGGCAAAATAGCAGTACCCTGATTCTGGTGTCCCAGCAGTTGCAGGCCAGATTTCATAGTGTCTGCCAAAACACATATTTTGTTCTGGGGTGAAATTAATTTAGCAAAATAGCAATACCCTGATTCTGGTGTCCCAGCAGTTGCAGGTCAGATTTCATAGTGTCTGTCAAAACACATATTTTGTTCTGGGGTGAAATTAAATTTGCAAAATAGCAATACACTGATTCTGGTGTCCCAGCAGTTGAAGGCCAGATTTCATAGTGTCTGCCAAAACACATATTTTGTTCTGGGGTGAAATTAATTTTGCAAAATAGCAATACCTTGATTCTGGTGTCCCAGCAGTTGCAGGCCAGATTTCATAGTGTCTGCCAAAACACATATTTTGTTCTGGGGTGAAATTAATTTTGCAAAATAGCAATACCCTGATTCTGGTGTCCCAGCAGTTGCAGGCCAGATTTCATAGTGTCCGCTAAAACATACATTTTGTTCTGGGGTGAAATTAATCTGGCAAAATAACAATACCCTGATTCTGGTGTCCCAGCAGTTGCAGGCCAGATTTCATAGTGTCCGTCAAAACATATATTTTGTTCTGGGGTGACATTCAATTGCCAAAATAGCAATACCCTGATTCTGGTGTCCCAGCAGTTGCAGGCCAGATTTCATAGTGTCTGCCAAAACACATATTTTGTTCTGGGGTGAAATTATTTTTGCAAAATAGCAATACCCTGATTCTGGTGTCCCAGCAGTTGCAGGTCAGATTTCATAGTGTCTGCCAAAACACATATTTTGTTCTGGGGTGAAATTAATTTTGCAAAATAGCAATACCCTGATTCTGGTGTCCCAGCAGTTGCAGGCCAGATTTCATAGTGTCTGCTAAAACATATATTTTGTTCTGGGGTGAAATTAATCTGGCAAAATAGCAATACCCTGATTCTGGTGTCCCAGCAGTTGCAGGCCAGATTTCATAGTGTCTGCCAAAACACATATTTTGTTCTGGGGTGAAATTCAATTGCCAAAATAGCAATACCCTGATTCTGGTTTCCCAGCAGTTGCAGGCCAGATTTCATAGTGTCTGCCAAAACACATATTTTGTTCTGGGGTGAAATTAATCTGGCAAAATAGCAATACCCTGAATCTGGTGTCCCAGCTGTTGCATGCCAAGTGTAAATCTGTCCATAAAAGGATACCTTTCATCCAGGGCCTAAATACTAGCCCTAAAAGAGATATTCCCCTAAATCAGTGGTTACTGCTGTGCCTGGATTAGTGTAATACGCTACATAACCAAATAGGCAGATAGTGTTAGGTGCCTGTAAAAAAAAGGCCTAAATTTGAAATCAATACATTGGGCCAAATATTTTTTCCCTTATTGTGGTGCTTGGTGAACGGTAACAATGAGGAAAACATCTAGTAAGGGACGCGGTCGTGGTGGTGTTAGTGTACCCTCTGGTGCTGGGAGAGGACGTGGCCATTCTGCCACAGCCACACGTCCTAGTGAACCAACTACCTCAGGTTCCAGATTCCAGCCAGAATTTACAGCGATATTTGGTGGGGCCCAATGCCGTTCTAAGGATGGTAAGGCCTGAGCAGGTACAGGCGCTAATCAATTGGGTGGCTGACAGTGGATCCAGCATGTTCACAACATTATCTCCCACCCAGTCTTCTGCAGAAAGCGCACAGGTGGCACCTGAAAACCAAGCCCATCAGTCTGTCACATTACCTCCATGCATATCAGGGAAACTGTCAGAGCCTCAAGTTATGCAGCAGTCTCTTATGCTGTTTGAAGACTCTGCTGGCAGGGTTTCCCGAAGTAAATCCACCTAGCCCTTCCCCAGTGGTGGAAGACATAGAATGCACTGATGCACAACCACTGATGTTTCCTGATGATGAGGACATGGGAATACCACCTCATCGGAGTCCGCACGTCTCTGATGATGACGAAACACAGGTGCCAACTGCTGCGTCTTTCTGCAGTGTGCAGACCGAACAGGAGGTCAGGGAGGAAGACTGTGTGGAAGACAATGCAGGGGACGATGAGGTCCTAGACCCCACATGGAATGAAGGTCGTGCCACTGACTTTCATAGTTCAGAGGAAGAGGCAGTGGTGAGACCGAGCCAACAGGGTAGCAAAAGAGGGAGCAGGGGGCAAAAGCAGACCAGCAGCCACCAAGAGAGTTCGTCTGCTACTGGCCACCGCCACCAGGGACTGATCACCCCAAAGGCAGCTTCAAGGAGTTCCCTGGCATGGCACTTCTTTAAACAATGTGCTGACGACAAGACCCGAGTGGTTTGCACGCTGTGCCATCAGATCCTGAAGCGAGGCATTATCGTTCTGAACCTTAGCACAACCTGCATGACCAGGCATCTACATGCAAAGCATGAACTGCAGTGGAGTAAACACCTTAAAAGCAAGGAACTCACTCTGGCTCCCCCTGCTCCCTCTTCTGCTGCTGCCTCGGCCTCTTCCTCCGCCTTGGGAGGAATGTTGGCACCTGACGCCCACCAAACAGAGGATGTGCCACCGACAACACCACCTGCGTCACCAAGCATCTCCACCATGTCACACGGCAGCGTTCAGCTCTCCATCTCACAAACCTTGGAGAGAAAGCGTAAATTCCCACCTAGCCACCCTCGAGCCCTGGGCCTGAATGCCAGCATTTCTAAACTACTGGCCTTTGAAATGCTGTCATTCAGGCTGGTGGACACAGACAGCTTCAAACAGCTGATGTCCATGGCTGTCCCACAGTATGTTGTTCCCAGCCGCCACTACTTCTCCAAGACAGCCGTGCCTTCCCTGCACAACCAAGTATCCGATAAAATCAAGTGTGCACTGCGCAACGCCATCTGTGGCAAGGTCCACCTAACCACAGATACGTGGACCAGTAAGCACGGCCAGGGACGCTATATCTCCCTAACTGCACACTGGGTAAATGTAGTGGCGGCTGAGCCCCAGGCGGAGAGTTCCTTGGCGCACGTCATTCCTCCGCCAAGGATCGCAGGGCACCATTCTTTGCCTCCTGTAGTCTTCTCCTCCTACTCGGCTTCCTCCTCCTCTGCTTCCACCAGCTCATCCAGTCAGCCACACACCTTCACAACCAACTTCAGCACAGCCCGGGGTAAACGTCAGCAGGCCATTCTGAAACTCATATGTTTGGCCCCACACCGCGCAGGAGTTGTGGTGGGGTATTGAACAACAGACTGAAGAGTGGTTTCTGCTGGTGGGCCTCAAGCCCGGCCTGTTGGTGTGCGATAATGGGTGAAATCTCGTCGCAGCTCTGGGACTGGCCGGTTTGACGCACATCCCTTGCCTGGCGCATGTGATGAATTTGGTGGTGCAGAAGTTCATTCACAACTACCCCAACATATCAGAGCTGCTGCATAAAGTGAGGGCCGTCTGTGCGCGCTACCGGCGTTCACATCCTGCTGCTGCTCGCCTGTCTGCGCTACAGCGGAACTTCGGCCTTCCCGCTCACCGCCTCATATGCGACGTGCCCACCAGGTGGAATTCCACCTTGCACATGCTGGAGAGACTGTGCGAGCACCAGCAGGCCATAGTGGAGTCTCAGCTGCAGCACGCGTCAGTCGCACTGCGGAACAGCACCACTTCACCACCAATGATTGGGCCTCCATGCGAGACCTGTGTGCCCTGTTGCGCTGTTTCGAGTACTCCACCAACATGGCCAGTGGCGATGACACCGTTATCAGCGTTACAATACCACTTCTATGTCTCCTTGATAAAACGTTTAGGGCGATGATGGAAGAGGATTTGGCCCAGGAGGAGGAGGAGGAGGAGGAGGATGAGGGGTCATTTTTAGCACTTTCAGGCCAGTCTGTTAGAAGTGTCTCCGAGGGAGGTTTTTTGCAACAGCAGAGGCCAGGTACAAATGTGGCCAGCCAGGGCCCACTACTAGAGGACGAGGAGGATGAGGAGGAGGTGGAGGAGGATGAGGATGAAGCAGGTTCACAGCGGGGTGGCACCCGACACAGCTCAGCCCCATCATTGGTGCGTGGCTGGGGGGATAGAGGACGATGACGATACGCCTCCCACAGAGGAAAGCTTGTCCTTACCTCTGGGGAGCCTGGCACACATGAGCGACTACATGCTGCAGTGCCTGCGCAACGACAGCAGAGTTGCCCACATTTTAACGTGTGCGGACTACTGGGTTGCCACCCTGCTGGATCCCCGGTACAAAGACAATGTGCCCACCTTACTTCCTGCACTGGAGCGTGATAGGAAGATGCGCGAGTACAAGCCCACGCTGGTAGTGGCGCTCCTGAGAGCATTCCCAAATGTCACCAGGGAACAGGTGGAAGCCCAAGGCCGAAGGCAGAGGAGGAGCAAGAGATCGCCAACGCAGCTGTGTCACGGCCAGCTCCTCTGAGGGCAGGGTTAGCATGGCAGAAATGTGGAAAAGTCTTGTCTCCACGCCACAGCTAACTGCACCACCACCTGATACGGAACGTGTTAGTAGGAGGCAGCATTTCACTAACATGGTTGAACAGTACGTCTGCACACCCCTCCACGTACTGACTGATGTTTCGGCCCCATTCAACTTCTGGGTCTCCAAATTGGCCACGTGGCCAGAGTTAGCACTTTATGCCTTGGAGGTGCTGGCCTGCCCGGCGGCCAGCGTTTTATCTGAACGTGTATTCAGCACGGCAGGGGGCGTCATTACTGACAAACGCAGCTGCCTGTCCACAGCCAACGTGGACAAACTGACGTTCATAAAAATTAACCAGGCATGGATCCCACAGGACCTGTGCCTCCCTTGTGCAGAATAGACATTTATAACTGCCTCCCTCTCAACCATGTATTCTTGTACTCCGGGGCACTTCTTTATTGAATCCTCATTTTTTTAACTTTACCATGATCTTGCGGTGCAACCCAAAGTTGAATGAACCTCTCCTCTGTCTGGGTGGTGGGGCCGAAATAACTGAGAGTGGCCTTCTCCGGTGGTGGTTGATATGACGCATGATTCCTTGCTGTGGGACCTCTCTCCTCTGACTAGGTGCTGGGGCCTAAATAACTGAAAACGGCCTTCTCCAGTGGTGGGTGATATGACGCATGATTCCTTGCTGTGGGACCTCTCTCCTCAGTCTGGGTGCTGGGGCCGAAATAACTGAAATTGGCCTTCTCTAGTGGTGGGTGATATGACGCATGATTCCTTGTTGTGGGACCTGTATCCTCGGTCTGGGTGCTGTGCCGAAATAACTGAAAGTGGCCTTCTCCAGTGGTGGGTGATATGACGCATGATTCCTTGCTGTGGGACCTGTATCCTCTGACTGGGTGCTGGGGCCTAAATAACTGAAAATGGCCTTCTCCAGTGGTGGGTGATATGACGCATGATTCCTTGCTGTGGGACCTCTCTCCTCTGTCTGGGTGCTTGGCCTAAATAACTGAAAGTGGCCTTCTCCAGTGGTGGGTGATATGAAGCATGGTTCCTTGCTGTGGGACCTCTCTCCTCTGTCTGGGTGCTGGGGCCTAAATAACTGAAAATTGCCTTCTCCAGTGGTGGGTGATATGACGCATGATTCCTTGCTGTGGGACCTCTCTCCTCTGTCTGGGTGCTGGGGCCTAAATAACTGAAAATGGCCTTCTCCAGTGGTGGGTGATATGACGCATGATTCCTTGCTGTGGGACCTGTATCCTCGGTCTGGGTGCTGTGCCGAAATAACTGAAAGTGTCCTTCTCCAGTGGTGGGTGATATGACGCATGATTCCTTGCTGTGGGTCCTCTCTCCTCTGACTGGGTGCTGGGGCCTAAATAATTGAAAATGGCCTTCTCCAGTGGTGGGTGATATGACGCATGATTCCTTGCTGTGGTACCTCTATCCTCTGACTGGGTGCTGGGGCCTAAATAACTGAAAATGGCCTTCTCCAGTGGTGGGTGATATGACGCATGATTCCTTGCTGTGGGACATCTCTCCTCTATCTGGGTGCTGGGGCTGAAATAACTGAAAGTGGCCTTCTCCAGTGGTGGGTGATATGACGCATGATTCCTTACTGTGGGACCTGTATCCTCGGTCTGGGTGCTGTGCCGAAATAACTGAAAGTGGCCTTCTCCAGTGGTGGTTGATATGACGCATGATTCCTTGCTGTGGGACCTGTATCCTCAGTCTGGGTGCTGTGCCGAAATAACTGAGAGTGGCCTTCTCCAGTGGTGGGTGATAGGACGCATGATTCCTTGCTGTGGGACCTCTCTCCTCTGACTGGGTGCTGGGGCCTAAATAACTGAAAATGGCCTTCTCCAGTGGTGGGTGATATGACGCATGATTCCTTGCTGTGGGACCTCTCTCCTCTGTCTGGGTGCTGGGCCTAAATAACTGAAAGTGGCCTTCTCCGGTGGTGGGTGATATGACGCATGATTCCTTGCTGTGGGACCTCTCTCCTCTGTCTGGGTGCTGGGCCGAAATAACTGAAAATGGGCTTCTCCAGTGGTGGGTGATATGATGCATGATTCCATGCTGTGGGACCTCTCTCCTCTGTCTGGGTGCGGGGGCCGAAATAACTGAAAGTGGCCTTCTCCAGTGTTGAGTGATATGACGCATGATTCCTTGCAGTGGGACCTGTCTCCAATTGATATTGGTTAAATTTTATTTATTTTATTTTATTTTAATTAATTTCCCTATCCACATTTGTTTGCAGGGGATTTACCTACATTTTGCTGCCTTTGGCAGCCCTCTAGCCCGTTCCTGGACTATTTTACAGCCTTTTTAGTGCCTAAAAGTTCGGGTCCCCATTGACTTCAATGGGGTTCAGGTTCGGGATAAAGTTCGGGTCGAGTTCGGATCCCGAACCCGAACATTTTCCGAACCCGAACATCCAGGTGTTCGCTCATCTCTAATTAAAACTCTTTATTAAGTCGTGCATTTTCCAGCAACGTACCCGCATCCTACCCGGCCACATTCCGCAACGCCCGTGTGAAAGGGGCCTATGACATACCAAATAGATTCTGAAAACTCAGTGATCTTTTAACTGACGAGACTGTCTGAACATTTTAGGTTTGGAGGAGATTTCAATAATGCATTAAGAGATCCCCTAGTGTGTAAGATTGTGAAATTAAGCCTCTAGAATGGACTTCTTACAGAAATTGATTTCATTTAAGAGGACATTGGAGACTGCAACATGAATGGAAACAGCAGAAATATGTGCACAGGAGTTACAATGAGGCATAAAGGTGAGCATAATGAAGCTGACAGAAATAATTAAATCAAAGGTGCCAAGACATAATGAACCTTGTTATCATTGTGGAGGGAGTTTGCACAGACCTGCCCAATGCCAAAAATGTAACAAAGCTGGGAATATTCAGAGAGTCTGTCACTTTAAGGAGAATAAGCATTCATGTTAACATAATTAATGAGGAGCATGATGATAACAATGGAAGGCACCCACATTAGGAACTAAACTTAGTCCATCGATGTATAGAGATCAACCGCAAGTCCAACATACATGGTTACGTTATTTAGGCAGCTTCAAATGTGGCCATAAAATCTGCACTTGCTGCACACATATGATAGTAGGAAAGGAAATAATGTCTTTCTCTAAAAACAAAGTTTTCCCTATACGGCAATATATCAACTGCAATACCCCATATGTGGTTTACTGTATATCCTGTACATCATGCTCCCTACAATATATTGGCTGCACAACAAACAGTTTGAAGATTAGGATCTGCAGACACATCTCTGATGTCCCTCATTCCCGGGACAGAGGTGTGTCTGCAGCCAGTTTACATTTTGCGGCCATACATGCCGGCAGTGTGGAGAGCATGGTAGTGCAGGGTATAGAACGAGTGCCCCCTCCAATTAGGGGTGGAGACCACCGCAAGAAGCTTTTGAATCGAGAATCTCTATGGATATTTAAAATGGGTTCATATGCACCTCTGGGCCTTAATCAAAAACACGATCTGATCCTGCATTATTAATTACTTGCTTTTATCTTTTCTTATGTTTAATTTCATAGATTGTATGTTTAGATGTATTGACATTTTAAGCATTTTGTATGTGTATAGCCTTTGGACATATATGTGGGCGGCACCCAATTAAGGCTGAATTGTTTCAGCTGGTGTATTAGCTTATATATGTGTGGCTTTGCCAATGTTGCTTTGTCATGATTAAGGATCGGTATTTGTAACAGAGATCCGAAACGCGTAGACGCGACATGTATCCCGCTGTTTTTATCGCTTTGCAATAAAGAACGAGTTGGTGTATGAAGCTGGACATTTTCCTTGTTTTCCTAAAGTACCTTGGTGCGTCCTGGATCCGGACGCTGTCCGTGCTGCACCTTCCACGGAGAGCGCACCACATCTCCTGATTCTACATGATGATAACAATAGTATAAAAGATTTAGTGTGCCTTGAACTTTATAAAGTAAAATATCATGTAAAGCAAGCTACTGTATATGGGTTATCAATAGAGATGAGCGAATCGAAGTTGACGAAGTGGAATTCGATCCAAATTTCAGGAAAATTTGATTCACACCGAATCCGAATTTCCTCATGGTTCGTGGTAGCAAATCGTATTTTTTATTTTTTTCTAAAATGGCTGCTGCACATGATAATACATGGAGCAAAGAACTCTGGGAATGAGGGATCACCCACAATGCCATGCATGCAGCCAATCAGCAGCCAGCCAGCCCCTGTGATGTTATAGCCCTATAAAAAGCATCAGCCTTTTTGGATTCTGCCATTTTCCAGTGTGCTTAGTGCAGGGAGAGACATCAGCAGGCGCTAGGGACAGTGCTAGGAAATAATTCATTGTGTTGAAAAAACAATTTACATGTTCAGGGAAAGATTATTCAAGGTGTAGGGAAAGGATAGGGAGTAGAGTTGAGCGAACCCGAACTGTATAGTTTGGGTTCGTACCGAATTTTGGGGTGTTCGGGACCCAGACCCGAACATTTTCAAAAAAAATCCGTGTTCGGGTTCGTTGTTCGGCGATTTCTTCCCGCTTTCTTAAGGGCTGCACAGCAGCCAATCAGCTAGCGTTTTTCTTCTTGCCCTAAGAAGCCATCACAGCCATGCCTATTAATGGCATGGCTGTGATTGGCCAAGTGCAGCATGTGACCCAGCCTCTATTTAAGCTGGAGTCACGTCGCGCCGCACTTCACTCTGCTCTGATTAGTGTAGGAATAGGATGCAGCTGCTGTGAGGGCGAGAATAGGCAGAGAAAACTCAGCAAAAACACCTAATGAAGTGATCGATCTACAACAGCTGTGAATCATTCAACTTCTGCTAGTTAATTGCTCACTGGTTTTTAGGCTGCACAGACCGTTTTTCTGTCACTTTTTTCTGGGGTGATCGGTGGCTATTTTGTGTCTCGTAGTGCACCAGCACAAGCTGCCACCAAGTCCATCAATCCATCAATAATAGGGTATTTTTTGCTATATCCTACATCAGGGGCTTGGCTGTGCTTATTGGCACCCCTAGAAACTCAGATTAGAAATTTCTATATTTTATTGAGGGGTTAAATTTAATTGCCAAAATAGCAATCCCCTAAATCTGGTGTTCCAGCTGTGGCTAGCCAAGTGTAATACTGTCTGCTGTCTGACAAAGAATAGATTTTTTTCTGTGGTGAAATTCAATCGCCAAAATAGCAATCCCTAAATCTGGTGTCCCAGCAGTGGCTGGCCAAGTTTAATAGTGTCCAGCAAAGGATATTTTTTTTTCTGGGGTTAAATTAAATTGTCAAAATAGCAATCCCCTAAATCTGGTGTCCCAGCAGTGGCTGGCCAAGTTTAATAGTGTCCGGCAAAGGATATATTTTGTTCTGGTGTGAAATTCAATTGCCAAAATAGCAATCCCCTAAATCTGGTGTCCCAGCAGTGGCTGGCCAAGTTAAATAGTGTGCGGGAAAAGATATATTTTGTTCTGGGGTGAAATTCAATTGCCAAAATAGCAATACCGGAAATCTGTGGTTTCAGCTGTGACTGGCCAAGTTTAATAGTGTCCGGCAAAAGATAGATAATTTTCTAGGGTGAAATTCAGTAGCAAAAATAGAAATACAGTAAATCTGGTGTTCCAGCTGTGACTGGACAAGTTTCATAGTGTCGGTCAAAGGATATATTATTTTCTGGGGTGAAATTCAATTGCCAAAATAGCAATACCGTAAATCAGTGGTTTCAGCTGTGGCTGGCCAAGTTTAATAGTGTCCGGCAAAGGATAGATAATTTTCTGGGGTGAAATTCAATAGACAAAATAGCAATCCCCTAAATCTGGCGTCCCAGCAGTGACTGGCCAAGTTTAATAGTGACCGGGAAAGGATATATATTGTTCTGGGGTGAAATTCAATTGCCAAAATAGCAATCCACTAAATCTAATGTCCCAGCAGTGGCTGGCCAAGTTTAATAGTGTCTGGCAAAGGATATATTTTGTTCTGGGGTGAAATTCAATTGCCAAAATAGCAATACCGTAAATCAGTGGTTTCAGCTGTGGCTGGCCAAGTTTAATAGTGTCCGCAAAGGAGAGATAATTTTTTGGGGTGAAATTCAGTTGCAAAATAGAAATACCGTAAATCTGGTGTTCCAGCTGCGACTGGACAAGTTTCACAGTGTCCGTCAAAGGATATATTATTTTCTGGGGTGAAATTCAATTGCCAAAATAGCAATACTGTAAATCAGTGGTTTCAGCTGTGGCTGGCCAAGTTTAATAGTGTCCGGCAAAGGATAGATAATTTTCTGGGGTGAAATTCAATAGACAAAATAGCAATCCCCTAAATCTGGTGTCCCAGCAGTGGCTCGCCAAGTTTAATAGAGTCCAGCAAAGGATATATTTTGTTCTGGGGTGAAATTAAATTGCCAAAATAGCAATACCATAAACCAGTGGTTCCAGCTGTGGCTGGCCAAGTTTAATACTGTCTGGCAAAGGATAGATTTTAAATTGTTGGGTGAAATATTACCATTTTTGCCAGGCACAAACCCCTGCACTGCATAACTGACAGGGAACTTACAATTGGCGGTTACATTCTTGCATGAAATAAAGCCTTTTTGGGCTGTGAAGCCAAAGGTAGTCGCCAATAACTGTTTTTTTATTTTTTTAAATAAATTTGTGTAGACCCCAAAAACATTGGGAAAACATAAAAAATAAAACAAAGTGTAAGTGCACGATAGTATGACAGTGGTTGGGTGAGGCCGGTATACATGTCTATTCTGCATAAGGTACAAAGAAGTCCTGTGGGATCCATGCCTGGTTCTTTTTAATAAACAAGCTTGCCCACATTGTCTGCGGCGAGGCAGCTGCGCTTTTCTGTGATAATGCCACCAGCCATGCTAAACACACGTTCAGACAATACAGTGGCTGCAGGGTAGGCCAGCACCTCCAAGGCGTAAAGGGCAACCTTAGGACATGTGCACAATTTGATGACCCAGAAGTTGAATGGGGCAGACCCAGTGGCGTAGCTAGAAATTATTGGGCACCACAGCAAATTTTGAATGGGGCCCCCCTCCCCCAGTAATTTTTGCGCAAACCCCTTCCTTTCATGCCGCCATGCCTATGGCTACTAAAGATTGCTCTCTCAGTCCAGGCCCAGCAGCTATTCCATTCGCTTTCTACACTGTCTATACTGCCACTGTATATAATTTCATTGTATAATACTGCCTCCTGCAAAGATGTTCCAGATCTGCTGGTGGTGCAGGTTGTTGTTGCGTGATGACAAAGCTTTTTCGCATTTTGCTTCCACTGAATCCCCGGTGTCAGGTGTGAATGCCATCAGCAGCATGTCTACTAGCGGGCTTATCTTCCTATTACACTCCAGTGAGGGAATTAAGGACGGCACGTTGTCCTTATAACGGGGATGCAACAGGGTGGCCACCCAGTAATCAGCAAAAGTTAGAATGTGGCAGTAACTGGGTGGTCATTGCGCAGGCACTGCAGCATGTAGTTGCTCATGTCTGCCAGGCTGCCCAGAAGCAAGGACAAGCTATTCTCTTTGAGGTAGGTATATCGTCTGTGTCCTCTGTATCCCCTAGCGTTCCTCCTTCTCCTCTTACTCATCCTCCAGAACTGTGCCCTGGCTGGACAATTGTGTTCCAGGCCTATGTTGGTGCAGATACCCACCCTCCGAGCCACTTGTATTTGGTTGGCCTTAAGTTAAGGATAAGGCGTGTATGTAGTTTTGTTTCTTTATATGGTTAGTTTATCTGCCTTATAGTTATTTTAATATGTTTTTAAGTAAATTTGTAAATAGTTTGTTAATGGTTTCAGTGAAGGGAGGGGGGGGGGGTACATGTGTAGGGTCTGAGGCTGTTTGGGTTTATTTTTAATCCACTTTCTACACTGTCTATACTGCCACTGTATCTAATTTCATTGTATAATACTGTTGAGGGGGCCCTGACAAAGTATTTTAGTCCTTCTCCTCCTCCTGGTCCCCTTCTAGGTCAGGGATCCAAAACAGTGTGCTTCCCATGCTTCCCTGTAGCTACGCCCCTGGGCAAACCCATCAGTAAGTTTGTGTACTCTTCCACCATGTTGCTGAAATACTGCCTCCTTCTAAGCCAGATCTGCTGGTGGTGCAGGTTGTTGTGGCGTGATGACAAAGCTTTCCCACATTTCGCCAATGCTAACCCAGCCTTCTGAGGTGCTGATGGTGACCCAGCTGCCCGTGAGCTGGCTTGGGTGCCACCCTGCTGAGAACACGGTTCCTCCTCATCCTCCTCATCCTACTTTTCCTCCTCATCCTCCAGAACTGTGCCCTAGCTGGACAATTGTGTTCCAGGCCAGGGACTATGTTGGTGAAGGAACCCACCCTTCGAGCCACTTGGATGTCACTGGCCTTAAGTTAACGATAAGGTGTGTATAAAGTTTTATTTGTTTATATAGTAAGTTTAGCTGCATTATAGTTATTTTAATATGTTTTTAAGAAAATTTGTAAATAGTTTGTTACCAAAATAGTTTGGTAAATTGTTTGAGTGAAAGGGGGGGTGGGGTGTTGTTTGTGTTTGATTAAGTGAATTGATTTTCACTATCTTGTGCTGCTAGTATATTTCGCCCATTAGTGCACAACACCAGGCCAGGCTCTGGAGGCTCAGTGGCACCAACCAATGGTCAGTCTATTGTTCCATGCCTGTCCACAGCTCCTGCTCGGTGGGGGTTTGTCCCACAAACACACAAGTTTTAAAACAACCTGCTTTCGTTTCCCCCTGGCTGTACTGCTGTGTGTGGTGAAGGTGTTACGCTGAATGGATGAGGAGGAGGTAGAGGAGGAGAGTCACGTGGGAGCAGGTGTTCCAAGCGGTCAGGCTCCTGGCCCTGAGACCATTGAGAGGGACATCAGTGACGTGCCGACAGTAGCGGATGATGATGATGTAGCTGATCGCACTTGGGAGCCAGGCGAAGAAGGAGCTTCATCATCATCACCATCAGTAGAAGAGGATGGCAGCTTGCATGTGATGCAGCGGCTTAGCCAGCAGGGTGGTAGCATTGCTGTGAGTCAGCAGGGTGGCAGCAGAAGGAGATTAGTAGCCAAATGTGCCCGGGTTAGACCACCTGCTTCGCAGGAGCCTACCGGCCTGGAAAGTAGCGGTGCAGGGGTTCATGGAAGCAGCAGTAGCAAGTAGTCAGCGCGGAGTGTTGGGGGGGAAATGCCATACTCTGCAGTGTGGCAAGTTTTTGTTAGGCCACCGGAGGAGGTGAACATGGCAATTTGCTGAATTTGTGGGCAAAAGGTGAAGCGTGGCCAGGTTGCCAATGTTGGAACCACGGCCCTGTGTCAACACATGCAGCGCCACCATAAAGTGGACTGGGAGAACCATGGCTTCGATGTGGTGGTCTAGCCTGCTGCAGCAACTGCTGCATCACCTAGTCATCATCGCCAAATTTCATGCATTCAAGGCTCCACCACCTCAGCTGAAGGGAGCTGTCTGTCCTTCCCATCCTGCTCTTTCTACTCCACAGTCATTTCGTCATCAATCGATCACCAAAGCGATTGCCAAGAGACAACAGTATGCGTGCACTCATCCAACGGCGCAGAAGCTGAACGTGCTCCTGGCCAAGTTGCTGGTGCTGCAGTACCTCCCTTTCCAAGTGGTGGACTCTGCACCTTTCAGAGAACTGATGGCTTGTGCCGAACTGAGGTGAAGAGTCTCAAGACATCATTTCTTTGCTATATAGGCAGTAACAGCCCTGCACACATATGTAGAACAGAAGGTGGCCCAGTTCTTGAGCCTGTCCGTGTCTGCCAAAGTGCACAGAAGGTAATGGCCCTCTGGGTAAATGTGGTTCCTGCTCAGGCACACCAGCAACTTGGCCAGGTGACGTGGCTTCTGCTTCCACCTTCTAACGCTGTTGGTCTTGCAACAATGTCCGCCTCTACCTCCTCAACCTCCACTGTGTCCTCAGCCTCCACTGCAGGGACATTTAACACTGCCCCTCCACCACATGTGCAGGGCATGGTGGTGTCACGCTGTTCTGCACAACGTTTGTCTGGGCGAACGGAGTCACACAGGGGAAGAACTGCTCTGCATCCTTAATCAAGAAATCGAATACTAGCTTTCTCCATGACAACTCAAAATCGGAACCATGGTGACCGACAACGGGAAGAACATGGTGTCGATGCTGCGTCAAGGAGGGCTGAGCCATTCGTCCTGCATGGCTCACGTGTTTAATCTGATTGTAAAGCGGTTCCTGAAGTCTTCCGCCCATCTGCAAGACATCCTGAAAATGGCGAGGAAACTTTGCATGCACTTCAGCCACTCGTAAACCGCAAAGTACACCCAACTTGATCTGCAGCGGCAGAATGTCGTCCCCAACATAGGCTGATTTGCGACGTTTCCACCCGTTGTGATTCCACCCTCTAAATGTTGGACCGATTATATGAACAGAGAAAGGACATAAACGATTTTGTGATGATATAGGCGGACAGAGGTACTCCACTGTGTAACTTTGATGTTATACAGTGTCAGTTCATGTGTGAAACCTGCCATTTCCCTGGGCCTTTTGAGTAGGTTACTTTATTTGTCAGTCGCCAGGACTACGGAATGAACAATGTCATTCCACTGATTCATGTCCTTGAACAAATGCTGCTAAATGTGGCTGGCCAGGGGACAGGAGACATGGTGACTACATCTTATGGCCACATGAGCCCTGTGGGGGCTGAACTAGAGGAGGAGGACATTCGAGCCCAAGCAATGTGTAGAGAAATGGGTGGTTTTTCTACACAGGTGAAAGGAGAGGAGGAGCAAGAGGAGCATGGGCAGCCAGAGGAGCTACAGGATGATGAGGAAGACGAGGCAGAGGACCCAGACAGACACACTGTGGCAATATGCAGTGGAGATGGAGGCAGGGAGTCGTTACGAGTCACTTGCGCAAATCGCAGATGCATGCTCACTTGCTTGCGTAGTGACAGCCGAATTGTCACCATTCGGCAGAGGGATGACTACTGGCTCTCCACCATGTAAGACCCTCATTACCGGTCCGAAATGGGGGCCTTTTTTACAAGTGCTGAGAGGGAGGACAAACTGAACTACTATCGAGACATCTTATGTAGTCAGTTGTGCACTGCCTATGTGCTCCATCGGTCATCCCCACGCAGGTCTGATCGGGTGGGCCCTCTGCGCTCACATTCTATTGCCATGGCTGCTGGGGGGGGGGGGAGTCAGGAGCATTACAAGCTCTATCAGAAGCAACTTTAGTCTCGAGTCACTGATGAGCAGTTTTCTTTACCCACCTACTGAAGAAACTACTCACCAGCAGCAGCAGGTAGACAATGAGCAGAACCTGAACCAGCAGGTTGTGGCATACTTGGAGTGCATGCTGCCACCCCACATCGAAGATCCCCTGGGCTACTGGGCAGCCAAACTCGATTTGTGGCCGCATCTGGCCGAGATTTCTCTGGACAAGCTTTCCTGCCCGGCTAGTAGTGTGGCATCAGAGCGGGTGTTTAGTGCGCCTGGGGTCATAGTTACCCCAAGGAGAACTCGCCTGTCCAACTAAAATGTGGAGAAACTGACCGTTGTGAAGATGAATCAGGCGTAGATCAGCCAGGATTTTTAAACACCAGTGCCTGGCGCATCAGATTAGTTCATTCATGGTGCCACACCAACACTTTGACAAAATAGACCTGTTTCTTCTGGCTACCTGCTTCAGCTACTATTCTGATGCCACACCTGCTGCCAGGTGCTCATACTGCCAGTTTAAGGAAGAGAATAGAACGGCACTCCTCTAGGATGCAGGTGGTGCTCAGTGGCAACTGGATACTCGTAAATTTTAAAAAAGACCACGGCGCTCAAAGTTGTATTTGCATGAATTTCCTAAATTATTTTGTTTTGATTTTAATCCATCCGGATAAAGTTATATTTTAGCCACTGGCCAATGTTTCGGTCTAACTTGGTCCTTGTTTACGGCCTTAGGTTTGTAGAATGGCATAAAACCTATCGCTACAAATCATGACTAAGACCGTGAACAAGGTCTAAGTTAGACTATAACGTTGGCCAGTGGCTAAAATATAACTTTATCCAGATGGATTGAAACCAAATGAAATATGAAATTAATTAAGAAATTTATGCAAATACTACTTTGAGTGCCGTGGTCTGTTTCAAAATGTACTCATACTGCCAGCCACCATCTTCAGCTGGTACTGGTATAGCCCTCCACCACATCACCACTTTGTGGTCTCCTCATGCTGCTGCTACCTCAACTCTATGTCAATGGGCCACTCTGTGGTATCCTCCTGCTGTTGCCACTTCAACACTATGTCACTGGGCCACTTTGTGGTCTCCTCATGCTGCTGCCACTTCACCATTCTGTGGTCTCCTCATGCTGCTACCACATCACTACTCTGTAGTCTCCTCATGCTGCTGCTACCTCAACACTATGTCACTGGGCCACTCTGTGGTCTCCTCATGCTGCTGCTACTTCACCACTCTGTGGTCTCCTCATGCTGCTGCCACATCACTACTCTGTAGTCTTCTCATGCTGCTGCTATCTCAACACTATGTCACTGGGCCACTCTGTGGTCTCCTAATGCTGCTGCCACTTCACCACTCTGTGGTCTTCTCATGCTGCTGCCACATCACTACTCTGTCTCTCCGTCACCACTCTCATTATGCTGCTGCCACCTCCCCACTATGTCACTGGGACACTTTGTCATCTCCTCATGCTGCTGCTACCTCAACACTATGTCATTGGGCCACTTTACGGTCTCCTTATGCTGCTGCCACATTACTACTCTGTGGTCTCCTCATGCTTCTGCTACCTCAACACTATGTCCCCACTCCATGACTGGGCCACTATTTTGTCTTTTTGGCCTGGTTGACATAATCATTTATTTGACCTTTCTTCTGATCTGTCAGAAGGAAGGAAAAATGAGACGTACAACGGATCCTGTCTATGTAGCAGCTGTAATTCCTTTATTAAATGGTCCCCATATTGCATCAGAATTGGCTAATGATTTGGTAGCCAAAAGAAGGAGTGGGTACAAAATTAATGCAAATATTCCATTCACGTGTCATCTCTGTTTTGGATCCACTCCAGTTTTTTGTTGGCTTTAGCAATACTGATGGATTACTGACCAAATGCTGACTGAGTGAAAGTGGATGCTCTACAGACAGGATCTGTTTTTTGTGGGTTTTTGTTCTGACGAATCAGAGAAAGGGCAAAATAATCTGTGGTGTCAACACAAACTTACTGCTGACACCCTCTCCACTGTGTCAGGGGGGCTCTACATGTATACGCGTTTAATAGAACAGGTTCTGTAAACATCTATGTAGAATCAGCTGATGATGGTGTAAAAGGAGTGTGCTTTTTGACGCTAACATCGACCTGTAAGGCTGAGTTCACACTTCAGTTATTTGGTCAGTTTTGGCCCCATAACTGCCCAAATAAGTGAAGTGTGCAGTGATTCTAAGAAAGACGCCTGTCATCTGCGTGTCATAATGACTCACAGTATTGTTTCACTACCACAAAAGACTCCCTATGCGTGTTACTGCAAGGCACAGTGTTCTACACCACCATAAAGTCTCCCTGCAGCCAGGAAATAGCTGTTTTTTAATGCGATTCGCCACAAATAAATTCAGAACGAATCAAGTTTTTTTCTGAAAATTTGGCGAACCAATTGAATTGAATCACCAAGTTAACACCAAGATAAATGAAAAAAAAAAAAAAAAAGAATGAAACTGGACACTGGTTCTGTCATGTCAATCATGTCACAATCTGACTTCACACTTCTTTTTCCAAATTTCCAGTTTTAGGCCTCGTATGCATTTTGGTTTTTCCACAGACAGCACACATACCCAATGATTTTAATGTGTGTGTTTACAAATCAGTATTTTTTAGGGTCAGTTGAAAAAATCACAGACATGCACTACTGTGGTCTACTTTGTTCGGACCACACATTCGCATTATAGTCAATCGGTCCGTTAAAAAACACGGACACAACACAGATGGCATCCGCGTTGCGTATTTTTCACTGATCACTGATAGGAGATGCTATGGAAATACATTTTCTGGTGAGTAGTCTCTGTGGAATACGGATGACACATGGAGGACAAAAAATTGACAAAAAACAAACACGGATATCTTCACAGATGAAAGCGGGCTGATATCAAACTATCTCAGAAATGTCAGTGACGCCTATACCAACATGCATATATTTGAAAGCTTGCACTTACCGGATTAATATCTGTAAAAATTTAATTATAACAATTATGACTATCATGACTTGAATGTGTACATTGTCGATATTAATGGACTTGTGGTGTCAAGACTGGCTTAGAAAGGTGAAGATGGATTGGAACTCCATTAATTATGTACATGATCCACAGTTGAGTCCACAGTTCCAGAACAATTAATAATGAGCCTCAAAAATGAGTCAATAAATATATTTCAAAAGGGTAATGGAAATCTAAACATATTAATGACAGCATAGTATTTTATAAGAATAGCATTCCTAAATTTTAAAAGGCTAGGTCTGTTCCATATGCTATCCATGGCAAAGGTAAAAAAAAAAAAAAAAAAAAAAAGAGTTAGAGTGGAATCAGACGGCATTATATTCAAAGTTGACTCCATGGGAATCTCCTGTTGTTCCAATAATGACAAAAAATGCCAGTATCCGGATCTGCGGCATGTCCAAGGTCATTTGAAATCCGGGGTTACAAATGACCAAAATCTGTTCATGAAAATTTAGGATATTTTTGCAAACTGCTCCAGTAGGAAGTAAGCTAAAACTTATCAAATTCAAACGGAATAAGATTCCAAGGTATTCCTCACACTGAGTATTCATAAATTGGGTTGAGCAAACCCGAACTGTAAAGTTCGGGTTCGTACTGAACTTTAGGGTTTATGGTAGCAGGTCCGAACCCGAATATTTCTGTAAAAGTTCGGGTTCGGTGTTTGACGATTTCTTGGCGCTTTTTGAAAGGCTGTAGGGTAGCCAATCAACAAGCATTTCACTAGTCTGCCTTTAAAAGCCATCACAGCCATGCCTACTAATGGCATGGCTGTGATTGGACAAATGCAGCATGTGACCCAGCCTCTATATAGGCTGGAGTCATGTAGCGCCGCACTTCCCTCTGCTCTTCTCAGTGTAGGGATAGGATGCTGCTGCTGTGAGGGAGAGATTAGCGAAGAATTCTGCTGTACTTGGTGTTGTTCAATCTTCAAACTACAGCGATTATTGAAGGTGCTATGCTACATTTGTGTACCCAGCCCTGAGCCCAGTGACACTGAAAAATAACTTTTAATCCATCTGCTAGTTCGGTGGGTGTCGGTGGCCATTTTTGCGAGTGCAGTGCACTTGCAACTGCATGTGAACTGCATGTGTGCAAGGGACATTACTTTAATTCTGTTCTGGTAGCTCAGTGGAGACAAATTCGCTTTTTTGGCTGATAAAGTACCCCTGTGGCCTGCAGTGCATACCGGGAAGTGAAAATTATTCAATTACATTAGTCTGTCACAAATTTTTGAGAGCTAAAGCAATTTTTTATCTGTCTGCCACAGGCAATGCATATCTGACAGTCGAATAAAACCGTTACATACTGCAGTTACATTGCTTCTATAAAAAAAAACAGTTTTAGCGCTAGATAGCAAATTTGTGTCCTACGCTGCATTTCTGATATTCCAATAAAACCGTAATATACTGCATTTACATAGTTGTTTGCAAAAAAACACTGTTTTTGAACTAGATAGCACTAGTGATGAGCGAGCACCAATGTGTTCGGGTACTCGGTCCGAACACATAGCGATATTCGGCACTCTTACAATGGGAGTAATGTGAGACAGCTCTAAAATATGGTTAGCACTATTTTAATACAATTCATAACATGCAGTTCAAAAAATTAACAATATTAAAAAATCGGATAATAAAATCTGTTAAAATACTCTGGATATTTTGGTTGGTAGGATTATTAGTCCAAGTAGTGTCTATGAAAGTACTCCTGTGGTGATTTTCAGTATTTTCAACAATTTGTAGCTCTTACTCAGTTTTAGATCAATCGAGAAAAGAAAGCGGAGAAAGATTCACTCACAAAAGTCCTTGAAGCATGGCCATGCGACTTATACGAAAAATCGAATAAGGACTGCTACACTCGACTGTCCTCTGTAAAGATCCTTATTTGGAGAATCTAGCACTCCACTGCGAAATACAAAGCTACCGAAGATTCGCAGAATCGAAAAATCGAAAAGATCCCGTAACCTACCAAACCATTCAAAATACATCAAGAGCACAGAGCACTTACACGTGGGACGCCACGGTAATTAAGAGTCAGCTCAAAAGAGTGAGTAACCGTCTAAACTGTATTATTTGTCGGAACACTACAGAGAGACAATTCATGCGCAATACCAGATGCGCTTTTCCATAAATTCATGCGCTCATACCCATGCGTTATATCTTATGCGTCTTAAATCCATGTGGTTTTTTCCATGTGATGTATTCTTTTCTTGATTGATCTAAAACTGAGTAAGAGCTACAAATTGTTGAAAATACTGAAAATCACAACAGGAGTACTTTCATAGACACTACTTGGACTAATAATCCTACCAACCAAAATATCCAGAGTATTTTAACAGATTTTATTATCCGATTTTTTAATATTGTTAACTTTTTGAACTGCATGTTATGAATTGTATTAAAATAGTGCTAACAATATTTTAGAGCTGTCTCACATTACTCCCATTGTAAGAGTGTCGGTCTTTTCTTTTTCTTTTTACTTTTCCACTTTTGAATAGGGTGATTCAATTAGACCAGAGCACCTGACCTTGATTACAAGTAGTGAGCCATCTGAATTTCTCCATATACACAGCGATATTCGTGCGCTAGGCCGAGCACCCGAGTATAATGGAAGTCAATGCCTGGTCCATTGGAAAAGGTCAGAAAGTGACAGAAACACCACCGAAATGGATCTGGAACAGCATGGGGACCATGTCTGGGTGCATATTGGACTCCAATGTCGCCGCTGGGAACCATGTTGTCCCAGTTGTCCGCCACTTTTACATAGCGACAAAATCATGCCGAAAATCCCGCCCCTTCAACAACAAAAAAATACATTTTTAGAGGTAAAATTGTTAGGAAACATTGTTTCCTGTATATTCAATTGTATATACAGTGCAAATGCTGGCAAAAATTACAAGGAAGAAGCACTCCGATACAGCCTGTATATCACATAAAGGAGGGCTTCATTCACATGGTGCTCCAATTGTTCAGGTACACTGCTACACTCATAAAGCCTATGTACTAAGTGAAAGGGCTGGCAAAAATAACAAGGAACGGCACATAAAGGAGGGCATCATACACACCCTTGAAAAATTATCATTGATGGCCTGCTGGTGACCCTCAAAACAATTTGGAGCAAGGGCCTGCTGGTCACCCTCTAAAAAATTATAGTTGAGTGCCTGAAGGTGAGCGGACCCTATAAAAAATTGTAGTGAGGGCCTGAAGCCGAGCGAACCCCATTAAACATTTCAGGGATGGACTACAGGTGAGCAGACCGTACAAACCATTAGAGGTGAGGGCCTTTAGCCGTGTGAACCCCATAAAACATTGCAGGGATGGCCTACAGTTGATCAAACCGTATAAAACATTAGAGGTGAGGGCCTGAAGTTGACCGAACCGCATAAAACATTGCAGTAATGGCCTACAAGTGAGAAGACCATATAAAACATTGGAGGTGAGGCCCTGAAGCCGAGTGAACCCCATAAAACATTGCAGGGATGGCCTACAGGTGAGCAGACCGTATAAAACATTAGAGGTGAGGGCCTTAAGCCGAGCGAACCCCAAAAAACATTGCAGGGATGGCCTACAGGTGAGCAGACTGTATAAAACATTGGAGGTGAGGGCCTGAAGCCGAGCGAACCCCGTGAAACATTGCAGTGATGGCCTACAGATGAGCAGACTGTATAAAGTATTGGAGGTGAGGGCCTGAAGCCGAGCGAACCCCATACAACATTGCAGTGAGGGCCTACAGGTGAGCAGACCGTATAAAGCATTGGATGAATGGTACTGAAGCCGAGTGAACCCTACAAAACATTGTAGTGAGGGCATTTATATTATGAATGGAAGAGGAGGCGGAGTAGGAGGCGGATGAGAAAACAAGATTCAAACATATACCCTTTTTTTGCGGTGAAAAGGGTGCATCTGAATCTTGTGGATTGAGTACATTATAAAGCATACATTTAAATAGCGTTTTTGTTCCTCATTAGCTTAGCTTTCCTCTGGTTGAGTGGAGAAGTCAGGGGCAATGCCGGCCTTGTTCCTTTTTATCTCGTCAACCTGTCAGCATTGTCAGTGGACAAGCTCATACGCTTATCTGTTATAATGTCACCAGCAGCACTAAATACATGCTCAGACACTACGCTGGCGGCTGGGCAGGCCAGCACTTTCAAGGCATAGAGAGCAAGACGTCGATGTCAACTTCAGGATGACTCTCCATACCCTCATTCTTCTCCTCCTCTTTTTCCCTTCCATGAACAGATGGAATTAAAGTTCCATTGGTACTAGCCTCTGTAGAAGAGGCAAGTGTCTCCAGCTCCTCCTCCTCCTCTTCATGGCCCAATTTGCGCTGAGAAGATGAACTGGGGGAGGTCTGGCTATTACCCTGTGTCATCTCCTCCCCCATTACCTCGTCTGCCACATTCAAAGTATCCTCCTTAATTGTGAGCAGCAATCGTTTGAGTAGACACAGCAGTGGGATGGTTACACTGATAATAGTGTTAGCTCCATTAACCATCTGTGTTGATTCATCAAAGTTTTTTAAAACCTCACATAGGTCTGACATCAATGCCCACTCCTCGCTTGTGAATAATGGCAGTTGACTGGAAGGGCGACGACCATGTTGCAGCTGGTATTCCACAATTGCCCTCTGCTGCTCACAAAGCTTGGCCATGTAGAACGTAGAGTTCCACCCCGTGCTCACATCACACAATAGTCAGTGAGCTGGAAGCTGCAAGCGCTGATACAGTGTTGACAGACTGGCTGAAGCTGTGGACGACTTTTCGGAAATGGTCACACAAGTGGCGCACATTCACTTGTAGCTCCTGCAAATTAGCAGGAACCACTAAGTTTAAGACATGGGCTAGGCATAGAATGTGTGTCAGTTTGCCGAGCTTCAAGGCTGCCACCAAGTTATGACCATTGTCAGACACAACCATGCCTGTTTGTAGGTTGAGTGGCGAGAGCCACAACTCGGTCTGGTCCCTTATACCCTGCCACAGCTCTGCGGCAGTGTGCTGTTTGTCCCATAAGCATCAGCTTCAGCACAGCCTGTTGCCACTTACCCACAGCAGTGCTACACTGCTTCCAGCTAGCGACTGATGGCCGACTGCTGTTGGAGGTGGAAGTGGAGGAGGAGGTGGCGGAGAAGGAGAAGTGGGGGTTGGAGACAATAAAATAGCTTCTGGCGGAGACACTGATGGACGTAGGGCCCACAATCCTGGGCGTGGGTAGCACCTGTGCCACCCCAGGATATGACTCACTCCCGGCCTCCACAACATTCACCTAGTGTGCGGTCAGGGAAATGTAGTGGCCCTGGCCACCAGCACTTGTCCATGTGTCATTGGTGAGGTTGACCTTCCCAGTAAGTGCGTTGGTCAGGGCACGGGTGATGTTCTGGGAAACATGCTGGTGTAAGGCGGGCACGGCACACTGTGAAAAATAGTGGCATCTGGGGACATTGTACCGAGGGATGGCCACCGACATCAGACTGCGGAAGGCCTCAGTGTCCACAAGCCTAAATGGCAACATTTCAAGGGCCAGTTATTTCAAAGGTTGCGCATTTAGTGCTATGGCCTGTGGGTTTGTGAGTGGGTATTTGAGCTTGCGTTCAAATGCCTGTTATCGACATTTGGACGCTGTGCTGGTACAGGGAAGTGGATGTTATTGCTGACGGTTCATGCGAAGGTCCAGGTGCAGGGCGAGAGGCATCCAGGCCTGAGATTTCAACAGGGGATTGGTAATAAGTGAGTAAGATAGGGGGAGAGGAGTCAGTGGTGGGACCCGCAGACCCAGAGTGTAAACCCAGGCATTCGGCGCACTCATTAGGGTGCTTGAATGCCATGTGTCGGATCATGCTGGTGGTATTGAGGTTGCTAGTGTTCATGCCTCGGCTCATTTTGGTATGGCACAGGTTGCAAACTACCACTCTTTTGTCGCCATACTGCGAAACACCTACCCCTTGGCAAGGTAGATTTACGCATGGGGGTGCTCGGTGTAACAGTTGCGGGCCTGTTTGGTGTGGGCCGACATCTCTCTTTTAAAACCCCACTGCCTCATTTAGACCGTTGCGGTGCTACGGATCCCTCCACTTCTGTACTGATGTCCTCGCTCGGCTTTTCACCTTCCAATGTTGGATCAGTGACCTCATCGTCCAACACCTCCTCTTCCACTTCCTCACTCTGCTTATCCTCCTGACTTGACCTAACTACCACCTCAGTGATTGGTAACTGTATCTCATCATCATCCACCTCGTGAGGGAATGATTGCCGTTCACCACAGTCATCTTCTTGAGTCTGTGAAGGCTCAAGAGGTTGGGAATCAGAGCACAATATCTCAGGTACCTCTTCAAACGTGCTTGGCGAAAGAGTCAAACCAAGTACTGGCGATGAAAAGAGGTCATGTGAATATCCGAGGGTGGGATCACTTGTTTGGCCAAACGTGACACGGTGGGAGGAAGGAGGATCAGAGTGATTATTCAGTTGAGCAGACTCTTTCCCTACAGAGACTGGACTTCGTGGAAGAGAGGGTGGTGCTTAACCGACTGGAAGCATTATCTTCTGCAGTCCAACCCACAACCTGTTCGCACTGGTCCGACTTGGACAGTGTTGTCCTGCGCCGCCCAGCTAGGATGGATATGAAGCTGGTTAAGGTGGATATTTTAGTTTTTTCTGGTGCACTGGCAGCAGGCACAGTTTAATTGTGCCCAGGGCCATGGCCTCTGCTTGCACCATCAGCATCACTCCCATTTCCCCCCCCCTTTGTGCTCGCCTTCTTCATATTAATGGTAGTCTAATGGTTGTCTGTAGATGTGGCGCAGATTGTTTTACTGTCCACTAAAGACACGGTTTTCTGATGCGGGTCAGTACTGGATACAAAAAAATACAGATTTTCAGCACTACACTAGGCCAGAGATAATGTAAACTTAACTCAAAAAAAAATCTAGTGGACCCTTATTGTTAATACATAACTTTTACTTGATACATAGGATAAAATACACCACATAATCCGATAGTGAGATAAACAATTGTGCCAACATTCAAAATAGCCACCTAATGGCAGACAATGTGACTTGTAGATGTAAGTTAGGGTGTAGCATAGCAGGTGGGGCAGAGTGGGATATCTGTCCCTAGTCCGCCCTAAATCGGTCTCAGCCCAGGGACAATCCCTAATGGTGGAATTTCCCTGTCCCCGTTCCTGACCTGTTTACACCCTATGCTCACCCTTATTCGGTCATGAAAAAATCATTGGCCCCTCTTATACCATTATGCATGATTAGTACAGGTATAAGGAGGCACAAATACACTTAATTCCCCGTATTGTCCCCGACGCGTTTCGCCCTTTCGGGATCCTCAGGGGGAATATAATGCAAATAACAAATAACACAGTTTCCTAAATAAGATATTATCATCGGAAGGAAAAATGGGGAGAAGCTGATAGTAGTCCTGGTACATATGATAAATTAAAAATGACCTACTTGGTTGCAGTCACCAATACATTAGGCCAAGCAGAGGTGGAGCTCCATAGGCTTTGATATCCACTGATAGGTTCAAATAGATAGCAAGCTCCAACCTCCAGCCTGACTGCCTGCTGCCAAAATGTCGATGTGGCAGTGATAATGTAATTTTGACAATACACACTGTATTGGCTTGCTGTAATGTACTGTATACAGAAAATACAGATTTTCGGCACTACACTAGGGTAGAGATAATGTAATTTTTACAATACACACTGTACTGGCTTGCTATTATGTACTGGATACAGAAAAATAAAGATATTTGGCACTATACTATTCCATAGATAATGTCATTTTGACAATACACACTGTATTGGCTTGCTGTAATGTACTGTATACAGAAAATACAGATTTTCGGCACTACAGTAGGGCAGAGATAATGTAATTTTTACAATACACACTGTATTGGCTTGCTATTATGTACTGGATACAGAAAAATAAAGATATTTGGCACTATACTATTCCATAGATAATGTCATTTTGACAATACACATTCTATTGGCTACCAGTAAGGTACCAGATGCAGAAAAAAAAAAATTTTGGGCATTACACTAGGACAGAGATAATGTAATTTTGACAATACACACTTTATTGACTTGCTGTAATGTACTGTATACAGAAAAATAAAGATTTCCGGTAATACACTAGGCCAGATATAATGTAATTTTGACAATACACACTATTGGCTTTCAGTAAGGTACTGGATAAAGAAAAATAAAGATTTTTGGCAATACACTAGGCCAGAGATAATGTAATTTTTACAATATACACTGTATTGGCTTGCTGTAATGTACTGGATACAGAAAAATACAGATTTTCGACACTACACTAGCCCAGAGATAATGTAATTTTGACGATACACACTGTATTCGGATGTAGTTCTATATTGGATACAAATTTGTACCAAATAAAAAGTATTCTCTGCGGGAATACTGTATATACAGTTACGGCCTAAACGCACATACAGATGTGGCCAAAACTAGTTAACTAAAGCCAAATATAAATCACTCTCTGCTGGAGTAATTAATATAACTGTTGCGGATTGAACGCACACAAAGATGTGGCACAAGTTAGGTTAATTATCCCCCAAAAAATTATTTCTCTGATGGTGCAGTGTATATCTCAGTACCAGGCACACTGTAGTGAATAAGCCCCTTTTTATAATATCTGCCCAACACACTGCTTTATGATGGCGTATAGTAGATGTCACTAATCTGAAATCTTTGTCTTTTAGAAGTTTAGAAGTGATTTTCAAGCCCTGCACTATAAGTCCCTTCCTGGTGACACCTGTCCGTCACACTGTTCAGTGACATAAACAAAATTTATTTTATTTATGACACCAGCGCTGCCTTACTGTTAGTGATTTAGTGAACTTAATTGTTGACTATTGGCAGTTAAATTGTCAACTGAGATAAACCATCTGTTAGTTTGGTGGGTGAGTAATGAGGAGAACGTCAAATAAGGCACCTGGACCTGGTCGTGGTGCTGGTGGTGGGGCTCCTGTTGCAGGGACAGGACGTAGTCATTCTGTGCCAGCTACACGCCCAAGTGAAAGACCTTCCTCAGGTGTGAGTAGGCACAGAACCTTCAGCGTTATTTAGTAGGCCCGAATGCCGCTCTACGAATGGTGAGGCCAGAACGCGTACAGGTGCTAGTAGATTGGGTGGGTGACAGTGCCTCCAGTACCTTCACATTGTCTCCCACCCGTCCACTGCTGAAAGCTAAGTGTTGGCACCTGCAGGGCATGGGCATCTATGCACCTCATCCCCTTGCAAATCAGCCAAGCAGTCTGAGCCCCAAGTCATGCAGCAGTCTCTTATGCTTTTTGATGACTCTGCTGGCAGGGTTTCCCTGGGCCATCCCCCCTAGCCATGCCTCTGAAGTGGAAAAGATTGAGTTCACTAATGCCCAACCACTTATGTTTGAGGATGAGGACATGGAAAGACCACCGAAGCACGTCTCTGATGATGATGAAATACAGGTGCCAACTGCCGCGGCTTTCTGCAGTGTGCAAACCGACAAGGAGGGCAGGGGTGAAGACTGGGTGGAAGCCAAGAAAGGTCTCAGGCTCCTCCTGCTCCCTCTTCTGCTGCAGTTTCGGCCTCTTCCTCCACCTCTGGAGTGATAGTGGCAACGGCCACCCCGCAAACGGAGGATGTGGCAGCAACTCTACCACGTCCGTCACCTTCAACAAGCAGCACCACAATGTCCCAAGTGTTCAGCTGTCCATTTCCCAAACACTGGAGCGAAAGAGCAATTAACCCCCTACCCACCTGCAATCCCTGGCCCTGAATGCCAGCATTTAAAAATTGCTTGCCGTTGAAATGCTGTAATTCCTTCTGCTGGAGAAGGAGCGTTTTAAAAACCTTATGGCAGTGGCTGTCTCACAGTACATCGTTCCCAGCCGCCACTACTTTTCCAGGCGAGCCATCCCTTACCTGCACAACCATCAACCAAGTGTGGGTCAAAATCAGGTGTGCACTGCGCAACGCCATCTGTGACTAGGTCAACATAACTGCCGATACGTGGACCAGTAAGCACGGGCAGAGACATTATATCTCCCTAACAGCACACTGGGTAAATGCAGTGGTGGCTGGGCATGAGGCGGATAGCAGTTTGGCGCATGTCCTTCCGCCACTGAGGATTGCAGGCCATTTCTCTTTTCTTCCTGTTGCCTCCTCCTCCTCCTACTCTGCTTCCTCCTCCACCAACTCCTCATCCGCTCAGCGTAACACCTTCACCGATGAGACCGATGAGTGGTTGGTGCCAATGAGCCTCAAGCCCAGCCTGGTGGTGTGCGATAATGGGTGAAATCTCGTAGCAGCTCTGGGCCTAGCTGGTTTGACGCACATTGGTGCAGAAATACCTGAAAAACTTCCCTGATATGTCAGAGCTGGTGTAGAAAGTGTGGGCCATCTGTGCACACTTTCGGAGCCCTCACCCTGCTGCTGCTCGCCTGTCTGCGCTGCAGCGTAACTTCGCCCTTCGCGCTAACCGCCTTATATGCGATGTGCCCGGTGGAACTCCAACTTGCATATGCTGGAGTCACTGTGCGAGTAGCAGCAGGTGATAGTGGAGTTACAGCTGCAGCACGCACGGGTGAGTCGCTCTGCAGAACAGCACTACTTCACCACCAACATGGCCAGTGCTGATAACGCCGTGATCAGCGGTACTATCCGACTTCTATGTCTCCTTAAAAAAAACGCTTCGGGCAATGATGGAAGAGGATGTAGCACAGGAGGAAGAGGAGGAGCAAGAGGGATCATATTCACAGTTATCAAGCCAGTCATTCACAAGTGGTTCGGAGGGTGGGTTCCTGCACCAACATAGGCCAGGTACACAATTGCCCAGCCAGGGCACAGTTCTGTAGAATGAGGAGAATGAGGAGGAGGAGGAGGAACAGTGTTCACAGCATGGTGGCACCCAAAGCAGCTCAGGTCCATCACTGCAGTGTGTCTGGGGGGATACAGAGGACACAGACGATATACCTCCCACAGAGGACAGCTTGTCGTTGTCTCTGGGCAGCCTGGCACACATGAGCGACTACATGCTGCAGTGCCTGCGCAATGACCACCAATTGCCCACATTCTAACCATTGCTGATTACTGGGTGGCCACCCTCCTCGATCCCCGTTACAAAGACAACGTGCCGTCCTTAATTTCCTCAGTGGAACGTGATCGGAAGATGCACGGCTACAAGTGCACGCTGGCAGATGCTCTGCTGATGGCATTCACACCTGACACCGGGGCCTCAGTGGAAGCACAAGTCGAAGGCAGAGGAGGAGGAAGAAGTCGCCAACGCAGCTGGGGCACCACCAGCACCTCAGAAGGAAGGGTTAGCATGGCCGAAATGTAGAAAAGCTTTGTCAGCACACTACAAGAACCAGCACCACCAGATGATATGGAACGTCTTAGCAGAAGGCAGCATTTTAGCAACATGGTGGAACAGTATGTGTGCACACACCTACACATACTGACTGATGGGTCTGCCCCATTCAACTTCTGGGTCTCTAAATTGGGCACATGGCCTGAGCTTGCCCTTTACGCCTTGGAGGTATTGGCCTGCCCTGCAGCAAGTGTATTTTATGAACGTGTGTTTAGAATGGCAGGGGGCATTATCACAGACAAGCACAGCCGCCTGTCCACAGCCAATTTGGACAAGCTCATGTTCATTAAAATGAATCAGGCATGGATCCCACAGGACTTGTCCATACTTTGTGCAAAATAGAAATGTATACCGGCCTCACCCAGCATTTGTCATACTCCAGCGCACTTTCTCTTTGTTTTCTTTTCTATATTCCCCAATGTTTTGGGGTCTACCCAAATGAAAAAAAAAAAAAAAAAAAAAAAAACAGCTTCCACCTACACTGCCACATCCACCGCCTCCTCAACCTCCTACTCCATATGGACCCCTCCTCCTAGTTCAAGATTATTATTTTAAATTTTTATGTATTTTATGTTATTTTAAGTCATTTCCCTATCCACATTGGTTTGCAGGGCAATTGTCCAGCTCGTACCCCCATTTTGCTTCATTTTTTAGAGCCATTTTAGTGCCCCAAAGTTCGGGTCCCCAATGACTTTAATGGGGTTCGTTGTCAAGTTCAGGTCAAGTTCGGGTCAAGAAATCAAACTTTGCGATAAAGTTCGGCCGAACCCAGTGAACCCGAACTTCCAAGTGTCCGCTCAACTCTAGTGGAGTACACAAATGCAAAATTGAATTTAAAAAGGACATATAATCAATTCTGATGAGTAATCAAGGCTGACACATCTCCAGAAAAAACATGAAATAATTATATGACCTTTCCAGAGTTATTTGCTTTCACATAGTTTAAAAATTTTTCATTGATTTCTGCACAGATTTAGGGGAGACTAGGAAGGACTCAATTATTTACCAGGTTTATTTAGTTGGTCTGCTATCTCAGTTCCATTTTACAACTGCTGCACAGAGATCACACTGTGCAATGGTTGAATAATATGTAGCATTCGTCAATTAAGTCATATTGGAGTGGTAAAGATGAATGCAAAAGTTAGGGGTTTACATGGTGGCCTAGAATCAATCAACAAATAGAACAACTGGCTCAGCACTTCCATGGCTGTCAGCACATATAAAAAATGTCAGAAACCGAACCTTTGCAATTCTGGGAACGATGCACTGTGTCATGACACATAATTAATTCAAACAATTTGAATGGATTTTGCTGGAACATTGGTGGAAACAACTTGTTTAGTAATGGTCGATAGATATCTATTCAAAATGGGCAGATGCATTTTAAATTACTGCTACCACAGCAACAAATTTGAAGCCCTTAGGGAACCTTTTACATAACTGGGTGTTCCTGAACAGCTTGTGAATTGTAACAGGCCCAGAATTGTGTCAAAAATTTTCAAACATTTTTGAGACAAAATAGAATATAGCAAAGTATATCTGCATCATATCATCCATCTAAAAATGTTGTGGCCAAAAGATTTGTCTAGAGCCAGAGCCTGGAAAATGCTATATCTTGCCCAAAAACTTGCTAACTTTTTTATTTAAAATGCTAATCATTCTACTACAATGCAGCCTTCTGCAGAGTTGATTCTAGATTTTAATTATTTATTTACATAGTTATGCATGCCCCTTTCTTGCCAAGCCTGATTTCCAGACATCTAGTTAGGGCAGTGTAAAAATGTGGGAACTTTTTAATGCCAGAAATCTGGCTTTGATGAATACTAAATCCCCTCCCCTTCTATTTTTATTAATATATTGCCATGAAAGACTATCCAGTCTATCCAGTCTGAAAATGGAAAAGAAAATGACTTTTACTGTTGATTTTTTAATGTTATATGATTCAGACAAGTGACTTAGACTCATGAATTTGTAAGATTGCTTTAATTTTTTTTTTAAATGTAATAAACAGATGTTTTGTCTGAGATTTATCCAAGTAGAACATGTGCAACAGTTCCAATGACTTGACCTGCGGAGTTCTGCCAATCACTTTAGTAGAAAGGGTAGCTGAAGCCAATTTGAAGCTTTCATAAGGAAGACTGATTTTACATTTGGCAGTGACTTCCATGCAATCTTTGCCAAATTAGAAAGTCAATCTAACTTCATTCCTTTTATGAGAAATGTAGATGTCAAATTTAATTTTAATGTTGCTTTACATCAAAATATAAAAAATATTTGAAAAGCTATACAAACTAATGGAAAAATCAAGCTTAGACAATGCTTTATAATTATACAGTAGGATATAGTTTATCTTTGACATTTCATTTATTGATGTGTTTCCGTGTTATTATTTGAAAATGTGAGACAAAAGCTAGCAGAGAAAATAATATTGAAAAAGCTAAAGGAATTATGATTACCAGAATATTCTGAAGTGTGAAAGAGAGTATATGGAAATGGAAATAACAAGTCATATAATCAAGATATTTGCTGGCATATTTTCAAGATGGATCTCTCTAATTATAAAAGGTAGCACTTCATTGATTTACTAAAAGACAGGATGAATCATCATAATCTGTATTTTATCTTGGTACTATACTTTCTTACTGTTATTTATAGTAATTTCAGCTGATTTACCATTAACCTAAACAAGAGTTACATTACTCTCATATTTCTATATATATAGAGAAAAGTATCTCTTTCATAGATTATTTTCTTTCATTTCTTTTAGTGTTTTAATAATCCTATTCAATAGACACAAAGAATACATTTTTATATGACGAATATAAGAACTATGGCTTTGATTTGTTTTAACTGTAGGTGGGTGAATTATCTTCACCAAAAATAATTTTGAAATTTAGCGCATTGAGGTTCAAATTCTATGTTTATATATGAAATATTAACCCCTTCAGGACCCTGCCATTTTTCACCTCAAGGGTCAGGTCATTTTTTGAAAATCTGACATATGTCCCTTTATGTGGTGATAAATTTAAACACTTTTACTTATCCAAGCCATTTTGAGAATGTTTTCTCGGCACACATTGTACTTCATGACAGTGGTAAATTTGTAAAAAAAAATACCAAATTTGTAAAAAAAAAAATACCAAATTTACCAATGAAAGCAATTTTAAAAATTTCAATTTCTCTGCTTTTAAAACAGATAGTAATACCTACTAAAATATATATTACTTTATATTTCCGGTATGTCTACTTCATGTTTGGATCATTTTGTAAATTATATTTTCTTTTTTTGCGCCATTAGAAGGCTTAGAAGTTTAGAAGCAAATCTTAAAATTTTTAAGAAAATTTCCAAAACTCAATTTTTAAGGACCAGTTCAGGTCTGAAGTCACTTTATGGGGCTTACACAATAGAAACCACCCATAAATGGCCCCATTTTAGAAACTACACCCCTCAAGGTATTCAAAGAATTTTTTACAAACTTTGTTAACCCTTTAGGTGTTCCACAAGAATTAAAGGAAAATGTTGATGACATTTCAGAATTTCACTTTTTTGGCAGATTTTCCATTTTAATCCATTTTTCTCCATTAATAAAGCAAGGGTTACCAGCCAAACAAAACAAAATATTTATTACCCTGATTCTGTAGTTTACAAAAACGCCTCATTTGTGATCGTAAACTGCTGTACAGGCACACGGCAGGGTGCAGAAGGAAAGGAGCGCCATGTGGTTTTTGGAGGTCACATTTGAAGACTCGCTAATGCAGCCCTAAAATAGAAACTTGAAGAAAGTCACCCAATTTTGGAAACTAGGGGATAAGTTGGCAGTTTTGTTGGTACTATTTTAAGGGACGTATGATTTTTAGTTATTATTACACTTTTTGTGAGGTAAGGTAACAAAAAAAAAGCTGTTTTGGCAGTTTTTATTTTTTATTTTTTACAGTGTTCATCTGACAGGTTAGATCATGTGTAGAGTTGAGCGAACACCTGGATGTTCAGGTTTGAGAAGTTCGGCCGAACTTCACGAGAATGTTCAGGTTCGGGATCCGAACTTGACCCAAACTTCACCCCGAACCCCATTGAAGTCAATGGGGACCCAAACTTTTGGGCACTAAAAAGGATGTAAAATTGCCCAGGAAAGGGCTAGAGGGCTGCAAAAGGCAGCAAAATGTAGGTAAATCCCCTGCAAACAAATGTGGATAGGGAAATGAATTAATATAAAATAAAATGAATAAAAATTAACCAATATCAATTGGCAACTTGGAGGAGGAGGAGGTGGAATAGGAGGTTGGGGTGGCATCAGGTCGGAATGTTATGGGAGTTGAAGTTCTCATCACAGCCAAAAAGGATTCATGTCTGCCTGTAGTGCCACAGGCTTCATTCACAGACTCAGGGCCATGACACCCGCAAAGAGGAGAGCGGTCCCGTAACAGCAACACAGGCCTCAGGTCAACCTGCAATGGAACAGGCCATTATCATTTATGCAGGCGCCTGACACCCAGACAGAGGAGAGGTCATTTCACAGTAAAAAAAAATGTAATGTCTCCCACCAAGACAGCAAGCAGTTAAACGAAATATAGGCCACTGGCACCCACACAATAGGGCGGTCATTGGACAATAAAAAGAGTTAAATGTCTGCCACCAAGACAGCAAGCAAGTACATGAAATTTAGACACCTGACACTCACACAATGGGGTGATCATTAGACAGCAAAAAGAGTTAAATGTCTGCCACCAACACAGCAAGCAATTAAACGAAATGTACGCCCCGTACACACAGACAATGGGGCAGTAATTTGACAGTAAAAAAGTAACCTTAACCCCTTTAGGACACATGACGTACCGGTACGGCATGTTTCCCGAGTCCTTAAGGACACATGACGTACCGGTACGTCATGAGTTGTTCCGATCACTGCTGCTCAGCTGGCAGTGATCGGAACAAGGTACCTGCTGAAATCATTCAGCAGGTACCTTGTTACAATGCCCATATGGGGGATCGCTGCAAACCGCAGGTCAATTCAGACCTGCGGTTTGCAGCGCTTTGTGCGATCTCTGATCCCCGCGGTCTGTGACCGCGGGATCAGAGAGTTAATTGCCCCTGAGTCTTGATTTTTAACCCCCCCTTCACCCCCGCCGCCATATGGGGTGGTTGCGGGCGGTGGGAGCGGTGCGGGAGGCGGGCAGTGCGGCGGGCGGGATCGCGATTGCGATCCCCTACCCGCCTCCTCTGTAATGTATCCCTGGTGTCTAGTGGGTCTATCAGAGTGTCAGCACATTGCTGACACTCTGATAGAAACGGCTGGCATCTGTGCTTGATCAGATGCCAGCCGTTTAACCCCTTCCGTATCGCGGTCCGTACGGACCGCGGTATAGAAGGGTTAACAGGGAGGGAGCACCCTCCCTCTCCCATCGGGGGGCTGCTGTGCCTTTGCAGCCCCCCAACAGTATGGGATCACAGAGGGAGGGAGCTCCACTCCCTCCCCATCACCCCCTGCTCAGTTATGGCAGCGGGTGATGGTTGCCATGGAGACAGGACGCTTTCAGAAGCGTCCTGCTCTCCATGGTGCTGAAAGTCTGAATAGACCTGCTAAAGGTCTATTCAGACTTTGTAAAGTACAAAATACAGCACAGTGCACTATATAGTGTACTGTACTATACAGACACCAGATCCACTGGATCTTTCAGAACCAAGTGGGTCTGGGTCAAAAAAAAAATGTAAAAAAGTGAAAAAATCACTGAATAAAAATTAAAAAAAATAAAACACACTACACATATTAGGTATCGCCGCGTCCGTAAAAACCTGCTCTATAAAAATATCACATGACTGAACTCCACAGGTGAACGCCATAAAAAATAAATAAAAAATGGTGTAAATAAGCCATTTTTTGGCACCTTACATCACTAAAAGTGTAATACAAAGCGATCAAAAAGGCGTTTGCCTCCCAAAATAGTACCAATCAAACCGCCATCTCATCCCGCAAAAACCGAGCCCCTACCTAAAACAATTGGCCAAAAAATAAAAAAACGATGCCTCTCAGACTAAAACATGATTTTTTTTGTTTCAAAAATGCTTTTTAGTGTTAAATGTAAAAAAAAAAATTAAAAAGTAGACATATTGGGTATCTCCACGTCTGTAAGAATCTGCTCTATAAAAAATATCACATGACCTAACCCCTCAAGTAAACACTGTAAAAAAAAATTAATAAAAACTTTGTCAAAAAGCCATTTTTTTGCCACCTTACATCACAAAAAGTGTAATAGCAAGCGATCAAAAAGTCATATGACCCCCCAAATAGTGGCAATCTAACCGTCACCTCATCCCGCAAAAATAATACCCAACCTGAGACAATTGCCTAAAAACTGAAAAATATATGGCTCTCAGACTATGGAGATACTAAAACATGTTTTTTTTTTTCATTCAAAAAGGATATTATTGTGTAAAACCAAAATAAATAAAAAAAAGGTATACATATTATGTATCGCCGCGTCCGTAAGGACCTGCTCTATAAAAATATAACATGACCTAACCCCTCAGAAGAACGCCGTAAACATAAAAAATAAAAACGTTGTCAAACAAGCCATTTTTTTGTCACCTTACATCACAAAAAGTGTAATAGTAAGCGATCAAAAAGTCATATGCACCCTAAGATAGTACCATTCGAACCGCCATCTCATCCCGCAAAAAATGAGCCCCTACATAGGATAATCGCCCAAAAAAAAAAATATGGCTCTCAAACTATGGAGACACTAAAACATGATTTTTTTTTTGTTTTAAAAAATGATATTATTGTGTAAAACTTATATAAATAAATAAAAAGTATACATATTATGTATCGCCGCGTCCGTCACAACCTCATCTATAAAAATAACACATGACCTAACCCCTCAGCGGAACATAGTAAAAAATAAAAATAAATACGGTGTCAAAAGCCATTTTTGTCACCTTACATCACAAAAAGTGTAATAGCAAGCGACCAAAATGTCATATGCACCCCAAGATAGTGCCAATCAAACCGCCATCTCATCCCGCAAAAAATGAGCCCCTACATAAGACAGTCGCCCAAAAAAATAAAATAAAACTATGGCTTTCAGAATGTGGAGACACTAAAAAAATTTTTTTCAAAAATGCTTTATTATGTAAAACTGAAACAAAAAACCCCAAAAAGTAGTCATATTTGGTATTGTCGAGTCCGTAACAACCTGCTCTATAGAAATAGCACACAATCTAACCTGTCAGTTTAACTATGTAAATAACAAAAAATAAAAACAGTCCCAAAACAGCTATTTTTTTGCAAATTTTCCATTTTAATCCATTTTTCCAGTAACAAAGCAAGGGTTAACAGCCAAACAAAACTCAATATTTATTGCCCTGATTCTCTTGTTTGCATAAACACCCCATATGTGGTCGTAAACTACTGTATGGCCAAACGGCAGGGCACAGAAGGAAGGGAACGCCATATGGTTTTTGGAAGGCAGATTTTGCTGGACTGGTTTTTTGACACTATGTCCCATTTGAAGCCCCCTTGATGCACCCCTACAGTAGAAACTCCAAAAAAGTGACCCCATTTTGGAAACTACGGGATAAGGTGTCAGTTTTGTTGGTACTATTCTAGGGTAAACATGATTTTTGGTTGCTCTATATTACACTTTTTTTGAGACAAGGTAACAAAAAATAGAAATTCGGAAATTTCATCTCCATTTGCCAATAACTCTTGTGGAACACCTAAAGGGTTAACAAAGTTTGTAAAACTGGTTTTGAATACCTTGAGGGGTGTAGTTTCTTAGATGGAGTCACTTTTATGGAGTTTCTACTCTAGGGGTGCATCGGGGGGCTTCAAATGGGACATGGTGTCAAATATCCAGTCCAGCAAAATCTGCCTTCCAAAAACCATATGGCGCTCCTTTCCTTCTGCGCCCTGCAGTTTGGCCATACAGCAGTTTACGACCACATATAGGATGTTTGTGCAAACTGCAGAATCGGGGGAATAAATATTAAGTTTTGTTTGGCTATTAACCCTTGCTTTGTTACTGGAAAAAATGGATTAAAATTGAAAATTTTACAAAAAATTGAAATTCTGAAATTTTATCTCCATTTGCCATTAACTCTTGTGGAAAACCTAAAGGGTTAATGACGTTTGTAAAATCAGTTTTGAATACCTTGAGGGGTGTAGTTTCTATAATGGGGTCATTTTTGGGTGGTTTTATTATGTAAGCCTCACAAAGTGACTTCAGACCTGAACTGGTCCCTAAAAAGTGGGTTTTTGAAAATTTCTGAAAAATTTCAAGATTTGCTTCTAAACTTCTAAGCCTTGTAACGTCCCCAAAAAATAAAATGGCATACCCAAAATGATCGATACATGAAGTAGACATATGGGGAATGCAAATCAATAACTTTTTTTGGCAGTATTACTATGTATTATATAAGTAGAGTAATTGAAACTTGGAAAATTGCTAATTTTTCAAAATTTTTGGTAAATTTGGTATTTTTTTATAAATAAAAATGAAATTTTTCGACTTCATTTTACCAGTGTCATGAAGTACAATATGTGACGAAAAAACAATCTCAGAATGGCCTGGATAAGAAAAAGCATTTTAAAGTTATCACCACATAAAGTGACAATGGTCAGATTTTGAAAAAATGGCCTGGTCCTTAAGGTGAAATAGGGCCGTGTCCTTAAGGGGTTAAATGTCTGCCGCCAAGACAGCAATCAAGTACGTGAAATTTAGGCCCCTGACACTCACACAATGGGGAGATCATTAGACAGAAAAAAGAGTTAAATGTCTGCCACCAAGACAGCAAGCAATTAAACTAAATTTATGCCCCTGACACCCAGACAATGGGGCGTACTTAGACAGTAAAAAGAGTTAAATGTCTGCCACCAAAACAGGAAGCAAGTACGTGAAATTTAGGCCCCTGACACCCACACAATGGGGCGGTCATTAGACAGCAAAAAGAGTTAAATGTCTGCCACAAAGACAGCAAGCAAGTACGTGAAATTTAGGCCCCTAACACCCAGACAATGGGGAGGTCATTAGAGAGCAAAAAGAGTTAAGTGTCTGCCCCCAAGACAGCAAGCAATTAAACAACATTTAGGCCCCAGACATCCAGACAATGGGGAGGTCATTTTGCAGTAAAAAGAGTTAAATGTCTGCCACTAATACAGCAAGCGAGTACGTGAAAGTTAGGCCCCTGACACCCAGACAGAGGAAAAGGGCCCATAGCGAAAAAAAGCCATCATGTTAAACACCACTGGAACAGGCCACTTTCAGATATGTAGGCCCCGACACCCAGACAGAGGAGAGAGGTCCGATAGCAGCAAAAGAGGCATCAAGTCACCCACCAATGGAGAAGGCCACTTTTAGTTATTTAGGCCCCAGCACCCAAACAGAGGAGAGAGGTCCCATAGCAGAGAATCAGGCTTCATGTCACCCACCAACAGAGAAGGCCACTTTTAGTTATTTAGGCCCCAGCACCCAGACAGAGAAGAAAGGTCCCATAGCAGAGAATCAGGCTTCATGTCACCCACCAATTGAGAAGGCCACTTTCAGTTATTTAGGCCCCGCCACCCAGACAGAGGAGAGAGGTCCAATAGCAGCAGAAGAGGCATCATGTCACGCACCAACGGAGAAGGCCACTTTTAGTTATTTAGGCCCCAGCACCCAGACAGAGGAGAGAGGTCCCATAGCAGAGAACCAGGCTTCATGTCACCCACCAATGGAGAAGGCCACTTTCAGATATTTAGGCCTCTGGCACCCAGACGGAGGAAAGATTCATTCAACTTTGGGTTGCCCCGCAAAATAATGGTAAAATTAAAAAAAAAAGACGATTCAATAAATAAGTGCCCTGGAGCACAAGAATATATGGTTAAGGGGCTGTGGACAGGTGGCTGCGTTTGTCAGTAATGACGCCACCTGCCGTGCTGAATACACGTTCAGACAAAACGCGGGCCGCCGGGAAGGCCAGCATCTCCAAGGCATAAAAGGCTAGCTTTGGCCATGTGGACAATTTGGAGACCCAGAAGTTGAATGGGGCCGAACCATCAGTCAGTACGTGGAGGGGTGTGCACACCTACTGTTTCACCATGTTATTGAAATGCTGCATACTGCAAACACGTTCCGTATCAGGTGGTGGTGCAGTTAGCTGTGGAGTGGTGACAAAACTTTTCTACATCTCTGACATGCTAACCCTGCCTTCAGAGGAGCTGGCAGTGACACAGCTGCATTGGAGACCTCTTGCTCCTCCTCTGCCTTGGACTTTGGCTTCCACTTGTTCCCCTGTGACATTTGGGAATGCTCTTAGGAACTCGTCTACCAGCGTGCGCTTGAACTCGCACATCTTCCTATCACGCTCCAGTGCAGGAATTAAGGTGCGCACATTGTCTTTGTACCGGGGATCCAGCAGGGTGGCCACCCAGTAGTCTGCACACGTTAAAATATGGGCAACTCTGCTGTCGTTGCGCAGGCACTGCAGCATGTAGTCGCTTATGTGTGCCAGGCTGCCCAGAGGTAAGGACAAGCTGTCCTCTGTGGGAGGCGTATCTTCATCGTACTCCGTTTCACCCCAGCCATGCACCAGTGATGGGCCCGAGTTGCATTGGGTGCCATCCCCCCTTTGAACATGCTTCATCCTCATCCTCCTACACCTAGTAGTAGCAAATTTGTAACTGGCCTCTGTTGTTGCAAAAAAAACTCCCTCTGAGCCACTTCTAAGAGACTTGCCCGAAAGTGCTAAAAATGACCCCTCTTCCTCCTCCTCCTGGGCCACATCCTCTTCCATCATCGCCCTAAGTGTTTTCTCAAGGAGACATAGAAGTGGTATTGTAACGCTGATAATGGCGTCATCGCCACTAGCCATGTTAATGGAGTACTCGAGTCAGCGCGACAGGGCACACAGGTCTCGCATGGAGGCCCAGTCATTGGTGGTGAAATGGTGCTGTTCCACAGTGCGACTGACCCGTGCGTGCTGCAGCTGAAACTCCACTATTGCCTGCTGCTGCTCGCACAGTCTCTACAGCATGTCCAAGGTGGAGTTCCACCTGGTGGGCACGTCGCATATGAGGCGGTGAGCGGGAAGGCCGAAGTTAGGCTGTAGTGCAGACAGGGGAGTAGTGACAGGATGTGAACGCCGGAAGCGCGCACAGATGACCCGCAATTTATGCAGCATCTCTGACATGTCGGGTTAGTTGTGAATGAACTTCTGCACCACCATATTCAGCACATGCGCCAGGCAAGAGATGTGCGTCAAACCGGCTAGTCCCAGAGCTGCGACGAGATTTCGCCCATTATCGCACACCACCAGGCCGAGCTTGAGACTCACCGGCAGCAACCACTCATCAGTTTGTTGTTGTATAAACCGCCACAACCCCTGCGCGGTGTGGGGCCTGTCCTCCAAACATATGAGTTTCAGAATGGCCTGCTGACGTTTACCCCGGGCTGTGCTGAAGTTGGTGGTCAAGGTGTGTGGCTCGCGGATAATAGTGATGTCCCGAACTATTCACAGGCGAACAGTTCCCGGCGAACAAAGCTTGTTCGCGTTCACCGCGGTGGACGAACATATGCGATGTTCGGTCCGCCCCCTATACATCATCATTGAGCAAACTTTTACCCTGTACCTCACAGTCAGCAGACACATTCCAGACAATCAGCAACCTCACTCTCACACCTTCCCACCTTCTATAAAAACGGCAGCCATTTTAGATTCAGTCTGAAGCTGCATGTTAGTGAGAGCTGCTGCTGCTGCTGTGCTGATGATTCTGAATTCATAGGGAAAACGTTAGCTAGGCCAGTGTTCTGTGTCCACAGACTCAACTGCTGTAAGAACAGGGTCACAGCACCCCAAAAAGACCATTTTATGGCTGCTACATTAGTTTACTTTTATTTATTTTTCTCCAAATATATATTGCAGTTGCCTGGCCTGCCCGTGTGTGAGAGGCTGCAGGCCCACAGACTGTAGTGTGCCCACTGCCAGTGCCCACCACTCATTCCGTGTGGCACAGGACTTTGCATAACAAACAGACATTTAATTTTTACACTTTAATCTAATTTCAGTTGCCTGCCTGCTGCCAGTGTGTGTCAGGCCCACTTCCACTGACTGTAGTGTGCCCAATGCCAGTGCCCACCACTCATACTGTGTGGCACAAAAATTTGCATTAACAAAGGCATTTAATTTTCACACTTTAATCTATTTTCAGTTGCCTGCCTGCAGCCACTGTGTGTCAGGCCCACTTCCACAGACTGTAGTGTGCCCACTGCCAGTGCCCAAAACTCATATCGGGTGGCACAGTAGCTTGCCGATAAATAAGGCATGTAGTTTTTACCCTTTAATCTAAGGTTAGTTGCCTGCCAGTGTCAGGCCCACTTCCACTGACTGTAGTGTGCCCACTGCCAGTGCCCACCACTCATACCGTGTGGCACAGGACTTTGCATAAAACAGGCATTTAATTTTTACACTTTAATTTCAGTTGCCTGCCTGCTGCCAGTGTGTGTCAGGTCCACTTTCACTGACTGTAGTGTGCCCACTGCCAGTGCCCACCACTCATACCGTGTGGCACAGGACTTTGCATAAAAAAAGGCATTTAATTTTTACACTTTAATCTAATTTCAGTTGCCTGCCTGCTGCCAGTGTGTGTCAGGCCCACTTCCACTGACTTTAGTGTGCCCACTGCCAGTGCCCACCACTCATACCGTGTGGCACAAAAATTTGCATTAAAAAATGGCATTTAATTTTCACACTTTAATCTATTTTCAGTTGCCTGCCTGCTGCCAGTGTGTGTCAGGCCCACTTCCACAGACTGTAGTGTGCCCACTGCCAGTGCCCACCACTCATACCGTGTGGCACAGGACTTTGCATAAAAAAGGCATTTAATTTTTACACTTGAATCTAATTTCAGTTGCCTGCCTGCTGCCATTGTGTGTCAGGCCCACTTCCACTGACTGTAGTGTGCCCACTGCCAGTGCCCACCACTCATACCGTGTGGCACAAGACTTTGCATAAAAAAAGGCATTTAATTATTACACTTTAATCTAATTTCAGTTGCCTGCCTGCTGCCAGTGTGTGTCAGGCCCACTTCCACTGACTTTAGTGTGCCCACTGCCAGTTCCCACCACTTATACCGTGTGGCACAGGACTTTGCATTAAAAAATGGCATTTGATTTTCACACTTTAATCTATTTTCAGTTGCCTGCCTGCTGCCAGTGTGTGTCAGGCCCACTTCCACAGACTGTAGTGTGCCCACTGCCAGTGCCCTCAATTCATACATGGAGGCACAGTAGCTTGCCGATTAATAAGGCATTTAATTTTTACAGTTTAATCTAAGGTTAGTTGCCTGCTAGTGTGTGTCAGGCCCACTTCCACAGAATGTAGTGTGCCCACTGCCAGTGCCCAGCACTCTTACCTGGAGACACAGTAGCTTGCCGATAAATAAGGCATTTAATTTTTACCCTTTAATCTAAGGTTAGTTTCCTGTCAGTGTGTGTCAGGCCCACTTCCACTGACTGCAGTGTGCCCACTGCCAGTGCCCACCACTCATACCGTGTGGCACAAAAATTTGCATTAAAAAATGGCATTTAATTTTCACACTTTAATCTATTTTCAGTTGCCTGCCTGCTGCCAGTGTGTGTCAGGCCCACTTCCACAGACTGTAGTGTGCCCACTGCCAGTGCCCACCACTCATACCGTGTGGCACAGGACTTTGCATAAAAAAGGCATTTAATTTTTACACTTTAATCTAATTTCAGTTGCCTGCCTGCTGCCAGTGTGTGTCAGGCCCACCTCAACTGACTGTAGTGTGCCCACTGCCAGTGCCAACCACTCATACCGGGTGGCACAGTAGCTTGCCGATAAATAAGGCATTACATTTTTACATTTTAGTGTAATTTCAGTTGCTTGCCTGCTGCCAGTGTGTGTCAGGCCGACATCCACAGACTGTAGTGTGTCCACTGCCAGTGCCCAGCACTCTTACCTGGTGACACAGTAGCTTGCCGATAAATAAGGCATTTAATTTTTACCCTTTAATCTAAGGATAGTTTCCTGCCAGTTTGTGTCAGGCCCACTTCCACTGACTGCAGTGTGCCCACTGCCAGTGCCCACCACTCATACCGGGTGTTACAGGACTATGCATAAAAAAGGCATTACATTTTTACACTTTAATCTAATTTCAGTTGCCTGCCTGCTGCCAGTGTGTGTCAGGCCCACTTCCACTGACTTTAGTGTGCCCACTGCCAGTGCCCACCACTCATACCGTGTGGCACAAAAATTTGCATTAAAAAATGGCATTTAATTTTCACACTTTAATCTATTTTCAGTTGCCTGCCTGCTGCCAGTGTGTGTCAGGCCCACTTCCATAGACTGTATTGTGCCAACTGCCAGTGCCCACAACTCATACCGGGTGGCACAGTAGCTTGCCGATAAATGAGGCTTTTCATTTTTACCCTTTAAGTTAAGGTTAGTTGCCTGACAGTGTTTGTCAGGCCAATTTCCACTGCATGTAGTGTGCCCACTGCCAGTGCCCACCACTCATACTGTGTGGTACAGGACTTTGCATAAAAAAAGGCATTTCATTTTTACACTTCAATCTAATTTCAGTTGCCTGCCTGTTACCAGTGTGTGTCAGGCCCACTTCCACTGACTGTAGTGTGCCCACTGCCAATGCCCACCACTCATACCGTGTGGCCCAAGATTTTGCATAAAAAAGGCATTTCATTTTTACTCTTTAATCTAATTTCAGTTGCCTGCCTGCTGCCAGTGTGTGTCAGGCCCACTTCCACTGACTGTAGGGTGCCCACTGCCAGTGCCCACCACTCATTCCGGGTGGCACAGTACCTTGCACGCATTGTACCACTAATAAAAAAAAAACTCACAGGCAGAGGCAGGTCACCCCGCAGGGACCGTCGTGGTGCTGTGATTTCCTTTGGCCCTAGAATAATGCCTAGTGTTCAGATACCACATACCCTGAGCTCTAAAAATTCTAAGGACATAGTTGACTGGCTTACACAGGACACCCAATCTTCTACAGCTTACGCTCGGATCCTTGACGCCCCACCCTCCTCCAGCTCAGCTTCCGGCACCTCTCAAGTTACCACTCACCTGCCCGCCGCCACCGCCAACACTAGCACCACAGCCGCTTCATTTGATCTGTCAAAGGATTTATTTACACATCACTTCTAAGAAATGAGTGATGCGCAACCATTATTGCCAGAGGATGTAAATAACAGGGATATGTCTCAGTCAGGCAGCATTACACACATGGACGTACGGTGTGATGATGATGATGTTGTACCCGCTACTGCTTCCTTTGCTGAGTTGTCAGATACAAGTGAAGCGGTTGATGATGACGATGTGTCTGTGGATGTCACGTGGGTGCCTGCTCGAAGAGAAGAAGAACAGGGGAAAGTTTAGATGGGGAGACAAAGAGGAGGAGGAGACGAGTTGGAAGAAGGGGGAGGTCGTCGCAAGAAGCTATTGGCACAGTCAGACAGCATGTATCGGCACCTGGGGCCCGCCAGACAGCACGCCAATAAACCCATGCTGTTGCCACCACCAGAATGCCGTCATTGCAAAGCTCTGCAGTGTGGCATTTTTTTTGTGTGTCTGCCTCTGATAACAGCGATGCCATGTGCAACCTGTGCCAAAAGAAACAGAGTCGTGGGAAGTCCAACACCCACCTAGGTACAATTGCTTTGCGAAGGCACATGATCTCACATCACAAACGCCTATGAGATCAACACATGAGTACAAGCAGCACACAAATTCAAAGCCACCATGCTCCTCCTGGTCCAGCATCTTCAGCCACGTCAACCACTGCTGTCCTCCCTGCCCCTTCTCAACTACCCGTCACTCTGCCTCTCACCTTCAGCAGTTCCTGCTCATCTGCCCACAGTCAGGTGTCTGTCAAGGACATGTTTGAGCATAAGAAGCCAATGTCACAGAGTCACCCCCTTGCCCGGCGTCTGACAGCTGGCTTGTCAGAACCCTTAGCCCGACAGCTTTTACAATACAAGCGGGAGGAGTCTGAGGGCTTCAAAAAATGTGTAGCTATTGGGACACCGCAGTGGAAGGTACCCGGACAAAAAGATTTTTCGCAAAAGGCAATCTCGAACCTGTACTCTATTGTGGAAAAAGAAGTCATGGCATGTCTGGCACACAGTGTTGGGGCAAGGGTCCATCTGACCATTGATACCTGGTCTGCAAAGCATGGTCAGGGCAGGTATATCACGTACACTGCGCATTGGGTAAACCTGCTGACGGCTGCCAAGCATGGAATGCGTGGCTCTGCAGCGGAGTTGGTGACACCGCCACGACTTGCAGGCAGGCCTGCTGCCACCTCCTCTACTCCTCTTACTCCATCCTCTTCACTAACCTCCTCAGCTGAGTCCTCTTCTGCTGCTGCTTCTTGCTCCACATCATCAACTGCACCCCCCCCAGCTCCCCAGGGGCTATTCCACATCCTGGATACGACAGTGTCACGCCGTCTTGGGGTTCACTTGCCTGAAAGCAGAGAGTCACACTGGACCAGCACTCCTGTCTGCCCTTAACGCACAGGTGGATCAGTGGCTGACTCCGCACCAACTGGAGCTCGGCAAAGTGGTGTGTGACAACAGAAGCAATCTGTTGGCGGCATTGAATTTGGGCAAGTCAACACATGTGCAGTGCATGGCACATGTGTTGAATCTGATTGTACAACGCTTTTTGTGTTAGTACCCAGGCTTACAGGACATCCTCAAGCAGGCCAGGAAGGTTCGTGGCCATTTCAGGCGCTCCTACACGGCCATGGCGCACTTTTCCGACATTCAGCGGCAAACAACATGCCAGTTAAGCGCTGGATTTGCGACAGCCCGACATGTTGTAATTCAACACTCCTAATGTTCAACCGCCTACTCCAACAAGAAAAAGCCGTCAATGAGTATTTGTATGACTGGGGTGCTAGGACAGCCTCTGCGAAGCTGGGTATTTTTTTGCCACGTTACTGGATGCTCATGTGCAATGCCTGTAGGCTCATGCATCCTTTTGAGGAGGTGACAAACCTAGTCAGTCGCACCGAAGGCACCATCAGCGACCTCATCCCATTTGTTTTCTTCCTGGAGCGTGCCCTGCGAAGAGTGCTGGATCAGGCTGTAGATGAGCGTGAAGAGGAAGAGTTGTGGTCACCATCACCATCAGAAACCGCCTCATCATCATCGCTTGCTGGACCTGCGGCAACGCTGGAAGAGGAGTCTGAGGAAGAGGATTCAGAAGAGGAATGTGGCTTTGAGGAGGAAGAAGACCAACCACAGCAGGCATCCCAGGGTGCTCATTGTTGTCACCTATATGGGACCCGTGGTTTTGTACGTGGCTGGGGGTAAGAACAGAAATTCAATGAGATCAGTGAGGACGAGGAACGGGAGATGAGTAGCTCGGCATCCAACCTTGTGCAAATGGGGTCTTTCATGCTGTCATGCCTGTTGAGGGACCCTCGTATAAAAAGGCTGAAGGAGAACGACCTGTACTGGGTGGCCATGCTACTAGACCCCCGGTATAAGCAGAAAGTGGCTGAAATGTTACCGAATTACCGGAAGTCGGAAAGGATGCAGCAGTTCCGAAACAAGTTAAAAAGTATGCTTTAAACAGCGTATAAGGGTGATGTCAGAGCATAACAGGAATCTAACAGGGAAGAGGTGAAAGTAATCCTCCTCCTACCACGACCACGCCGGCAAGGACAGGACGCTTTACAGACGTGTTGTTGATGGAGGACTTGCAGAGCTTTTTAAGTCATACGTTTTGCCACAGCCCTTCGGGGTCCACCCTCAGAGAACGACTCGACCAACAGGTAGCAGACTACCTCGCCTTAACTGCAGATATCGACACTCTGAGGAGCGATGAACCCCTTGACTACTGGGTGTGCAGGCTTGACCTGTGGACTGAGCTATCCCAATTTGCGATAGAACTTCTGGCCTGCCCCGCTTTAAGTGTCCTGTCAGAAAGTACCTTCAGCGCAGCAGGAGTAGAGATGTCCCGAACTATTCGCTGGCGAACGGTTCCCGGCGAACATAGTTTGTTCGCGTCCGCCGCGGCGGGCGAACATTTGCGATGTTCGCGTTCACCCCTATACTTTATTATTGAGCAAACTTTGACCCTGTACCTCACAGTCAGCAGACACATTCCAGCTAATCAGCAAACCCTGCCTCGCAGACCCTCCCACCTCCTATCAAAAAGCAAGGACGGCATCCATCTTAGATTGATTCTGAAGCTGCAGTGTTAGTAGTTGTAATCACAATGCGATTAATATAACCTGTATTAATCGCATTGTGAATTTAACTTAGAGCTGGGTTCCTAATAGTTGTATTGCTAGATTATAACGAAGATTGAGAATATAGTGCTATATTCTCAATCTTCGTTATATTCTAGCAATACAACCATTAGGAACCCAGCTCTAAGTTGAATTCGCAATGCGAATAATGCAGGTTATATTAATCGCATTGCGAATTCAACTTACCACACTCTGCGTCAACTACGTAATTTTCCATGGGAGTTTTGCCATGGATCCCCCTCCGGCATGCCACAGTCCAGGTGTTAGTCCCCTTGAAACAACTTTTCCATGACTATTGTGGCCAGAAAGAGTCCCTGTGGGTTTTAAAATTCGCCTGTCTATTGAAGTCTATGGCTGTTCGCCCTGTTCGCCCCGTGCAAACGGAAAATTTTATGTTCGAGGCATCTTTAAGCAGGAGGTATTGTCACTGACAAGAGATGTCGCCTAGGTCAAAAAAGTCTAGATGACCTCACCTTTATTAAGATGAATTAGGCGTGGATACCAAAGGGACTGACAGTGGTGGATACATTTGACTAAAAAAGGCCTGATGAGATGCCTTGGGCTAAAAATGTTCCCCACGCTGCTGTATTTCATCACGGATGACTTGCGTGATTTCTCCGCCACCAACTAGGGTTCAAGCCACAAAGTTTTACTAAACTTTCTGCCTGGAAAACATCAATTTTTACGGCCGCTGCTACAGCAGTGGCTGCAACAATACCTAATTTTTCAGGCATGTGTACATGCCTAATTTTTCTGGCCTCTGGTGCTGCACTGTGGCTGCAAAAACAAAACAAAAAAAGGCACATACATGTGTCAATTCCCATTCGTGATCGTTACCTTGTTGTGGAGAAGGGGCTTGCGTATCACAATGAAGCGATCACCTCTATGAGTGTGTTGGCAATGTTGGCACACTCCAGATGATAAGGTCGTTGCTTCATTGTGAACAGACCAAAAGCGATCGGCTGAATAATTTTTCAAAGAAAAAGCATTAATTTTCTTTGTGATCATCTAAGGTGATCATTAAAGCCTATTAGGCCAACAATGGGCCCACACTGCAGAATCATTGTTTTATGGGTCACTTAACTGTCACTGAACTACCTCATCACGACCCTAGGCTTTGAAAAACCGCCATCGCCTGCAATCTCCCAAACGTGCGCACGAGCACAGTCATCACTACACCAAGATTGACGCATAGAGAAATAAAATGTATGTCATGAGTGTGTCAACTATTGACAGCTCTTTGCGGTTGTCTAAAATCTATTTAATACACGTCCCCTGATAGGGGACGTAAGAGGGGTTAAATTGATAAGAATAGTACTACTTAACACACCACTCATATAGGGTGTCACAGTACATTGTGACAGAACGACCACGTCCTCTACGAGCACCAGAGGGTTCACTAACACCACCATGACCATGTCCGCGTCCTTAACTAGATGTTTTCCTGATTGTTACCGTTCACCACAATAAGAAAAAAATTATTTGGCCCAATGTATTGAGTTCAAATTCAGGCCTTTTTCTTTTTTACAGGCATTTACAGGCACCTAACACTATCTGGTTATCTATTTATCTACCGTATTACACTAATACAGGCACTGCAGTAACCACAGATTTATGGGAATATCAATTGTAGGTCTAGTATTTACAGCAATATTTGGTGTGGCCCAATGCCGTTCTAATGATGGTAAGGCCTGAGCAAGTACAGGCGCTAGTCAATTGGGTGGCTGACAGGGGATCCAGCACGCTCACAACATTATCTCCCACCCAGTCTTCTGCAGAAAGCACACAGGTGGCGCTTGAAAACCAAGCCCATCAGTTTGTCACATCACCCCCATGCATATCAGGGAAACTGTCTGAGCCTTAAGTTATGCAGCAGTCTCTTATGCTGTTTGAAGACTCTGCTGGCAGGGTTTCCCAAGGGAATCCACCCAGCCCTTCCCCAGTGGTGGAAGACATAGAATGCACTGATGCACAACCACTGATGTTTCCTGATGATGAGGACATGGGAATACCACCTCATCGGAGTCCGCACGTCTCTGATGATGACGAAACACAGGTGCCAACTGCTGCGTCTTTTTGCAGTGTGCAGACCAAACAGGAGGTCAGGGAGGAAGACAGTGTGGAAGACGATGCAGGGGACGATGAGGTCCTAGACCCCACATGGAATGAAGGTCGTGCCACTGACTTTCATAGTTCAGAGGAAGAGGCAGTGGTGAGACCAAGCCAACAGCATAGCAAAAGAGGGAGCAGGGGGCAAAAGTAGAACAGCTGCCACCAAGAGAGTTAGCCTGCTTCTGGCCACTGCCACCAGGGACCGAGCACCCCAAAGGCAGCTACAAGGAGTTCCCTGGCATGTCACTTTTTCAAACAATGTGCTGATGACAAGACCCGAATGGTTTGCACGCTGTGCCATAAGAGCCTGAAGCGAGGCATTAACGTTCTGAACCTTAGCACAACCTGCATGACCAGGCATCTACATGCAAAGCATGAACTGCAGTGGAGTAAACACCTTAAAAACAAGGAACTCACTCATGCACCTCCTGCTCCCTCTTCTGCTGCTACCTCGGCCTCTTCCTCCGCCTCTGGAGGAACGTTGACACCTGCCGCCCAACAAACAAAGGATGTGCCACCAACACCACCACCTCCGTCACCAAACATCTCCACCATGTCACACGGCAGCGTTCAGCTCTCCATCTCACAAGCGTTGGAGAGAAAGCGTCAATTCCCACCTACCCACCCTTGAGCCCTGGGCTTGAATGCCAGCATTTCTAAACTACTGGCCTTTGAAATGCTGTTATTCAGGCTGGTGGACACGGACAGCTTCAAACAGCTGATGGTGGTGCCTGTCCCACAGTACGTTGTTCCCAGTAGCCACTACAGTACTTCTTCAAGAGAGCCTTGCCTTCACTGCACAAACAAGTATCCGATAAGATCAAGTGTGTACTGCGCAACGCCATCTGTGGCAAGGTCCACCTAACCACAGATACGTGGACCAGTAAGCACGGCCAGGGACGCTATACCTGGATTAAAGGTATCCTTTTACGGACAGAATTATACTTGGAGATGCACAGTAGCGTGTGAAAAATATAGAGGATTATGCTTTCAGCACTTGTATTTTAACACTTATTGTAATATACCCTTTTAAGGAAATAAATACACTTGGAAATGCAAGGTAGCGTGTGCAGTTATTGAGGATAACCCTATCAGTACTTGTATTTACACCTTGAGTGTAATATACCTTTTTACAGACAGAAATACAGTATGTGATGCACAATAGTGTGTGCAAATGTAGAGGATTATGCTTTCAGAATTTGTATTTTAACACTTAGTGTAATATACCTTTTTATGGAAAGAAATACACTTGGAGATGCACGGTAGCGTGTGCAAATATAGTGGATCTATTTATCAGGCCTTTTATTTAGATGCTAACACGCTGAGTGTAATATTCCCCTTTTACGGACAGATTTACACTTGGCCAGCAACAGCTGAAACCACTGATTTACGGTAATGCTATTTTGGCAATTTAATTTCTCCACAGAAAAAAATCTATCCTTTGCCGGACACTATTAAAATTGGCCAGCCACAGGTGGAACACCAGATTTACGGTATTGCTATTTTGGCAATTGACTTTCACCACAGAAAAAAATATATCCTTTGCCGGACACTATTATACTTTACCAGCCACAGCTAAAACTACTGATTTACAGTATTACTTTTTTGGCAATTGAATTTCACCCCAGAAAAAAAACTATCCTTCGACAGACAGCAGACAGTATTTCACTTGGCTAGCCACAGCTGGAACACCAGATTTAGGGGATTGCTATTTTGGCAATTAAATTTCACCCCTCAATAAAATATAGAAATTTCTATCCTGAGTTTCTAGGGGTGACAATAAGCACAGCCAAGACCCTGATGTAGGATATAGCAAAAGAAAAAAAAACTACTGTTGATGGATTGATGGACTTTGTGGCAACTTGTGCTGGTGCACCACAAGACACAAAATGGTCGCCGATCACCCCAGAAAAAAGTGACAGAAAAACACTCTGGGCAGTCTAAAAACCATTGAGCAATTAATTAGCAGAAGTTGAATGATTCACAGCTGTAGATCGATCACTTCATTATTTGTTTTTGCTGAGTTTTCCCTGCCTAATCTTGCCCTCACAGCAGCTGCATCCTATCCCTACACTAATCAGAGCAGAGTGACGTGCGGCGCTACGTGCCTCCAGCTTAAATAGAGGCTGGGTCACATGCTGCACTTGGCCAATCACAGCCATGCCAATAGTAGGCATGGCTGTGATGGCCTCTTAGGGCAAGTAGTATGATGCTTGTTGATTGGCTGCTTTGCAGGCTTTCAAAATGCGCCATAGAAATCTCCGAACACCGAACCCGAACTTTTACGTAAATGTTCGGGTTCGGGTCCATTTCACGATCACCCGAAAATTTGGTACGAGCCCGAACTATACAGTTCGGGTTCGTTCAACCCTAATCATGTGTTATTTTTATAGAGCAGGTTGTTATGGACACAACAATCCCAATTATGGTTGTTTGTTTCAGTTTTACATAATAAAGCATTTTTGAAAAAAAACATTTTCTTAGTGTCTCCATATTCTGCAAGCCATATTTTTAATTTTTTACGGTGTTCATCTGAGGGGTTAGATCATGTGACATTTTTATACAGTAGGTTTTTACGGATGCGGCAATACCAAATATGTAAAAATGTATTTATTTATTTAAGTTTTACACAATAAATGCATTTTTGAAACAAAAAAAAATCGTGTTTCAGTGTCTCCATATTCTGAGAGCCATAGTTTTTATAATTTTTTGGGAGATTGTCTTAGGTAGGGTCTCATTTTTTGTGGGATGAGATAATGGTTTGATTGGTACTATTTTGGGATGCATATGACTTTTTGATCATTTGGTATGACACTTTTTGTGATGTAAGGTGACAAAAAATAGCTTTTTTTACACCGTTTTTATTTTTATGTTTTTTACGGTGTTCACCTGAGGGGTTAGGTCATGGGATATTTTATTACAGCAGGTCATGATGTACGTGGCAATACCTAATATGTCTACTTTTTTATTTATTTAAGTTTTACACCAGGCATCCTCAAACTGCGGCCCTCCAGCTGTTGCAAAACTACAACTCCCAGCATGCCCAAACAGTCTACAGGTATCGGCCTGCAGCAGGGCATTGTGGGAGTTGTAGTTTTACAACAGCTGGAGGGCCGCAGTTTGAGGATGCCTGTTTTACACAATAAATAAAAGCATTTTCATTTTTTTGGATGATTGTCTTAGGTAGGGTCTTATTTTTTGTGGGATGAGATGATGATTTAATGGGAACTATTTTGGGGTGCGTATGACTTTTTCATCACTTGGTATTACCCTTTTTGTGATGTAAGGTGACAAAAAAATGGCTTTAGTGACAGTTTTTTTATTTTTTTATGGTGTTCACCGGAGAGGTTAGGTCATGTGGTATTCTAATAGAACTGGTTGTTATGGACACGGTGATATCTAATATGTCTCCTTAAAAAAAATCATGTTTTAGTGTCTCCATATTCTGAGAGCCATGTGTTTTTTATTTTTTGCCCGATTGTTTTATGTTGAAGCTCATTTTTTGCGGGATGAGCTGACGGTTTGCTCGGTACTATTTGGGGGCTTACGTCTTTTTGATTGCTTGGTGTTGCACTTTTTGTGATGTAAGGTGACAGCACAGTTTTTATTTTGTTTTTTCTACGGCGTTCAGCTAAGGGGTGGATCATGTAATATTTTTATAGAACCAGATGTTATGGACGCAGCAATACTGTCAGGTTTTCTTTTTTTTTCTTTTTTTTTTACAATTTTATGTGTTTTATTTGGGGAGTTTATTTTTTTTTTACTTAAAACTTTTTTTTAAAACGTATAACTGAATGTCGCACAAGGTCAGCTAGAACCAACCGAGGTGCTCCACGCCAATCAAGATACACCCACTTAATCGAATGAAGAAAAATCTGGAAAGGTGGCTGGGCACACTCAGATAATCCGGAACATACAGAGTAAATTCATATATATAAGTTTATTTCAATAATTAATAAAATCAAGATGTGCACATTCCAAAAACTCAAACCAATGGATTATAGCAGCAACAGTCTTACAGATAATGAATATGTACTGGAATAACACCAATATGGATTAAATAATCGATTTGCAATAAAGCAGCAATGTCTCCCAGGTTTATATACACGGCACCAATCTAGATTAAATAATAAATCGATAAAAATGCACTATAGCAGCAAAATCCCAAATTTATACACCGGGTAATAGATTTATGGCAACAAAGGTTAGTGGAGACATAGTAAATTCAATATCTTGGACCGCAATTAATATGTCCATATTCCATATTTAATTACCGTATTTTTCGCCCTATAAGACGCACCGGCCTATAAGACGCACCTGGGTTTTTGAGGAGAAAAATAAGAAAAAAAATATTTTTAACCAAAAGGTGTGCTTTTGAAGTAATGGTGGTCTGTGCATGACAGTATTATGGGGGGGATCTGTGGATGGCACTGTTATGTGGGGGAGATGTGGATGGCACTGTGATGGGGGATCTGTGGATAGCACTGTGATGGGGGATCTGTGGATAGCACTGTGATGGGGGATCTGTGGATAGCACTGTGATGGGGGATCTGTGGATAGCACTGTGATGGGGGCATTTATGAATGGCACTGTAATGGATTGATCTGTGGATGACACATATATAGCATCTTATGCTATATGTGTCATCCACAGATCACCCCAATTACAGTGTCATCCACAGGTGCCCCTTTTCTAAAAACATCTGGCCCATGGCTGCTTAGGGTGGAGCCTGGCAACACATGGCGGCTCGCCGCTAACAGCGTGACTGCTTGTAGTAACATTTAAAATCTTTAATTATGTCCCCTTATTTCCTAAAAGCCTAGGACAGTAGCGCTCTGCTAACCTGCTATAACGATCCTCTAGCAGGCAGAGCGGTGCGGCGGCAGGCTGGTGTGTAACGTCCTCACTGACGCCATCTGCCTGCTCCTTTCACTTTATGAATGAAGCAGGAGGAGCAGGCAGATGACGTCAGTGAGGACGTTACACACCAGCCTGCCGCCGCACCGCTCTGCCTGCTAGAGGATCGTTATAGCAGGTTAGCAGAGCGCTACTGTCCTGGGCTTTTAGGAAATAAGGGGACATAATTAAAGATTTTAAATGTTATACAAGCAGTCACGCTGTGAGCGGCGGGCCGCCCGCCGCGTGTTGCCAGGCTCCGCCCCCTCCTCCTTCCATGCTGATACATCGCAGGCTGTGCGATGTATCGGCTTCAGCTATAGGAAAATGGTAGTATTCGCCATATAAGACGCACTGCCATTTCCCCCCCACTTTTGGGGGGAAAAAAGTGCGTCTTATATGGCGAAAAATACGGTAATTGAGGTAATAGTCTCTCTAACGTACTGCTTGTATAGGCAGTTAATAGTAACCAATGTCCAGCCAACAAAATTAATTTCTCCAAATGCTCCAATAATATATAGTCACAGTCCTCAGAGGATCGCAAGTTGAATGAGCGGCGTCCTGCTCTGAGCGATTGTGTGGCGGCGTCCCGCCACTACACGTGTTCTACCAAGTTAGCTTGTTAAAAGTATGAAACAATCTTACCCCGACCTTGGGTACCGATTTTCCCTTCGATATGTTGTAGTTTTCATCCGCATCCACATCGATTTCAGGAGTTCTCTGCTGTAGTGGCAAGTTTCAAGCCAGCGGTGTATACTCACACGTGGGGCTCCTAGTTCGTTTGTGCCTCTTTCCGTGCTTCCGCTGTACACTCGCACGATTGGTTTACAGCAGCAATACTGTAGTAATACTGTACCCTCCTGGTCTGTGTCAGTAAAAAGGTATTAGAGCCGTTTGGTCATTACTTGCAGGGAATATGTACCAGACACGTTTCGGGGTCCTATAGTTCACCCCTTCCTCAGTGGCAACCATTTCCCTGCAGACACTCCACCTATATAGGGGTCACGGTCCCATAAAAAGTCCGGACTGGATCTCTAGGACATTGGAAACACATAGTGTTTAGTCTCTTTTATATTCATAAGTTGTCGCCAAATTTTCTACTTTAGCTGCTAATACCAGGTTATACTGAGACATATTGGTAGTGGAGTTTTATTACCATACAATGCCCATATGGATGCAGCTTTTATGCTGACAGCCTGCATGTGAGACCCAGCCTGAGGGCTAGATCTCAAAGGCATCTGTAGAAGGCAAGCCCTGATGCCTATGGACGGCATTGGTGTATCCTACATGTGTACCCTCCGCAAACCCACTGCATGCCGTGGTCAACTTTGACCGGGTAATAATAGGGGTTAATACGACAGCATCTTTGTTTTCAGCGATGCCGGCGTATGCAGCAGAGGCCCGGCAGTCAGTGACTGCTGGGTTCATGCCACTGATCAGGTGGGCGCAGCTCCTCCCGATCAGCCCGCCGTATACAGGGAGTGCAGAATTATTAGGCAAGTTGTATTTTTGAGGATTAATTTTATTATTGAACAACAACCATGTTCTCAATGAACCCAAAAAACTCATTAATATCAAAGCTGAATATTTTTGGAAGTAGTTTTTAGTTTGTTTTTAGTTTTAGCTATTTTAGGGGGATATCTGTGTGTGCAGGTGACTATTACTGTGCATAATTATTAGGCAACTTAACAAAAACAAATATATACCCATTTCAATTATTTATTTTTACCAGTGAAACCAATATAACATCTCAACATTCACAAATATACATTTCTGACATTCAAAAACAAAACAAAAAAAAATCAGTGACCAATATAGCCACCTTTCTTTGCAAGGACACTCAAAAGCCTGACATCCATGGATTCTGTCAGTGTTTTGATCTGTTCAACATTGGGTGCAGCAGCAACCACAGCCTCCCAGACACTGTTCAGAGAGGTGTACTGTTTTCCCTCCTTGTAAATCTCACATTTGATGATGGACCACAGGTTCTCAATGGGGTTCAGATCAGGTGAACAAGGAGGCCATGTCATTAGATTTTCTTCTTTTATACCCTTTCTTGCCAGCCACACTGTGGAGTACTTGGACGCGTGTGATGGAGCATTGTCCTGCATGAAAATCATGTTCTTCTTGAAGGATGCAGACTTCTTCCTGTACCACTGCTTGAAGAAGGTGTCTTCCAGAAACTGGCAGTAGGACTGGGAGTTGAGCTTGACTCCATCCTCAACCCGAAAAGGCCCCACAAGCTCATCTTTGATGATACCAGCCCAAACCAGTACTCCACCTCCACCTTGCTGGCGTCTGAGTCGGACTGGAGCTCTCTGCCCTTTACCAATCCAGCCACAGGCCCATCCATCTGGCCCATCAAGACTCACTCTCATTTCATCAGTCCATAAAACCTTAGAAAAATCAGTCTTGAGATATTTCTTGGCCCAGTCTTGACGTTTCAGCTTGTGTGTCTTGTTCAGTGGTGGTCGTCTTTCAGCCTTTCTTACCTTGGCCATGTCTCTGAGTATTGCACACCTTGTGCTTTTGGGCACTCCAGTGATGTTGCAGCTCGGAAATATGGCCAAACTGGTGGCAAGTGGCATCTTGGCAGCTGCACGCTTGACTTTTCTCAGTTCATGGGCAGTCATTTTGCGCCTTGGTTTTTCCACACGCTTCTTGCGACCCTGTTGACTATTTTGAATGAAACGCTTGATTGTTCGATGATCACGCTTCAGAAGCTTTGCAATTTTAAGAGTGCTGCATCCCTCTGCAAGATATCTCACTATCGCGAGGCTCCGTAAAGGGGGGCTCCAGGTCACAGGAGATGAACGCTTCCACTGTGGAAGCGTTTATCTCCATAGTGATCTGTATCGCCGTCCTATGGACAGCGATACAGATCGCTGTGCTGTGCGGCAGTGGAGGGAGAGGCGTCTCCCTCCCCTGCTCCTCTGATAGGCTGAGGGCCTTGTGCCGGCAGCCTATCAGAGCGGTTCAGGCGGCGCGATGACGTCATCGCGCCGCCTGAGCAGAGTGCAGAGCGGGACAAGAGGCCTGCATCCAGCGCTTCCAGGGAGGTAAGTATTGGGGAGGGGGGTTAATGGAGCCCGCACATGATTTGGGGGGGGGGGGAGAGCCTGCACATGATTTGGGGGGAGGGGGGAAGCCTGGACCCTGCACATGATTGGGGAGGGGGGTTAATGGAGTCTGCACATGATATGGGGGGGGGGTTAATGGCCCTCACCTGTGGGGAGATTGGTGTACTTATAACAATTTTATAGACAAATGATACTATTTACAGTCACGCGGGGGGCGCGAAATGTTTTCTTCTTCCTAGGGGGGGCATGACAGAAAATAATTGAGAAGCACTGGAGTAAGACAACATGCATAAAGAGGATGATGTGGTTAAAATACTTATTTGCCTAATAATTCTGCACTCCCTGCATTGTAAGGCGCTATTTCTTAAGTGATGTTCAACAGCGCCATACATAAACGGTGGGGGTCCTTAAGGGGTTAAAGGGGTTGGCCACTTTCTTGCTACTTATGAGCAATGTGTATGTGTAAGATGAGTATTAGAGATGAGCAAATTTCGCAAAAATTTGATTCGGTCGGTTGGCAGACTATTTTGAAAAGATTTGATTCGATACAAATTCATTTGTGGTGAATTGTGTTAAAAACAGCTATTTCCTGGCTGCAGAGAGCCTGTATAGTGGTGTAGAACACTGTGCCTTGCAGTAACACGTATAGCGAGTTTGCCGTAGTAGTGAAACAATACCTTCAGTATGACACGCAGATGACAGTCGTCACTGCACACTTCACTTATTTGGGCAGTTACTGACCAAACAACTCAAGTGTGAACTCAGCCTTACAGGTGTCAATGTTAGCACCAGGTATAAAGAACCGTGCAGAGGCCCAAGATCCTACTATAGCGTGAAATTGCACACTCCTTTTACACCATCGTCAGCTGATTCCACATAGATATCTACAGAACATGTTCTGTTAAACACTTATACAAGTAGAGCTCCCCTGACAGAGTGAAGAGGGTGCCAGCAGAAAGTTTATGTTTAGAGATGAGCGAACACCTGGATGTTCGGGTTCGAGAGGTTCGGCCGAACTTCCGGAAAATGTCCGGGTTCGTGATCCGAACTCAACCCGAACTTCATCCCGAACCCGAACCCCATAGAAGTCAATGGGGACCCGAACTTTTGGGCACTAAAAAGGCTGTAAAAGACACCCAGAGGGATAATATACCGCAATAAACGCATTGCGATTACAACTTTGAGCTAACGATCACCATGGGAACGCCTCCTTTAAGTAAACGAATATGGATGGAATTATTTAGCAATGCTAAGTTGAAACGGCAATGCGATTAAGCAGATATATAATAATCGCATTGCGATTTCAACTTAATTCTCACATCCGACAGTACATTCTACTGGAGGAGGCGTTCCTATGGTGATCGGTAGCTCAAAGTTGTAATCGCAATGCGATTAAGCAAATACATAAGAATCGCATTGCGATTCCAACTTTTTAGTACTCAACTTTTAAAATCGTACACCACTTTAAGTTCCAAAGTTGCAATCGCGTTCAAATAGAACTTAAAGCTGTCTCTTAGTCAGTTTTAGTATTGGTGTGCTGTAATAGAAGTTACATTCGTACGCGAATATAACTTAGAGCAATACAGTCAACTTTACACTGTTAGTTTTATTATCGCGATAATACAACTATTCAAGAACCGTGTACGTGCGTCTGTACGTGTGTGCGTTACCTCAGACACTATTCTATTTTGCCAGCCACAGCTGAAACCACTGATTTATGGTATTGCTATTTTGGCAATTGAATTTAACCCCAGAAAATAATCTATCCTTTGCCAGACAGCAGACAGTATTATACTTGTCTAACCAAAGCTGGAACACCAGATTTAGGGATTGGTATTTGGGCAATTGTATTTAACCCCTTAATAAAATATAGAAATTTCTTTCCTGAGTTTCTAGGGGTGACAATTAGCACAGCCAAGCCCCTGATGTAGGATATAGCAAAAAAAACTAGTATTGATGGATTGATGGACTTGGTGGCAGCTTCTTCTGGCGCACCACAAGTCACAAAATGGCCGCCGATCAACCCAGAAAATAAGTGACAGAAAAACGCTCTGTGCAGCCTAAAAACCAGCGAGCAAGTAACTAGCAGAAGTTCAATGATTCTCAGCTGTAAATTGATCCGTTCATTAGGTGTTGTTGCTGACTTTAACCTGCCTAATCTCGCCCTGACAGAAGCTGCGTCCTCTCCCTACACTAATCAGAGCAGTGTGACGTGCGGCGCTACGTGACTCCAGCTTAAATAGAGGCTGGGTCACATGCTGCACTTGGCCAATCACAGCCATGCCATTAGTAGGCATGGCTGTGATGGGCTCTTAGGGCAAGAAGTAAAACGCTAGCTGATTGGCTGCTGTGCAGCCCTTCAGAAAGCGGGAAGTAATCGACGAACACCAAACCCGAACCCGAACTTTTTTGAAAATGTCCGGGTTCGGGTCCGTGTCCCGGACACCCCAAAATTCGGTACGAACCCGAACTATTCTCGAACTGTTTGCTCAACACTATTTATGTTGACGCCACAGATTATTTTGCCCTTTCGCTCATCTGTCAGAACAATAACCCCCAAAAGACAGATCCTGTCTGTTGAGAATCCACTTTCACTCAGTCAGCATTTGGTCATTTAGGCCCCATTCACACGTCCGCAATGTTCGTCCGCACCCGTTCCGCAAATCTGCGGAACGGGTGCGGACCCATTCATTTTGAATGGGGATGTGATGGATGCGGAGAGCACACACTGTGCTCTCTGCATCCGCATTTGCGGAGTGCGCCGCCGATCTTCAGGCGGCTCGGCAATAATATCGAGCATGTCCTATTCTTGCCCGCAGTTGCGGACAAGTATAGGCATCTCTATGGGGCTGGTAGCAAGGTGTGTTGGGGATCCGCAATTTGCGGATCCGCAACACACTACGGACATGTGAATGGGGCCTAATCCATCAGTATTGCTAAAGCCGACAAAAAACTGAAGTGGATCCAAAACAGAGATGACACGTGAATGGAATATTTGCATTTCTTCAGTGTTTGGTACCCACTCCTGCTTTTGGCTACCAAATTATAAGCCAATTCTGAAGCTAAATAGGGACCATGTCATACAGACCTTATAGCTGCTACATAGACAGGATCTGTTGTGCATCTAATTTTTCCTTCTTTCTGACAGATTAGAAGAAGGGTCAAATAAATGATGTAAACCAGGTCAAAAAGGCAAAATAGTGGCCTGGTTATGGAGTGGGGAGGGTGGGAACAGCATGAGAAATCCACAAAGTGGCCCAATGACAGAGAGGTGATGTGGCAGCAGCATGAAGAGACCACAGAGTTGCCCAGTGACATAGTGTTGAAGTGGCAGCAGCATGAGGAGACTACAGAGCAGCCCAGTGACATAGCAGTGAGGTGACGGCAGCATGAGAAGATCAAAGAGTGGAGAGGTGGCAACAACATGAGGAGACCACACAATGGCCCATTGACATAGTGTTTAGGTGGCAGCAGTATGAGGAGACCACAGAGTAGCCCAGTGACATAGTGTTAAGGTGGCAGCAGCATGAGGAGACCACAGAGTGGCCTAGTGACATAGTGTTGAGGTAGCAGCAGCATGAGTAGACCACAGAGTGGTGAGGTGGAAGCAGCATGAGGAGACCACACAGTGGCCCAGTGACATAGTATTGAGGTGGCAGCAGCAAGAGGAGACCACAGAGTGGCCCAGTGACATAATATTGAGGTGGCAGCAGCAGGAGGAGACCACAAAGTGGTGAGGTGGCAGCCGCATGAGGAGACCACAGAGTGGCTCAATGACATAGTGTGTAGGTGGCAGCATCATGAGGAAACCACAGAGTGGAGATGTGGCAGCAGCATGAGGAGACCACCCAGTGGCCCAGTGACATAGTGTTGAGGTGACAGCAGCATGAGGAGACCAGAGTGGCCCAGTGACATAGTGTTGAGGTGGCAGCAGCATGAGGAGACCACAGAGTGGCCTAGTAACATAATGTTGAGGTGGCAGCATCATGAGAAGAACACAAAGTGGTGAGGTGGCAGCAGCATGAGAAGACCATAGAGTGGCCCAGTGACAGTGTTGAGGTGGGGGGAATAACTAGTACCAACTAAAGATGGTGGGTGGCAGTAGGATCACCTTTCAGCAGGTGTGGCATCAGGCGAGTGGCAACATCAGAATAGTAGCTGAAGCAGGTAGCCAGAAGAAACAGGTCTCTTTAGTCAAAGTGTAGGTGTGTCACGTTGGATGATATATTCTGATGCATCAGGCAGCCTGACTGATTCACACCTGATTTATCTTCACAAAGGTCAGTTTCTCCACATTTTGGGTGGACAGGCGAGTTCTCCTTGGGGTAACAATGCCCCCGCACTAAACACCCGCTCTGAGGCCACACTGCTGGCCGGGCAGGAAAACTTGTCAAGGGCACTCAGCCAGCTGCAGTCACAAATCATGTTTAGCTGCCCAGTAGTCCACAGTACAGTGAAAATAATTCAACTTAAGTTGCTGCTGATTAAGCTGATACTGCTCCTGAACCCCCCTTCCACCCCCAACAGCCATGGCAATAGAACGTGAATGCAGGGGGGCCCCCGTTAAGACCTGCGTGAGAATGGGAGATGGCGCAGATAAGCGGCGACCAACTGACTACATAGGATGTCTCGATAGTAGTTCAGTTTGTCCTCCCTCTCAGGGGGTATAAAAGTCATCCCTCTGCCAAATGGTGACAATTCGGTTGTCACTACGCAAGCAAGTGAGCATGCACCGGCCATTTGCGCAAGTGATTCGGAGCAACTCCCTGCCTCCAACTCCACTGCATACTGCCATGGTGTGTCTGTGTCCTCTGCCTCGTCTTCCTGATCGCCCTGTAGCTCCTCTGACTGCTCCTGCTCCTTCTCTACTGTCACCTGTGTAGAAAAACCACCCATTTCGCTACACATTGCTTGTGCTTCAATGTCCTCCTCTCCTCCTCCAGTTCAGCCCCAACAGGGCTCATGTGGCAGTGAGATCTAGGAGCCACATCTCCAGTCCCCTGACCAGCCAGATTTACAAATCTGTTCCAGGACATGAAGCAGTGGAATTACATAATTCATACCATAGTCCTCAAAGGGCCTGAGCAAACGAGAGGTGTCACTCATGAGCTGCCACTGGCAGACATGGAAGTTACACTGGGGAGTTCTCATGTCTGCTTGGATCATCAAGAAATCGTTTATGGCCGTTCTCTGTTTGCATAGTCGGTCTAAAATATGAAGGGTGGAATTCCAACGGGTGGAAACACCGCATTTAAGCCTATGTTGGGGGATGCCGTTCTGTCGCTGCAGCTCAAGGAGGGTGGGCTTTACGGTGTATAAGTGGCTGAAGTGCATGCAAAGTTTCCTGGTCATTATTCGGTCTTGCAGATGGGTGGAAGACATAAGGAAACACTTGACAACTAGATTGAACACGTGGCGCATGGCTCGGGTGTAGGTTCTATCACCAGTAGACTATCGGAATATATTGATATTTTCTTACAGAAATATGTGCCAAATACGCCCTCCTATTTAAGGGATACGGGCCATGTCCTCGATATTCTACATGATTTTGGTAACATAACAAGTAGCACAGTACTCATGACAGTGGACGTTACGTCCTTATATACTATTATTCCAAATGAAATCGGTTTGAAAGCAGTTGAATTTTATATGGATAGTGACATTAAAATGGAACAGAAGAAGAAAAGGTTTTTATTAATGTGTATTAATTTTTGTCTAACGCACAACTATTTCTGGTATAAAGGTGTATATTTTTTTACAAATTTCTGGCGTTGCAATGGGCGCGAAATTCGTGCCCAGCTTTGCAAACCTTTTTATGGCTTATTGGGAGAGCTTACATGTGGACCCCCACTTAAGGGAGATGAATGGAGAAGGCCTCCTATTGTGGAAACGGTACATTGATGACTGTATCGGGATATGGCAAGGTGACATCTCCTCCCTCCATGATTTTATAAACAATCTTAATGAAAACAATTGGAACATAGTTTTAACAGAAAAAATTAGTCCACATAGAATTGAGTTCCTAGATTTGGAGATTTCCATAGAGAATAATGCCATTATCACCAAAACTTATTTCAAACCATCGGACCGTAATGGCTATATTGACAACACAAGTTGCCATTACGGCCCATGGATTAATAATATCCCAAAGGGGCAATTTAAAAGAATAAAAAGAAATTGCACAAGGCCAGCTGATTACAGAGAACAAACTGATGTTATTTTGCAACGCTTTATAGAGAAGGGTTATAATGAGACTGTGCTACGAGGTTAAAGGGATGAGGTTGGTGATGAGGATAAAGGTTTGAGCTATAAGGATAAAAAGAAAAACGATGATCGTTTCAAATTTGCCTTCATCTCCAATTTTTCTACCCTTTGTCCCCAGGTTAAAAATGTCATTAGTAAAAATTGGGACGTTTTAAAAACGACCCGGTGATAGGTAGTCTGATCCCAAAGAAACCCCCCTTTATATACAAAAAAACTCCCACAATTTGGACTAAGGTGGTGAAAAGTTTCCTGAAAGATACTGATGAAGTGAAAAAACAAGATAGGAAGGTATTCACACACTGCGGTTTTTGTACCGCATGCAAAAACAGATTTACTAATGAGAAAAAAGTTATGAAAAAAGAGTCTGTTGTGTGCACAGTGAATAATAGGGAATTCAAAGTAAGAGGCAACATCTCCTGTGAATCTATGGGGGTTGTTTATATGCTGGAATGTCCCTGTAAATTGCAGTACGTGGGTAGGACCCTCAGAAAGCTGAAAACGCGGCTGGGAGAACACATCAGAAATATTAAAAAAGGTTTAGAAACGCATAGCGTCTCTGCGCATTTTAAAAAATGTCATGAAAAAAATCCTAAAGGACTTCGCTTTTGTGGGCTCGAATTAGTCCAGAAGGATTGGAGAGGGGGCGATCCAAAGAAACAGATAGATAAGAGAGAGGCGGAATGGATTTTCAATCTCAACACCGAGAGGGTTGAACATCGAGTGGGATTTAAAATCTGCATGTATGCTCTAAAGACCATAGGGTCTATTGTCCCCTCTGGTGCTCCTCTCCCCTCTCCCTAAAGTATTTCCCTCTGGACAACAAGAAATATAAGCAAATTAGTGCTGCCCTCCCACCCACTTCTGTTTGTGTGGAGTATTGTAATATCAGCAGTTAGCTGTATTGTGCTGTCTGTGACCCCATCGGCAGGTACAATATTATCATCTTGTATTTATCACGGATTATTCACTGCTTTTATCGAGGTATTTATATTTATAATTTTATTATTGTTTTATCTTAGCAGTTTTATTGCTGTTTTGTTTATGAGTCGGTTCTCTTTATAATTATTGGTGATGTTGCTCTTTTATCATTTATACTATATATCAATATTTCGCTATACTGTTATTGGTGCTTTTTAATCATTGGTGTATTGATTTGAAATTTTTTTGTTATTATGTATATGTTGCCCGCGATTATACGGAAGTAACTATCCCGGAAGTAATGCAGAGTGCACGGTGGTTTTATCAGTAACCCGTGCAGTATTGATTGGACAGCCCCTGACGAAGCCGAAAGGGCGAAACCCGGGTCGGGCGTTTACCTGCACAGCGGGGATCTGTTGTCTGTTTTGTGATTTTATGAGAAGATACTTTGTAAGTAGAATAAAGCAAATTGTTATCACATATCCTATACAGTATTGCGCTATGTGGTCTTTCTAATTCCAAAAGGTCTTCTGGAAATGTGACATTCAGTCGGTATTTGAAGCGTGGACCATACTTCTGTCTTAAAGAAAAAGAAAAGGTTACCTGGAGTGACATTTGTGGTGCTCTGAGAATAGCGCGGACCTGGCTTTCCTATTTGTACTAGACATTGTTGCAGGACCAACAGCGTTAGAACACGGAGGCGGAAGCGGCATCACCTGGCCAAGTTGCTGGTGTGGCTGTGCGGGAACCACACTCACCCAGTGGGCCGTAAAGGACATGTATTGTCCCTGACCGTAGTTACAGTGCCACATGTCGGCGCTATTGTGCACTTTGGCAGACACCGACAGGCAAAGAAATGATGGCTTGGGACTCTCTACCTCGGCTAAGCACAAGCCTTTAGTTCTCTGAAAGTTGCAAAGTCCACCACTTGGAAAGGGAGGGACTGCAGCATCAGAAACTTGGCCAGGAGCACATTCAGCTTCCGCGCCGTTGGATGAGCGCACACATACTGTTGTCTCTTAGCAATCGCTTCGGTGATCGATTGCTGTCAGAATGACTGACAAGGAGTAGAAGGAGCAGGAGCATCAGGACCAGCAGATAATGGGAAGGAAAGACAGCTCCGTTCGGTTGAGGTGGTGGAGCCTTAACTGCCTTAAACTGGGTGCGTGCCACTGGGTGATGCAGCGGTTGCTGTGGCAAGCTGGACCACTACACAGTTTCCCCAGGCCACTTTATAGTGATGATGCATATGTCAATGCAGGGCCGTGGTGCCAACATTGGCACCCTGGCCACGCTTCACCTTCTGCCCATAGGTTCTACATATGGCCATGTTCACCTCATCTGGCGGCTTAACAAAAGACTGCCACACCGCTGAGTAAGTGATTTTACCCCCAACACTACGCACTGACTGACTGCTACCTCCGCTGCATGGGGCACTACTTGGCACTACAGGCCCACCTATGTAGCTCCAGGTTGACTTGCTGTTCGTCATACAGGTATCAGGTGTCTTGATGCCACATTATCAGTACTGTATGGTAGATCACTACAGTATCTGACTCTTGTTTTTGTACTACCTGTCATTGTCCAACCTGGACTATACACATTGTGTCCTTACTTGTGGACTCTGGTGGGAGTTGCGTGTGTCTGATTTTGTAACATTTTTAACAAAGCAGTGGCGTACACACAATCCATGGGGCCCCGGTGTGAAACTGATCCATAAAAAAATCTAGTCCTACCTTATCCAGGCTGTTGCTGGCGTCGGCGTGATGTCCGCTGGTCCTGGATCCAGAACAAGGTCCCTGTGGTGAGAAAAAAATAATAATCACATAAGGAAGGGATGGTGACTGCCTCTGTGAAATCACCAGCAGGGGACGCTGTGCTGGCCTGTAAGACTGAGCCATGCCAATGTATAGCAGGGTAATCTAGAGCTACCACACAGTACTAATGCCCTCTTTGTTCTTGTCACAGTATTTATGCCTTGATATGTGCACCCGCACAGTAGTTATGCCCAGATATGTGCCCCCTCACAGTAGTAATGCCAAATATGTGCCCCTCACAGTAGTAATGACCAGAATATGTGCCCCTCACAGTAGTAAACCAGATTATGTGTCCCCTCAAAGTAGTAATGCCAGATTATATGTCCCCTTACAGTAGTTATGCCCAGATATGTGCCCCCTCACAGTAGATATGCCCAGATATATGCCCCCCTCACAGTAGTTATGGCCAGATATGTGCCCCCTTAAAGTAGTTATACCCAGATATGTGCCCCCGCACAGTAGTTATGACCAGAATATGTGCCCCTCACAGTAGTAAACCAGATTATGTGTCCCCTCACAGTAGAAATGCCAGATTGTGTCCCCTCACAGTAGTTATGCCAGATATGTGCCCCCCTCCCAGTAGTTTTGCCAGATTATATGCCCCTCACAGTATTCATGCCCAGTTATGTGCCCCCCTCAAAGCAGATATGCCCAAATATGTGCCGGGTTGTGCACCCTCAGAGTGGTTATGCCAGATTATGTGCCCCTTCACAGTATTTATGCCCAGTTATGTGCCCCCTCAAAGTAGTTATGCCCAAATATGTGCCCCCTTAGAGTGGTTATGCCAGATTATGTGCCCCTTCAAAGTATTTATGCCCATCAACCCCTGCCCCCAGACTGCAGCCTTAGAAAAAAATATATATATACTTACCTTCTACCCTGATGACAGGCTCCCACACTCATCTCGCTGCTTGCTGTGCTGAAGGCAGATTCCTGGGTTTTCAGATCTCCTCCCACAGCCAGCAGCGCGATGTGGGGCCAGCAGGGGAACTCCTGAGCTGTGAAGATCAGTGAAGCAGGGATGAGAGAGGTTTCCCTACTTCACTATGGATTCGAACTGCCGGCTGGCTGGGTGTGTGTGAGTCCCCCCCCCCCTATATTTTACATGTAATGGAGCACTCTGATGGGGACCGAAATTGCCACTGAAGTTCATGCAGGGCCCCATCAGAGCGCTCCATTACATGTGAGTACAGCAGGGCCCCTGCCAGCGGACGCTTTTAACATTTTAACAGGGTTTACGGTGGCCTGCCGGCCTCGGGGGAGTCCACAGGCAGCCGGGCTCCCTGAATTGTGGGGCCCGGTCGCAACTGTGACCCCTGTATGTACGCCAGTGGTTGTTTGTGTGTCTTCATGTTTCAATATATATACATGCTTTTACATTTGAGGATGTTCACCTCATTGGGGTTTTATTGTGTCAGTTGGCCTGTTTCTGTTGATCATGTGCTGTTTTGAACCGCCTATACACCATAATTTCAGCCCCCCAACCCATGGTTTATAGTGTGCATCGTTTTGCAGTCGTCCTCACTGTATAGTGGAGCTGAGCCCAAAGCATACAATAGTTCTCTGTCTGAGGGAACAGAAAAGGACAGAGGCAGGTGAGGGCCTGTTCCCGGGCCATGCCAACTAAGAGTTGTGTCAGCCGAACCCCCTGACTCTTGGCTGGGGGTGTCTGATGTCACTTGCAACAAAGTCGAAGATCCATTCAAAGACCGCTGGGTTGCTGGTCACGACACGACCGCTAGCTGACACTGGGAGCTCAGGCCTCTTGAAATGACCTCTGCTGCCACGGCCCTTTACTCTGCTGTGACCTCTGCTTGTGCCAGAAACATTTAAACCTCTGCCACTCCCCTGTGCAGGGCCTGGCACTTCTCTATCTGACATACTCTTAGATCAAATAAATAAATAGGAAATTAAAACACCCCAAAAAAGTCAGTAATTTTCTCACTTCACCACACAACGGCTAATAAGGCCTTTTTTTCCCCCACTAATACACGCCAGAAAAGGCTTTAGATTATATAACTGCACTGCTAAACGGCAAAAATATATTTTCTTTTTCCACTAATACATGACAAAAAGGGGCTTTAGAACATATAACTGCACCGCTGGGCGGAAAATATATTTTTTTATTTTTCCACTAATACACGCCACAAATGGCTTTAGAACAGATAACTGCACCGCTATACAGCAAATATATTTTTTCTTTTCCCACTAATACAAGCCCAAAAATGTTTTAGAACATATAACTGCACTGCACAAGGGCAAATAAGACATAGAAATATTTCCTTGTAATAAACCCTGTTAGGCTGGGTTCACACGAGCGTGTCCGGATTAGGTCCGGATGAATTGCTGATGCATTCAGTGAAAACTGTGCAATTTCACAGGCAAGGCCATTCAGTTTTGCCTGCGATTGCGTTCAGTTGCTCAGTTTTTTCCGCGCGGGTGCAATGCGTTTTGATGCGTTTTTCACGCGCGTGATAAAAAACTGAAGGTTTACAAACAACATCTCCTAGCAACCATCAGTGAAAAACGCATCGCACCCGCACTTGCTTGCGGATGCAATGCTTTTTTCACGCAGCCCCATTCACTTCTATGGGGCCAGAGCTGCACGAAAAACGCAGAATATAGAACATGCTGCGATTTTCACGTGAAACTTTTTAACGCAGAACTGATGCGTGAAAAACAACGCTCATGTACACAGCCCCATAGAAATAAATGGGTCCGGATTCAGTGCGGGTGCAATGCGTTCACATCACGCATTGCACCTGCGCGGAAAACTCGCCTGTGTGAATGCAGCCTTAATTTATGTTTCAAACAGCACTTGCACCCTAATAAGAATGGTTTGCTGGAATTACAGAGCGGTATAATGGCAATTTGGATCCCCAGTCAGTGCAGCAAGGTGTCATGGGATTGTTCCTATTACCTAGGCTGTCACCTCCCTGACTGAACCCTGTTCAACATAAATGCTGTGGAATGATTCCTCCCTATCCTTTCCCTACACCTTGAATAATCTTTCCATGCACTTGAAAATCTTTTTTTTAGCACAATGATTTTTTTTCTAATACTGTCCCTAGTGCCGGTGTTCTGCCAGATCTCTATAGTTTGCCGAAAGTCTATAGCGGAAGTCACGTGGCGCGCTGCGCAAGCGCACAAGCGTACTTCCGCGAATCACTCCTGCTGGCTCCATTGCAGTAGTCCGTGCACCGCGCGTGCGCAAACTTAAGGGTATAGAGGCTTCTTAAAGTGACAGTAATCCCCATTAAAATACAGCTCCGCGCCCCCCCCCCCAGCACTCATTAATCTACATTCATTTGTGGGCTCGCTTCGCTTCGCGCGGTGGGCGAAGTACTTCAGTGGAGGCTGCAGGGATGATTTGTGGAAGCGCGCTTGTGCGCTTGCCCAGCGAACCACGTGACTTCCGCTATAGACTTTCGGCAATCTATAGAGATCTGGCAGAACACCTGCACTAAGTACACTGGTGCATGGCAGAATCTAAGATGGTTGACGCTATTCATAGGGCTGTGAGATCACAGGGCTGACTGGCTGCAGATTGGCTGCATGCATGGCATTATGGGTGATCCCACCTTCCCAAAATTCCTTGCTCCATGTCCTCACACGTGCAGCAGCCATTTTAGGAAAAAAGCGTTTCGATACCATGAAGTGCGAGGAAATTCAGCTTCGGTGCGAATCTAATTTTTCCTGAAATTCTGATTAAATTCCACTTTGTCAGCTTCGATTCGGTCATCTCTAGTGATAACTAAAGCCCTAATGTACATATTAAGAAAAAGTATCATAACTTGGGAACAAATTTTGCATATCATTTGGAAATCAGGGTCCCAGAGTCTGGAGGAAGAGTGGATTGGCACACAGTCCAAGATGGTTGAGGTCCAGTGTGAAGCTGCCATAGTCAGTTATGGTTTGGGGAGCCATGTCATATGCTGGTGTTGGTCCACTGGGTTATATCAAGTCCAAAGTTAGCGCAGCCGTCTATCAGGAAATTTTAGAGCACTTTATGCTTCTCTGTGGTGACAAGCTTTATGGAGATAGTGATTTAATTTTCCAGTAGGACTTGGCACCTGTCCACACTGCCAAAGGTACATGCATAGTACTGCAGATAAGGAGTCCAGATCAATACTTCTTTATTTTCCTACAGCCCCAGGTTCCCCCACTCTCAACACTCAAAGCTTCTCTGAAATACAGTTCAGACTGCTGTGTTGTTCTAACATAATGGAAAGCCCTCTGACAATGCATTTTAATGCAGCTCTGAGAGCTGGCGAAGAAATTGTGGGGCAGTAGGAAAATAAAAAATAGAGACCTGGACTCCATATCTTCAGTACTACTCGTGTACTACTGTAGATAATGGTCCAAAATCAGGGTTACAGATTCCCTTTAAAAAGACTTTTAAAATTATGATGCCTAGAAAAGCAGGACACAAGCGTTATTTTAATAACCCCACCCCAACCCCCCAAACTATTTTTTTCTGTTTCTGGAATATTCACTTTATTTCTACATGTTTTTCTTTTTGAAACCATTATCAGTTGTAAATGAATTCATGGCATGCTGCCCAGTAGTTAATGATATGCATTTGCACATACAAAAGACGGCCATCTCATGCAGAGGATAAAAAATAAATCATTGCTAAAATTACAAGAAAATTGCAGAACTGTGTTGGTATTGAAAGAGAAACTTAAGCTAACCAATTTTGAATGAATACATGTTCAATTTCTAAGTTACAACTTAGATTGAAATGCTCAAATAACTGAGCACCTTAAAATGATTATGCAAAATGCATTTTTGAATCTGCTATGGCTTCTGATCACAACATTTTTTTTCAACAATGTTCCAAAACCTTTACACATATACAGTAAGGCCAAGGTTCCATAACAACATATAAGTTACACTGCATACTCTCAATTTTTTTTCTGAAGGGCAAAAGTCAAAGCAAGTTGCTAATTTTTGAGACTTATCCATCATGTCTTTGAGCATCCCAATTCTTAGTCTGAGATTCTTGTCGAAGAATCTCAGACTAAGGCCTCTTGCAATACACGGTGCACCGGTCGTGTGTATTCCGAAACGGAAGCATGGAACAGAACCCCACGTAAGCACTTCGTAGTTCCGTTCTGTGCTTCCGTTCTCAAAAAAATATAACTTGTTCTATCTTTTTGCGGAACGGATGGATCGCAGACCCAATTCAAGTGAATGGGTCCGCAATCCGCATGCGGCTGCCCCACGGCCGATTGCCGTGCCGTGCAGTCTGCAATTTGCGGTCCGCAGCACAGGCCCGGCCAGAACACGGTTGTGTGCAAGACGCCAAAAGCCTCATACACACTTCAGTGTTTTGGTCAGTGATTTCTATCAGTGATTGTGAGCCAAAACCAGGTGCGGCTCTAAATATAGAACAGGAGCAGATCTTTCACTAATGCTGGGTTCAGACCTGAGCGTTTCTGAGACGCGCGTTTTTTGTCGCGCGTTTTACGTGCGTTTTTGTGCGCGTTTTTGGCAATAGTAAACGCGCGTTTTACGTTTTTTTTGCGTTTTTGTGATTGACTGCAGTGTTGTCCAATGACCAAATATCCCTGTCTATATGAAGTTTGGCCTTTCCAGCATGTTGCAAATTCATAAACGCGCGTTCGAACGCGCGTTTTCAGTGTCAAAAATGCGCAAATTACAAGCGTTGCGCATTCCCATTTGAAGTTTATGAGCCAAAACGCGCAACAAACGCCCCCAAAAAAAGCTTAAGTACTTGTTTATGCGTCGGGCGTTTTTCAGCGTTTCGAACGCGCTGTAAAACGCGAAAATGTGAACCAGTCCCAGAGGGAAGCATTGGTTTGCATCGGTTATGCGTTTTACAGCGCGTTCGAACGCGCTGTAAAACGTGCAAGTGTGAACTGAGGGTTATACCTTATGTCTGTGGAGGCTCCAATACTGGTTTTGGCTCACAATCACTGATGGAAATCAGTGAACAAAACACTGATGTGTGAATGAGACTTAGGGCTCATGCACACGACCATATTTTCTTTCTGCTTCCATTCCGTTTTTTTTTGCGGACCGTATGTAGAACCATTCACTTCAATGGGGCTGTGGAAAATACGGAAGTTACTCCGTGTGCATTCCGTTTCCATTTGTCCGCATGGCCGTTCCGCAAAAAAGTAGTGCATTTCCTATTATTGTCCGCAAATCAAACGCCCCTTTCAAGTCAATGGGTCCGCAAAAAATACAGAACGCACACAGAACACATCCATATGTCATCCGTATTTCGCAGATCTATACTGTAGAAATGCTATGCCCAGCCCATATTGCTCATGCGTTTGGTGATTAATAAGTTACTGTTTCAGTATACGATCCACAAAAAACAGATCAAATGCGGAAACCATACGGATATGTTTTGTGCAATAACGGAACGGAAGAGGACTTAAATCAGAGAAAAAAAAATTCAGATGCGGAACAACGGATCCGTGAAAAATGGAGCGCAAAACTACAACGGTCGTGTGCATGAGCCCTTAAGGAAAAGTAGCAGCAGACACTTCAATTTTAGTGAAACTTGTTTTTCGCAATGTAAGCCATGTTTAAACTTTTTGCTAAGGTGTGGCTCAAACCCAGGGATAATGTCAGTATCCAACAAACTAAGAGCTCATGCACACGACTGTTGTTTTGCAATCTGCAAATTGCGGGTCCACAAAATATGGATACCAGCCATGTGTATTCCGTATGTTGCAGAACGGAATGGCAAACCCCTATTAGAACAGTCATATCCTTGTCTGCAATGCGGACAATAATAGGGCATGTTCCATTTTTTTGCAGAGCAGCCATGAGGACATATGGACACGGAATGCATGCTAGGATCCACTGTGCTTATTAACCCTTTCTTGTGCTATAACAGCCTCCATTAGATCCAGGGATGCAGGTACCAACATGCATGCTGAGCCCACTGTGTATCTAATGGAGGCTGTTATAGCACCTGAAAGGGTTAATAAGCACGGTGGATCCTAGCATGCATGCTGCGCCTGCAATCCCTGGATTTTATGTGGCTGTCATGGCCCATAACAGGTAGGATTTAGCGTTACGACCACTCATAGAGGGGGCCTTGGCGTGGCGAGTGGCTTATTTCCTTTTAATCAAAACGTACACTAATGACCTCTTATAGCTTCTAGCATACAGGGAGGGCAGAGTGCTGTTTGCAGAGTGCTGTTGCATTTTTGTGTTTGTGTATTTTGCCATAGCTATGTGCACCTGCATACAGAGATGTGCTGACTGACCCCCTTTTGTGTTTCTGTTTAGTATATGTTGGAGGTGTGGCAGCCTCCTTTTCAGTCGTGCACACCTGACTAGTTTGTCTGCCTTAGAGGCTGGTTTTAATCAAGAGTGAGTATAAAACTGAACTTGCATTCATAGTGCCTACTAGTAGCCATCTGGCTCCAGGAAGAGTACACAGTTGGCTCAGCATGCATGTTGGTACCTGCATCCCTGGATCTAATGGAGGCTGTTATAGCACCAGAAAGGGTTAATAAGCACGGTGGATCCTAGCATGCATGCTGGGCCTGCACTCCCTGGATTTTATGTAGCTGTCATGGACCATAACAAGTAGGATTTAGCGTTACGACCACTCATAGAGGGGGCCTTGGCGTGGCGAGTGGCTTATTACCTTTTGATCAAAACGTACACTAACGACCTCTTATAGCTTCTAGCATACAGGCAGGGCAGAGTGCTCGTTGCAGAGTGCTGTTGCATTTTTGTGTTTGTGTATTTTGCCATAGCTACGTGCACCTGCATACAGGGACGTGCTGACTGACCCCCCCCCCCTTGTGTTTCTATTTAATGCAGAGACTGAAGAACATTCCCGGCACCCGACCTCTGAGAGGACGCTGTGATCAGCGCTATTAACCCCTCAGGTGGCACCTGAAGGGTTAATTGTGCGGATCACAGGATCCTCTCAGAGGTCGGGTGCCAGGAATGTGAGTCACAGAATTCTTTCCCCCACGCCGAACTGCTAAGAGCGTGGCCAGCAGGTATCGGCAGTGATATCGGGGACATTTGCAGGAGAGCAAGTACTCTGCAAATGTCCAGTGTCGGTCCCGATACCAATACTGGTATCAGTATCGGGACATCCCTACTAATAATGACCCTGTACTAGAATTCCGAGTGTTACACCACCAGATCATCGCTAACGAAGTTACTATGAATGCTTGTTAGAGATGATCTGCGCAATTCCATGTAAAGGGCCCTTTAGAAAGGGCTTTGTAACCTTTTCCGGACTGATGGATGTCAATGACTTTCTTTCTCATCTGTTTTGGATTTCTTCAAATTGGGGCATGATATGTTGCTTTTTAAGCGTTTTAGCCTACTTCATGTTGACAGACAGGTGCTATTTAAGTGATTTATTTATTCTACAGGTCTTGTAGTAATCAGATCTGGGTGTGCCTAGTGAAATTGAACTTAGTTTTCCTAAAACTGTGGTTAATCACAATTAATTCATAGGCGGGGAAAGGGTTTTTTCCCCTTAATAAGTGAAATCATTATTTAACCCCTTGTATACAGAAGGTTTTTTTCATTTTTGTGTTTTCATTTTTCTTCCCTGTCATCCCAGAGTCATAACTTTTTTTTATTTTTCTGTTCATATAGCTGTATAAGGGATTCTATTTGCAGGTTGAAGTTGTACTTTCTAATGCCTCCATTAACCACTTCAGCCCCCCTAGCTTAAACACCCTTAATGACCAGGCCACTTTTTACAATTCTGCACTACACTACTTTCACCGTTTATTGCTCCGTCATACAACTTACCACTCAAATGAATTTTACCTCCTTTTCTTCTCACTAATAGAGCTTTCTATTGGTGGTATTTCATTGCTGCTGACATTTTTACTTTTTTTGCTATTAATCAAAAATGTTAGCGGAAATTGATATATTTTTTTGTTTTTTACAAAGTCTCAAATTTCCACTAACTACAGTAGTGACAAAAAATAAAATTTTTCATGAACTCACCATACCCCTCATGGAATACCTTGGGGTGTCTTCTTTCTAAAATGGGGTCACATGTGAGGTGTTTGTACTGCCCTGGCATTTGAGGGTCTCCGCAATCATTACACGTATGGCCAGCATTAGGAGTTTCTGCTATTCTCCTTATATTGAGCATACGGGTAATGAGATTTTTTTTCCGTTCAGCTTCTGGACTTAAAAAAAAAAAAATGAACGGCACAGATTTCCTCATTCGCATCAATCAATGTGGATGAAAAAATCTCTGCCAAAAAATGTGCAAAAAAAAAAGTAGTAGGGCCCCATTCACACGTCCGCATCTATACCGCAATTCTGCGGAATAGATGCGGACCCATTCAGTGTGAATGGGGCCGGCGGTGATGCGGAGAGCACACTATGAGCTCACCGCATCAGCATTTGCGGAGCTGCGGCCGCAAACTTCCGGGTTTCGGCCCCCAAACATCCGTCCGCAGCTCCGCAAAAGATAGAGCATGTCCTATTCTTGTCCACAATTGCGGACAAGAAAAGGCATTTTCTATATAGTTCTGGCAATGTGCGGATCCGCAAAATGCGGAAAGCACATTGCCGGTGTCCGTGTTTTGCGGATCCGCGTATCCATGGATCCGCAAAACACATACGGACGTCTGAATGAGCCTTACAGGGGGTGATTAGTGACAGGGGGGTGATCAGGGGGGTGACATGGGGTGATCAGGGGTTAATCGGGGGTTAATCAGTGACCGGCGGGGGGGGGGGGGTGGATGGGGGATCTGTGTGGTGATTGGTGCACTTACAAAAGCATATCAGACGCTGTTAACAAAACAGCAAGCATATCAGACGCTGTTAACAAAACAGCGTCTGAAATGCCATTTGTTTTAACTTCTACAGCCTGCCAGCGCATGATCAGTGCTGGCAGGCTGTAGTTAAAGTTCTTCGCGACGCGATCCTGTGAATGCGCGTTCACAGGAAATCTCGCATATCGCGAGATGACGCCCCGGCGCATCCAGGAGGAACAAACCGACCACCCGCAGGACGCAATCCTGCGTACGGCGGTTGGTAAGAGGTTAATTATGGCAGTAGGAAGTGGGAAAAAAAAAATCCAAATAAGGTGGAATTGAAAAAAAATGCTTGAGTTTTATGGGTTTTGTCAATACGACGTTCTCTATGTGAAAAAAAAACTGACCTGTGCTCTTCATTCTCTGGGTCAGTACAATTACACATATGTGTAGATTATTTGTGTTTCAATACTGAGAAAATGATAAAAACTTGGAAAAAAATTGACCCCCATAATGGCATCTAAAGGCTTAAATGCCTGCAACTGCCATTATTGCTGGTCTCAGAAGCAGAGACCTGACAGCTATGGCACCCACCGCTTGTGAGAGCAGGCGCCATGTTTAAAGACGTGTATGGCATTGGGAGCTAAAAATGTGCAAAAAACAAAATAAATCTGTAAAGGGGCATATACTTTTTCACAACACTGTACTATTACCCTATAGTCATATGCCTTGACAGCATAAGTACCTTACTTAAAGCGAACCTGTCACCTGGAATTCACATTATAAACCAATAAAAGTACCTTATAGCTGATGACCAGTGTGTTGTCCTCATGTTTTTTTCCTCTTTTCTGCACCTATAATTCATGAAAAAAACGTCTTTTAAACTGCTCTTTTTCTACAGACAAAGTCATGATAGAAGTCAAGGAGGCAGACACTCCTTGACTCCAGGATGTGCCTCCCCCGCCCTAACCCCGCCTCTCAGCAGTTTAATTGACACTCGGCTCCCTGGCCGGGACCGCGCTGTACAGGCGGCGCATGTGCCGTCGCCCTCCTTTGCAGCGCGGAGTCAAGCGCGATCCTTTCGCTTATGGACGCATGGAGAGTGAGGATCCGGGCCCGCGCGCGTGAGCGACAGAAGACTGGCCGGCGTCGGGGGACGGCGCATGTGCGAATAAGCGAAAGGATCGCGCTGCAAAGGAGGGCGACGGCACATGCGCCGCCTGTACAAGCGCGGTCCCGGCCAGGGAGCCGAGTGTCAATTAAACTGCTGAGAGGCGGGGTTAGGGCGGGGGAGGCACATCCTGGAGTCAAGGAGTGTCTGCCTCCTTGACTTCTATCATGACTTTGTCTGTAGAAAAAGAGCAGTTTAAAAGACGTTTTTTTCATGAATTATAGGTGCAGAAAAGAGGAAAAAAACATGAGGACAACACACTGGTCATCAGCTATAAGGTACTTTTATTGGTTTATAATGTGAATTCCAGGTGACAGGTTCGCTTTAAGTAGCTGTTGTGGTCATTTTTCCAATATAGTTTACTGGCAAACATGAAATCTAAATTAAATCAATACTTTACGTACTGAAAAACAACAAAATTTACTGCAGAAATTAACTACTGCAATTTTAAGCAAACCATTTTTAAATAAATGGGAACATGTCTGAACTGTTTTGCTGCAAAGCAGTAGAGAATTACACTTCAGTTACATCTGCAAATCACATAGTAAACATTTGAACAAACTGGTACAAGGCAAGTTGATCATTTATATTAGGAAAAAAATGTTCCCTGTATATACTGCAATTTGACAGGGGCTGTGAGTATATTTATAGCTGTAGCAAATGTATGAAGTCAGATTTAAAGCTTGTACAGTAGATGAACAGGAATTCTTGATGTTAGTCATAATATGCTGCAGAAAATAGCTGCTTCTGTTTCCTTTTCAAGTGCAAATGAAGATTACTTGGGGTGCAAAAAATGATGTATTGGAGGAGGATGAAAAAGTGTGCATGCTTTTCTTTCACAACATGTAAGTGGTAAACTGTGAACTTTGCAATGTGGGGCATTAACCAGAGCATAATGACTATGACTTAATTCTCCTCAAGGTTTACTCCCTTTAAAAAAATATAAACATTTTTTTTAAACTTTGAAAAAATAAAACTTTTTTTTGCATTGTTATTTTCTGACACCCATCATGTTTTAAGTCTACACATGAAAATCTATCTATAGAGCCATCTGAGAGCTTGTTTGTTTTTGTTTTTTGTGTGGGGAACTATAATTTTTACTGGTACCATTTTTGGGTATGTACAACATTCTGATCTCTTTTTATTCCATTTTTGGGGAGGTCAAGAGGACTAACAAATGGGGAATCATGGATTTTTATTTGTTTTCCATTACGACGTTCACAGCACAGAAAAAAAAATGTTGATATTTTAAAAGGTAGGATAAGCAGTGATGCCTGTTATGTTTATTTTTTTATTGATTATATTTATGTGTAAAATTGGGAAAGGTGTGATTTGATTTTTTTTTATATGTTGGTGCTTCTTTAAAAAAACTTCTATACACTGTACCTTTTATTTCCCATAGGGGACTTGAACATGCGATCTTCTGATCATTTGTCCCATAGACTACAATAGAATCTGTGGGATTCTGACAGACTGCCTGAGAAGCTATGCCCTAGCTACTGAGACGTAGTGATGTCCCGAACTATTCGCCGGCGAACGGTTCCCGGCAAACATAGCTTGTCACCGCAGTGGGCGAACATATGCGATGTTCGTGTTCGTCCCTATACTTTATCATTGAGCAAACTTTGACCCTGTACCTCACAGTCAGCATACACATTCCAGCCAATCAGCATACCCTCCCTCCCAGACCCTCCCACTTCCTATCAAAAAGCAAGGACGGCATCCATCTTAGATTAATTCTGAAGCTGCAGTGTTAGTAGTTGTAATCGCAATGCAATTAACCACCTCCCGAACGCCTAACGCAGGGATGCGTCCTGCGAGCGGCTGGGATGTTCCTCCTTGACGCATCGGAGCTTCATCTCGCGAGACGCGAGATGACGCGCTGATGCCGCTCGCGCTTGCGCAGTCCGCGGTGGTAAAAGTTTTAGAAGGAGTTGTGGTAAAAGTTTTAGAAGGAGTTGGTCATCAGCCTGCCAGCCAATGATCAGCGCTGGCAGGCTGATGACTTTTAAAAAATCGAATGAAAAGCCATCTAACACATTATATTTATAAATATAATGTGTTAAATGGCTTCTGTGCTCTCTGCTGGGTCCTTTTCGTCGGTTGGTCCCAGCAGAGAGCACATGTGACAGTGAGTACACCAAGCACACACACAATTAGCCCCAGATCACCCACCCATCACCCCAATTAACCCCTTGATCACCCCTGTCAATCACTAGTGAAAGGGGAAAAAAGTGATCAGTGTAAACTGTCTCTTTTTTTTTTCACTAGTATTGACTGTTAGGTTCAGTTTTTAGGCCCCTTTAGGTAGTCAGTTAGCGCCCACCGCACTGCATTCGCTGATTAGCGTAGCGCTAATCAGCATTGGTACTTTATAGTATCTGTAAGTGATCAGAACTGATCACAGTCAGATCTATAATAGTATTAGTGTCCCCTTAGTCACCCTCCACCCAAAACGCAGTGTTTGCCTGATCAGGTCTGATCGGTCTCCCACACGTGCGTTCACCCACACCTGCCACGCAGCAGTGACAACATTTTCTATTTATTTTTTATCACTGCACAATCACTACACAAGCGCTGCGGCGATAAAAAAAATCAGTTTTGATATTTTTTATCAATCGCAGCGGCTTCCTGTACTTAGCTAGCCTCCCATTTGTAAGACAGGCTTGATTTTTTTCTTGGGTAGTCTCAGGGAATACCCCCTAAATTTAGTTGTGCAAATGGCAAGGAAGGGGTATTCTTCTGAAAAGGCCTACAGGCTTCTGACCCAGTCCGATGAGGAATGGGAACCCTCATCTAACGAATCCAGCGGGTCAGAATACGAACCTGTAGAAAGCAGTGGCAGTCTGACCCAAAGTTCGGACGATGAGTTTGAGGTCCCTGATACCACCAGGCGTACCCGGCCCCGTGTTGCTAGACCACAGGTTGCGCAGGATCTGCTTCAAGGGCAGCAGAGTGGGGCTGGAGCTGTCGGATTACGTGGTGAGGCATACACCAGAAGCGCAGCCCATCCTGGACCTAGTACCAGCACTGCCGTAGAACATGGTGAAGTGGCCAGCACCAGAAGGGCAGTTGAAGCTGGTACGGTGGCATGTGCAGTGGTTCCCCCGTCGCAGCCACCACACAGACAGGTCCATAGAGCCCCTAGAATCCCTGAGGTGCTGGCAAACCCTGATTGGCAATCCCCATCTTCGGCCACACCAGTAGTTCCCTCTTTCACCGCCCAGGCAGGAGTTCAGGTTGAGACAGCTCAGATCGGATCGGCACTGGGGTTTTTTGAGCTGTTCTTCACTGTGGAGCTCTTTGATCCAGTCGTGGCAGAAACAAACCGATATGCCACTCAATTTATAACTGCCAACCCGGGAAGCTTTTATGCCCAGTCTTTCCGGTGTAAACCTGTCCAAGTTTCCGAAATTATAACTTTTCTGGGCCTTCTCCTCAACATGGGCCTGACAAAAAAGCATGAATTGCAGTCATATTGGGCCACGAACACAATTCATCACATGCCCATGTACTCTGCTGCCATGTCCAGGACACGATTGGAGACCATCCTGCGTTTCCTGCACTTTAGTGACAACAGCACCTCTTGTCCCAGAGGCCACCCAGCTTTTGACCGGCTCCACAAAATTCGGACTCTCATAGACCACTTTAACACCAAGTTTGCAGATTTGTATACCCCTGAGCAAAACATTTGTATAGACGAGTCCCTGATACATTTTACCGGACGCCTTGGCTTCAAACAATACATCCCAAGTAAGTGCGCCCGGTATGGGGTTAAATTGTATAAGCTCTGTGAAAGGGCCACAGGCTATACGTACAAATTTCACGTCTATAAGGGTAAATATCAGACCCTGGAGCCAGTCGGTTGCCCTGGCTACCTGGGGAGCAGTGGGAAGACAGTCTGGGACTTGGTGTCACCCTTATTTGGCAAGGGGTACCAACTTTATGTGGACAATTTCTACACAAGTGTGCCCCTCTTCAGGCATTTGTTCCTAGAACAGATTGACTGCTGTGGCACCGCGCAACCTAGTCGCCGGGGCTTCCCCAAAGGGCTCGTTACCACCCATCTTGCAAGGGGGGAGAGGGCTGCCTTGTGTAACGAAGAACTGCTCGCGGTGAAATGGAGAGACAAGCGTGACATTTACATGCTCTCCTCCATTCACGCAGACACGACAATACAAATTGAACGGGCAACCAGTGTCATTGAAAAGCCCCTCTCGGTCCACGACTATATGCTCATGGGAGGGGTGGACTTCAATGACCAGATGTTGGCTCCTTATTTACTCTCCCGCAGGACCAGACGCTGGTATAAGAAGGTGTCTGTATACCTAATTCAATTGGCTATGTATAATAGTTTTGTTCTCTACAGTAAGGCTGGGAGAACAGGATCCTTCCTCAAATTTCAGGAAGAGATCATTGAGAACCTCCTGTATCCATGAGGTTCTGTGGCCCCAACCACCAGTCTAGTGAGCCGTCTATAGTGATGTCGCGAACATAAAATTTTCAGTTCGCGAACAGCGAACGCGAACTTCCGCAAGTGTTCGCGAACGGGCGAACCGGGTGAAACGCCATAGACTTCAATTGGCAGGCGAATTTTAAAACCCACAGGGACTCTTTCTGGCCACAATAGTGATGAGAAAGTTGTTTCAAGGGGTCTAACACCTGGACTGTGGCATGCCGGAGGGGGATCTATGGCAAAACTCCCATGGAAAATTACGTAGTGGACGCAGAGTCGGGTTTTAATCCATAAAGGGCATAAATCAACTAACATTCCTAAATTGTTTTTCTTGTTGGAGCAGGCGGTCGAACATTAGGAGTGTTGAATTCCAACGTGTCGGGCTGTCGCATATCAAGCGCCTCACTGGCATGTTGTTTTGCCGCTGAATATCGGAAAAGTGCGCCATGGCCGTGTAGGAACGCCTGAAATGGCCACACACCTTCCTGGCCTGCTTGAGGACTTCCTGTAAGCCTGGGTACTTAGACACAAAACGTTGTACGATGAGATTCAACACATGTGCCATGCACGGCACATGTGACAACTTGCCCAAATTTAATGCCGCCAACAGATTGCTTCCATTGTCACACACCACTTTGCCGATCTCCAGTTGGTGCGGGGTCAGCCACTGATCCACCTGTGCGTTCAGGGCGGACAGGAGTGCTGGTCCTGTGTGGCTCTCTGCTTTCAGGCAAGTCAACCCCAAGATAGCGTGACACTGTCGTATCCGGGATGTGGAATAGCCCCTGGGGAGCTGGGGGGAATCAGTTGATGTGCAGCCAGACGCCGCAGCAGAAGAGGACTCAGCCGAGGAGGATATTGAAGAGGATGGAGTAGGAGTAGAGGAGGTGGCAGTAGGTCTGCCTGCAAGTCGTGGTGGTGTCACCAACTCCGCTGCGGAGCCACGCATTCCATGCTTGTCAGCCGTCAGCAGGTTGACCCAATGCGCAGTATACGTGATATACCTGCCCTGACCGTGCTTTGCAGACCAGGTATAAGTGGTCATATGGACCCTTGCCCCAACACTGTATGCCAGAGATGCCATGACTTCCTTTTCAATGACATGGTAGAGGTTTGGGATTGCCTTTTTTGAAAAAAAAATTTGTCCGCTTCCACTGTGGTGTCCCAATAGCGACAAATTTTTTGAAGGCCTCAGACTCCACCAGCTGGTATGGTAAAAGCTGGCGGGCTAAGAGTTCCGTTAAGCCATCTGTCAGTCGCCGGGCAAGGGGGTGACTTTGTGACATTGGCTTCTTATGCTCAAACATGTCCTTGACAGACACCTGACTGTGGGCAGATGAGCAGGAACTGCTGAAGGTGAGAGATGGAGTGGCGGGTGGTTGAGAGGGGGCAGGGAGGACAGCAGTGGTTGACGTGGCTGAAGATGCTGGACCAGGAGGAGCATGGTGGCTTTGAGTTTGTGTGCTGCTTGTACTCATGTGTTGATCCCATAGGCGTTTGTGATGTGAGATCATGTGCCTTCGCAAAGCAGTTGTACCAAGGTGGGTGTTGGACTTCCCACGACTCAGTTTCTTTTGGCACAGGTTGCAAATGGCATTGCTTTTATCAGAGGCAGACACACAAAAAAATGCCACACTGCTGAGCTTTGCAATGACGGCATTCTAGTGGTGGCAACAGCATGCGTTGACTGGCGTGCTGTCTGGCTGACCCCAGGTGCCGATACATGCTGTCTGACTGTGCCACTAACTCCTTGCGACGACCTCCCCCTGCTTCCAACTTGTCTCCTCATTCTCTCTGTCTCCCCTTCAGAACTTTCCCCCTCTTCTTCTCTTCGAGCAGGCACCCACGTGGCATCCTTGGACACATCGTCATCATCAACCGCTTCACTTGTATCTGACACCTCAGCAAAGGAAGCAGCAGCGGGTACAACATCATCATCATCATCATCACACTGTACGTCCATGTGTGCAATCCTGCCTGACAGAGACATATCCCCGTAATCTACATCATCTGGCAATAATGGTCACTAATTGCATCCAACTGATGTGTAAATAACTCCTCTGACGGATCAAGTGAAGCGGCTGTGGTGGCTGTGGTGGTAGTGGCGACGGGCGGGTGCGTGGTAACTTGAGAGCAGGTGACCGAAGCTGAGCTGGAGGAGGATGTTGCGTCAAGGTTCTTAGCGGAAGCTGTTGAAGATTGGGTGTCCTGTCTAAGCCAGTCAACTACGTCCTCTGAATTTTTCGGGTTCAAGGTACGTGGCCTCTGAAAACTGGGCATTATTCCAGGGACAGTGGAAATCACAGCACCACGACCACGACGGCCCCTGCGTGGGGGCCTGCCTCTGCCTGTCATTTTTTTTTTAGATAAGTGGTACTACGCGTGCTAGGTACTGTGCCACCCGGTATGAGTGGTTGGCACTGGCAGTGGGCACACTACAGTCAGTGGAAGCGGGCCTGACACACACTGGCAGCAGGCAAGCGACTGAATTTAGACTACTGTCTAAAAATTAAATGCCTTATTTACCGGCAAGCTACTGTGCCACCCGGTATCAGTGGTTGGCACTGGCAGTGGGCACACTACAGTCAGTGGAAGAGGGCCCGACACGCACTGGCAGCAGGCAAGCAACTGAATTTAGACTACTGTCTAAAAATTAAATGCCTTATTTATCGGCAAGCTACTGTGCCACCCGGTATGAGTGGTTGGCACTGGCAGTGGGCACACTACAGTCAGTGGAAGCGGGCCTGACACACACTGACAGCAGGCAAGCAACTGAATTTAGACTACTGTCTAAAAATTAAATGCCTTATTTATCGGCAAGCTACTGTGCCACCCGGTATCAGTGGTTGGCACTGGCAGTGGGCACACTACTGTCAGTAGAAGCGGGCCTGACACACACTGGCAGCAGGCAAGCAACTGAATTTAGACTACTGTCTAAAAATGAAATGCCTTATTTATCGGCAAGCTACTGTGCCACCCGGTATGAGTGGTTGGCACTGGCAGTGGGCCCACTACAGTCAGTGGAAGAGGGCCTGACACACACTGGAAGCAGGCAAGCAACTGAATTTAGACTACTGTCTAAAAATTAAATGCCTTATTTATCGGCAAGCTACTGTGCCACCCGGTATCAGTGGTTGGCACTGGCAGTGGGCACACTACAGTCAGTGGAAGAGGGCCTGACACACACTGGCAGCAGGCAAGCAACTGAATTTAGACTACTGTCTAAAAATTAAATGCCTTATTTATCGGCAAGCTACTGTGCCACCCGGTATGAGTGGTTGGCACTGGCAGTGGGCACACTACAGTCAGTGGAAGCGGGCCTGACACACACTGGCAGCAGGCAAGCGACTGAATTTAGACTACTGTCTAAAAATTAAATGCCTTATTTATCGGCAAGCTACTGTGCCACCCGGTATGAGTGGTTGGCACTGGCAGTGGGCACACTACAGTCAGTGGAAGCGGGCCTGACACACACTGGCAGCAGGCAAGCGACTGAATTTAGACTACTGTCTAAAAATTAAATGCCTTATTTATCGGCAAGCTACTGTGCCACCCGGTATCAGTGGTTGGCACTGGCAGTGGGCACACTACAGTCAGTGGAAGTGGGCCGGACACACACTAGCAGCAGGCAAGCAACTGAAATTACACTAAAGTGTAAAAATTAAATGCCTTTTTTGATGCAAAGTACTGTGCCACACGGGATGACAGGGGTGGGCACTGGCAGTGGGCACACTACAGTCAGTTGAAGTCGGCCTGACACACACTAGCAGCAGGCAAGCAGCTGAAATTACACTAAAGTGTAAAAATTAAATGCCTTTTTATGCAAAGTCCTGTGCCAGCCGGTATGAGTGGTGGGCACTGGCAGTGGGCACACTACAGTCAGTGGAAGTCAGCCTGACACACACTGGCAGGCAACTAACCTTAGATTAAAGTGTAAAAATTAAGTGCCTTTTTTATGCAAAGTCCTGTGCCACACGGGATGACAGGGGTGGGCACTGGCAGTGGGCACACTACAGTCAGTTGAAGTCGGCCTGACACACACTAGCAGCAGGCAAGCAGCTGAAATTACACTAAAGTGTAAAAATTAAATGCTTTTTTAATGCAAAGTCCTGTGCCAGCCGGTATGAGTGGTGGGCACTGGCAGTGGGCACACTACAGTCAGTGGAAGTCAGCCTGACACACACTGGCAGGCAACTAACCTTAGATTAAAGTGCAAAAATGAAATGCCTTTTTTTGATGCAAAGTCCTGTGCCACACGGAATGACAGGGGTGGGCACTGGCAGTGGGCACACTACAGTCTGTGGGCCTGCAGCTCCTCACACACAGGCAGGCCAGGCAACTGCAATATGTATATAAAGGAAAAAAAAAGCAGACTAATGTTGCAGCCCTAAAAGGGCTTTTGGGGTGCTGTCAGGACGCTGTCCTTACAGCAGAGATCAGATGAGTCTTTCAGGACTGGAGTGGACACTGAATTCACTAGCCTAGCTATCGATTTCCCAATTAAATCAGCAGCAACTACACTCTCCCTCCTCTCACTAAGACTGCAGCTTCAGAATGAATCTAAAATGGATGCTGTGCAGGAGGTGGGAGGGTCTGGGAGGGAGGGTATGCTGCTGATTGGCTGGAATGTGTCTGCTGACTGTGAGGTACAGGGTCAAAGTTTGCTCAATGATGATGTATAGGGGGCGGACCGAACATCGCATATGTTCGCCCGGCAGAGGCGAACGCAAACAAGCTATGTTCGCCGGGAACTGTTCGCCGGCGGATAGTTCGGGCCATCTCTAGCCGTCTACACGAGTGAAATTTTCCCAATGTCGTTGCTGGTACCTCAACCCAACCGTCTCCCCGAAAAAGATGTTGTGTCTGTAGCAGGAGTAGAATAAGGTGTGACACCCGCTATTTCTGTCCTGACTGCCCTGACCACCCTGCCCTATGCTTAGTGGAGTGTTTCCGGAATTACCCCACTCAGGTACACTTAGGGACATAGGGACCGCAGGACACAGGTAGGTTTTACACAAGGGTCTCCCAGGATACTAGGTTTTGAGAGACCCTAACACACAGGGGTGCTGGTGTGCTACTGCAGATATGTGAAACTGTAAAAACCTCTCCTTTCACTTGGGATAAAGTGCATAATGTACTTCGCACCATCTCTATGCAATTTACACTTTACACATTGTCCCATAGGAAAGGAGAAGTTTCTGCTAGGAAAGTAAAGAGTGAAAAGTAAAAAAAAAAAAAATTGAACATCTAGCAAGAAAAAGAAATCGTGAGTTAGTTTAGGTTTTAAAAGTTTTATGATGTTTAGGTTTTATAAAGTTTGTAACATTCAAATTTATGAGCCTGCTGCTTGTTTTTTCTTCATTTATTTTTTTTACTAACCACCCTTTACTTTCAAGCTGGACCAACCGACAAAAACGCTGCAGCACTGATGTGCATTCTGAGAGAAGCATTGTGCTGCTGTCAGATTACATGTGAAGTCGGTGTATGCGGCGCTGCAGGACGAGATTTCTCCTCTGCAGTACAGGTACGTTTGCCCAGGCATATGAGCTGAGGAGAGGTGTTGGAGTTCATATGCTTTGGCAAACACTTTGTATCAAAAATCTGGCAAAGATGTCTTCCTCCACAACGATCGATTGATCGATGTGAATGGAGAAATCACGTTTGCCAGAACATAGGAGCTGAAGTGGGTATGGATGTTTGGGCGGAGCCCCTATGTCCTGGCAATCGCCAGGCCCCTCTTTTTTTTTCTTGCATATTTTTTTATGTGAATGAAGAAATCTGTGCCGTTCATGTTTTCTTTTAGCCCAGAGACTGAACGAAAAAAAAATCTTATTACCCATATGCTCAATATAAGGAGAATAGCAGAAACTCCTAATGCTGGCCATACATGTAATGATTGCGGAGACCCTCAAATGCCAGGGCAGTACAAACACCTCACATGTGACCCAATTTTGGAAAGAAGACACCCCAAGGTATTTGCTGAGGGGCATATTGAGTCCATGAATGATAGAACTTTTTGTCACCAGTTAGCGGAAAGAGAGACTTTGTGAGGAAAAAAAAAAAGTCAATTTCCGCTAACTTGTGCCAAAAAAAAAATCTTCCATGAACTCGCCATGCCCCTCACGGAATACCTTGGGGTGTTTTCTCTCCAAAATGGGGTCACATGTGGGGTATTTATACTGCCCTGGCATTTTAGGGGCCCTAAAGTCTGGAATCCAAATGCCTAAAAATGCCCTCCTCAAAGGTACTCATTGGAATTAGGGCCCCTTTGCGCATCTTGGCTGCAAAAAAGTGTCACTCATGTGGTACTCAGGAGAAGTAGGGCATTGTGTTTTGGGGTGTATTTTTACATATACCTATGCTGGATGAGAGAAATATCTCTTATACAAATAACTTTGTATAAAAAAATGGAAATGGTTGTCATTTACAGAGATATTTTTCACACACAGTATGGTTATATGTAAAAATACACCCCAAAACACATTGCTCTACTTCTCCTGAGTATGGCAATACCACAAGAGTGCCCTAATTCCAATGTGTACCTTTAGGATTTCACAGGGCATTTTTACGCATTTGGATTCCAGACTTCTTCTCAAGCTTTAGAGACCCCTAAAATGCCAGGATAGTATAAATACCCCACAAGTGACCCCATTTTAGAAAGAAAACACCCCAAGATATTCCGTGAGGGGTATGGTGAGTTCATGTAAAATTTTATTTTTTGTCACAAGTTAGTGGAATATGAGACTTTGTAAGAAAAAAAGTAAATTCCATTTCCGCTAACTTGTGACAAAAAATAAAAACTTCCATGAACTCACTATGCCCATCAGCGAATACCTTAGGGTGTCTAATTTCCGAAATGGGGTCATTTGTGGGGTGTTTCTACTGTCTGGGCATTGTAGTACCTCAGGAAACATGACAGGTACTCAGAAAGTCAAAGTACGGAAATTCACTTTTTTGCACCATAGTTTGTAAACACTATAACGTTTACTCAAACCAATAAATATACACTTATTGGATTTTTTTTATCAAAGACATGTAGAACAATAAATTTAGAGAAAAATTTATATAGAAATGTAGTTTTATTTGAAAAATTTTGCAACAGAAAGTGAAAAATGTCATTTTTTTGCAAAAATTTCGGTCATTTTTGATTAATATAAAAAAAAGTTAAAATGTCAGCAGCAAAGAAAAACCACCAAATGAAAGCTCTATTAGTGAGAAGAAAGGGAGGTAAAATTCATTTTGGTGGTACGTTGTATGACCGAGCAATAAACCGTGAAATTAGTGTAGTGCAGAATTGTAAAAAGTGGTCTGGTCATTAAGGGTGTTTAAGCTAGGTGGACTGAGGTGGTTAATATAACCTGTATTAATCACATTGCGAAATCAACTTAGAGCTGAGTTCCTAATGGTTGTATTTGTAGAATATAACGAATATCACGAATATAGCACTATATTCTCAATGTTCATTATATTCTAGCAACAACCATTAGGAACTCAGCTCAAGTTGAATTCACAATGCGAACATATACTCGCATTGCGAATTCAACTTAGAGCGGAGGTTCCTAATGGTTGTATTGCTAGAATTGATGAAGATAACGAATATCACAAATATAGCACTATATTCTCAATCTTTGTTATATTCTAGCAAGCCAACCATTAGGAACCCAGCTCTAAGTTGAATTTGCAATGCAATTAATGCAGGTTATATTAATCGCATTGCGAATTCAACTTAGAGCTGGGTTCCTAATGGCTGTATTGCTAGAATATAACGAAGATTGAGAATATAGCACTATATTCTCAATCTTTGTTATATTCTAGCAATACAACCATTAAGAACCCAGCTCTAAGTTGAACTTGCAATGCGATTAATGCAGGTTATATTAATCGCATTGCGAATTCAACTTACCACACTATGTGTCAAATACGTAAGTTCCATGGAAGTTTTGCCATGGATCCCCCTCCGGCATGCCACAATCCAGGTGTTAGTCCCCTTGAACCAACTTTTCCATCACTATTGTGGCCAGAAAGGGTTCCTGTGGGTTTTAAAATTCGCCTGTCTATTGAAGTCAATGGCTGTTCGCCTGTTTCGCCCGTTTGCGAACATTTGCAGAAGTTTTATGGAAATTTTATGTTCGCGGCATCTCTAATGAGACGTGACATGTATGCTTGATGTCACAAATGCAAACGGGTTAAAGCATTGCTGCTGAGCCATAATGGATCTCATGTACTACTGTTCAAGTACTCTGCCATGTGTCATCATGGAGATAGATGACTTGCCACAATTTGACATACTATTATGTCATGGTGATCGGACGGGCACCGAAACGGTGCATGCCCGATCATTGCAGGGGCACAGCAATCACTGATAGCCAGATCCCTGCTTTATCTGCCAGCATCATTGCAAAAGCCGATGTTGGCAGATTAACCCCTTCTATGTCGCGGTCAGTGCTGAACTCAGCATAGGAAGGGGTTTGCAGTCAGAGAGGGAGCCCATCGGGTCCCCGCTCTGCGATGACGGGGACCTGATGGGTGAGAAGGCAGCCCAATGCCTTGCATAGGCTGCTCAATGCCTTGCTAGGCATCGGGACCTGCCTTTTACAGAAGCCTATGAGATCCAGCCCCCGGCTGGCTCTCCTAGGCAACCTGTTAGTGTATTACTTAGTGTCATACCCTAACAGGCAATGCATTGCAATACAGATGTATTGTAATGCATTGCAGAGGGGATCAGACCCCGAAAAGTTAAAGTCCCAGTGTAAGAAAGAAAAAAAGTTTAAAAAAAGTAAAAGAAATAGTGTTTTTAATAATAAAAAATAAAGTTTCAAGTGAAAAAACAAACGCACATTCCCCTGATTTTATAATAAAAAATAGAAAGAAGAAATATAAGGTATCAACAAATAAAAAGAAAATATTCAGGCGGCACTCACCAATTGGTGCAAGCAGACTTATTTTTTAATCCTTAGTAGAGCTGTCGCGAACATAAAATTTTCCGTTCGCGAGCGGCGAATGCGAACTTCCACAAGTGTTCATGAACCCGCGAACCTTGCGAACCGCCATAGACTTCAATAGCCAGGCGAATTTTAAAACTCACAGGGACTCTTTCTGGCCACAATAGTGATGGAAAAGTTGTTTCAAGGGGACTAACACCCGGACTGTGGCATGCCGGAGGGGGATCCATGGCAAAACTCTAATGGAAAATTACGTAGTTGACGCAGAGTCGGGTTTTAATCCATAAAGGGCATACATCACCTAACATTCCTAAATTGTTTGGAATAACGTGCTTTAAAACATCCAGTGTGAGTATACGATCAGGTATGATGTTGAATCGATCAGGTAGCGTAAGGGTTATGCCCGATTCACAGTGACAGACCAAACTCTGACAGACCAAACTCCCCGTTTAATGCAACGCAAACAACCACAACAGTCCATTTGCACAACCGCAAACTGCGCATTTGCACAAGGTTGGATACCAAGCTAGCCATGTCCCGTTCCTTGTCCTTACTGACGTCATTGAAGGTCTCTTCCTCCACCCAGCCACGTACAACACCAAGGGTCCCCGAAAGGTGACAACACGCACCCTGGGACACTTGCTGTGGTTGGTCTTCCACTTCCTCAAAGCCACCTTCCTCCTCTGACTCCTTTTCTTCAGACTCCTCTCTCTGCATTGCCGCAGGTCCAGCAATCGACGACGACAAGGCTGCTTCTGGTGGTGATGGTGACCACAACTCTTCCTCTTCATGCTCATCTACGGCCTGATCCAGCACTCTTCGCAGGGCACGCTCCAGAAAAAACGCATATAGGATGAGGTCGATGATGTTGCCTTGGGTTTGACTGCCCAGGTTTGTCACCTCTGCAAAAGTGCGCATGAGCCTACAGCCATTGTGCATGAGCATTCAGTAACGCAGCCAAAAAATACCCAGCTCTGCAGAGGCTGTCCTCTTTTTTTTTAATTAAAAAAATCTGTTCTTACCAGTTTAATCTCTGTTTTGTCCCCTATCAGGGGCCAGTGTATGGAATATATTTTAGGAACCGGGAGATGGAAAAAGATGGTTGGTCGGTCCTCTTCCTTCCAATTTGGGGCACTGCGCGTGTGCCGTGCAATGTACTGTGCCACCCTATATGAGTGGTGTGTTAAGTAGTACTATTCCTATCAGTTTAATCCCTGTTACGTCCCCTATCGTGGGACGTGTATCGAATAAATTTTAGGTACTTGGGAGATGGAAAAAGATCATTGGTCCATCTTCTTACTTCCAATTTGGGGCACTGCACGTGCGCCACCCAATGTACTGTGCGACCAATACAAATAGTGTAAACTACTATTCTTACCATTTTAATCTTTGTCAGGGGATGTGTATTGAATTGAATCCTTGCATGGCTAGATAGAGAAAAAAGCTTGCTCTGTCCGCTTCCTTCTAATTTTGGGCACTTGCAATTGAATTTTCCACCAATGCAACTAGTGTCAACTAAGTACTATTCCTATCAGTTTAATCTCTGTTTTGTCCCTTATCAGGACCAGGGCTGGTATAGTGAATAGATTTTTGGAACCTGGAGACGGAAAAAGACCCATGCTCGGTCCGCTTCGTTTGAATATTAGGTCACTGGGCGTGCGCCATGCAATGTACTGTGACACCCAATATGAATGGTGGGCAGTGGGCAAAGTACAGTCTGTGGGCCTGACACACACTGGCAGGCAACTGCAATTATATTAAAGGGTAAAAATTAAATTACTTTTCATCTGCAAGGTACTGTGCCACCCGATATGAGTGGTGGGCACTGGCAGTGAGCACAGTACAGTCTGAGGGCCTGACACACACTGGCAGGCAACTGCAATTATATTAAAGGGTAAAAATTAAATGACAATTTTATCTGCAAGGTACTGTGCCACCCGATATGAGTGGTGGGCACTGGCAGTGGGCACAGTAGAGTCAGTGGGCCTGACACACACTGGCAGGCAACTGAAATTATATTAAAGGGTAAAAATTTAATGACTTTTTTATCTGCAAGGTACTGTGCCACCCGATATGAGTGGTGGGCACTGGCAGTAGGCACAGTACAGTCTGTGGGCCTGACACTCACTGGCAGGCAACTGCAATTATATTCAAGGGTAAAAATTAAATTACTTTTTTATCTGCAAGGTACTGTGCCACCCTATATGAGTGGTGTGCTCACAGTACAGTCTGTGGGCCTGTGACCTCTCACACACGGGCAGGCAACTGCAATATATATATATATATATATATATATATATATATATATATATAAAAAGCAGACTGATGTACCAGCCCTAAAAAGAGCTTTTTGGGGTGCTGTCAGGACGCTGTCCTTAAAGCAGATGGCCCCTTTCACACGAGCGAGTTTTCCGCGGGGGTGCAATGCGTAACGTGAACTCATAGCATCCGCACTGAATCCTGACCCATTAATTTCAATGGTTCTGTGTACATGAGAGTTTTTCTTCACGCATCACTTGTGCGCTGCGTGAAAATCGCAGCATGTTCTATATTCTGCGTTTTTCACGCAGCCCTAGCCCCATAGAAGTGAATGGGGCTGCGTGAAAAAAGCATTGCATCCGCAAGCAAGGAGATGTTGTTTGTAAACCTTCCGTTTTTTTTCACGCGCGTGAAAAACACATCAAAACGCATTGCACCCGCGCAGAAAAAACTGAACAACTGAAAGCAATCGCAGGCAAAACTGAATGGCTTTGCCTGTGAAATCGCACAGTTTTCACTGAACGCATCCGCAACTCATCTGGACCTAAGGCCCCATTCACACATCCGCAATTTTTGTCCTCATCTATTCCGCAATTCTGCGGAATGGATGCGGACCCATTCATTGTGAATGGGGCTGGACGTAATGCGGAGAGCACTCTATGTGCTCGCCGCTTTCGCATTTGCGGAGCCGCGGCCCGAACTTCCGGGTTTTGGCCCCGAAACATCCAGCCGCGGCTCCGCAAAAGATAGAGCATGTCCTATTGTTGTCGGCAGCCTGCGGACAAGAATAGGCATCTCTATGGGGAGTGTCGGCATGGTGTGTTGCAGATCCGCAATTTGCGGATCCGCAACATACTACAGACGTGTGAATGGGGCCTAATCCGGATATGCTCGTGTGAAAGAGGCTGATGAGTCTTTGAGGACTGGAGTGGACACAGAACACTGGCCTAGCTAACGCTTTCCCTATTAATTCAGCAGCAGCAGCAGCACTCTCCCTGCTCTAACTAACACTGCAGCTTCAGAATGAATCTAAGATGGATGCTGTCCTTGCTTTTTGATAGGAGGTGGGAGGGTCTGGGAGGAAGGGTATACTGATTGGTTGGAATGTGTCTGCTGACTGTGAGGTACAGGGTTAAAGTTTGCTCAAGGACGTATAGGGGGCGAACCGAACATCGCATATGTTCGCCCGCCGTGGCAAATGCAAACATGCGATGTTTGCCGTGAACTGTTCGCCGGTGAATAGTTTGGTACATCTCTAATCCTTAGGTGGACATCTCTAATCCTTAGGCTGAATACATGAGGAGCTGGATACATCAAAAGCTGAGTACATCCATAGCTGAATACATCAGAACATTAGGTACATGTATATAGCTGAGTTCATTCTTGGCTGGATTAATAAACTGGATACATATATAGTGCGGCATGGGACGGACTTATATACAAACATGCAGTAAATTAGATTCGGCGAAGGCCGTTTCGCGCGTCAGCGCTTCATCAGGCCCTTGGTATAACTGTGCATCCTCTGTATTAAAAAAGAAATGAGAAAGAATATCTACTGATAAAGGAAGATCTTTTAAAAGCTAGAGAAGAATTGCAAATGCATCTTACAGAAAGTTTGCTCCAAACATTTAATAAGCGTCTCGAAAAGAAGTTAATAATAATCCAAAGTGAAATAAAAGAAAAGAAACGGGACAAGTTCCTCAGGGATAAACAAGAATATGATCAGGAACTGATCTTTGATTGGAACCAAAGGAGATTGGGTCAAAAACGTCAGCAGCAATGTTGTCTTAAAAGTGATTATTGGACCACTGACTCTGATTCAAGTATCTCTGATGATTCAAAGGGTGCACCCAACATAAAGGGGCATAATAAAGAGGCCCTTTTGGGAGGGACAACAGGAGGGGCAGAAGAAAAAAGAAAGACAAGGGAAAGACTGGGACACAAAAGAAAGCAAGTCTCTTGGAGACAATAGTAGAAGAGGATGTAAATCCTGTTGTGTCTAATCTGGTAATCAATTGCCCGGCGACTCATTGAAGCTGTTTCATGATTTTTTGAATCACTTGGATCCAGATATTTTCTTCACGTTGGTTTATTCTGACAAACGGGTACAATTTTTGGATACTACTGTCTCCATTCTGGGGGACAGATTAGTTACCGATATGTTTACCAAACCAATTGATTGCAATTCATTGTTGAGATTTGACAGTTGTCATCCCAGATCCACCATTGAATCACTACCCTATAGTCAATTGCTTAGGGTTTCACGGATTGTACAAGATAACAGTGTCTTACCACAACGATATCAGGAGATGACAAATCGATTCCATCAGAGGGGTTATCCTCTTCGGATAACTTCACTCCACCTTGAGAGAATAAAGAATCCAGCACAATTAACTATACACAGTAGATCCAAACCTAAACCCAAACGCATTCCATTTGTCACCACTTTCTGTGAACAGAGCAATTATATTGCTCGTATCATCAGAAAACATTGGGGTATTTTGAGGAGTAATTTCCCACAAATAGAGGAATTTTCAATACCACCTTTGATGTCATATAGACGACCCCCCAACTTATGGGATAAGTTGGTCAGGGCTGATATACAGACTAGAACAATGAAACAGACCTATATTGGACCCAAAAGAACAGGTAGTTTCCCTTGCTTGGGATGTGTAAATTGTAGATATATGGTCAAAGGTGAATTTTTCACTCATCCAGGCACAGGCAAACGATATGATATTAGACAATTCCTGACATGTGACAGTACTTTTGTTGTGTACGTGTTGCAATGTCCATGTGGTCTCCTGTATGTTGGGGAGACCACATGTGACATGAAAACACGACTCAACAATCACAGGTTCTCCATTAGACAGAAAAGAAAGGATTTACCTGTTCCTAAGCACTTTGTGGATTGTGGACATAATGAGAAAGACCTTAGATTTACCATTCTAGATCAAGTCTCTTCACCCCGTCTCGGTGGTGATCGGTCTCTGGCTCTTAAACAGAGAGAATTGAGGTGGGTTCACCGCCTACATACATTAAAACCCCATGGACTTAATGTTGACTTTAGGTGGCATATAATTTGAGGGTGCATGTCCATTTTTGTATATCCAACCTCTTTGTTGGTGAGGTAGTACGTGAATACTGAAGGTGTTATATTCTACAAGTTACTAATCTAAATATACGTCACGTGAATTGGTCGACCTGGATGCACTCGCTCTAACCCGGATGCAGGCACTCAGGGATGATGGACGGTTCGGTGTCCTTGGTCTCCAGGGGAGTCAGGTGAGGGCACGACGTGTCATCGCGTGACTGGAAGACGACTGTATGACGTGATCCACGTCATGAGCCGTCTGGTCCCGGGAGCATGCGCAGTAGCAGTTAGATGACGCCAAGCAAGGTTGGCATGTTTCTTCACCGCTGTGAGTTTGTTTTATTAAGTTTTATCTTCACACAGGTGTTGTATAATTATCCAAGAGGCTGGATATGCCTTGATGGACATACACATATGGTGATTGTTTTTGCTCTAATTAGCACTTATACACTTTAATCTTTTCTGTATAGATTATGATACACGTAATATATGTGATTCATTGTTATGTATTTTATGAACACATGGATGTATTTGTTACACTTTTTTACTTGGTTTTATGCATATGATATGACTTTATTTGTTTACTACACTTAATCATGTTTAATTACATTGCTATGCATTATGGGTATATATACCCCTTGTGAACACCTTTTTGTATGCTTGAGAAAGACTGCATTAAACAGTTGAAACGTTGCAGGGGAATAAAGGTCGATCCACTTGTTTTCACATCTTTGGAGTGCTGCTTCAATTTTTGGATTCTTATATATATATGTCTTGGAGACAATAGTAGAAGAGGATGTAAATCCTGTTGTGTCTAATCTGGTAATCAATTTGACCGGCTCCGTGCTTGTGCCGGACTGTGAAAGAGTCCTCAATAGGGAGCTCAATTGCAGCCTAGTGGAGCAGTTTGACCTGGTAAACTTTGAAATTGACTTGTTTAAAGCCATAAGAAAGTTAAATTTGAACAGGCTGTTCAGGAATGTACCAAAAACACACACAAATCAATACGGCCATAGGTCCCTTGGGATTTACAGTGACTGCTGGGTTTAATCCAGCCGAAATATCAGTTTCGGAATGGATGGCAGATACATCATTAGGAACACCCATACAGGAACAAAAACAAGAGAGTTTTAGGGGAGGGGTTGCCTCTACTTTTTATCCCCCTTTACCCGCTGGTTGTAGCATAGAGATTTTCCAACGTAAAGTGCTGGAAGGGATCAAGGTTTTGATTTACCCCCAGGCACCCCCAAACATAGACAAGGGAGAGAAGAAAGCATTAAAGTGGCTACAATCCCAAAGTAACTTGGTGGTTAAACCAGCGGACGAGGGGGGAAATGTAGTGGTAATGACAAAAGATTACTACATGTCAGAAGCACACAGACAGTTGGAAAACGCTGAGGTGTATGAAAAATTGAAGATTGACCCTACATATAAAATACAGGGACAATTAAGAAGTCTTTTATTCAAATACACCCAGTATGAAGTCCTGTCACATAAAACAACAGAGAGGCTACTACCCCCTTTTTCAACAAAAACCTAACTGGTAGTTGGTGCCAAAGGTTCATAAATCACTGACCCACCCCCCTGGGAGACCTATTGTCTCGGGGGTTGGGTCAGTGACTGAGCCTTTGTCCAGGTACATAGACTGGCTGTTAAGACCGATGGTACGGGCAGCGCCGTCACATCTCAGGGACACAGATGACCTACTACGGGCACTGGAGAACATCCAGTGGCGTGATGGTTTTCACCTGGTGTCCCTGCCTGTATACACGCATCCACCAAGATGAAGGCATCAGGGTAATAATGGAGATATTGATCAACACTGATAAGAGAGCGGTTGACTATTAATGCCTTCCAGTTTGGCATCACAGCGCCGGATGCTTGGCACACAACTGTGCGGGCAGTCATGACTCTAAATCCTATACTTACATACACCGGTTCCTAACTCCTGATGATATTTGTGGCTCTGGTCCCCTTGTAGAAATGCGTCGAGTGACGTCGTTGATGTATGCCAGCCCCCCAGATTAAGGGGCAGTGTGAATGTGGTCAGGGTAACAGGATCAGTTCATCAGTGTGAGGTGATCACCTCTGACAATTGTGTGCTGACTGCAGCTATATCCCCCGAGCTGCACACGGCTGGCTGTATAAATGAGAGCCACCTTACATGTAGCTCTGGATGAATGGCTAATGAGGTGATCAGGGTAGACAGCAGCAATATTGAGTGAGCTCTACGGTTGTGTGCTCACTGGGGCTATATCCCTCATATACCTCGCAGGCATTCCCAGGTGGACTGCTATATCATTATCCAGCTTTCCACTATATCCAGGCGGGACTGACGTTACCTACCAGTCTGTGAGGGGCTCTTTTAATCAGGTTTCCATGTGTATGGATGGTTCTAATGCTCATCCCTCTCCATACAGTGGAATCCTGCGCCTGACGTATTTTCAATCATGTGGCAATACTCCATATGTATGTGAATAAAGTGTTTATTATTTTTTCATTTTTTAAACGTCCAGTCAGGCTGTGAATTCTAAATCTTTATCTAGCCAGACTAGAAGATAGATTTATATACTCAGCTGTAAATAGATTATCTAAGATTTACAGGTGATGTGTTCATCATTTGGTCAGGTTCAGAAACTGACTTTCTCGCATTTGTCGACTATCTGAACAAAACAAATGGTATGAATATGGTGTTCACTAGAGATGTCCCGAACTATTCACAGGCGAACAGTTCCCGGCGAACATAGCTTGTTCACGTTTACCGCTGCGGGCGAACATATGCGATGTTCTGTCCGCCCCCTATACATCATCATTGAGCATATTTTGACCCTGTACCTCACAGTCAGCAGACACATTCCAGCCAATCAGCACCCTCCCTCCCACACCTTACCAACTCCTATAAAAAGTGCTGCCATTTTAGATTCAGTCTGAAGCTGCATGTTAGTGAGAGCAGGGAGACTGCAGCTGCTGCTCTGCTGATGATTCTGAAAGTATTATCTAGGCCAGTGTTCTGTGTCCACAGACTCATCTGCTGTAAGGACAGCGTCACAGCACCCCAAAAAGCCCTTTTTAGGGCTGCTACATTAGTCTGCTTTTATTTATTTTTTCGCCATATATATATTGCAGTTGCCTGGCCTGCCCGTGTCTGAGAGGCTGCAGGCCCACAGACTGTAATGTGCCCACTGCCAGTGCCCACCACTCATACTGTGTGGCACAGGACTTTGCATCAAAAAAGGCGTTTCATTTTTACCCTTTAATCTAAGGTTAGTTGCCTGCCAGTGTGTGTCAGGCCGACTTCCACTGACTGTAGTGTGCCCACTGCCAGTGCCCAGCACTCATATCGGGTGGCACAGGACTTTGCATCAAAAAAAGGCATTTAATTTTTACCCTTTAATCTAAGATTAGTTTCCTGCCAGTGTGTGTCAGGCCGACTTCCACTGACTGTAGTGTTTGCGGTTGTTTGCGGTGCATTAAAAGGGGAGTTTGGTCTGTCAATGTCTGTGAAGCGGGCGTAACCCTTACACTACCTGATTGATACAACATCATACCTGATCGTATACACACACTGAATGTTTTAAACCATGTTGTTCAAAAAAATTTAGGATTGTTAGGTGATTTATGCCTTTTATGGATTAAAACCCAACTCTGCGTCAACTATGTAATTTTCCATGGGAGTTTTGCCATGGATCCCCCTCCGGCATGCCACAGTCCAGGTGTTAGTCTCCCTTGTAAAAAATTCTAGAAAGATTCCCTGTGGGTTTTAAAATTTGCCTGCCTATTGAAGTCTATGGCGGTTCGCCTGGTTTGCCCGTTTGGGAACATTTAAGGAAATTCGCGTTCGCCATTCGCGAAACAGAAAATTTTATGTTAGCGACATCTCTAGTGTTCACCTATAAATTTAGAGATCAAAAGTTGGAATTTCTGGACGTGCTTATGACGGCAAGAGATGGTGAATTGGTGACGGAGCGATATTGAAACCCACCGCCACCAATTCTCCTCCTGGAGCCAAATGGCTGCTAGTAGGTACTATGAGTGCAAGTTCAGTTTTATGCTTATTCTAATTAAAACCAGTACCTACTAGCAGCCATTTGGCTCCAGGAGGAGTACATAGTGGGCTCAGCATGCATGTTGGTACCTGCATCCCTGGATTTAATGGAGGCTGTTATATGGCTTAATAAGCAGGGTGGATCCAGCATGCATGCTGGGCCTGCACTCCCTGGATTTTATGTGGCTGTCATAGCCCATAACAGGTAGGATTCAGTGTTAGGACCACTCATAGAGGCGGCCTTGGCGCGGCGAGTGGCTTATTACTTTTTGATCAAAATGTACACTGACGCCTCTGATAAACTCTAGCATAGAGGCAGGGCAGAGTGCTGGTTGCAGAGTGCTGTTGCATTTCTGTGTTTGCATGTATATTTTGCCATGGCTACGTGCACCTGCATGCAGGGACGTGCTGACTGACCCCCTTTTTTTCCTGTTCAGAAAATGGAGACACAAAAACATAATTTTTTTTTCAAAAATGCTTTATTATGTTAAACTGATACAAGCAAACAAAGTAGACATATTTGATATAATCGCGTCCGTAACAACTTGCTCTATAAAAATAGCACAAGATCTACCTTGTCAGATAAACATTGTAAATAACAAAAAATGAAAATTGTACCAGAACAGAAATTTTTGGTTACCTTGCCTCAGAAAAAAGTTAATATATATTGAGATCAAAAATCATATGTACCCCGAAATAATACCAATAAAACTGCCACTTATCCCGTAGTTTCCAAAATTGGGTCAAATTTTGGAAGTTTCTACTGTAGTGGTGCTTCTGGGGGGATTCAAATGGGACATGGTCTTCAAACCTCTTAAGGACACAGGGCGTACCCATGCGTCCTGTGAATTGTCCCTAAAGATGGCGCCCGCTCCTGCTTCATGCGGGCACCATTGCTGCGGGTGGCCACCTGCTTATTCAAGCAGACCCGCGCAGCTAATGTTCGGGATCGGCAGCGTTGCCGATCACGAACATTTAACCCCTTAGATGCCGTGGTCAATCCTGACCACGGCATCTGCGTGCGATTAAAGCCGAAAGTAAAACTTTCGGCAGCTCTCCCGCTCCCCCTTGTGGCAATCGGGCTGTTGCATAGTATTTCCTATGGAGCCCTTTTTAGTATTTGGGCTCCATAGGAAACTAGTAAAATCATCATAGACTTCAATACAAGTGTATTGGAGTCTATGATAGAAGCAATCATATGACTGATTTATATAGTTTCCTATGGGAGCTATATAAAAGTGTTAAAAAAATAAAAAAAATAAAAAAATTAAATTAAATTAAAAATTAAAAAAAAAACACCCCCATTTTCCCTAAAATAAAATAAAAGAATATATTTTTTTTAAAAAATACACATCATGTTTGCGAAAACGCCCATAGTATAAAAATAAAAAAATATATTCCCCATACGGCAAACAGAAAAACGGAAAAAAGCGTCCAAATGGCCGATTCGCCGTTTTTGGACGCTTCATTTCCTCCAAAAAAATTAAATAAAAAGTGATCAAAATGATATACACACCCTATAATGGTATCACTTAAAAGTTCAGATTGTCTCACAAAAAATAAGCTCCCATACAACTCCGTACACATAAATACCAAAAAGTTATAGTGGTCAAAATATGACGACAAAAAAAAGAAATCCCAATTTTGAATTTTTTTTCACTATCGAAACACAAGAAAAACTATACATATTAGGTATCGCCTAATTCGTACTGACCTGTAGAATAAGACTAACTGGTCAGTTTTATCACACATCGAACGTCGGAATTTAAAAACCTGTAAAACTGTGGTGGAATTGCTTATTTTTTGCAATTTCACCCCATTTGGAATTTTTTTACCGCTTCCCACTACAGTTGTGTTCAAAATGATTTAACCCCCAATGCTGTAAAGGGTTTTAAGGAATTTACAAGTGCCTCTTTGATTTAATTGTAAACAAGATGACTGAAATGATCAACATCAATGTCAAACTGGCCAAAACACTCAATTTCAGTGGGGGTTGAATAATTTTGAACACAACTGTGCATCGTATGCAATAGTAAATGGTGGCGTTGGAAAGTACAACTTGTCCTTCAAAAAAAATTGGCCCTTATATGGCTATGTGAATGGAAAAATAAAAAAGTTATGGCTCTCGGAAGGCAGGGAGCGCATAATGAAAACGCAAAAATGAAAATCCGTGTCCTTAAGGGGTTAAAAACCAGTCCAGCAAAATCTGCCTTCCAAGAACCATGTGGTGCTCCTTTTCTTATGTGCCCTGCCGTGTGCACATGCATCAGTTTACAACCAAATATAGGGTGTTTCTATAAACTGCAGAATCAGGGCAATAAATATTGAGTTTTGTTAGACTGTTAACCCTTGATGACGTGTCACAGAAAAAAATTGATAAAAATAGATAATCTACCAAAAAAAGTAACATTTTGAAATTTCATCTCAATATTCCTTTAAGGCCTCTTTCACACGTCCCTGTTATATTTCTCTGTTTTGCGGGCCGTTTTTAGCGTCTCATATACGGTCCGTATACATAACCATTCATTCAAAGGTTCTGCAAAAACAACGGAAATGTTTCTGTGTGCATTCCGTTTCCGTATTTCCATTTTTCCGTTCCGCAAAAAAATAGAACATGTCCTATTATTGCCCGGAAATCACGATCCGTGGCTCCATTCAAGTCAATGGGTCCGCAAAAAAAACTAACGCATACAGAAATGCATCCCTATGTCTTCCATGTCCATTCCATTTTGTGCGTAACCATCAATTTTTTGTAACTACTGTATACTGTATATGCCATACGGAAAAACGGAACTGAAACGGAAACACAGCGGAAACAAAAAACAGAAAAACGGATCCAATAAAAACGGCCCGCAAAACACTGAAAAAGCCATACGGTGAAAGAGGCCTAATTCTTGTGGAACACCTAAAGGGTTAACAAAGTTTAGTTTTTGAATAACTTGAGGGGTGTAGTTTCTAAAATGTGGTCATTTATGAGTGGTTTCTACTATGTAAGCTCCACAAAGTTACTTCAGAACTGAACTGGCCCTTAAAAAGAATTGATTCTAAAATTGTAAGCCTTCTATCGTCCTAAAAAAATAAAATGGCATTTACAAAATGAAGCCAACATAAAGTAGACATATGGGGAAAGTAATAAATATCTTATGAGATATCATTTTCTGCTTTAACCTTTTAGGGACACAGGACGTACCAGTACGCCCTGGTGTCCTGGTACTTAAGGACACAGGACATACCGGTACGTCCTGACTACTTTCAATCACTGCCGCTCAGTGCTGGGTGATCGGAAACAGAGTGCCTGACGAAATAATTCGGCAGGCACTTTGTCCCAATGCCTAGGCGTTGTATCGGCGATTGCAGAAAACCGCAGGTCAATTCAGACGGTTTCCTGCGTTTCCGGGTCATTCGGGTCCCTCTTAGGGTGTCTGGGGTCTACAGCACAGCTGTGTGACCCTAGACCACCCCAGGAGTGCTGCAGCTTGCCCACTTGTCCCCCCCAAACCCCCATCCACCTTTTTTTGGGGCGCAAGCGTTTTTTTTTCTTTTATGTCCACTGAGAGTGGCCGGCACTCTTTAGCGTCTGCATTGCCCACCCCAGTTTTAATTTTATTTTTTTAACCCTAGTTTTTTTTTTCCTTTTAGCTTTAGGGAAAAGTCGGGAACACCCATGCCACCACACACACGCACACTGAATAAAGGTTTACACGCACGCGCACACACACTATGGCCCGCTGGACGTTCTCAGCCGAGAAGGCATACGCCCAACTTGCCTCTGAGTCCGAGAGCCCCAGTGAGCCCAAGTGAGGACGAGGATGACCCCACATTCCTTTTGTCATCCGCGTCCTCCTCATCGTTTAGCGATGATCCCCCATGGCTGCGGAGATGCCGCCAGATGAAGCAAGGGGACCACCATGCTAGGGACCCTGTGGCCCACCCTAGTACGAGCAGCTCTGGGGCTTGTGCTAGTTTTCTGGCCCACCAAATAAGTTCACCTGAGCCCCCAACCGGTGAACTTGGATGGTGTACCCCACCCCAGAGAATTTTCAGCCCGCGATTCGTGATTTTGTTGGTGAACCAGAAATCCAGATTCCCACAGTGGGCTTCACTGAATATGAATATTTCAGTCTTTTTTTCAGTGACCCTCTTGTGAATATGATGGTGAAGCAAATTAATCTGTATGCCCAACAGTTTGTTGCTCATTACCTGGGCTCTTTTTTTGGCTAGGCCCGGTGGCTGGATGCCGGTCAGTGCAGACGAGATGAGGATGTTTTGGGGCCTCGTGCTGCATATGAGCCTAGTCAAGAAACCCAGTGCCAGGCTGTACTGGAGTGGGGACGTAATCTACTAGTCCCCACTTTACAGTATGGCCATGACACGTTCCCGGTTTGAGGCCATCCGGAAATGCCTGCATTATACAGATAATGCAGCATGTCCCCACCAAGGTGATCCTGCCTATGACCGCCTGTACAAAATCAAGCTGGTCATCGATCACTTTGGGGCCCCATTTGTGGATGCCTATGTACCTGGAAGGGAGGTTGCAGTTGATGAGTCTCTCATTGCTTTCAAGGGGAGACTCATTTTCCGCCAGTATGTTCCCTCAAAGCGGGCGAGGTATGACGTGAAGCTGTAGAAACTTTGTGAGAGTACCTCAGGGTACACTTACAAGTTTCGTGTATACGAGGGACGAGATTCCCGTATTGCACCCCCCGAATGTCCCCCCACTCTCCGTGTTAGCGGGAAACTTGTGTGGGACCTTATGCACCCACTGCTAGATAAGGGTTACCACCTGTACGTGGATAACTTTTATACTAGCATTCCCTTGTTTCAGTCCTTCACCGCCAGATCCATGTCCGCTTGTGGAACCGTGCGGAAAAATCAGCGCGGCCTCCCTACCTACCCCCTCCATGTACCAATCTCCAGGGGTGAGACCTGTGCCCTTACCAGTGAAAACCTTTTGCTGGTCAGATATAAGGACAAGAGGGATGTCCTTGTACTGACCACAATTAACAGTAACAGCATCTCCCCTGTCCCTGTGCGAGGTACCACGTCAACGGTCCTCAGGCCCGATTGGTTCGTCGACTACAATCGGTATGTGGGAGGAGTTGATCTCTCTGATCAAGTCATCAAGTTATATAATGTCATGTTCAAAAGCCGGACATGGTACAAAAAAAGTTGTGGTCTACTTGGTGCAGATTGCCCTGTACAACTCTTTTGTACTGTTCCAGAGCGCTGGCAACACAGGGAAATTCCTTCAGTTCTATGAGGCAGTCCTCAAGGACCTGATCTTTTCTGACCGGGAAAAAGCAGGTCGGAGTTCCTCGGGAACTGGAGGTGCACGGATCGTCCCTGGCCAACACTTTACAGGTATGGTCCCCTATACTGGAAAGAAGGGACGAACCCCCTAAAAAATGCAGAGTGTGTCACAGGAGGGGGATACGGAAGGACACCACCACTCAACCACTCAGTGTGACACGTGCCCCGATCATCCGGTCCTCTGCATTATTGGTTGCTTCAGGGATTACCACACTTCCATGGAGTACTAAATTTTGTTTTATATTTTCAAACATGAGAGCTTGTAAAATAATATAAAACAGTTGAAAAATTAGGTATTGCAGCATCCGTAATAATCTGCCCTATAAAAATACCCCATGACCCCTTAGATTAACACGGTACAAAAAAAAAAGTGCAAAAAAAAGGAAATTTTAAATAATAAAACGCGTATTAGCAAGCTATCAAAAAGTCACATGCCCCCCAAAATAGTGGCAATAAAACCGTTCTCTCATCCCGCAAAAAATGAGCCCCGACCGAAGACAATCGGGTGAAAACTTTAAAAATACTGACTGTGTAGATCGTTAAATTATTTCAGTTTGTTTCAAATAGGATAATATAGTGTTAAATCAAAGAAAATAAAAAAGTAAAAAAATTAGGTATCGCCGCGTCCGTAATAATCTGCCCTATAGAAATACCCCATGACCCTAACCCCTTAGATTAAAACGGTAAAAAAATGAAATAAAAACGGTGCCAAAACAGCTATTTTTTGGCAAATTTTCCGTTTAAATCCATTTTTCCAGTAAGAAAGCAAGGGTTAACAGCCAAATAAAACTTAAAATTTATTGCCCTGATTCTGAAATCTACAGAAACACCCCATATGTGGTGGTAAACTGCTGTCCAGGCACACGGCAAGGCGCAGAATGAAAGGAACGCCATATGGTTCCTGGAAGGCAGATTTTGATTGCCTTTTTTTTGATAGCATGTCCCATTTGAAGAACCCCTGATGCACCCCTAGAGTAGAAACTCCATAAAAGTGACCCCCAACTATAAACTACACCCCTCAAGGTATTTAAAACTTATTTTGCAAACTTTGTTAACCTTTTTATATGGCAAATGGAGATGAAATTTAAGAATTTCTATTTTTGGTAAACTTCCGTCACAAGAATGTAATATAGAACAACCAAAATTCATATGTACCCTAAAAATAGTCCCAACAAAACAGCCTCCTTATCCCATAATTTCCAAAATGGGGTCACTTTTAGGGAGTTTCTACTCCGGGGGGCATCAAATGGGACATGGTGTAGATAAACCAGTCCAGCAAAATCTGCCTTCAAAAAACCACACAGCACTCCTTTCCCTCTCCGCCCTGCCGCGTGGCCATACATTAGTTGTAACATCCTCAAAAAATAAAATGGCATTCCCAAAATGATCCATACATGAAGTAGACATATGGGGAATGTAAATCAATAATTTTTTTTGGTGGTATTACTGTGTATTATAGAAATAGAGAAATAGAAACTTGGAAAATTGCTAATTTTTCAAAATTTTTGGTAAATTTGGGATTTTCTTTTAAATACGTGAATTTAAAATATATTGACTCAGATTTATGACTTGCATGACATACAATGTGTCAAAGGTATTACCACATAAAGTGACACATGTTAGATTTGCAAAAAACGGCCTTGCCAGGAGGGCAAAAACTGTCCCGGGGTAGAAGGGGTTAATGATTAACTTAGTATGGAGTTCCTCCATATCCCAAACTGCCATAAACTGAGTAAAATCTGACAGCAGCCACTCTATATACATTTGAATAGAGACATGCAATAAGCTCTCAGATAATTTTTCTGATTTGTTATTCAACCGTTGCTCAGATGTACTCAACACAAACCTCTCTATAAGTTTCTACATTTTATAATGCAACATGACAGCTGTTCTGAAATTCTGCTAAACATATTATATATTATTTATTAGGTTCAAGGTAGATGGAAGACCACAGAAAAATTCTCATGTTTTGGTAATTGGCTAATTCATTTTGGAAGAGAGTCTAGACATTCCCAGCTGCAGGTGAATGGAAAGAGTTCTTGCAAAGTCTTTCCAGATATTTCAGATTTGTTCAATTAGATTCCTAAGATTCATAAAATTCATAACATTCATGCAATGGCTCAGCCAAGAATCAGCTATTGAATGTAATTCTGATTTACGGTTTTGCAAAGAATAAAAAAAAAAAAAATGACAGTGAAAATAAATGCAATTCAACTGCAATGTGTGAACATAGTCCGTTTCTTTAACAAAACAAAAAAGACAATTGTGACCATGGGCAAATCACAATGAAATCTCGGCAGCTGAAGCTTTAAGTCGACTCAACTCAACAGAGCTGAACACTACTGGCGGTACAGCATTTAGAGGCTTGGTCAAACAATATGCTCACTGTGCCACCCATGGCCTTTTTTGCAATCAGATATTTCTGTATTAAAGTTACTGAAGGTTTTAAATTAATACACTTCTGTTAAGACATCAATTCAAAAAAGTTGTATAATCCTTAAATTACCCCTAAACCCCTCCCTCTTCTCCTTATCTGTGAGACAGACCACTTTCCTAATATCATCTAGATATTCAACCCAGGATATCTCCCATGATCATTAATATTATCTAGTTTCAAACAGTTTACCTTCTTTATATACTACTACTTACTCATTTGGATATAGCAACCTCCAGATTGCATAATAACTTTACTATCACCTATTTCATTCCTTTTCCACTTTACCCTGCTTATAGCATATAATTATTGCCATTACTTAGCTTTATGCTTAAGATACTGTTCCTCCCAGTCTCATATCCCTGATTACTTTGAACCAACAACCCCATATTGCTTCATCTTTTTTAGCTCCATTTCTTTTCAAATATACCATTTTTTCTTATTGAATAATATTTTTAATCAGAATGGAATATTGAATTACAGTCGAGGGACTAGTTGAATCCATCTCTCTGCAATAATTATCCTTGCCTGGTATAGTGATTAGAGTTCAGGGGACACTTGGATGTTTTAGAAGTTCGGCTGAACTTCACGAAAATGTTCGGGCTCGGGATCCGAACTCAACCCGAACTTGACCCCGAATCCGAACCCTATTGAAGAAAATGGGGACCTGAACGTTTGGGCACTAAAAAGGCTGTAAAATAGCCCTGGAAAGGGCTAGAGGGCTGCAAAAGGCATCACAATGTAAGTAAATCCTCTGCAAACACATGTGGATAGGGAAATGACTTAAAATGAAATAAAATAAATAAGAATTGACCAATATCAATTTGCAACTTGGAGGAGGAGTTGGAAGAGTAGGTTGGGGTGGAGTCAGGTGGGAATTCTATGGGAGTTGAAGTTCTCATCACAGCCAAAAAGGATTAATGTCTGCTTGCAGTGCCACAGGCCTCATTCACAGACTCAGGGCCATGGCAACCATACATGGGAGTTGAAGTTCACATCACAGCCAAGAAGGATTCATGTCTGCCTGCAGAGCCACAGGCCTCATTCAAACATTCAGGCCCACGGGACCCACAAAGAGGAGAGTTAAAAACACGCAAGACATTATTGATTTCACCCAGCAATGCCACAGGCCTCATTCACAGATTCAGACCCATAGCACCCTCAAAGAGGAGAGTTACAATCATGCCAAAACAGTATTGATTTCACCCAGTAGTGCCACAGGCCTTATTCACTAATTCAGGACCATGGCACCCGCAAAGAGGAGAGTGGTCCCTTAACAGCAACACAGGCCTCAGGTCAACCTGCAATGGAACAAGCCATTATCATTTATGTAGGCCCCTGACACCCAGACAGAGGAGAGGTCATTTGACAGTAAAAAGAGGTTAATGTCTCCTACCAATACAGCAGGCGATGAAACAAAATATAGGCCTCTGACAACCAGACAATGTAGAGGTCATTTGACAGTAAAAAGAGTTTAATGTCTCCCACTATTACAGCAGGAGATGAAACAAAATATAGGCCCCTGACTACCAGACAATGGGGAGGTCATTTGACAGTAAAAAGAGTTTAATGTCTCCCACCAATGCAGCAAGCGATTAAATGAAATATAGGCCCGTGACAACCAGACAATGTAGAGGTCATTTGACAGTATAAAGAGTTTAATGTTTCCCACCAATGCAGCAATCTGAACGCTTCCGTGTGACATGGTGGAGATGCTTGGTGACAGAGGTGGTGGTGTTGGTGGCACATTCTCTGTTTGCTGGGTGGCAGATGCCCTTCGTTCCTCCAGAGGCAGAGGAAGAGGCCGAGGCAGCAGCAGAAGAGGGAGCAGGAGGGGCCTGAGCCCTTTCTTGGTTTTGAAGGTGTTTACTCCACTGCAGCCCATGTCTCGCATGTAGATGCCTGGTTATGCAGGTTGTGCTAAGGTTCAGAATGTTAATGCCTCGCTTCAGGCTCTGATGGCGCAGCGTCCAAACCACTCAGGTCTTGTCGTCAGCACATTGTGTGAAGAAGCACCATGCCAGGGAACTCCTTGAAGCTGCCTTTGGTGTGATCAGTCCCTGGTGGCGGTGGCCAGTAGCAGGCAAACTCTTAAGGTGTTTACTCCACTGCAGTTCATGCTTTGCATGTAGATGCCTGGTCATGCAGGTTGTGCTAAGGTTCAGAACGTTAATGCCTCATTTCAGGCTCTGATGGCACAGCGTGCAAACCACTCGGGTCTTGTCGTCAGCACATTGTTTGAAGAAGTGCCATGCAAGGGAACTCCTTGAAGCTGCCTTTGGGGAGCTCGGTCCCTGGTAGTGGTGGCCAGTAGCAGGCGAACTCTCTTGGCGGCGGCTGTTCTGCTTTTGCCCCCTGCTCCCTCTTTTGCTACTCTGTTGGCTCGGTCTCACCACTGCCTCTTCCTCCGAACTCTGAAAGTCAGTGGCACAACCTTCATTCCATGAGGGGGCTAGGACCTCATCATCCCCTGCATCATCTTCCACACAGTCTTCCTCCCTGACCTCCTTTTCGGCCTGCACACTGCAGAAAGACACAGCAGTTGGCACCTGTGTTTCGTCATCATCAGAAATGTGCTGAGGTGGTATTCCCATGTCCTCATCAGGAAACATAAGTGGTTGTGAGCCAGTGCATTCTATATCTTCCACCCCTGGGGAAGGGCTAAGTGGATGCCCTTGGGAAACCCTGCCAGCAGAGTCTTCAAACAGCATAAGAGACTGCTGCATGACTTAAGGCTCAGACACGTTCCCTGATAAGCATGGGGGTAATGTGACAGACTGACGGACATGGCTTTCAGTCGTCACCTGCGCGCTTTTTTGCAAAAGACTGGGTGGGAGATAATGTGAACGTGCTGGATCCACCCAATTGACTAGCGCCCATACTTGCTCAGGCTTTACCATCCTTAGAACGGCATTAGGCCTGACCAAATATTGCTGTAGATTCTGGCGGCTACTAGGACCTGAGGTAGTTGGTTCACTAGGACGTGTAGCTGTGGCAGAACGGCCACGTCCTCTCCAAGCACCAGAGGGTTCACTAACACCACCACGACCATGTCCGCGTCCCTTATTAGATGTTTTCCTCATTGCCACCATTGACCAGAATAAGGAAAAACTAATTTGGCCCAATGTATTGAGTTCAAATTAAGGCCTTTTTTTACAGGTGCTTAACACTATCTAGCTATTTATGTACTGTATTACACTAATACAGGCACAGCAGAAACCACAGCAGAGTGCACAAATATAGAGGATTTAGCTCTCAGGCCTTGTATTTGGATGCTGAGTGTAAAATACCCTTTTACGGACAGAAATACACTTGTAGATGCACAGCAGCATGTGCAAATATAGAGGATTTAGCTTTCAGGCCTTGTATTTAGATGCTGAGTGTAATATACCCCATTTTACGGACATAAATACTCTTGCAGATGCACAGCAGCGTGTGCAAATATAGAGTATTTTACTTTTAGCCCTTGTATATAGATGCTGAGTGTAATATACGCTTTTACGGACAGAAATACACTTGCAGATGCACAGCAGAGTGCACAAATATTGAGGATTTAGCTTTCAGGCCTTGTATTTGGACGCTGAGTGTAATATACCCTTTTACGGACAGAAATACACTTGCAGATGCGCAGCAGCGTTTGCAAATATAGAGGATTTTGCTTTCAGCCCTTGTATTTAGACCGTGAGTGTAATATACCCTTTTATGGACAGAAATACATTTGCAGATGCACAGCACTGTGTGCGCAAAAATAGAGGATTTAGCTTTCAGGCCTTGTATTTAGATGTTGAGTGTAATATACACTTTTACGGACAGAAATACACTTGCAGATGCACAGCAGCGTGTTCAATTATAGAGGATTTAGCTTTCAGCCCTTGTATTTAGACCCTGTGTGTAATATACCCTTTTACGGACAGAAATACACTTGCAGATGCACAGCAGCATGTACAAATATAGAGGATTAATTTTTCAGGCCTTGTATTTAGACACTGAGTGTAATATACCCTATTACAGACAGAATTACACTTGGAGAGGAACAGCGGAAAGCACAGATGTTTAGGATTTCTATTTCAGGGATTTTATTTAACCCTAGAAAAAAAACCCTCCTTTTAATGACAGTATAACACTTGGCCAGCCACAGCTGAAACCCCAGATTTAGGGGATTGGTATTTTGGGGATTGAATTTAACCCCAGAAAAAAATATATCCTTTTACAGACACTATTACACTTTGCCAGCCACAGCTGAAACCCCAGATTTAGGGGATTGATATTTTGGGAATTGAATTTCACCTCTCAAAAAAATATAGAAATTTATATCCTGTGTTTCAAGGTGTGACAAATAAGCACAACCACTGATGTGGGGTATTGCAAAAAAAAAAACTTATATTGAACCCAAAAATGTATGTTGAACTTGATTTTCACAGGTCAAAACATGTGCTGGTGCACCAAAAGACCATAAAATGGCCGCCGATCACCCCAGAAAAAAGTGACAGAAAAATGCTCTGGGGAGCCTAAAAGCCAGTGAGCATTGAACCATCAGAAGTTGAATGATTCACATCTGTAGATCGATCACTTCATTAAGTTGTTGTGCTAAGTCTTACCTGCCTAATATCGCCCTGACAGCAGCTGCATCCTATCCTTAAAGTAATCAGAGTGACGGGCGGCGCTAGGTGACTCCAGCTCAAATAGAGGCTGGGTCACATGCTGCACTTGGCCAATCACAGCCATGCCAATAGTAGGCATGGCTGTGATTGCCTTTTGGGGCAAGTAGTATGACGCTTGTTGATTGGCTGCTTTGCAGCCTTTAAAAAAGCACCATAGAAATCGACGAACACCGAACCCGAACGTTTAAGTAAATTTTCGGATTCAGGTCCGGGTACTGAGCCTCGTAATGTTCGGTACGAAAACGAACTTTATAGTTCGGGTTCACTCAACTTTAATAGTGATCTTTGTATATCTAAAGATGTGTAATAGTCCACATTAGTCTTTTTAATTATTCCAAGTGGGCATATTCAGGGATCTGAGCTTGATAGAAAACATACTGTTAAAAATATTTATAATCCCCTTCCAATTAGCACCCTTTGCTCCTGGGTGATAGCGCCTAGGTCTCTCCCATTTCTCCCAAAAATGTAAAGGAAAGTCATACATTTGTTCTAAGAGCAGCATTTTATATAATATAGATTGGATTATTCTTCCTTTTTTTTCCATTTTTCTGCAGTTTCCAATACAATATTTGTCTTTATCTCTAGGGAAACCGCTTTATTTTTTAGCTACTATAGCATGTCGTAGCGGCAAATTATTTTAAAAGTGCTGCTTCTGTAGCCCAAACTCTTTCCGTAGTTGCTGAAATGTTTTAATTACTTTACCATCAAATAAATGTGCCAGTCCCCACAATCTGCTCTGTTCCTATGGGGAGAAAACTTCTAATCTAACAATTTGTGGGAGACCTGGGTTCTTCCACAAGGGGGTATAGTTGGTGACCCCAGTTACATTGAGTATTTATTTGGTCTTAGACCAGACTTTTCACATTAATATTAAAGTAGGGAAAGAGTATATGTCTCCTCTCGTACCCACTTCCAGGGCCGTAATTGGCAGAATATAGCCAATGGCTAATGGTACCAGTCTTCCACTTCCTCTCTTATTCCCCAGTTGCAGAGAAAGCAGATCCTCTAGGTATAATGGCAATGCCCCTGTTGCTCCTAGAAGCTCATTAGCATATATTAAAACATCATTTTTGTCAGCAATGCAGGTACATATGAACATGGGACCAACACAGATGACTTCAGCTGCCAAGCGCACATGCAACAGGTCAGCCAGTTCATAAGTACAGATCTGCTGACAGATGTCATTTAATTCCAGAATCTGAAAAACAGAGAGAGAATGCAACAACCCACAGAGACATTGCAAAAATTGGTTGATTCCCATTTCTTCCCAATACTTTATGGTTTTTTTAAAGTATTTATTAAATTTTTCCAAAAAATTATAACAGACAGTAACAGTCTCAGAACAGGACATTCTCACCAATATCATACAGCAATGGCAATTTTTTACAGCATAACAAGAATATTTGTCACAGTGCATATCAGTAAGGTGAACGTGAGTCCACATTCCTGCTGTAGTCCATTATCACTTCTTCAGAGAATGGACAAAAAGAAAAAACTCTGCACCACGGGCTTACACCACCGCTAAGGAATTAGCGTTTTTGCCGCCAGCCAGGTTCCCCAAATTTTCTTAAATTTCTCTGGCTTGCCCCTCGCTAAGAAAGTTAATCTGTACATCGGCAGTGCCGCGTCTATGATTTGCATCCAGTGTTGGACAGATGGGATTTTAGGAGGTTTCCAGTTTAATAGGATGTTTTTCCTGGCATAAAACATAAGGAGTTGGTATAACATCCTAGAATGTTTGGTCTGAATCAGATCGATTACTTGCCCCAGAAGACTATTCTCTGGAGAACAAACCACTGGCGAACCCAATTTCTTATTTAAAAACTCATGTATCTCCAACCAGTACGCTGAAATAACTGGACAACTCGAGATCAAATGGATCAGAGTTCCCCTATTTCCATCACATCTAGTGCACTGGGCACTATCTAGTTTGTGCATACCCTCCAGTTTAACTGGAGTTAGATAGATACGATGTAGCCACTTGACCTGGATCAACTGATCTATTGAGCTAATAACTGTAGTTCTCCAGTAATATATCATCTCCTTCTCATGCCTATATTCCAATTCCGGAATGTCCACCCTCCATCTGGCCAGATATCTGGACAGTGGGGAAGAAAGCTGTGACAAAAGAACCAAATAAAAGGAAGACACCAGCTTGCACACATCTCTTTATCTTGCAATTTTTTGCTCTCCATTGCAGTTTGATTGGATCCCTACCAAATTGCTCTGTAGATGCATGCCTGAGCTGGAAGTATCTAAAAAGGCTAGACTAGGGTAACTGGAGCTCTCCTTTCAAAATTGAGAAGGTCTTAAAATTACCGTTTAGATAAAGCTGGGTAACATACTTAACCCCATGTTGCGGCCAAAATTCGAAGTCAGCCAGGTTTAACAATACTGGCAGCTTGGTGTTCCGCCACATTTGCCATCCCTGTTGCCCCTGTCCGGATATTCCCCTTCCACACCTTAATTACCGCTGAGTTGACATATTAGACGTGAGACACCTAACTGGGTACTTGCCCTCTCTATGCAGGAGATTTGCCAGGGCTTCATATGACCCCAAGAAAGCCGCCTCTAACACAGTTGCAGGGTTATTGGCATCTGCTCTGATCCACCAACTTGCATATGTGAGTTGGACAGCCTGGTAATATCTATATAGATCATGCAAGGCTAGCCCACCCCTAGCATAAGGCGCTTTCAGTGTATGCCTAGCCATTCTGGGTTGAGTGTTAGGCCAGTGTTGACCTCTGTTCAAGGTAAAAGGCCTGGACAGGCATCCATTTACTCGCACTCCGGCCGTGGGATGCAAGTAAAGGAGGCATAGGTTTATGTCTGTGGATTTCCCAGGCATAAAACCGGACTGGTCTGGCCCTACTATAGACAAGATCATTCCCGCTAAACGCGATTCCAGCACCTTAACCAGTATTATAGCATCTAAGTTAATAAGAGAAATGGGAAAATAGGAGCTACATTTATCCTGTAGCTTCCCCGATTTGTGAATCACCACAATTGTGGCCTCAGAAAAAGAGGGTGGCAGCTCAGACACCTCCAATGGATGAGCAAAGAGTTTACTCAACCAAGTACCAAAGGTCTCCACATGAAGCTTGTACTACTTAGCAGGCACGCCATTCGGGCCCGGGGTCTTATGAGGGGCCATAGACTTAACGGCTGTCTGAATTTCCTGTGGAGAGATGGGGGAGTTCAACAACTCCATTTCCTCTCTAGAGAGCTGTGTAAATGCTATCTGGTCTAAGTATTCCTTCAGACCTAGAGATGTACCAGTACATTATTAAGTTAATAGTTTGGCAGAATAGGATGCAAATTGGGTGCAAATATCATCTGAATTTTACCACTGTTATCCCCTCTGAGAAAGTACTCTGTTGTTTCTGGATGTACTCAGTAAGGTGAAGCTTGTAATCTCTCTGCAAGGCCAACCAACTTTCTCGACTTTCCTCACTTGGGTCATTAATAATTTGTAATTTGTAGCTGGGCTCTATGGGTAGCATATGCTGAAATGAAGGCCCCTCTCAGTATTACCTTACAGGCCTTACATTCAGTAAGAGGGTTGGAAGAGCCCTCATTCACCTGCCAATACTCATTCAACTCCCTCTGACAGGCAGCCTCCAATGAGAGTATCTGTAGACATATTGGGTTTAACCTCCATAACCTTTCTGGCTTGCTTAGTGGCTGAGTCATAACATTCTGCAGTGGAGCGTGGTCAGAAATAGCTCATGGTAGATCGGACGCCCCCTTTACCATATGTAGACAGTCTGAACTGCCAAAAGCAAGGTCTATACGGGACATGGTATCTCCTGAAGCTGAATAGCAGGATAATTGTCTATTGGTGGGGTTTCTCCACCTTCAAAGTTCTACTAGGTTGTGAGCCATTGACCAATTAGATAAAGGCAGATTATGTCTAAGGGGAGGTCGTGGTCTGTCCAACTGAGTTTCACCACTGCATTTAAATCTCCCAGAAGTATGAAGGGGAATGGAGGAAGGAGTGCCACTCTAGCCATTATCTCATCTAGTAGAGAACTACAAAGGGTGGATAAGCATATACTCCAACTACAATCATGGGACTACCCAGGATAAGACTACAGAGAAGGATAAATTGCCTATGTGGATCTATAGGTACCTTATTCAGATAAAAAGGCAGAGTGTTACTGACAAAGGACACTCCATGTGCATTGTTTGTGTAAGTCGTGTGATGTTCCCACCCAGGGGCATCGAAGGGAGAGTACTTTCTGGTCTCTCAGATGGGTTTTCTGCAACACAAGTAGGCATCCGGGGCATAAGACCTAGGATAGTTTAAGACCAGAGACCTTTTAATTTTACAATTTAAGCCTCTCACATTCCACGATATTATCTTAAATGCTGCCATAATGATGACTTTAAGCTATGAATCACATGATGTTCACCCATGGCGCTGCGATACCATACATACAGTACATCCATTTATACCAACACAAATCTAATCCAACCCCTCGCCCACACATCAACAACTCGTCTGAGCCTCGGATCCCAAATTGAAAATGAAGAGAAATAGGTAGGTAAAGAGCCCTAACCTTATCCGAAGTCTGACGTAAGATCGTTAGCATATGACTAGGGATGAGTGAACCCGAAATTAAGTAAAAGTGCGGGTTCGGGTTCATTGTTTCTTCCCGCTTTCTGAAGGGCTGCACAGCAGCCAATCAGCTAGCGTTTTACTTCTTGCCCAAAGAAGCCATCACAGCCATGCCTACTAATGGCATGGCTGTGATTGGCCAAGTGCAGCATGTGAACCAGCCTATATTTAAGCTGGAGTCACGTCACGCCGCACGTCACTCTGCTCTGATTAGTGTAGGGATAGGATGCAGCTGCTGTTAGGGCGAGATTAGGCAGGGATTAACTCAGCAAAAACACTTAATGAAGTTATCGATCTACAGCTCTGAATCATTCAACTTCTGCTAGTTAAATGCTCACTGTTTTCAGGCTTCCCAGAGCGTTTTTCTGTCACTTTTTTCGGGGGTGATCGGCGGACATTTTGTGTCTTGTAGTGCGCCAGCACAAGCTGCCACCAAGTCCATTAATCCATCAATAGTAGGGTTTTTTTTTTTTTGCTATATCCTACATCAGGGGCTTGGTTGTGCTTATTGTCACCCCTAGAAACTCAAGATAGAATTTTCTATATTTTTCAAAAAATAGCAATCCCCTAAATCTAGTGTTCCAGCTGTGGCTAGCCAAGTGTAATACTGTCTGGCAAAGAATATATTTTTTTTCTGGAGTGAAATTCAATTTTCAAAATAGCAATACCCTAAATCAGTGGTTTCTGATGTGGCAGGACACAAGTTTTATAGTATCTGTCAAAGATTGCTATTATTCAGTGGTGAAATTCAATTAATAAAATAGCAATACCGTAAATCTGGTGTTCCAGCTGTGACTGGACAAGTTTCACAGTGTTCGTCAAAGGATATATTATTTTCTGGGGTGAAATTCAATTAACAAAATAGTAATACCGTAAATCTGGTGTTCCAGCTGTGACTGGACAAGATTCATAGTGTCCGTCAAAGGATTTATTATTTTCTGGGGTAAAATTCAGTTGCAAAAATAGCAATACTGTAAATCTGGTGTTCCAGCTGTGACTGGACAAGTTTCACAGTGTCCATCAAAGGATATATAATTTTCTGGGGTGAAATTCAGTTGCAAAAATAGCAATCCCCAAAATCTGGTGTCCCAGCAGTGGCTGGACAAGTTAAATAGTGTCTGGCAAAGAAAAGATAATTTTCTGGTGTGAAATTCAATTGCCAAAATAGCAATACCATAAACCTGGTGTTCCAGCTGTGGCTGGCCAAGTTTAATAGTGTCCGGCAAAGGATAGATTTTTTCTGGGGTGAAAGTCAATTGCCAAAATAGTAATCCACTAAATCTGGTGTCCCAGCAGTGGGCGGCCAAGTTTAATAGTGTCCGGCAAAGGACAGATAATTTTGTGGGGTGAAATTCAATTGCCAAAATAGCAATACCGTAAATCAGTGGTTTCAGCTGTGGCTGGCCAAGTTTAATAGTGTCCGGCAAAGGATATATTTTGTTCTGGGGTGAAATTCAATTGCCAAAAAAGCAAGCCCCTAAATCTGGTGTCCCAGCAGTGGATGGCCAAGTTTAATAGTGTCCGTCAAAGGATACATCATTTTCTGGTGTGAAATTCAATTGCCAAAATAGCAATACCATAAATCAGTGGTTTCAGCAGTGACTGGCCAAGTTTAATATTGTCCGGCAAAGTAAATATTTTGTTCTGGGGTGAAATTCAATTGCCAAAATAGCAATAACATAAATCAGTGGTTTCAGCTTTGGCTGGCCAAGTTTCATAGTGTCCTGCAAATCATATATTTAGTTCTGGGGTGAAATTCAATTGCCAAAATAGCAATCCACTAAATCTGGTGTCCCAAAAGTGGCTGGCCAAGTATAATAGTGTCCGGCAAAGGATACATAATTTTCTGATGTGAAATTCAATTGCCAAAATAGCAATACCATAAATCAGTGGTTTCAGAAGTGGCTGGCCAAGTTTAATATTGTCCGGCAAAGGATATATTTTGTTCTGGGGTGAAATTCAATTGCCAAAATAGCAATAACATAAATCAGTGGTTTCAGCAGTGGCTGGCCAAGTTTAATATTGTCCGGCAAAGGATATATTTTTTTCTGGGGTGAAATTCAATTGCCAAAATAGGAATCCACAAAATCTGGTGTCCCAGCAGTGGCTGGCCAAGTTTAATAGTGTCCGGCAAAGGATACATAATTTTCTGGTGTAAAATTCAATTGCCAAAATAGCAATACCGTAAATCAGTGGTTTCAGCTGTGGCTGGCCAAGTTTAATAGTGTCCGGCAAAGGATATATTTTGTTCTGGGGTGAAATTCAATTGCCAAAATAGTAAACCACTAAATCTGGTGTCCCAGCAGTGGCCGGCCAAGTTAATTAGTGTCCGGCAAAGGACAGATAATTTTGTGGGGTGAAATTCAATTGCCAAAATAGCAATACCGTAAATCAGTGGTTTCAGCTGTGGCTGGCCAAGTTTAATAGTGTCCGGCAAAGGATATATTTTGTTCTGGGGTGAAATTGAATTGCCAAAAAAGCAAGCCCCTAAATCTGGTGTCCCAGCAGTGGATGGCCAAGTTTAATAGTGTCCGTCAAAGGATACATAATTTTCTGATGTGAAATTCAATTGCCAAAATAGCAATACCATAAATCAGTGGTTTCAGCAGTGGCTGGCCAAGTTTAATATTGTCCGGCAAAGGATATATTTTGTTCTGGGGTGAAATTCAATTGCCAATATAGCAATACCATAAATCAGTGGTTTCAGCAGTGGCTGGCCAAGTTTAATATTGTCCGGCAAAGGATATATTTTTTTCTGGGGTGAAATTCAATTGCCAAAATAGGAATCCACAAAATCTGGTGTCCCAGCACATCCCTTGCCTGGCGCATGTGCTGAATTTGGTGGTGCAGAAGTTCATTCACAACTACCCTGACATGTCAGAGCTGCTGCATAAAGTGCGGGCCGTCTGTGCGCGCTTCTGGCGTTCACATCCTGTTGCTGCTCACCTGTCTGCGCTACAGCGTAACTTCGCCCTTCCCGCTCATCGCCTCATAATGCAACGTGCACACAAGGTGGAACTTCACCTTGCACATGCTGGAGAGACTGTGCGAGTAGCAACAGGCAATAGTGGAGTTTCAGCTGCAGCACGCACGCGTCAGTCGCACTGCGGAACAGCACCACTTCACGACCATTGACTGGGCCTCCATGTGAGACCTGTGTGCCTGGTTGCGCTGTTTCGAGTACTCCACCAACATGGCCAATGGCGATGATGCCATTATCAGCGTTACAATACCACTTCTATGTCTCCTTGAGAAAACACTTAGGGCGATGATGGAAGAGGAGGTGGCCCAGGAGGAGAAGGAGGAGGAAGAGGGGTCATTTTTAGCACTTTCTGGCCAGTCTCTTAGAAGTGGCTTAGAGGGAGGTTTTTTGCAAAAGCAGAGGCCAGGTACAAATATGGCCAGCCAGGGCCCACTACTGGAGGATAAGGATGAGGCAGTGGAGGAGGATGAGGATGAAGCATGTTCATAGCGGGGTGGCACCCAACGCAGCTCTGCCCCATCACTGGTGCATGGCTGGGGGGAAACGGAGGACGATGACGATACACCTCCCACAGAGGACAGCTTGTCTTTACCTCTGGGAAGCCTGGCACACATGAGCGACTACATGCTACAGTTCCTGCGCATCGACAGTAGAGTTGCCCACATTTTAACGTGCGGACTACTGGGTTGCCACCCTGCTGGATCCCCGGTACAAATACAATGTGCCCACCTTAATTCCTGCACTGGGGCGTAATAGTAAGATGTGCGAGTACAAGCGCAAGTTGGTAGACCCGCTACTGAGAGCATTCCCAAATGTCACAGTGGAACAAGTGGAAGCCCAAGGCGAAGGCAGAGGAGGAGCAAGAGGTCGCCAACGCAGCTGTGTCACGGCCAGCTCCTCTGAGTGCAGGGTTAGCATGGCAGAGATGTAGAAAAGTTTTGTCACCATGCCACAGCTAACTGCACCACCACCTAATACGGAATGTGTTAGCAGGAGGCAGCATTTCACTTAGATGGTGGAACAGTACGTGTGCACACCCCTCCTACTGACTGATGGTTCGGCCCCATTCAACTTCTGGGTCTCCAAATTGTCCACGTGGCCAGAGCTAGCCTTTTATGCCTTGGAGGTGCTGGCCTGCCCGGTGGCCAACGTTTTGTCTGAACGTGTATTCAGCACGGCAGGTGGCGTCATTACTGACAAACGCAGCCGCCTGTCCACAGCCAACGTGGACAAGCTGATGTTCATAAAAATGAACCAGGCATGGATCCCACAGGACCTGTCCATCCCTTCTGCAGAATAGACATTTATAACTACCTCCCTTTAACCATATATTCTTGTCCTCCAGGGCACTTCTTTATTAAATCCTCTTTTTTAATTTTACCATTATTTTGCGGGGCAACCCAAAGTTGAATGAACCTCTCCTCCGTGTGGGTGCCAGGGGCCTAAATATCTGAAAGTGGCCTTCTCCATTGGTGGGTGACATGATGCCTCTTTTGCTGCTAAGGGACCTCTCTCCTCTGTCTGGGTGTCAGGGGCCTAACTTTCATGTACTTGCTTGCGGTCTTGGTGGCAGACATTTAATACTTTTTACTGTCTAATGACCGCCCCATTGTCTGGGTGTCAGTGCCCTATATGTCGTTTAATCATTTGTTGTCTTGGTGGGAGATATTAGACTCTTTTTACTGTCATGACCACCCCAATGTCTGGGTGTCAGGTGCCTAAATTTTACGTACTTGCTTGCAGTCTTGGTGGCAGACATTTAACACTTTTTACTGTCTAATGACCGCCCCATTGTCTGGGTGTCAGTGGCCTATATTTCGTTGAATTGCTTGCTGTCTGGGTGAGAGACATTAAACTCTTTTTACTGTAAAATTGCCTCTCCTCTGTCTGGGTGTCAGGGACCTACATAAATGATAATGGCCTGTTCCATTGCAGGTTGACATGATGCCTGTGTTGCTGTTACAGGACCGCTCTCCTCTTTGCGGGTGTCATGGCCCTGAGTCTATGAATGAGGCCTGTGGCACTGCAGGCAGACATGAATCCTTTTTGGCTGTGATGAGAACATCAACTCCCATAGCATTCCCATCTGATGCCACCCCAACCTCCTATTCCACCTCCTCCTCCTCCAAGTTGCCAATTGACATTGGTTAATTTTTATTTATTTTATTTTATTTTCATTCATTTCCCTATCCACATTTGTTTCCATGGGATTTACCTACATTTTGCTGCCTTTTGCAGCCCTCTAGCCCATTCCTGGGCTATTTTACAGCCTTTTTAGTGCTCAAAAGTTTGGGTCCCCATTGACTTCAATGGGGTTCGGGGTGAAGTTCGGGTCGAGTTCGGATCCCGAAACCGAACATTTTTGGGAAGTTCGTCCGAACTTCTCAAACCCGAACATCCAGGTGTTCGCTCAACTCTACATATGACCACTACTAAATTGATCTCCTCTCCCTCTCACTACTGAGGAGTAGTATGTAGCAACAAAAAGGAAAATGGAAAAACCTAAAAAAAAAAGGGGGGGGGGGACTCCCCTTACTCTTGTAATCCTCTCTTCAGCACTTAGTGAGGAGAAAAGAAGAAGCATAAAAAAGGAAAAAAGAAAAAGAAAAGTGAAAAGAGAGTCTATGCTTAGACAGAAAAGATAATATAAAAGGTTAAATCTGTTGTAAAGATATTCTTCTCTCCTATACTAGTCTCCTCCACTCAGACTCCCCCTCTAACCCCTCCCAGACAGGAGGAGCCATATTACCCATATCCTCACATATATGATATGCGAAAGAGAAAACTACAGACAATCTAAAGGAGTACAGAGGAAAAAATCATAGAGATTCATTATCTTCTCCCTTGCTGTCGACGAGTGTCCGACCAGTCAGACGCCTCTTCTGGGGTTTGGAAGAAGTGGGTTCCCCCATCAGCTTGAACTCGCAGCCTTGTAGGGTATAGCATCTCATTTTGAATTCCCATTTCCCGCATTTTGGCTCAGACTTGTGCAAACTGTCTCCTCTTCTTCTGTATCTCAGTGGTGAAATCAGGTTAAATGGATATCTTAGTATTTTCATAGGAGATAGTTTCTTTTTTCTTGGTTGCCATCAGGATTGCATCCCGTTCTCTGTAGTTTAATATTTTCATTATAAAAGGATGTGGGGTTAGCCTGAAGGCAGCAGCCTGGTTGGGATTCTGTGCGCCCTTTGAATTACAAAACATTGAGAGAGATGCAACGGTTCTAGGACTGATTTTATAAAACCTTCAGCAAACACTTCTGGTTCTGTGAATTCAGCCCTCTTAGAAAGGCTGAGGATGCGGCTGTTATCGCACCTTTTTCTGTTTTCGGTGTCCTCTGCTCAGGCCTGCAAAGCCTTGACTTGCTCAAGGAAGGATCTAGATAGTTCAGAAATGCCCCTTGCTGCATCTTCCACGTTCCCAACTCTACGCTCCACCTTTTTTGTGCGGGTCCGCATTTTGTCAGTATCATGCCGCAGGAAGTTTACATCACTTTGGAGATGGTCTATTTTTGCCATTAGGGCAGCCTGACAGGCCGGTATGGCCGACATGATCTTGTCAGTTTGTTGCGTATCAGCAGAATGCGCTGCTAAGGTCAGTTTGGCTCATGGTATCCATCAAGACTTTGCTTGGGGTTTAAGGAGGCACCAGAGAAGTCTTCCGCTCCCATATACAAATAAACTGTACAGAACAAAGCCAGAAAAAAGGGTCACTGTCATGATATATGTCCAATAGTATTGGCTTAGAGTCCGTTTCAGCTAAAGTTGAAGTCCAAAATAAATGTAATGCCTGAGCACAGTTTTCTTCATCAGGGTGTAAGAGTAGAATAGCTTTGTCCTTATTATACACAGAGATAGCAGCCCCACACCATCCGGCACATTGGAGGTTAATAACTCTCCTTAAAAAGCATACAGCAGTCCAAAGCTATTGCTGAGTTTCGACTATAGGCCCTATGTATAGAATAAGCCAGAAGGGAGTGTAGAACTCAAGAACTCAGGCGTCCGAGTGATCTGGAAAAGCCGCGTGGTGCTGCTGAGATGGCCGCCGGCATGCCCCTCCTGTATGTTTGCTCCGTCAATTCCTCGCCCAGCATCTGTGCAGGGCAACAGTAAAAAGCAGCCAGAACTGCTCCTGAAGGGTCCTCAGTGCCCCGAGGTTGCTTGTGAGAACCTCACAGCCTCACAGCCCATGCATACTAAATGGATTTATTATACTGTGTAAGGGAACCTCACAGTGTAATGACCCCCCAGTGGCCCCCTCACATACCTATCATTGCTGGAGCAGGGTATAAGGGGGCACAATATGGTGTGAGGGGCACAGTATAGGGTGGGGGCACAGTAATACAGTTATTATTCTGAATGGAGGGAAACTGTGGGGTCATTATACTGTGTGTGGGGCCAATGGGGGCCATTATACCGTGTGGGTGCCACAGGGAGACATATAAATATAAAAAAAATGCCTGAAGGGGGCCCACTGGGATTTATCGCCCAAGGGCCCACATGAACCTGGAGCCGGCCCTGCCTAGGGCCACCTATTGTCAAACACAGGGATGCTAAACCTGCAGCCCTCCAGCTGTTAAAAAGATACAGTGCCCACCATACCCTGCTGTAGACTGATAGCTTTAGGCTGGCTGGGCATGCTGGGAGCTGTAGTTTTAAAGCAGCTGGAGGGCCACAGGTTGGGCATCCCTGGTCTAAGACGAGCCCCAATCATGGCACAGCAGCTCATCCAGACAATCATATTTTTTTCCCTTTGAAAACATATTTAATATCATAAATATCCCATTTATTATAGTTAAGGTGTTTTAAATACGTAGGGGGAGATTGATCAAACTGGTGCAACGTAGAACTGGCTTAGTTGCCCATTATAACCAATCAGATCATCTTTCATCTTTCATCTTACATCTTTCATTTTGCACAGCTCCTTTGGAAAATTAAAGGTGGAATCTGATTAGTTGCAATGAGCAACTAAGTCAGTCAATTCCTCGTCCAGCATCTGTGCAGGGGCAGAACTGCTCCTGAAGGGTCCTTGGTGCCCCCGAGGTTGCTTGTGAGAACCTCACAGCCTCACAGCCCATGCATACTAAATTGATTTATTATACTGTGTAATGTACCCTCACAGTGTAATGACCCCCCAGTGGTCCCCTCACATACCTACCATTGCTGGAGAAGGGTATAAGGGGGCATAATATGGGGTGAGGGGCACAGTACAGGGTGGGGGGCACAGTCACATGACCCTGTGACATTAGAAGGTCCTCATGGTGCATAAGGTTTAGACACCACCATAATGAGAGGCAGAGGAGTGACACAGGGGCCGGAGGCCATCGATGGACAGGAGGGGTGAACACAGCAAGTAGGTGGAAGGGGCTCTGAGGGGGATTCATATAAATAGTGGCAGGAGGTCTGTCCAGGGCAGCAATAGGAGACAGGAGCTCTGGATACATGAGGGACAAAAGGAGACAGCGGGCGCTCCTGAGATAGGACAGGATATGGGGGGCTTGGGGGGGTGTCATGGAGGCAAACTGCTTAATGAAGCAGTAAAACAAATGGCATGAATCTGCTTGTCTACTACGACATCCCCCAGCACCTGGAAGAGTTCCCTGTCCCACAGAAAAGGCAGTCACAGTGCAGACTCACTACTCACCACTGACAAACTGCGTACTGTAACAATGTTTATGGTAAAGTGCTGGAGGGGGCGATATTTCACCCATAATGCTCAACTGGGTTAGATAAGAGAATATGGAAAGCTATGTTGTTTTATTTAAGATGGTGTTGTGAGCTGGAGTTTTTCGGACTGGTACGTACCAGTTCACACCGTTTCTCTAGTATGGCTATTCCCCCTAGCCTGAAGATATCCCAGGTGTGGCGACTGGGATAATTACTGAGGAATAGGTAAAGGCCTCAGAGCTTCAGTCAGTGTCAGAGCATGGACGCTGTTTGACTGTGTGGCTGTTTTAAGCCTGGAACTTCTCAATAAAAAGCCCCATCCTGGTGCCCAAACAGGGTCCATTTAGTATAATGATCCCCATTGACCCTCCATTCAGTATAATGAGCCACAGAGCCCCCATTCAATATAAGGACCCCCAGTGCCGTCTCCATACAGCATAACCCCCAGTGTGGGGACAACTGGGGGTCATTATTCTTACTGGAGGGCCACTGTGGGGTCATTATACTGTGTGTGGGGCACTGGGGGTTATTATACTGTGAGGGTCCTTACACAGTATAATGATCCCCAGAGCCCCTATTCAATATAAGTAAATATACCCCAGTGCCCACTATACAGTATAATGACCCCCCACTGGGGGTCATTATTTCATTATTCTGAATGGGGGGGGGGGCGGCGACTGGGGGTTATTATTCTGAATGGAGGGCAACTGTGGGGTCATTATGCTGTGTGTGGGGCCACTGGGGGCCATTATACCGTATAGGTGCCACAGGGAGACATGGGCCCACATGAACCTGGAGCCGGCCCTGCCTAGGGCCACCTATTGTCAAACACAGGGATGCTCAACCTGCAGCCCTCCTGTTAAAAAGCTAAAGTGCCCACCATACCCTGCTGTAGACTGATAGCTTTAGGCTGGCTGGGCATGCTGGGAGTTGTAGTTTTAAAGCAGCTGGAGGGCCACAGTTTGGGTATCCCTGGTCTAAGACAAGCCCCGATCATGGCACAGCAGCTCATTCAGACAATCATGTTTTTTTCCCCTTGAAAACATATTTCATATCATAAATATCCCATTTATTGTAGTTCAGGTGTTTTAAATATATAGGGGGAGATTGATCAAACTGGTACAAAGTAGAACTGGCTTAGTTGCCCATTACAACCAATCAGATTACATCTTTCATTTTGCACAGCTCCTTTGGAAAATAAAGGTGGAATCTGATTGGTTGCTATGAGCAACTAAGTCAGTTCTACTTTACACCAGTTTGATAAATCTCCTCCATACTTTGTATTATTCTACCCCATGCTCACTCTAGAGCCCTGTGCATGGTCAGTGCTGCAGTTCAAGAGCAGTCAGAAGCGTACAAAGGTACATATAGGTCCCATGCCCTAGAATAGTAGCCATATTATAGCTTTGTACACAATGGAGCTATAATGCAGCCATGTGCATGATAATCTTAATGTAGAAAAGAAAATTTCATATTAACAAACATCTTTAATACTAGCTTCATTATCCTTTTCATACTATATGCAAATTATCTCAGGAACTTATTCTTTTCTCTGGGTGTACATATCTATGCTGGTTGTTGATCTATTAAAAGATTATATCAGTTGTAAAATAGTTTTAGTAATGCTGATTTGATGTTCAGAATATCTCTGCTGAGAAAAAGTTCTTATGGAGCAAATTTACCAAAATATCAATCTAACAAAATATTACTAGTGTTGAATAGTAGAACTATATAGTATCATAATATACAAAACATTATTATTAGCTGTTACGGTCGAGTGATTACTTTTACAATTTTTCTCATTGCTCTTCATTAGCATGTCTATGGTGGCACATTACATTTTTCTCCTATTTGTTTGACGTTTGCACAGTTGTAAAAAGAATTCTATGAACAGGCATTAAGTCTGTTATAAAAAATGTAATGAATGTTCTTTTTTGAATCATGCATCTGGCAGCACCCCCATCAAGCGACCATCTGGTTTTAATATTTTCAATGTAATTGAAATTCAGACACAGAAACATAAAATCTGTGTTGTCAGTTTTTAACCAAATAAAATGCTCTTTTCAGTTCTTGTTTTAGCATCATCACTAACGTTTGGCTCATTATAACACAAATAAAACATCATTAGAATGACTGAATAGCTCATTATTTAATCAATATTTTGATGATTTATTGAGAGATTTAATTAGTCTCATCATCATAGTACATACTGTAGTTACATTGCGTTTCACATTCCTTTGTCTATGAGTGTTGTCTGTGAAACTCCAGTGCATGGATAACCCAAAATTATAGGCATGTCATCCCATTATTGATTCAGACAGATGCTGTGAGGGCTTCAGGCAGGGTCACCAATAGTGTTGAGTGGACCCGTGGATGTTCTGGCTCGCTGGGTTCGGATGAACTTCAGGTCAAAGTTCGGGTTAGGGACCCGAACTTGACCTGAATTTGAACCGGAACCCCATTAAAGTCAATTGGGACCTGAACTTTGGTGCACTAAAATGGCTGTAAAATAGTCGTAATAAGGGCTAGAGGACTGCAAAATGTAGGTAAGAGAAGGACAAATGTGTTTAGGTAAATTACTTAAAATAACGTAGAATACAAAAAAAATAATAATAATCTTGATCTTGGAGGCAGAGGTCAAAGTGCAATGTAGATGTATCTCACATCAAAAATGGGTTTATGTCATCCACAGAACTAACACACAGATTAACTCTTAATTACCCTGTCACGGATGCAGTGCAGATGTATCTGACACCAAAAATGGGTTTCTGTCACCCACAGAACAAATTAACTCTTGTATTTCGCTGTCACGGATACAATGCAGGTGTATCTGACACCGAAAATGGGTTTCTGTCACCCACTGAACTAACAGACAGATTAACTCTTATATTTTTGTGTCAGGGGTGCAAAGATGGTGCATTCCACCCACAAAAAATCGCTATAAGTCACCCACAGAATAGATAGTGTGGGGAGTCGCTCTGGTAGACAGCGGTGCGGGTGCAGTTTAGAGGCAAAACAAGGAGTCCAGATTGTGCAACAAACAGTGTTTTATTCACACTTGCACACAAAATGAAAAACAGTCTCTTGGTGACAGTTCACACACAACGGAAATAACGTAGCCAAACAAAAACAGTCCAACACAGGTTCAGTCACCTGGGAGGTGTAGGTGCAGGTTCGCACCACGCTGTCGGCCCAGCCGCAGGAGAATCCACCTTTAGGTAGCCAGGAACAAAATACCTCCTTGCTGAGCTCTTTCCTCCTGGACAGAGAACTCCCAGCCCTGTTAGCAGCTCCAGGATAATCACACTCCCCAGACACAGCTGCTGGCTGCGTTTTATATCCAGCCCAAAACATGGACTGGACCGTGGGGAGCAGCCACCCACCCTACTCTTTAGCTGCTCCCAGTAAGAGCCGGCCCGGATCGGCTTTGCAGCCATGCTATTTAACAAAGTCAAACAGCACTAGCTGCTGCAGACAAAAACCCGGCTCTCACCTCACCGAGGCCAGCAACCTCGGTGACACGTACCTGCCATCACATATGACACCTTGCACCTTACCACATACCCCCTTTGTTCAACCCTGAGGGTGAACACACGTGAGGCAGTGGACGCGGGACAGGGCATCTGCGTTGCCCTGCAAGCGGCCTGCCCTGTGTTCCACGGAAAACTTGAAATTTTGAAGAGATAGGAACCACCTGGTGACCCGAGCATTCCTCTCCTTGGCCTGACTCATCCATTTGAGGGGAATGGTCGGTCACCAAGCAGACCTCCTCCCTAACAGGTAGTAGCGGAGAGATTCGAGTGCCCACTTGATAGCCAGGCACTCCCTCTCCACTATACTATACCTGGACTCGGCGGGACTGAGCTTACGGCTCAGGAAGACAACGGGATGTTCTTCCCGTTGACCTCCTGCGACAGTACCGCACCGAGGCCTACCTCCAGGCGTCGGTCTGTACGACAAACTCCTTGTTGAAGTCGGGTGTCACCAAAACCGGGGACCCACACAGGGCCGACTTCAACGCGGAGAAAGCCTCCTCCGCCTTCTCACTCCAGCTAACCCTCCCAGACTTTCGCCCCTTCAACAGGTCTGTCAATGGCGCTGCTATTGTGGCAAAGTGGGGCACAAACCTCATGTAGTAACCTACAATCCCCAGGAACGACTTTACCTGCCTGGTGGTGACCGGTCGGGGCCAGTTACGAATGGCCTCTACCTTAGTTACCTGAGGTTTGATGACTCCCGCCCAATTACATATCCCAGATATTTTGTCTCCTCTAACCCTATGGAGCACTTCTTTGGGTTAGCGGTCAGTCCGGCTTTCCTCAGGGCATCCACTACCGCCTGCACCTTGGGTAAATGGCTTTCCCAGTCGGTGCTGTGGATGACTACATCATCCAAGTAGGCCGAGGCGTACCGGCGATGTGGTCGCAGCACTATGTCCATTAACCTTTGGAAAGTGGCGGGGCGCCATGCAGGCCAAAGGGTAACACCTTGTAGTGATACAGGCCCTGCGGGTAACAAATGCGGTTTTTCCTTAGCCGACTCCGTTAAGGGTACCTGCCAGTACCCTTTAGTGAGGTCCAGCACAGAAAAATAACGGGCTTGTCCTAAACTTTCAACCAGCTCGTCTACTCGGGGCATGGGATACGCGTCAAACTTGGATACTTCATTTAACTTGCGAAAGTCGTTGCAGAACCGCAGCGTCCCATCCGGCTTAGGTATTAGGACTATGGGACTGGCCCACTCACTTTTCGACTCCTCAATGACCTCGAGCTTCAACATTAACTGTACTTCCTCCGCGATGGCCCGTCGCCGAGCCTCGGGTACCGGTATGGTTTTAACCGGATCTTGGCCTGAGGCTCAGTGGCGATGTCATGTTGGATGAGAGGCGTGCGGCCAGGGAGGTCCGAGAACACATCCGTGTTCCGACTGATGAACTCCCTGACTTCCTGAACTTGTTTGGAAGACAGGCTGTCTGCAATTTTACCGTGGTTACTGCTTCACAGGCCTCGAACTGTGGGGCTGGACCCTTTTCACCTAGAAGCCCTGGCCGGGGCTGTGGTCGTCGGCTGTGTCCCTATCTTTCCACGGCTTAAGTAAATTCACGTGGTACACCTGCTCCGGCTTGCGCCGCCTGGCTGGTGTACTTTGTAATTTACTTCCCCTACCTTCTCGATCACCTCATAGGGGCCCTGCCACCTAGCTAGGAATTTGCTGTCAAGGGTGGGTACCAGAACCAAAACCCGATCTCCCGGATTGAAGTCCCGTACCCGAGCCTGACGATTGTACACCCTACTCTGGGCTTGTTGCGCTGCCTCCATATGCTCCCGGACCAAGGGCAACACCCTTTCCATCCGGTCCTGCATTTGGGCGACATACTCAATGACACTTTTGTGGGGGACAGGCTGTTGTTCCCACGCTTCCTTGGCGATATCCAACAGGCCCCGAGGGTGTCTGCCATAAAGCAGTTCGAAGGGCGAGAACCCAGTAGAGGCCTGGGGCACCTCTCGCACTGCGAACATGAGATAGGGCAGAAGCAGATCCCAGTCCTTCCCATCTCTAGACACCACCCTCTTTAACATATTTTTAGAGTTTGGTTAAACCTCTCCACAAGACCGTCTGTTTGCGGATGGTAAGCGGACGTCCGTAACTGCTTTATACGCAACAATTTACACAGTTCCCTCATTACTTTGGACATAAAGGGGTCCCTTGGTCTGTCAGAACCTCTTTTGGCAGGCCCACACGGAAAACATCTCCATTAACTCTTTGGCAATGAGCTTAGCTGAGGTATGTCGCAGAGGCACCGCCTCCGGATACCGAGTGGCATAGTCGAGAACTACCAGAATGTGTTGGTGGCCCCTGGCGAACTTTGGTACAGGCCCAATTAAATCCATCGCGATTCGCTCAAGCGGTACTTCAATAATTGGCAGAGGTACCAGGGGACTACGGAAATGTGGCTGGGGGCTAGTTATCTGACAGGTCGGACAGGACTTACAATAATTCTCTACCTCCTTGAACACACTGGGCCAATAAAATCGCTGCAGTATGCGGTCCTGGGTTTTCTGCCACCCCAGGTGTCCCCAAGAACATGTTGGTGGGCAAGCTCCATGACAAGCTTGCGATACGCTGTGGGCACCACCAACTGTTCAACAGGTTCGCCTCGGATTTGGTTCACCCGATACAACATATCCTGCAGAACAATAAACCGTGGGAACATTAATTCAGCCCCTGGTTTCTGGGGTTTCCCATCAATTTCAGCACATTCTCCCAGGCCCTGGTTAGGGTTTGGTCCCGGTGTTGTGCGGTCCCAAAATTTTCCCGGAGACATTGAGGTCTGCCAACTCAGGTCCCGGTGGCAAGTCCTCCGTGTCTCCCACCATTACACTCAGTGGGGTTGTCTCCCCCTCTACCGCTGGAGCAGTGGTCACCCCTACCGCCGGCCCTTCAGACTCGGGCTCCCAGGGTTCTGGCCTTCCAGCGGTATCAGGCCACTCTACTAGGGTCACCCCTGTCTCGGGTCCCTCAGATACCTTTATTGCCGGCCACAGCGCCGGAAAACCGGGAAGTCCCTCCCAAGTATTAGTTCGTGTGGGAGTTTAGTAGCGACAGCCACCTCGTGGGTCCACCTACCAGCCGCTGTGGACAAAGTCACTAGTGCAGTGGGATAGTCTTTCAGGTCTCCGTGGATGCACAGGACCCCGACTTTACGGCCAGTATACTCCGCAGGCCGTACAAGTGCAGCCCTTACCAGGAGACTAAACTCCCGGAGTCCAGCAGAGCCACCGCCAGAGAGTCTCCCACCTCTACCTGACACAGGTGGTTATGGTCCTGCACCTCACGGGTGCCAGTTGCGCACAGCTTCCGTGCATACAGGGAGTGGCGACCCCCGTAGTTCATATCCATCGGCTCATCCCGATGCGGACAGTCGGCCCTGATGTGGCCTGGCTCCTGACACCTCCAGCATACCACGGAGGCGGACTCGCAGGGGTATATTCGGGCAGGCCGGCTCTGTCGCGGACGTCGGAACTGGGGCAGAGGCCTCCGGGGTTTGACTGACCCCTTCCCGCAAGAGTCCCCTGCAGGTTTCTGGTGGCCTCGTAGCGCTCCACCAGGTCGACCATCTCCAGGGCATTGGTGGGCGATACCTGGCCGATCCAGTGCTGGAGGGGATAAGGCAGGGCCCTCCAAAAGATGTCCGCCAACAGTCGATCCAGCATGGCAGTGGGACTTAGTAGATCGGGCTGCAGCCACTTTTGCAGCCTGTGCAGCAGATCGTAGAACTGCGGCCTAGCGGGTTCAGTCGTTTTAAAGTCCCACTGGTGGACTCTTTGGGCGCGGACCAGCACGTTCACGCCCAGTCTGGCTAGGACCTCTCCTTTCACAGTGTCATAATCTGCCGCTTGGTCATCCGACAAGTCGAAAAACACCTGCTGGGGTCCGGAAGCCAGGAACGGAGCGACCACCTCAGCCCACTGGTCACGGGGTAACTTTTCCCTCACGGCGACCTTCTCAAAAACCGCCAGGTACGTCTCAACGTCGTCTGCGGGGTCATTTTGGGATCGCCGCACGGACCGCTTTCCGGGCATCTTGGAGCGTGGTGGGACGCTCCTGCCGCCTGTAACGCCATCACATGTTGTAGCAGTAGTTGGTTGGTCTCCGCTGCTGCACGTTAGCCTCTATGAGAGCCTTCACAGCAGCCTCCATGTTGCCAGAAACTCCTGCTTGCAGCTTTGCTGGCTTAATATATTCCATACACTTTAGAAAAACAAAACTCGGCGTTCACGCCAGCCTCACTGCGCATGCCCGCATCCGACACCAAATGTGGGGAGTCGCTCTGGTAGACAGCGGTGCGGGTGCAGTTTAGAGGCAAAACAAGGAGTCCAGATTGTGCAACAAACAGTGTTTTATTCACACTTGCACACAAAATGAAAAACAGTCTCTTGGTGACAGTTCACACACAACGGAAATAACGTAGCCAAACAAAAACAGTCCAACACAGGTTCAGTCACCTGGGAGGTGTAGGTGCAGGTTCGCACCACGCTGTCGGCCCAGCCGCAGGAGAATCCACCTTTAGGTAGCCAGGAACAAAATACCTCCTTGCTGAGCTCTTTCCTCCTGGACAGAGAACTCCCAGCCCTGTTAGCAGCTCCAGGATAATCACACTCCCCAGACACAGCTGCTGGCTGCGTTTTATATCCAGCCCAAAACATGGACTGGACCGTGGGGAGCAGCCACCCACCCTACTCTTTAGCTGCTCCCAGTAAGAGCCGGCCCGGATCGGCTTTGCAGCCATGCTATTTAACAACGTCAAACAGCACTAGCTGCTGCAGACAAAAACCCGGCTCTCACCTCACCGAGGCCAGCAACCTCGGTGACACGTACCTGCCATCACATATGACACCTTGCACCTTACCACAATAGCCAGATTAAATTCATAACACTCTCCCTCAGTTCAGCTCCCTGCTTCCTGTCCTTGCACTACTCAGAGCTTAAAAGCTTTTTAATTGGCTGATCCGCAGCCTTTCATCAAGCTTTATTAAATGCCCGAACACCGAACCTGAACTTTTGCGACAAAGTGCGGGTTTGGATCCGGGTATCCAAACTGGCAACGTTTGGTACAGACTCGAACTTTGAAGTTCGGGTTCGCTCAACTCTAGTCACCAACCTACTTTTTCCTAAAATACCAACATTTTCAGTCACATTGGAAAGCCAAAATGAATTATAGTAAGTAATTTGTGTTTGTGGCTCAGGAAAAAATTTGAACACACTAGCAACATTTATTGTGAAATGTAAAATAATGACACCTGTGATCAATGACCAGCACAAGCTTCAAAAAACAATACCACAAACCTATTTTCTAGCATGACCAGAAGTCGAGTTGTGCCCACTAGTTTTATAACTTTTTTTCTTTTATCACTACTAGAGATGAGCAATTTTTAAAAAAATTGGAGTTGCCGGTTTGCCAAATTTTTCAGGATCCAAATATATTCCCTGAAAATTATGTTAAATGGCTATTTCCTGGCTGCTGAGAGCCTTTATAGTGGTGTAGAACTCTGTGCCTTGCAGTAACACACATACGGAGTCTGCTTTGGTAGTAAAATAATAGTGTGAGTCCGTATGACATGCAAATGACAGGCGTTGCCCTTAGAATCACTGCACACTTCACTTGTTTGGGCAGTCACGGGGCCAAAACTAACCAAATAACTCAAGTATAAACTCAGCCTTACAGGTCAATGTTAGCATCAAGAAGAAGCACACTCTTTTTACATGGTCGTCAGCTGATTCCACATAGATATAAACAGAACCTGTTCTATTAAACGCTTAAACAAGTAGAGCCCACCCTGACAGAGTGGAGAGGGTGTCAGCAGTAAGTTTGTGTTAACGTCACTGATTATTTTGCCCTTCCTCTGATCCATCGGAACAATAACCCCTAAAAAAGGAACCTGTCTGTGTAGAACCAGCCTTCACTCGGTCAGCATTTGGTCAGTAATCCATAATTATTGCTAATGCCAAAAAAAAAAAAACAGGAGTGGATCCAAGACAGAGATGACACGTGAATGGAATATTTGCATGTATTCTGTGTTTTACACACAAAATACAACACAGAAGGTGCAAAACCACAACATTTAAAAGACAAACTGAATAAAACAGTGCTTTCTCAACAAGAATGGATTTACGACCAGTATCAGGGTGACCATATGGTAATGCATATTGATCATGAAATGTATGGGGTTATGGCTGATAACTGGAGGACCATCCAGCAAACAAGCAGACTCCAGCTCATTCCTACAGTGAAAGCTATACAATCACAGCTGGAAGGTAACTGGTCGGTACAGACAACACCCAAAAATCTTCATAAATAAGCCTTAGTATGTGCAGCTCTCACAGCCGTTGTAACAGAATGGTAAAAAGCGGTATAACATGTAGTACTAGTAAGCACTGCAGGGATTATGTCTAAGAAATGTAAGACATCCGAGATGAGTCGTCCATGTGTTCAATACTGGATGTTATTGATGGCCAGCTCCGAGATGAATCCCAGCACTCAGATTAGGTAGTCCTTACTGAGGAACCTCACTTTTCCTTCACAATGCGCTGATGCCATATATGCCGTCACTTTGATGAGCTGGGTTCCTGATAAGTGGATTCTAAAGTGTCTGAAGAAATATGAGTAAAGACATTGGAATAAATTGTCCACTTCCTCCAAAGTGACCTAGTCCTTTGATTTATGAATATCATTCCATAAAGTCTTGAAGTCCTCTGCGTGGATAGTATAAAATGTCCATATGAGGTACGGGCACAGAGAAAACAAGCTCTGTGGCAGACACTGATCCAGACACGTCATAACCGGTTCACATCGCTGCTAGCCATGTAAGGTCCTAAAAACTGATCACTAGTGATGGACGAACATTGGCCGGAATGTTTCGCTAATGCGCAACAAGACAACAAATGAATAAATGACATATAGACCCCTGAAAACCAGAAAATGGGGCGGTCATTAGACAATGAAAAGAGTTTAATATTTCCCACTGAGACAACAAATGAGACAACAAATGATTAAACGACATATAGGCCCCTGACACCCAGACAATGGGGCAGTCATTAGACAGTAAAAAGAGTTTGTCTGCCACCAAGACAGCAGGCAAGTTCGTGAAAGTTAGGCCCCTGACACTCAGACAAAGGAGAAAGGTCCCATAGCAGCAAAAGAGGCATCATGTCACCCACCAATGGAGAAGGCTACTTTTAGTTATTTAGGCCACAGCACCCAGACAGAGGAGAAAGGTCCCAAAGCAGAGAATCAGGCTTCATGTCCCCACCAATGGAGAAGGCCGCTTTCAGATATTTTGGCCCCTGGCACCCAGACGGAGGAGAGGTTCATTCAACTTTGGGTTGCCCTGCAAAATAATGGTAAAATTAAAAAAAGAGGATTCGGAAGCTAGAGGAGAGCGGACGTGTGTTCACTCAGCTCCTGCTCATCTCCCGTTGAAACATAGCAAAACGGTGCCCTGACTGGCCCAAACCTATCGATACCCTGCTGGGTGTTCTTCGGAATCTTAGTGTGATCCCCCTGTGGACTCCGGTGGGCTCCCGCCCGAACTTACTGCTGCGGCCTACTTCACCAGGCTTCCCATTGCAGCCGCGGGATAAATTTCAAGCAGCAGGCCGGACCGCTCCTCCTGGCTGTGCTACGCTGGGAGACCCAGGAACAAGGGAGACCCGTGGGACCCGGCTCCTCACCGCTACTTACCCTCCGCAAAGACCGGTGAGTCCCGGCACCGTGCCAGCAACTGGTGACCGGACAAAGAGACAGCCCGCTTGGTGTGCAGATCCGCCATTACTGCCCCTGCCCTGCAGGCGGACGCCACGAGGCCACCCAGTGTCTCCTCATTTCTGCAAACCTGTACACTTGGTGAGCTGGACCGGCACCTTTCAGTTCTTATGAGCAAAAGCCTACTCAGGTCAGTTAACCCTCCCTGTCCAAGTCTTCTTGAAGGACAACATTTTTGGGAGCCTCCTGCTCCAATTTTTCTAAGGACTGGTTTTGGACTGGTCTGCTGTTGACCTTCTACTTATAATTTTTCAGTTGGGAGTAGTGATTCTCCAATTTTTATCAGGACTGGTACTACTGGCCCGCACTCCCTACGTAGTTGCCTATAGCAACACATCGGTGAACCATTGGTGTTTACTCTCTTATCCGATATAGTTACTCTTCGCCTTTTGCTTTACCTCTTCAGTGCACAACACATATTTATGTAGCCTTTTAGGTGCGGGTGAAGGAGAACCCTCATAAACTGCTCCAATGTGTGCTGGCACTGCTGCCGTTTCTAACAATATGGTCAAAATTGGGAAGCCAGAGGTTTTTACCACTCCCAAGCAGAAGAAGACACAAAGGGACATGGAAAAATTTTTGCGAAAAAATCGCCCCATGCTAAACATGATCCTGTACTCCTTCCCCAGGTCTCCCGCTCACATGACCCGTCTGAACAATCAGATGCTGAAAGCGAAAATCTGGACCGTACACAAACAAAAGATGCCCAGCTGGTCACCTCCCAAAAATCTTTCCAAAGGATTATTGAAAATGCTCTTCAACCTGTTCTGTCAGAACTCTCAGATATTAAGAGCGACCTTAGGGAAATGGGGGTAGGGTGGAAAAGCTAGAGGAAAATCAAGCCTCTCTGATCGCCTACGGGAGGCGTCCACAGAAACATTTCACACTATCCAAGCTAGAATGAATAACCTCCTAGCATATGTGGAGGATCAAGACAACCGGGTAGAAGAAACAACCTCCGTATCAAAGGTGTCCCGGAATCATCCTCAGACTCCTCGATCGTGGACCTCACTTATTCCATCTTAAGACCGCTACTTGATCCTGATGTCGCGCCTAACCTGACCTTGGAAAGAGCTCACAGGGCCTTAAGGAACAGGCCTAAAGAAGGCGAACCTCCCAGGGATATCATATGCAAAATTTTGCTCTCTTCCCATAGGGATGCCATACTCAAAGCGGCTAGAGAAAAAGGGGAGGTAGTTTTTGAAGGAGCTAAAATATCCTTTTTCCAAGACCTGTCGCCAGTCACTTTGAATAAAAGACGGCAGATGAAACCGGTCACGGAAGCTCTGAAATCCAAGGGAATCAGATATCGTTGGTTGTTCCCTTTGGACTTTCCTTCACCCTGCAAGGATCCACAAGAATCATACGTAGACCGGACGACCTCGTGCCCTTGTGCGATGCTATTGGCCTTCTCCCTCTGCGATTCCTTCATGGCTCCAGATCACGGACATGACGGATCTTCCTGCCATTCCTGAAGCTGCCCCGTGGAAACCTGTCAGAGGTCGCCAATCCAGACGCAGACTACATGATGCGGCAGATTAACCTCTCTCCTTTTTCTTTGAGTAGCATTTGTGAATATGTTTAGTTTGCTGGTTAGCATGCAATATTTTTCTTTCACCATGCTTATATGACTACCCTATCCTCTTGTGCCTGGTCTTGTTTGGTCCTGAGTCATCCTGAAGCGCTGCAGGGTCTATACAGTTAACTAGGCTCGCTGGCATATTCGCTTCTTCCTGACTCCGAGGCCTGGAGACACGGTACGAAAGGCAGTTGTCGTGGCAGCACAATGTCACCTTTGTTACTAATTCTAGGTTCTCCTTATACTCCCTACCGTTCTTGCACCTGCACTTGTATTGGAATATTAACCTTTCTTCCCTCTCGTTAGCTATTCTTGCTATAGCACTTGTACTGACGACTTGTTATTTCTCTTTGCAATGGCTGAAATTGTTGTTACCTCTTGGAACGTCCGGGATTGAACTCACCACAGAAGAGGTCACGCTTGTTTCAACACCTCAGGTCGCTACATTCAGACATTTCAATCTTTCAAGAGACACATTTCAAACGGGGTAAGACTCCCAATCTCCCTCTCACATACTTTTCACACTGGTACCATTCCTCCCACGCATCCTCTAAATCCAGAGGGGTCAGTATTGCTATTCGGAAGTCCATGCCCTTCACGCTACAGAATAGCATGATTGACCCAGAAGGCAGATACCTTTTCCTGAAAGGGTTGTTGGCAAATACTTTGGTTACCGTCGCAGGTATCTATGCCCCCAATTCCGGGCAGATACCCTGGCTTATCGACGCCCTTACTCAACTACAATCTTTCAGGCAAGGTCTCCTTATTGTGGGCGGTGATTTGAACGTGGCATTGGAACCCCCTTTGGACTCCACGGCCAGATCATCCTCCATGTCGCACAGGCAGCTCAGGGCTCTTGGGAAGAAACTGAAATGCTTGCATTTGATTGATGTCTGGAGACTTTCCCACCCTCATGACAGGGACTACACACATTACTCAGAAGTCCATAGGTCCTACCATAGGATAGATTACCTCTTTATGCAATCCTCTGCTCTATCCCTGCTCAGAAGCACCAATATTGGTAACATCGGCATCTCCGATCACGCCCTGTCTCTCTCTCTGTTATTATTGAGTCACTGCCTAAAAGAATGTATACGTGGCGGTTCAACGAATCGCTTCTAAAATCCTCTACGCACAAAAAAAGATCTCTGAGATTTTGACAAACTATTTTAAGGACAATCTCTCACCAGAAGTCTCCTCCGATTATATGGGAAGCCCATAAGTCGGTAGTTAGAGGGGAACTGATAGCTTTGGGCACGCACATTAAAAAGCAGAGACAGAGACAGGTAGACGACTTACTACAACGGATTTCTGATTTAGAGCTTAGGCATAAAACTTCCTTTTCTGTCGAAGTCCTTGCTGAGCTATCCTCAAACAGGGACAAACTAAACCAATTGCTTAACTTTAAAGCTTCTAAGGCGTATTTGCATGCCAAACATAAAATATACCTGCATGGGAACAGAGGCTCTAGGCTCATGGCAGCCATGGCCAAACGGAGGCGCGAGCAGTTGTTTATTAGAGAAGTGGCAATCTCTGGGGAGGTGTATCCGCTGATACTGAAGGTCATAGCGGCCCAATTTGAGGAATTTTACTCTTCTCTTTACAATTTGAGGTCGCATGAGGGATCCCGGGATCGTTTAAATAGGATGAGTTTAATAAAGGGCTTCCTTGATTCGGTTCGGTTACCGTCCCTGTCTGACGCCCAACAACTACACTTAGCATCTCCATTCACTATCCAGGAACTCAACCTAGCCCTAAAAGCTCGCCCCCAAACAAGAGTCCGGGCCCAGACGGGTTACCAATATCTTACTACAGATCCTTTTCTGAAATTCTTCTCCCCATCTCCTTCTATCCTTTAATTCCGCTGCGGTCTATAGGAATTTTCCCTCTCAGTCTCTGGAAGCACACATAACTGTTTTGCCCAAAGAGGGAAGGATACTAAATTATGCAGTAGTTACAGGCCCATCTCTCTGCTGAATGCAGACATTAAACTCTATGCTAAACTGATAGCGAACCGCCTTCAATCTCTTCTACCGTCTTTGATTGATAATGAGCAAGTGGGTTTCATTAAAGGCAGAGAGGGCAAGGAAAATACTCTGCGTATTCTACATCTGATTCAGTATGCAAGGGAGAGGCGGGTCCCCATGGCCCTTCTTTCTACGGATGCCGAAAAAGCATTCGATAGAATCGACTGGCTATTTATGGAGCAGGTGTTGGTTAAGTTTGGCTTTCCAGGCCCGCTTATTTCAGCGATTCTCGCTCTTTACACCAACCCTTCGGCGTCCATACGTTTGAATGGTACTTTATCTGCTTCGTTCCGTATTGCTAATGGGACGAGGCAGGGGTGCCCGCTCTCCCTTGCTGTTTGTCTTAACCATGGAAACGCTTATTCAACGCATTAAGCAGGACCCGTGTATTAAAGGGGTTAACGTTGGCAACACCTGTAACTCGACTGCAGCATATGCTGATGACCTGTTGGTCATCACTTCCAACCCAGATGTTTTCTTTCCAGTTCTCTCCTCTATATTTGATGAGTATATGGCTGTTTCCAATTTTAAAATAAACGCATCGAAATCAGAGGCCATCAATATATCTTGCCCCAAGAATATGCTTTCCCGGGCGAAAGAGGGGTCCCCTTTTCAATGGTCAAATTCCTCCATTAAATATCTTGGGATCCTGCTCTCCCCCACCCCCACTAATTGGTATTCGCTGAACTATGCCCCACTCCTATCCCAGCTACGTGGTGTAATCGACTCTTGGAAGATCCCATACATTTCCTGGATAGGTAGGGTAAACCTCTTAAAAATGATGGTGGTACCTAAAATACTTTATCTCCTCCAAACTCTCCCGATATATTTGCCTAAGTCCTTTTTCAAACAGTTGAGATCGATGTTTTTGAGATATATCTGTAATGGGAAGATGTGCAGGATAGCATACAGCATAATGGCTAGACCCAAAGATAAAGGCGGAATTGGTCTGCCGGACATTGAGCATCTGTACAAGGCCATTCAGCTATCTCGGATCATTGACTGGTATAAACACCTTTCTCCCAAAAGGTATGTTAAAATAGAAGAAACAATTGCGGGCTTTTCCCTGACACAAGCGGTGGTAGGAATAGGGACGGGTTCCAGACTTCCTTCATCCACTCCGTTACTAACCAAAGCACCCCTCACTGTTTGGGCTGAGGTTCATGCTACCACGGACATATGGCGACACCCCTCCCCCTTACTGACTTTGGGTGACCTATTAGGCTTGTCGGAGCCATTTGGCTCACACTGGATGGATAAACAACGTTCCTTCAAAAATACAAAGTGGTTGACATTGTTTTGGACGGGAACTTCCCAGATTTTGATACATTACAGACGCATCTTCCTGACTCTCACCTAGATAGTCTAACTTACCAGACTCTCGCTCAGGGATATCGGAGTATTGAGTCCCCAAAACGATTGGAAAGAGAACTTTTCAGCTTTGAGAAATTGGCTACCGTTTCCTCCAACCCACCTAAACTTATCTCTACACTCCGTAAACTACTTGTTAAGCCGCATACCGAAATAGCTCCGTCCTACATAAATGCTTGGGAGAGGGAGCTCCAGGTAACCTTTCCACCAGACAGTGTCTCGGATATTCTTGCGCATGCCTGTGGTCCCTCCCGTTGCATCACGCTTCAGGAAACGTCCTACAAATTAGTTAGCCGCTGGTATAAAACACCGGCTTCTCTCCATCAAATGTACCCTCTTGTTCCTAACTCTTGCTGGAGATGTGGGGCTTCTGAGGGGACATACAGGCATGTTTGGATGGAATGTCCGCTGATTATTGACTTCTGGTCTGGGGTATCGGCGGTGTTATTGCGGGTGTGCCCGAACTCTCCGGCACTCACCCCCATTATGCTTTTTCTAAATGTTCTCCCAGAGGCCACACAAGTTTATAATGTCACGTTATGGAGGTATCTGATTCTTACTGCTAAAAGCATGATCCCTCTCTATTGGAAACAACCATCTCCTCCCTCACTCTCTCATTGGCTAGCTAAGACGCAGCAGGTAGCGGTCTTGGAAGGTATGTGCGCTCACTCTGCCAAAGCTCTGAGCAAATATGAGAAAATTTGGAAGCCGTGGCTCACTTACTATAATAGCTCTGACATGCATCAACTCACTCGATGCGACGCTGGCTCCTCTGAGGTTACCCCCCGGACGTTCCAAGTGTAGTCATTCTGTGTGTCTTGCTGTTCGCAAATCCTTTATCTGATGCTTTATACCTGATAGCACTTTTTTAAGTGCTGTCCGTTTTTGGTCTTCACAGACCTTATGGTTCCTGGACTTTTATTTATGCCGTGGTTCACTCGCTGGTATTATCTGATGTCAACACATTTGTGCAATATATGTTGCTACTTTATGCCTTGGTTTTTGGACATTCTTGACTATGTATGTTCATTTCCTACAAATAAAGAATGAAAAAAAAAAAAAAAAAGAGGATTCAATAAAGAAGTGCCCTGGAGCAGGGCCGTAGCTAAAGGCTCATGGGCCCTGGTGCAAGAGTTCAGCTTGGGCCCCCCTTCCCTCAGTGCTTTGTGGCCAGGGGCAGGGAAGCATATAGCCTTGAGGCCAAATTTGAAACGGCACCCTCCGCCCAATGCCAAATTCTTGACCTAACCCCTTTCCTCCAGCCAGAGGTGTAACTTGACCAGCATGCACTTTCTATAATACCGGTGTCTTCTTATGTGGTACAAGGGTCTGTGGGCCCCTCAGGCGTCTAGCCACTGCTACCTCTTATCCCCTATGGCTACACCCCTGCCCTAGGGTATGTCTACACTGGACATACTTTATGTCAGAAAAAAACTACTGTCTCTCCCGCCACAGAGCTTTGCCAGCTAGTGTCTCCCTATCGCCCACAAACTATTGTCTCCCCTTCCACACAGTCCCTGTGTATTGAAAACATTTCACACTACTGTATATTGAATAATAAATTTCACCAGCAGTACCACACCTGACCCCATGGGGTGCTGTTTATAATAATCTCTATCTTTGTGGAGATTACTGCTGTAGGACTTTGTTGGTGATAATCCTTGTTATGAGCGTGTAAATAATTTTAATCAACGTTCAATTCGTTTTTATTGGAAACCATGACTATTGTGTATGTATGGTTTCTAGCTCATTATGTCATCTTAGAGTACAGATTTTTCAATATGACACCATGTCCAACCTCTCTACACTGTACCCTACTATGCACATTTGAAGGACACCTAGAGGAAGCTGTTATACTTCTCAAGCACAGTGACCTGCTCATATAAAGGGGAATAACGTGATATTTACACATCCTTTCAGGACCTATCATATAGTTAGCGGTTTCACGGGGGTAAAGCAAACAGAATACCTAACTGAGCACTACACATTTACACTTATTTCTAATAATGGGTGCCATGTTGGGATACTGGTTTGCACACCATTGACTATTAAATAGTCCCTTTAATTATTTTAAGTAAAATCTTATAACCCCATGGCAACCACTGGTGTGGAATGGGTGGGTGGCCAGCAAAGGGTCAGTCATATCCCCTAATAGAATCACAATCAGGGGTAGATAAGGGGGGGGGGGGTAGCGTGATGGCTGCAATCACTCCCTACCTCACACCACACCTGCTGGATTCACTTAGGTGACTACACATGGAGGAACCCAATATGTGTGACAGGATAGAGAGCCTAGACCAGATGTGTAGTAATGTAAAGCTGCTGCAGGCCGAGCTTGACACAGCAAGTATGAAGTTACCTACCTAGTGGTTGGTAGTTCAGTTGAACACTGTAGAGAGATCAGCTCTCTCTGCTCGTTACGCTGACTTTACCTCATTCACTCAAGCAGGCAGGCTGCGCGCAGCTTCACCACCTCCAGGTTCATCCCGTACAACTCTGCCAGACGGGAGCGGGACACTCCATCTCCTGGCTGCGCCTCTATGCACACACACTCTGACTCCGCCCCCAGCCTATGTGAACTTACTTAGCAGCCGCCGCCTCCCACAGCCCACAGGTATTGTATGTAAATCACTCACGGCTTTAATCCGTCTCTCCTGGGGGGCCCAGTGGGCCCCCCTGCCTTAGGGGCCCGGTCACAATTACAACCGCTGCGACCCCTATAGCTACGCCACTGCCCTGGAGTACAAGAATATATGGTTAAGGGGAGGCAGTTATAAATGTCTATTCTGCAGAAGGGATGGACAGGTCCTGTGGGATCCATGCCTGGTTCATTTTTATGAACGTCAGCTTGTTCACGTTGGCTGTGGACAGGCGGCTGCGTTTGTCAGTAATGACGCCACCTGCCATGCTGAATACACGTTCAGACAAAACGTTGGCCGCCAGACAGGCCAGCACCTCCAAGGCATAAAAGGTTAGCTCTGGCCACATGGACAATTTGGAGACCCAGAAGTTGAATGGGGCTGAACCATCAGTCAGTATGTGGAGGGGTGTGTAAACGTACTGTTTCACCATGTTAGAGAAATGCTGCCTCCTGCTAACACATTCCGTATCAGATGGTGGTGCAGTTAGCTGTGGCGTGGTGAAAAAACTTTTCCACATCTCTGCCATGCTAACCCTGCCCTCACAGTAGCTGGCCGTGACACAGCTGCGTTGGCGACCTCTTGCTCCTCCTCTGCCTTCGCCTTGGGCTTCCACTTGTTCCCCTGTGACATTTGGGAATGCTCTCAGTAGCGTGTCTACCATGTGCGCTTGTACTCGCGCATCTTCCTATCATGCTACAGTGCAGGAAGTAAGGTGGGCACATTGTCTTTGTACCAGGGATCCAGCAGGGTGGCAACCCAGTAGTTCGCACACGTTAAAATGTGGGCAACTTTGCTGTCGTTGCGCAGGCACTGCAGCATGTAGCCGCTCATGTGTGCTAGGCTGTCCAGAGGTAAGGACAAGCTGTCCTCTGTGGGAGGGGTAGGGTCATCGTCCTCCGTTTCCCCCCAGCCATGCACCAGTGATGGGCCCGAGCTGCTTTGGGTGCCATCCTGCTGTGAACATGCTTCATCCTCATCCTCCTCCTCCTCATCCTCCTCCACCTCCTCCTCATCCTCCTCATCCTCCAGTAGTGGGCCCTGGCTGGCCACATTTGTACCTGGCCTCTGCTTTTGTAAAAAACCTCCCTCTGAGTCACTTCTAAGAGACTGGCCTGAACTAAAAATGACCCCTCTTCCTCCTTCTCCTCCTCCTGGGCCACCTCCTCTTCCATCATTGTCCTAAGTGTTTTCTCAAGGAGACATAGAAGTGGTATTGTAACGCTGATAACGGCGTCATCGCCACTGGCCATGTTGGTGGAGTACTCGAAACACGCAACAGGGCACACAGGTCTCGCATACAAGCCCAGTCATTGGTGGTGAAGTGGTGCTGTTCCGCAGTGCAACTGACCTGTGTGTGCTGCAGCTGAAACTCCACTATGGCCTGCTGCTGCTCGCACAGTCTCTCCAGTATGTGCAAGGTGGAGTTCCACCTGGTGGGCACGTCGCATATGAGGCGGTGAGCGGGAAGGCCAAGGTTACGCTGTAGCGCAGACAGTCGAGCAGCGGCAGGTTGTGAACGCCGGACGCGCACAGAGAAGGCCCGCACTTTATGCAGCAGCTCTGACATGTCGGGGTAGTTGTGAATGAACTTCTGCACCACCAAATTCAGCACATGCGCCAGGCAAGGGATGTGCGTCAAACCGGCTAGTCCCAGAGCTGCGACGAGATTTCGCCTATTATCGCACACCACCAGGCCGGGCTTGAGGCCCACCGGCAGCAACCACTTGGCGATCTGATGTTCAATACCCTGCCACAACTCCTGCGCGGTGTGGGGGCTCTCCCCCAAACATATGAGTATCAGAATGGCCTGTTGAAGTTTACCCCGGGCTGTGCTGAAGTTGGTGGTGAAGGTGTGTGGCTGACTGGATGAGCAGGTGGAAGAAGAGGAAGAGGAAGCCGAGTAGGAGGAGGAGGCTACAGGAGGCAAAGAATGATGCCCTGCGATCCTTGGCGGTGGAAGGACGTGCGCCAAAGAGCTCTCCGCCTGGGGCCCAGCTGCCACTACATTTACCCAGTGTGCAGTTAGGGAGATATAGCGTCCCTAGCCGTGCTTACTGGTCCACGTATCTGTGGTATAATGGACCTTGCCACAGATGGCTTTGCGCAGTGCACACTTGATTTTATCGGATACTTGGTTGTGCAGGGAAAGCACGGCTCTCTTGGAAAAGTAGTGGCGGCTGGGAACAACATACTGTGGGACAGCCATCGCCATCAGCTGTTTGAAGCTGTCTGTTTCCACCAGCCTGAATGACAGCATTTCAAATGCTGGCATTCAGGCCCAGAGCTCGAGGGTCGGTAGGTGGGAATGTACGCTTTCTCTCCAATGTTTGTGATATGGAGAGCTTAACGCTGCCTGTGACATGGTGGAGGTGCCTGATCATGCAGGTTGTGCTAAGGTTCAGAACGTTAATGCCTCGCTTCAGGCTCTGATAGCACAGCGTGCAAACCACTCGGGTCTTGTCGTCAGCACATTGTTTGAAGAAGTGACATGCAAGGGAACTCTTTGAAGCTGCCTTTGGGGTGCTCGGTCACTGGTGGCGGTCGCCAGTAGCAGGCGAACTCTCTTGGCGGCGGCTGTTCTGCTTTTGCCCCTGCTCCCTCTTTTGCTACGCTGTTGGCTCGGTCTCACCACTGCCTCTTCCTCTGAACTATGAAAGTCAGTGGCACGAACTTAATTCCATGTGGGGTCTAGGACCTCATCGTCCCCTGCATCGTCTTCCACACAGTCTTCATCCCTGACCTCCTGTTCGGTCTGCACACTGCAAAAAGACGCAGCAGTTGGCACCTGTGTTTTGTCATCATCAGAGACGTACGGACCCCGATGAGGTGGTATTCCCATGTCCTCATCATCAGGAAACATAAGTGGTTTTGCGTCAGTGCATTCTCTGTCTTCCACCATTGGGGAAGGGCTAGGTGGATTCCCTTGGGAAACCCTGCCAGCTGAGTCTTCAAACAGCATAAGAGACTGCTGCATAACTTGAGGCTCAGACAGTTTCCCTGATATGCATGGGGGTGATGGGACAGACTGATGAGCTTGGTTTTCAGGTGCCACCTGTGCGCTTTCTGCAGAAGACTGGGTCGGAGATAATGTTGTGAACGTGCTGGATCCACTGTCGGCCCCCTAATTGACTAGCGCCTAAACCTGCTCAGGCCTTACCATCCTTAGAACGGCATCGGGCCCCACCAAATATTGCTGTAAATTCTGGCGGGTACTTGAACCTGAGGTAGTTGGTTCACTAGGATGTGTGGCTGTGGCAGAACGTCCACGTCCTCTCCCAGCACCAGAAGGTCCACTAACAAAACCACGACCATGTCCGCGTCCGTGTCCCTTACTAGATGTTTTCCTCATTGTTACCGTTCACAACAATAATAAAAAAACTTATTTGGCCCAATGTATTGCATTCAAATTCAGGCCTTTTTTACAGGCACCTAACTATCTGGCTATCTATTTATGTACTGTATTACACTAATTCAGGCACAGCAGTAACCACAGATTTAGGGGAATATCAATTATAGGCCTAGTATTTAGGCCCTGGATGAAAGGGATACTTTTACGGACAGATTTACAGTTGGAGATGCACAGTAGCGTGTGAAAAAATATATAGGTTTATGCTTTCAGCGCTTGTATTTTAACACTTTGTGTAATATACCCTTTAACGGAAAGAAATACACTTGGAGATGCACGCTGAGTATAATATACCCTTTTACTGACAGATTTACACTTGGCCTGCAACAGCTGGAACACCAGATATTGGAAAATGATATTTTGGCAATTGAATTTCATCCCAGAAAATAATATATCCTTTGACGGACACTATGAAACTTGTCCAGTCACAGAACAAAAGCTATCCTTTGACGGACACTATAAAACTTGTCCTGCCACAGCAGAAACCACTGATTTAGGGTATTGCTATTTTGGAAATTGAATTTCACCCCAGAAAAAAAAAAAAAAATTCTTTGCCAGACAGTATTACACTTGGCTAGCCACAGCTGGAACACCAGATTTAGGGGATTGCTATTTTTTTAATTGAATTTCAACTCCCAATAAAATATAGAATATTCTATCCTGAGTTTCTAGGGGTGACAATAAGCACAGCCAAGCCCCTGATGTAGGATATAGCAAAAAAACACCCTACTATTGATCTATTAATGGACTTGGTGGCAGCTTATGCTGGCGCACCACAAGACACAAAATTGCCGCCGATCACCTCAGAAAAAAGTTACAGAAAAACGCTCTGGGCAGCCTGAAAACCAGTGAGCAATTAACTAGCAGAAGTTGAATGATTCAAAGCTGTAGATCGATTACTTCATTAAGTGTTTTTGCTGAGTTAATCCCTGCCTAATCTCGCCCTAACAGCAGCTGCATCCCATCCCTACACTAATCAGAGCAGAGTGACGTGCGGCGCGATGGGACTCCAGCTTAAATAGAGGCTGGGTCACATGCTGCACTTGGCCAATCACAGCTATGCCAATAGTAGGCATGGCTGTGATGGCCTCTTGGGGCAAGTAGTATGACGCTTGCTGTTTGGCTGCTTTGCAGGCTTTCAAAATGCGCCATAGAAATCGACGAATAACGAACCCGAACTTTAATGTAAATGTTCGCTCATCCCTAGTCATCAGGAAGGGACGGATTGTGCAGGGCTTGAAAATCGCTTTTAACTACCCAAACTTCTAAAAGACAGAAAGTTTTCAGATTAGTGACATCTACAATATGCCATCATAAGCAGTGTGTTGGGCAGACATTATAAAAAGGAGCTTATTCACTACAATGTGCCTGCTACTGAGATATACACTGCACCATCATAAAGCAGTGTGTTGGGCAGAAATGATAAAAAGAGGCTTATTCACTACAGTGTGCCTGCTACTGACATATAAACTGCACCATCATAAAGAAGTGTGATGGGCAGACATTATAAAAAGGGGCTTATTCACTACAGTGTGCCTGCTACTGAGATATAAACTGCACCATCAGAGAAATTATTTTTTCTGGGGAATTTAACCTAACTTGTGCCACATCTGTGTGTGCTTTCAATCCACCACCGTTATATTAATTAATCCAGCAGAGAGTGATTTATATTTTGGCCATAGTTAACTAGTTTTAGCCACATCTGTGTGTGCGTTTAGGCCGCAACCGTATATACAGTATTCCAGCAGAGAATACATTTTATTTGGGACAAATTTGTATCCAATACTGAACTGTATCTGAATACAGTGTATATAATATAAATTACATTATCCTGCACCTAATTTACGGTCAGAAATTTGTTGCATTTTGCTTCCAATACTGAACTGTATCTCAATTTAGTGTGTATTTTAAAATTGACATTTTCTTGGGCCTAGTGTAGTGGCCAAAATCTGTATTTTTTTGTATCTAGTACCGAACTGCATCTCAATACAGTGTGTATATTAAAAATTACATTCTCTTGGGCCTAGTGTAGTGGCGAAAATCGGTATTGTTTTGTATCCAGTACCGAACTGCATCTCAATACAGTGTGTATATTAAAAATGACATTCTCTTGGGCCTAGTGTAGTGGCCAAAATCTGTTGGTTTTTCTATCCAATACTGAACTGTACCTGAATACAGTGTGTATATTACAAATTACATTATCCTGCGCCTAATTTACTGTCAGAAATTTGTTGCATTTTGCTTCCAGTACTGAACTGCATCTCAATACAGTGTGTATATTAAAAATTACATTCTCTTGGGCCTAGTGTAGTGGCCAAAATCTATTGGTTTTTCTATCCAATACTGAACTGTATCTGAATACAGTGTGCATATTACAAATTACATTATCCTGTGCCTAATTTACTGTCAGAAATTTGTTGTATTTTTATTCCAATACTGAACTGTATCTGAATACAGTGTGTATATTACAAATTCCATAATCTTGGGCCTAGTATAGTGTCCCAAATCAGTTTTTTTCATCCACTACCGAACTGCATCTCAATACAGTGTGTATATTAAAAATTACATTCTCTTGGGCCTAGTGTAGTGGCCAAAATCTGTTGTTTTTTCTATCCAATACTGAACTGTGTCTGAATACATTGTGTATATTACAAATTACATTATCCTGCACCTAATTTACTGTCAGAAATTTGTTGTATTTTGCTTCCAATACTGAACTGCATCTCAATACAGTGTGTATATTAAAAATTACATTCTCTTGGGCCTCGTGTAGTGGCCAAAATCTTTTTTTTTTATCCAATACTGTCCTGCATCAGAAAACTGTCTTTAGCAGACAGTAAAACAATCTGCACCACATCTTCAGACAAAACCATTAATATAAGGAAGGCAAGCACAAAGGGACGGGGAAGTGGTCGTGATGCTGATAGTGCACGTAGAGGCAGTGGACCTGGCCCAATCAAACTGTGCCTGCTGCCAGTGCACCGAAGAAAAAAAAAAATATATATATATATATAAATGTACCCAGCTTTATGTCCAAATTAGATGGCGGTGCAGGACTACACTGCCAAAGTCGGACCAGTGCGCACAGTTGATAATATTTCCAGTCGGTTAAGCACTACCCTCTCTTCCTCCAGGTCCAGTCTCTGTAGCCAAGAGTCTGGTCAACCAAATCCTCAATAACAGTAGAAAAGACAGGTGCACTCTGCGGTCTTACTAAACCCTCATTCTGATGTTAAAATTGAGAATTAGCCAACATATCCTACTGTGGAGGACATGTCTGAGCCTGAGCACCGCACCAAGGTTTCTCAAGTAGCTCGGGTCCTAACACTCACCTACTTGTGCCGTATGAGCAATACCAGGGGCCAGTGGGCTGAATTACAGGAGTGTAAAGGCCATCTCGCAGCAAACTCCCCAGTCACCACCAGCATGTCACCATGCCTGCAGTGAGAGGAGGGAGGAGGCTGTGAGCCTCACCCAAGACTGGCTGATATGGCCCAGGCCTCAAAGGTGAACCGAAATGTAGCCTGTGGATGGAAATCAAACACATTTGCCTAGGAGTTTATACACCTCCAAACAACTCAATATGCAAAACGACTGAATAAATGATGTGGTGTGAAACAGGCAGGAAATGCTCAAATCCAAATGCAGTTGTGCATATATATACAGGGGAGCAGACCCAGCACTTGTGGCCTGTTGCTAATGGCGATCCCCAGCAAGAATGCATACACTGGAGGATGCCCGCAGCGGACCACAAGTACCACAACAGAAATCCTACACAAGATGGCAGTTGTGATAAACAATATAACAATAACAATAGAAAAGATGGCCCTTTAATTCAGCCCACTGTCCCCTGGTATTGCCAATACGGCACAGGTAGGTAAGTGTTAGGACACAAGCTACTTGAGAAACCTTGGCACGGTGCTCGGGCTCAGATATGTCCTCCACAGTAGGATATGTTGGCTAATTCTCAATTTTAATATCAGAATGAGGGTTGAGTAAGACTGCAGAGTGCACCTATCTTTTCTATTGTTATTGTTATATTGCTTATCACATCCGAACAACTGCTATCTTGTGTAGGATGTCTGTTGTGGTACTTGTGGTCTGCTGCGGGCATCCTCCATTGTATGCATTTTTGCTGGGGATTGCCATTAGCAACGGGCCAAAAGTGCAGGATCTGCTCCCCTGTATATATATACAGTGGGATGCAAAAGTTTGGGCAACCTTGTTAATCGTCATGATTTTCTTGTATAAATCGTTGGTTGTTACGATAAAAAATGTCAGTTAAATATATCATATGGGAGACACACAGAGTGATATTTGAGAAGTGAAATGAAGTTTATTGGATTTACAGAAAGTGTGCTATAATTGTTTAAACAAAATAATGCAGGTGCATAAATTTGGGCACTGTTGTCATTTTATTGATTCCAAAACCTTTAGAACTAATTATTGGAACTCAAATTGGCTTGGTAAGCTCAGTGACCCCTGACCTACATACACAGGTGAATACAATTATGAGAAAGAGTATTTAAGGGGGTCAATTGTAAGTTTCCCTCCTCTTAATTTTCTCTGAAGAGTAGCAACATGGAGGTCTCAAAACAACTCTCAAATGACCTGAAGACAAAGATTGTTCACCATCATGGTTTAAGGGAACGATACAGAAAGCTGTCTCAGAGATTTCAGCTGTCTGTTTCCACAGTTAGGAACATATTGAGGAAATGGAAGACCACAGGCTCAGTTCAAGTTAAGGCTCGAAGTGGCAGACCAAGAAAAATCTCGGATAGACAGAAGCGACGAATGGTGAGAACAGTCAGAGTCAACCCACAGACCAGCACCAAAGACCTACAACATCATCTTGCTGCAGATGGAGTCACTGTGCATCGTTCAACCATTTGGCGCACTTTGGCGGCAAATCATAATGAAGTCGTTATCATGGGGGATTTCAACTAACCAGAGATACAGTAGACTGGGAAACTGAAAGCAGTACATCCCATAAAGGAAACAGGTTCTTGGCAATAACCAAAGACAATTACCTTTCCCAACTGGTTCAGGACCCCACTAGAGGGACGGCCATACTGGACTTAGTATTAACCAATAGACCTGATAGAACATCAGATGTGCAGGTTGGGGGACACCTAGGAAATAGTGACCATAAAGTAATAACCTTCCAATTATCCTTCAAACGAGAGTTTCTAAAGGGAGGAACAAAAATGCAAAATTTCGCCAACTAAGCGAGGCCATAGGCCTAACTAACTGGGACAAAGTCCTCCAAAAAAAAAATACAAGCACAAAATGGGAGATTTTTAAAAGCATTGTAACATCTAATTGGGAGAGGTACATACCTTATAGGAATAAAAGGCTAAGAAACAATAAGAAACCAATGTGGATAAATAGAACCTTAAAGATAGCAATAAATGACAAAAATAAATCATATAAATCACTAAAACAGGAGGGGAGCCAGGAAACACTGATAAACTATAAGGAAAAAAATAGAATATGTAAAAAACTAATAAAAATTGCCAAACTAGAGACCGAGAGATTAATTGCCAAAGAGAGTAAAACTAACCCTAAAATGTTCTTCAATTATATAACTAGTAAAAAAAAGAAATCTGAAGGAGTCGGTCCTCTACATAGCAATGAGGGGGGTGTTGCAGAGAGCGACGAGGATAAAACAAAACTATTAAATATTTTTTTCTCCACTATATTCACTGAGGAAAATAAACTGTCAGATGAAATGCAGAATGTAAAAGTAAATTCCCCATTAAAAGTGCCCTGTCTGACCCAGGAAGAAGTACAACAGTGACTTAAAATTATTAAAATAGACAAATCGCCAGGACTGGATGGCATACACCCCCGTATTCTAAGGGAATTAAGTGATGTCATAGCCAGACCTTTATTTCTGATATTTACGGACTCTATACTGACAGGGAATGTTCCACAGGATTGGCGCATAGCAAATGTGGTGCCAAAATTCAAAACGGGTCTAAAAACAGAGCCTGGAAATGTTAGGCCGGTAAGTTTAACATCTGTTGTTGGTAAACTGTTTGAAGGGTTTCTAAGAGATGCTATTTTGCCGTATCTCAATGAAAATAAGCAAATAACGCCATATCAGCATGGCTTCACGAGGGATCGGTCATGCCAAACGAATTTAATCAGCTTCTATGAGGAGGTAAGTTCTAGACTTGACAGCGGCGAATCAATGAATGTCGTATATCTGGACTTCTCCAAAGCATTTGACACTGTACCTCATAAAAGGTTAGTATATAAAATGAGGATGCTCGGACTGGGAGAAAATGTCTGTATGAGGGTAAGTAACTGGCTGAGTGACAGAAAACAGAGGGTGGTTATTAACGGTAGATACTCAGATTGGGTCACTGTTACTAGTGGGGTACCTCAGGGGTCAGTATTGGGACCTATTCTCTTCAATATATTCATTATAGATCTTGTAGAAGGCTTGCACAGTAAAATATGATTTTTTGCAGATGACACTAAACTGTGTAAAGTAATTAACACTGAAGAGGACAATATACTGCTACAGATGGATCTGGATAGATTGTAAGCTTGGGCAGAGAAATGGCAGATGAGGTTTAACACTGACAAATGTAAAGTTATGCACATGGGAAGGAATAATTCAAGTCACTCGTACATATTAAATGGTAAAACACTCGGTAACAATAATATGGAAAAGGATCTAGGAATTTTAATAAACAGCAAATTAAGCTGCAAAAACCAGTGTCAGGCAGCTGCTGCCAAGGCCAATAAGATAATGGGTTGCATCAAAAGGGGCATAGATGCCCGTGATGAGAACATAGTCCTACCACTTTACAAATCTCTAGTCAGACCACACATGGAGTACTGTGTACAGTTCTGTGCTCCTGTGAACAAGGCAGACATAGCAGAGCTGGAGAGGGTTCAGAGGAGGGCTAAAGTAATAACTAAAGTAATAACTGGAATGGGGCAACTACAATACCCTGAAAGGTTATCAAAATTAGGGTTATTCACTTTATAAAAAAGACAACTGAGGGGAGATCTAATAACTATGTATAAATATATCAGGGGTCAGTACAGAGATCTCTTCCATCATCTATTTATCCCCAGGACTGTGACTGTGACGAGGGGACATCCTCTGCGTCTGGAGTAAAGAAGGTTTGTACACAAACATAGAAAAGGATTCTTCACGGTAAGAGCAGTGAGGCTATGGAACTCTCTACCTGAGGAGGTGGTGATGGTGAGTACAATAAAGGAATTTAAGAGGGGCCTGGGTGTATTTCTGGAGTGTAATAATATTACAGGCTATAGGCTATTACAGAGAGGGATCGTTGATCCAGGGAGTTATTCTGATTGCCTGATTGGAGTCGGGAAGGAATTTTTTTCCCCTTAAGTGGAGAAAATTGGCTTCTGCCTCACAGGTTTTTTTTTGCCTTCCTCTGGATCAACTTGTAGGAAACAGGCCGAACTGGATGGACAAATTACTTTTTTCGGTCTTATATACTATGTTACTATGTTACTATGTAGATGCTGTATACGAGAGTGACGCAGAGGAAGCCTTTTCTCTGCCCACAGCACAAAAAATGCCGCTTGAGGTGGGCTAAAGCACATTTGGACAATCCAGCTTCATTTTGGAATAAGGTGCTGTGGACTGATGAAACAAAAATTAAGTTAATTGGGCATAACAAGGGGCGTTATGCTTGGAGGAAAAAGAACACAGCATTCCAAGAAAAACACCTCCTACCTACAGTAAAATATGGTGGTGGTTCCATCATGCTGTGGGGCTGTGTGGCCAGTGCATGGACTGGGAATCTTGTCAAAGTTGAGGGACGCATGGATTCCACTCAGTATCAGCAGATTCTTGAGACCAATGTCCAGGAATCAGTGACAAAGCTGCGTCGGGGCTGGATCTTTCAATAAGACAATGACCCTAAACACTGCTCCAAATCCACTAAGGCATTTATGTAGAGGAACAAGTACAATGTTCTGGAATGGCCATCTCAGTCCCCAGACCTGAATATAATTGAAAATCTGTGGTGTGACTTAAAGAAAGCTGTCCATGCTCGAAAGCCATCAATCTGAATGAACTAAAGATGTTTTGTAAAGAGGAGTTGTCCAAAATACCTTCAACCAGAATCCAGACTCTCATTAGAACCTAAAAGAAGCATTTAGACTCGAGGCTGTAAGTTCTGCAAAAAGAGGATCTACTAAATATTGATTTCATTTCTTTTTTGTAGTGCCCAAATTTATGAACCTGCCTAATTTTGTTTAAACAATTATAGCACACTATCTGTAAATCCAATAAACTTTATTTCACTTCTCAAATATCACTGTATGTGTTTTTTATCGTAACAACCAATGATTTATACAGGAAAATCATGACGATTAACAAGGTTGCCCAAACTTTCAAAACCCACTGTATATATGCACAACTGGAATTGAGCATTTCCTGTCTGTTTAACACCACTCCATTAAGTGCCTTGGCACTTGGCACTTAAGGACTTCTTAAAATCAAAAAAAAAAAAAAAAAAAAACATATATATATATATATTGAAAGGGGTCTCCAATGCTTAATGGCTCCAAAGCGGCGGTCGGTGGACTCCTCTGGAACAAAGTTGGGGAGGGACTAAGACACCAGAGGGTAAAATAGATAAGTTTTTGAAATCTCCCTCCCTTAATGAAAAGGGGTTAACGAAAGGAAAAATGAATATTAACTCCAAGAAAATTGTTAAAATTCCCCAAACTGAACTATCTGAGGATGGGCTATTAGATCAGGAAGGAGGGGAGGAAAGTCTTCTAGTACGAACAGAAATTGAGCATGACCCCTCAGCTTTGGAAAAAATTCTGCGCGCTGTAGAAAATAATGGCATGCTAGTGCAAGGGATGTCTATTCAACTCGGGTTAATGCAGAGCGATATATCCCTAATAAGAGAAGATCTGACTAAAATCCAGGATCGAGTACTTAATATGGAGAAGACGGTTGACTCCCTTCAATCCGAAATGGATATGATTAAATCTAAGACTCTGTCTCTTTCTTCGGAAAACCACCTCCTACAAAATTAACTGGAGGATTTGGAAAATAGATCAAGGCGGTATAATATCCGCTTAGTCGGATTTCCAGAGGGAGTTGAGGGTTGGCAGCTAGTTGAACAACTTAAGGATGTAATTTTGAAAAATCTGGGCAGTGAACATTTTTCCTCCATGTTCCAAATAGAAAGAGCCCATCGGATTCCAGGGGGGAAACCCACTCCAGGGAGGCCGCCGCTAGTAATCCTAATGAAACTATTACTATCCATGGATAGAGATATGATACTGAGAAGGGCAAAAGAATGCTCACCCATTGACTATCAAGGCACTAGACTGTTATTCTTCCCTGACTTTGCTCGACAGACCCAGGAAAAAAGAAGAAGTTTCAGTGAGATAAAGAAACGTTTGGCGCTAAAAGACATTAAATATTCCCTACAGTACCCAGCGAAATTAAGAGTAATCTATAACGGGACTATTCAATTTTTTGAGAAACCGCAACAAGCACTGGATTGGATGGAGAAAATGGGCATTTGATATATTTCTATAGGAGGGGACTAGTGGGGGGGGGGGAGAATGACCGGAAGGTAGAGGTTTGCTGACTAGATCGGGCGGACCAAAGGGGGGGGGGGAGAGGGAATGGGGGAGGGAATTCAACCTGCAGGGAAGGGGTTTAAAAAAAATTTTTTTTTTTTCCTTCTTCCTGCAATTATCTGTATAGTTGAAACTCACCTTACCGAAGAGACCGTGTCCCGGTTGATGACGGGATGGCATTCCCAATCCTATCATTCTACTTTTAGCAGTGCCTCTAGGGGTGTATCGGTTCTGATTCATAATTCTATAGATTTTTTCTTAATCGAATCTCACATAGATAACCAAGGCAGATTTATTTTTCTGTATGGGAGGTTACATGGATATAGTTACATTCTCACCTTTTTCTATATACCCCCGCCATTCATTAGGTATCCACTCATCCAACTACTGCGTTTTTTGGAAAAAAAAGCCAGAATGCCGGCTCGTTCTGATGGGAGACTTTAACGCTGTTATGGATCCCAAAAAGGACAGACTGACTTTAGACGCAGATCGGGGAAGGAGCATGTGTAATTCTCCATTGCCTCAGTTCTGCTTGGAGACTGGATTGGTGGATATATGGGAACATGTTGGCGGAGGAAAGAGAGTGTACTCCTGTGTTAGCAGAGGAGGTAGAGCAATGTCTAGGATTGATTTGGCGCTTACTAATGAGAATAACTTGAATAATATTAAAAGGATACGATATGGAGTAAAAACAGTTTCAGACCATTCACCGGTCCTAATTGAGGTTCGCATTGGGGAGAATAAAGACAATAGGGAATTTGGGTTTAAACTGAACCCGTATTGGCTTACTATCATGGATAATTATCAGTCTATTAAAATACATGTATCTTCCTTTTGGGAGGTGAATCTTCCCTCTGCTAACATCAATTCAGTTTGGGACGCTCTGAAAGCATATCTGAGGGGGGTTCTTATTAGTGATATCACTGCTGTGAGGAGATCATTTAAGAGGAGGGAGGAGGACTTGACTGATACTGTGGCTTCTACAACGGAACGATTTATTGATCAACCTACTGAATGTAGTAAAGAAGAGATGCAGAAGGCTAGTTGTTCCTTGAAGGAATATGTAATTGAGAAAGCAAACCATAGGCTACTTTTCAAGGGACAGAAGTATTTTTCAGAATCTGGACGTCCTGGTAAGCTTTTAGCTAAAATAATATCACAACAGGACAAAAAAAGAAAGCTATTACTTTAGTTCAGTAATTCAGATGGGGTAATAATATCAGACCCAGAGGGTATTAGAGACACTTTTCTGCAATACTTCTCCCAGATATATAGAGCTTCTCCTGGTCTGCCAACTGACCTGGCGAGACAGTTCCTGGAGAGAATTTCTCTTCCGATGCTAACAGAAGCCCAAAAGAATCTCTGGAAGGAGAGTTGTCTCTTGTGGAGATTCAAGAGGCTTTGAGGCCTATCTCCGGGAACTCATCGCCAGGGTCAGATGGTTTTCCATATGAATTTTATCTTAAGTACAGTGATGTCATCCTCCCTCATCTACTGGAAGTGTTTGCTCAAGCATCGCAGGGAGGGGCTTTGCCACAGTCTATGATGGAAGCTGTGATTGTTTTAATCCCTAAAAAAGATAAAGACCCGGCGGATTTGAGCTCATATAGACCAATTTCCCTATTAAATACGGACGTTAAGTTGTTATCAAAGGTTTTGGCTAAGAGGCTCTCTCAGGTTATGTCCTTTCTGATTCATCCAGATCAAAATGGCTTTATGTTAAAAAGGGGAAGCAATCATAATCTACATAGGTTCTTTGCTAATATTCAGTCTCCCGGTGTGGGCGCCCGCTCGGTCCTGTCACTGGATGCTACTAAGGCATTCGACAGGGTCGAGTGGACGTTTCTCTGGGAGGTGATGAAAAGAATGGGTTTTGGCCCTAAATTTAGGTGGATGGTTCAGTTGTTATATAAATGTCCAGTGGCCAGAATTAGGATTAATGACATGCTGACAGAGAGTTTTGTGTTGGGCAGAGGTACTCGTCAAGGATGTCCTCTCTCCCCTCTCTTATTTAATATCTATATTGAACCTCTTGCAGCTAGTATAAGGCAAGACTCGAGAGTGGCTGGCTTTGCTGTAATGGAGAAGCAGGATCGTATATCTCTCTATGCAGATGATATCTTGTTTTTTATTCACCAAACAGAAAAAACACTCCCTCGAATAATGGAACTGGTCAGCCTATTTTCTTATTCTTCTGGCTTGGAGGTTAATTGGGGGAAGACTGTTCTTCTCCCTGTAGACAAATTGCGAGGATCTGTGGAAAATCTCCCTAATCGGGTATCGATCTCCGATTCAATAAAATATCTAAGGATAACAGCTTCTGCCAAAACTCAAGATTATCTCCAACTTAATTTGATCCCTCTATTGTCAAAAGTGAGATCAAAAATTAAGATATGGCAAAAAGTTCTACCTGCAAGAGGGGATAGAATCTCATTAATAAAAATGGTGGTGCTGCCCCAGGTTCTTTATGTTCTTCGCAATTCGCCCGTTTGGATTGAAGATAAGTATTTTAGGTTGATAGAACGAATGATTAATGATTTATTATGGGGGAGGAAGTGGGTGAGACTAAAGTCGCTTTATTTTTCCATGCCCTACAACAGGGGAGGCCTTAACCTCCCCTATTTTAGGGGATATTTTATGGCCTCTCAACTTTGCTTCTTTAATGACTGGGAAAATAGCCAACTCTGTAGAAAACTGGTGAAAGACTCAGGCTTCTCAGATCTATTTACAGTATTGGAGTCCGACTATTTACTTAATACACAGATTGGATATAAACCTTTCTGCAGAATGGCTACAAAGGCATGGCTGGTGATAAAGAGCTGGTTTAAAGTTAAGGCAGCACTTATCTGTACCCCATTATGGCATAACTCAAAGCTTTTGAAATTAGATGATCTAAAACTGTTGGCAATATTGGAGGACGAGAAATATTAAATATCTGAATCAGGTGGTTAAAAATGGGCAAGTCCTGTCTCTTATGGATCTAAAACAGAATTTAAACTTAGGTGAGGTGGCTTGGTATGCATATTTTCAATTGAGGTCAGCACTTCTTAATATTGTCGATAGTTATTCACTTGAGGTAGACACTCCGGAATTTTTGCACAATCTGATTTGTAAGAAAGGTGGTATGAAAGTTAAATTATCACATTGTTATAGGCACTTGATGAAAAGTTTTTTTGGAATGTTTTTCTCCAGGACAGAGATCCTGGTCTGCTTTATTCTCAGAGGTGGGTTCTCCGGACTGGGAGAATATAGGGGAGAATTTTAGTCAGGTTTCGCACAATTTTAATCACACTGTTGTACAGTTCAATATTATACACAAAATATATGTGACACCTCTATGGCTCCATAAGAGGGGTTTTAGAGCTTCCTCTGACTGCCTTCGCTGTGGGGACCCCAGGGCAGATCATATGCATCTGTTCTGGGATTGCCCGATAGTGAGTAAATATTGGAGAATGATTCAAACAACCTTGATTCGGAGACTTAAAATAGATATTCCTCTATCTCCTAAGGTATGGGTTTTAGGGGACCTATCAGAGGTTAACTGTTGACTAAAGTGATGTTTTTGGCCAGGCTTCTTGTAGCCAGAGAATAGTTTTCCCCCTCTGCTCCAGACTGCAATAACTGGCTATGTTTAGTGGATAAGGTGAAAATCTATGAGAGAATTATGTACAGACAAAGAGGGTCCTATGCGAAATGGGCCAATGTTTGGAGAGATTGGGATGGTTGAGGATTTTTTTTTTTCTTCTACTTCCCTGCAGGATTGGGGGGTGGGTTAAGGGGGGGTGAGAGGAATGGGGAGATTCTTTTTGTAATTTTGTTTTATGAATTGTGTCTTTTGAGATGATTGAAATAAAAAATACTTTAAAAAAAAAAAACGCAATTTTTTCAGTAATTTTTCAACTAAATCCTCACTCTGATCATCATTCCTTCCACCATGTAGAGGCTTGCCAAACAAGTGATCCCACAATCGGATATGCCAAGGAGCTCTTTCCAGCGCCACTATTACATTTGGCCCTCTTGCCCAGCACACTTGAAGAGGGACCTGAGATATTGTGCCCTGATTCCCAACCTCTTGAGCCTTCGCAGTTGCAAGAAGATGACGGTGGTGATAGGCAATCATCCGTTCACGAGGAGAAGGATAATGAGACACAGTTGCCAAACACTCAGGTTGTGGTTAGGTCAAGTCAGGAGGATGAGCAGAGTGAGAAAGAGGAAGAGGTGGTGATGGATGAGGAGGTTACTGACCCAACATGGGAAGGTAAAAAGCTGAGCGAGGACAGCAGTCGGGAGCGGGAGGGATCTGCAGTACCGCAATAGTCTGGAAGAGGCAGTGGTCTTGCAAAAGGGAGACGTCGGCCAACACCAAACAGGCCCGCAACCGTTACACCAAGCACCCGCCTGCATAAATCTACCATGCCAAGGGGTAGGTGTTCAGCAGTATGACGCTTTTTTGAGGAAAGCGCACACGACAAAAGAGTGGTAGTTTGCAACCTGTGTCGTACCAAAATGAGCCGGGGCTTGAACTAGGGTTGAGCAAACCCGAACTGCGAATCCTGTATATTTACGTAAAAGTTCGGGTACGGGTACGGTGTTCGGAGATTTCTATGGCGCATTTTGAAAGCCTGCAAAGCAGCCAATCAATTAGAGTCATACTACTTGCCCCAAGAGACCATTACAGCCATGCCTACTATTGGCATGGCTGTGATTGGCCAAGTGCAGCATGTGACCCAGTCTCTATTTAAGCTGGAGTCACTTCGCGCCGCACGTCACTCTGCTCTGATTAGTGTAGGGATAGGATGCAGCTGCTGTGAGGGCAAGATTAGGCAGAAAAAACTCTGCAAAATCACCTAATGAAGTGATCGATCTACAGCTGTGAATCATTCAACTTCTGCTAGGTAATTGCTCACTGGATTTTAGGCTGCCCAGAGCGTTTTTCTGTCACTTTTTACTGGGGTGATCGGTGGCCATTTTGTGTCTTGTGGTGCACCAGCACAAGCTGCCACCAAGTCCATCAATCCATCAATAGTAGTTTTTTTTTTTTTGCTATATCCTACATCAGGGGCTTAGCTGTGCTTATTGTCACCCCTATAAACTCAGGATAGAAATTTCTATATTTTATTGAGGGGTGAAATTCAATTGCCAAAATAGCAATCCCCTTAGCAATACCGCAAATCAGTGGTTTCAGCTGTGGCTTGCCAAGTTTAATAGTGTCCGGCAAAGGATACATTTTGCTCTGGGGTGTACTTAATTTGCAAAAATAGCAATCCCCTACATCTGGTGTCTCAGCAGTGGCTGGCCAAGTTTATTACTGTTCAGCAAAGGATAGATTTTGTTCTGGGGTGAAATTCAATTGCCAAAATAGCAATACCGTAAATCAGTGGTTTAAGCTGTGGCTGGCCAAGTTTAATAATGTCCAGCAAAGGATAGATTTTTTTCTGGGGTGAAGTTCAATTGCCAAACTAGCAATACCATAAATCTGGTGTTCCAACTGTGGCTGGCTAGGTTTAATAGTGTCCGGCAAAGGATAGGTTTTTTTCTGGGGTAAAATTCAATTGGGGGGAAATTCAATTACCAAAATAGCAATACCGTAAAATCAGTGGTTTCAGCTGTGGCTGGCCAAGTTTAATAGTGTCTGGCAAAGGATAGATTTTTGTCTGGGGTGAAATTCAATTGCCAAAATAGCAATACCATAAATCTGGTGTTCCAGCTGTGGCTGGCCAAGTTTAATAGTGTCCGGCAAAGGATAGTTTTTTTTCTGCGGTGAAATTAAATTGCCAAAAAAGCAATACTGTAAATCAGTGGTTTCAGCTGTGGCTGGCCAAGTTTAATAGTGTCCGGCAAAGGATAGATTTTTTCAGGGGTGAAAGTCAATTGCAAAAATAGCAATAACGTAAATCTGGTGTCCCAGCAGTGGCTGGCCAAGTTTAATATTGTTCGGCAAAGGATAGATTTTGTTCTGGGGTGAAATTCAATTGCCAAAATAGCAATACCGTAAATCAGTGGTTTCAGCTGTGGCTGGCCAAGTTTAATAGTGTCTGGCAAAGGATATATTTTGTTATGGGGTGAAATTTAATTGCCAAAATAGCAATCCCCTAAATCTGGTGTCCCAGCAGTGGCTGACCAAGTTTAATAGTGTCCGGCAAAGGATAGATTTTGTTCGGGGGGGGGCGGGAATTCAATTGCCAAAATAGCAATACCGTAAATCAGTGGTTTCAGCTGTGGCTGGCCAAGTTTAATAGTGCCCGGCAAAGGATATATTTTGCTCTGGGGTGAACTTAATTTTCAAAAATATCAATCCCCTACATCTGGTGTCCCAGCATTGGCTGGCCAAGTTTATTACTGTTCAGCAAAGGATAGATTTTGTTCTGGGGTGAAATTCAATTGCCAAAATAGCAATACCATAAATCAGTGGTTTAAGCTGTGGCTGGCCAAGTTTAATAATGTCCAGCAAAGGATAGATTTTTTTCTGGGGTGAAGTTCAATTGCCAAACTAGCAATACCATAAATCTGGTGTTCCAACTGTGGCTGGCTAGGTTTAATAGTGTCCGGCAAAGGATAGTTTTTTTTCTGGGGTAAAATTCAATTGGGGGGAAATTCAATAACCAAAATAGCAATACCGTAAATCAGTGGTTTCAACTGTGGCTGGCCAAGTTTAATAGTGTCTGGCAAAGGATAGTATTTTGATTCATGGGGTGAAATTTAATTGCCAAAATAGCAATACCGTAAATCTAGTGGTTTCAGCTGTGGCTGGCCAAGTTTAATAGTGTCCGGCAAAGGATAGATTTTTGTTCTGGGGTGAAATTCAATTGCCAAAATAGCAATACCGTAAATCAGTGGTTTCAGCTGTGGCTGGCCAAGTTTAATAGTGTCCGGCAAAGGATATATTTTGCTCTGGGGTGTACTTAATTTGCAAAAATAGCAATCCCGTACATCTGGTGTCCCAGCAGTGGCTGGCCAAGTTTATTACTGTTCAGCAAAGGATAGATTTTGTTCTGGGGTGAAATTCAATTGCCAAAATAGCAATACCGTAAATCAGTGGTTTAAGCTGTGGCTGGCCAAGTTTAATAATGTCCAGCAAAGGATAGATTTTTTTCTGGGGTGAAGTTCAATTGCCAAACTAGCAATACCATAAATCTGGTGTTCCAACTGTGGCTGGCTAGGTTTAATAGTGTCCGGCAAAGGAAAGTTTTTTTTCTGGGGTAAAATTCAATTGGGGGGAAATTCAATAACCAAAATTGCAATACCGTAAATCAGTGGTTTCAAGTGTGGCTCGCCAAGTTTAATAGTGTCCAGCAAAGGATAGATTTTTGTCTGGGGTGAAATTCAATTGCCAAAATAGCAATACCATAAATCTGGTGTTCCAGCTGTGGCTGGCCAAGTTTAATAGTGTCCGGCAAAGGATAGTTTTTTTTCTGCGGTGAAATTAAATTGCCAAAAAAGCAATACTGTAAATCAGTGGTTTCAGCTGTGGCTGGCCAAGTTTAATAGTGTCCGGCAAAGGATAGATTTTTTCTGGGGTGAAAGTCAATTGCCAAAATAGCAATACCGTAAATCTGGTGTCCCAGCAGTGGCTGGCCAAGTTTAATATTGTTCGGCAAAGGATAGATTTTGTTCTGGGGTGAAATTCAATTGCCAAAATAGCAATACCATAAATCAGTGGTTTAAGCTGTGGCTGGCCAAGTTTAATAATGTCCAGCAAAGGATAGATTTTTTTCTGGGGTGAAGTTCAATTGCCAAACTAGCAATACCATAAATCTGGTGTTCCAACTGTGGCTGGCTAGGTTTAATAGTGTCCGGCAAAGGATAGTTTTTTTTCTGGGGTAAAATTCAATTGGGGGGAAATTCAATAACCAAAATAGCAATACCGTAAATCAGTGGTTTCAACTGTGGCTTGCCAAGTTTAATAGTGTCCAGCAAAGGATAGATTTTTGTCTGGGGTGAAATTCAATTGCCAAAATAGCAATACCATAAACCTGGTGTTCCAGCTGTGGCTGGCCAAGTTTAGTAGTGTCCGGCAAAGGATAGTTTTTTTTCTGCGGTGAAATTAAATTGCCAAAAAAGCAATACTGTAAATCAGTGGTTTCAGCTGTGGCTGGCCAAGTTTAATAGTGTCCGGCAAAGGATAGATTTTTTCTGGGGTGAAAGTCAATTGCCAAAATAGCAATACCGTAAATCTGGTGTCCCAGCAGTGGCTGGCCAAGTTTAATATTGTTCGGCAAAGGATAGATTTTGTTCTGGGGTTAAATTCAATTGCCAAAATAGCAATACCGTAAATCAGTGGTTTCCGCTGTGGCTGGCCAAGTTTAATAGTGTCCGGCAAAGGATATATTTTTTTCTGGGGTTAAATACCGTAAATCTGTTTTTCCAGCCGTGGCTGGCAAACTTTAATAGTGTATCCACGTAGAAGAGGTTGTGAAAAAAGCGGCACTCACCAAGGATGTCTTCATATAAACACTTTATTCGCCATCAACACTGCACAAGAAGTAAAATAAGGGCGAGCGGGTGGACGCCAAATGCAGGTGGTTACTGCGGGACGGCCGTTTCGAGCTTGAGATTGCGCATCATCACGCCGCTATGTGCGTCCTCGCGTCACTCCGCTAATTAACACACAGGATACAATGCTATTGGTGCAGCGCCGCTGCATCAAACAACCTGAAACACTGATAGGACGAGTAAAACCAATGTGTAAGTCAAGGAGAATACCTGGATATTAAAACATTTGTAACTAAATTGATACAGAGTTATGCATGTCTGGGAATTTAACCTACACTAGGGAATAGCGAATATAACAAGCTTCGCTCAAAGCTATCCATTAGCTGCAAGAATAAGATACGTTAGGGGGGCTCTCTATGCTTTAGAGGAACACCGATAATTCGTTCCTGTCATTTAATCCATGAGGACCCATCGCTTGAGTTTTCATGATCCACCTCGTCTCACGTTGCAGGAGCGCAGGGTGCCGATCCCCTCAACGAGGGGGGCACCGCTCCACTTCAATACCTGCAAACGGGAGGCACCGTGGGTCGCCCCCATGTTGCTCACGTACATGTTGTATTAACCTAGGGGAACCTTTGCCCGTTCTAATGGATCCAATATGTTCACGAACCCGTTCGAAAAGGGGCCTGATGGTTTTACCAATATAAAACGTACGGCAGTCTCATAGCATAACATACACAATGTACGAAGTGCGACAAGTGATGAGATCTCTGACATACTATGTTACACATCCTAAATGGAGGACCTTGCTTCTTGCATTATAAGAGCAGAAGGAGCAATACCCACATTTATGATTTCCACTAACTTTCCTGCCAGAGAGCCAATCACACTCCCTTGACTGCGTGAAGGTACTGCGGACTAAGGTGTCCCTTAACGTGTGGCATTTTTTTAATGTAACTACAGGACGCTGTATAGCCATATCACTAAGCGTGGGATCCCCTCGGAGTATGCACCAATTGCTGTGAACTGCTTGTTTAATGGCATTAGCCATAGGACTGAATGAACGTGAACTTGATACCACCTGTGAACCTACTACACTGAATATTAGGGTTATGGCTTATGTTTTCAAGACCTGCCAAAAACATTACGCAGTCTTGCTCTTCAGGGGTGTACTGCTGGTGCATATGAAATTCAAATGGGGTCACTGTGGCAGGGACCTCTCCTGGCAAGGGTATCAAACGAACCAGTCCTGCTTCAGAAAATAACTTCCTCAGATATAACTTTCTCACACTTTTATAAAGGTCAATTTCAAAGTCCACTGGGCTGAACTGTTCGACTAGGCTGAACCCCAGTGCCTTATTTAGGACTGAGGTGCAGCCCGGTGGCTACTCCAACCCACTTAAATTGACTACTAAGTCCGCTGCGGGTGCATTAGGGGGTGGAATGTTCTCTATTTTTTCCAGGATACTTGGTGTCTTCTCCTGGTTGATCTGCGGACATTGTTGCTCCTCTCTTTTTCTATGTCCTCGTTTCTTGCCCCTCCCTCTCCTAATTCTCCTTCTAAAGGGGCCAAGGTGGAATGGGGAGTAACTGATCCTCCATTCTGATGGACTAGAGTCAGAGTCAGTTGTCCAATTATCAATTCATGGGAGGCGCTGTGTCTTCCTGGCGTAGGAAGACACAGCCATTAAACAAGCAGTTCACAGTAATTGGGACATACTCCGAGGGGATCCCACGCTTAGTGATATAGCTATACAGCGTCCTGTAGTTACATAAAAAAAATGCCACACGTTAAGGGACACCTTAGTCCGCAGTACCTTCACGCAGTCAAGGGAGTGTGATTGGCTCTCTGGCAGGAAAGTTAGTGGAAATCATAAATGTGGGTATTGCTCCTTCTGCTCTTATAATGCAAGAAGCAAGGTCCTCCATTTAGGATGTGTAACATGGTATGTCAGAGATCTCTTCACTTGTCGCACTTCGTACGTTGTGTATGTTATGCTATGCGACTGCCGTACGTTTTATATTGGTAAAACCATCAGGCCTCTTTTCGAACGGATCCGTGAACATATTGGATCCATTAGAACAGGCAAAGGTTCCCCTAGGTTAATACAACATGTACGTGAGCAACATGGGGGTGACCCACGGTGCCTCACGTTTGCAGGTATTGAAGTGGTGCGGTGCCCCCCTCGTTGAGGGGATCGGCACCGCGCCCTACTGCGACGTGAGGCGAGGTGGATCATGAAAACTCAAGCGATGGATCCTCATGGATTAAATGACATGAACGAATTATCGGTGTTCCTATAAAGCATAGAGAGCCCCCCTAACGTATCTTATTCTTGCAGCTAATGGTTAGCTTTGAGCGAAGCTTGTTATATTCGCTATTCCCTAGTGTAGGTTAAATTCCCAGACATGCATAACTCTGTATCAATTTTGTTACAAATGTTTTAAAATCCTGGTATACTTTACATACACATTGGTTTTAATCGTCCTATCGTTATATCAGGTTGTTTGATGCAGCAACGCTGCACCAATAGCATTGTATCCTGTGTGTTAATTAGCGGAGTGATGCGAGGACGCACATAGCGGCGTGATGATGCGCAATTTCAAGCGCGAAACGGCCATCCCGCATTAACCACCTGCATTTGGCGTCCACCCGCTCGCCCTTATTTTACTTCTTGTGCCATGTTGATGGCGAATAAAGTGTTTATATAAAGACATTCTTGGTGAGTGCCGCTTTTTTCACAACCTCTTCTACGTGGATACAATATATGTACTGATTCTAGTAATCGGAAGAGCACCACCTGATGGGATATACCGCAGCTGGAGGAGCTACAGCGGGATAGATGTGAACTATTGTCTATAAAGGAGTGCAGGGCAGTGCCGGGGGCAAATTGCTCTATCCATTAAACTTTAATAGTGTCCAGCAAAGGATAGATTTTGTTCTGGGGTGAAATTCATTGGCAAAAATAGCAATCTCCTAAATCTGGTGTCCCAGCAGTGGCTGGCCAAGTTTAATAGTGTCCGGCAAAGGATACATTTTATTCTGGGGTGAAATTAAATTGCCAAAATAGCAATACCGTAAATCTGGTGTTCCAGCTGTGGGTGGCCAAGTTTAATAGTGTCCGGCAAAAGATAGTTTTTTTTCTGGGGTGAAATTCAATTACTAAAAAAGCAATACTGTAAATCAGTGGTTTCAGCTGTGGCTGGCTAAGTTTACTAGTGTCCGGCAAAGGATATATTTTTTTCTGGGGTGAAATTCAATTGCCAAAATAGCAATACCGTAAATCTGTGGTTTCAGCTGTGGCTGGCCAATTGTAAATCTGTCTGTAAAAGGGTATATTACACTCAGCATGTTAGCGTCTAAATAAAAGCCCTGAAAATAAATCCTCTATATTTGCACATTCTACCGTGCATCACCAAGTGTGTTTCTTTCTGTAAAAGGGTATATTACACTAAGTGTTAAAATATGCAAATGCTGAAAGCATAATCCTCTTCATTTGCACACACTAGTGTGCATTTCATAGTGTATTTCTGTCCGTAAAAGGGTATACTACCGCAAGGTGTAAATACAAGTGCTGTTAGGGTCATCCACAATAACTGCACACGCTACTGTGCATCTCCAAGTGTATTTCTTTCCGTAAAAGGGAATATTACAATAAGTGTTAAATTATAAGTGCTGAAAGCATAATCCTCTACATTTGCACACACTATTGTGCATCACAGTGTATTTCTGTCCGTAAAAGGATACCTTTCATCAAGGGCCTAAATACTAGGCCTACAATTGATATTCCCCTAAATCTGTGGTTACTGCTGTGCCTGTATTAGTTTAATACGGTACATAAATAGATAGCCAGATACTGTTAGGTGCCTGCAAAAAAACGGCCTGAATTTGAAGTCAATACCTTGGGCCAAAGATTTTTTTTCTAATTGTGTTGAACTGTAGCAATGAGGAAAACATCTAGTATGGGATGCGGAAGTGGACATTTTTGTGGTGGTATTAGTGGACCCTCTGGGGCTGGGAGAGGATGTGGCCGTTCTGCCACAGCCACACAAACTAGTAAACCAACTACCTCTGGTCCTAGTACCTGCCAGAATTTACAATGATATTTGGTGGGGCCCGATGCCGTTCTAAGGATGGTAAGGCCTGAGCAAGTACAGGCGCTAGTCAATTGGGTGTCAAACAGTGGATCCAGCACGTTCACAACATTATCTCCAACCCACTCTTCTGCAGAAAGCACACAGGTGGCACCTGAAAACCTAGCCCATCAGTCTGTCACATCACCCCCATGCATATCAGGGAAAATGTTTGAGCCTCAAGTTATGCAGCAGTCTCTTATGCTGTTTGAAGACTCTGCTGGCAGGGTTTCCCAAGGGAATCCACCTAGCCCTTCCCCAGCGGTGGACGACATAGAATGCACTGACGCACAACCACTTATGTTTCCTGATAATGAGGACATGGGAATACCACCTCATCAGAATCCGCACGTCTCTGATGATAACGAAACACAGGTGCCATCTGCTGCGTCTTTCTGCAGTGTGCAGACCGAACAGGAGGTCAGGGAGGAAGACTGTGTGGAAAACGATGCAGTGGACGATGAGGTACTAGACCCCACATGGAATGAAGGTCGTGCCACTGACTTTTACAGTTCAGAGGAAGAGGCAACAGCGTAGCAAAAGAGGGAGCAGGGGGCAAAAGCAGAACAGCCGCCGCCAAGAGAGTACGCCTGCTACTGGCCACCGCCACCAGTGACCGAGCACCCCAAAGGCAGCTTCAAGGAGTTCCCTGGCATGTCACTTCTTCAAATAATGTGCTGATGACAAGTCCAGAGTGGTTTGCACTCTGTGCCATCAGAGCCTGAAGCGAGGCATTAACGTTCTGAACCTTAGCACAACCTGCTTGACTAGGCATCTACATGCAAAGCAGGAACTGCAGTGGAGTAAACACCTTAAAAACAAGGAACTCACTCATGCTCCTCCTGCTCTTTCTTCTGCTGCTGCCTCGGCCTCTTCCTCCGCCTCGGGAGGAACGTTGGCACCTGCCGCCCAGCAAACAGAGGATGTGCCACCAACACCACCACCTCCGTCCCCAAGAATCTCTACCATGTCACACGGCAGCGTTCAGCTCTCCATCTCACAAACCTTGGTGAGAAAGCGTAAATTCCCACCTAGCCACCCTCGAGCCCTGGGCCTCAATGCCAGCATTTCTAAACTACTGGCCTTTGAAATGCTATTATTCAGGCTGGTGGACACGGACAGTTTCAAACAGCTGATGGCGGTGGCTGTCCCACAGTACATTGTTATGGCAGGGTATACAACAGACCGACGAGTGGTTGCTGCCGGTGAGCCTCAAGCCCCACCTGGTGGTGTGTGATAATGGGCGAAATCTCGTCGCAGCTCTGGGACTAGCCGGTTTGACGCACATCCCTTGCTTGGCGCATGTACTGAATTTGGTGGTGCAGAAGTACATTCACAACTACCCCGACATGTCAGAGCTGCTGCATCAAGTGCGGGCCGTCTGTGCGAGCTTCCGGTGTTCACATCCTGCCGCTGCTCGCCTGTCTGCGCTACAGCATAACTTCGGCCTTCCCGCTCACCGCCTCATATGCGACGTGCCCACCAGGTGGAACTCCACCTTGCACATGCTGGAGAGACTGCGCAAACAGCAGCAGGCCATAGTGGAGTTTCAGCTGCAGCACGCACTGGTGAGTCGCATTGCGGTACAGAGGAGGAGGAAGAGGGGTCATTTCCAACACTTTCAGGCCAGTCATTTAGAAGTTGCTCAAAGGAAGGTCTTTTGCAATAGCAGAGGCCAGGTAAAAATTTGGCCAGCCAGGGCCCACTACTGGAGGATGAGGAGGACAAGGATGAGGAGGAGGTGGAGGAGGATGAGAATGAAGCATGTTCACAGCAGGGTGGCACCCAACGCAGCTCTGGCCCATCACTGGTGCATGGCTGGGGGGAAACGGAGGATGATAACGATACGCCTTACACAGAGGACAGCTTGCCCTTACCTCTGGGCAGCCTGGCACGCCTGAGCCACTACATGCTGCAGTGCCTGCGCAACCACAGCAGAGTTGCCCACATTTTAACGTGTGTGGACTACTGGGTTGCCACCCTGCTGGATCCCCGGTACAAAGACAATGTGCCCACCTTAATTCCTGCACTGGAGCGTGATAGGAAGATGCGCGAGTACAAGCGCAAGCTGGTAGATGAGCTCCTGAGAGCATTCCCAAATGTCATAGGGGAACAAGTGGAAGCCCAAGGTGAAGGCAGAGGAGGAGCAAGAGGTCGCCAATGCAGCTGTGTCACGGCCAGCTACTCTGAGGGCAGGGTTAGCATGGCAGAGATGTGGAAATGTTTTTCACCACGCCACAGCTAACTGCACCACCATCTGATACGGAACGTGTTAGCAGGAGACAGCATTTCAATAACATGGTGAAACAGTACGTGTGCACACCCCTCCACGTACTGACTGATGGTTCGGCCCCATTCAACTTCTGTGTCTCCAAACTGTTGACATGGCCAGAGCTAGCCTTTTATGCCTTGGAGGTGCTGGCGTTTTGTCTGAACATTTATTCAGCACGGCAGGCAGCGTCATTATTGACAACCGCAGCCTTCTGTCCGCAGCCAACGTGGACAAGCTGACGTTCATAAAAATGAACCAGGCATGGATCCCACAGTACCTGCCCATCCCTTGTGCAGAATAGACATTTATAACTACCTCCCCTTAACCATATATTCTTGTACTCCAGGGCACTTCTTTATTGAGTCCTCTTTTTTTAATTTTACCATTATTTTGCGGTGCAACCCTCCGTCTGAAAAGCGGCCTTCTCAATTGGTGGGTGACTTGAAGCCTGATTCTCTGCTATGGGACCTCTCTCCGCTGTCTGGGTGCTGGGCCTTAATTACTAAAAGTGGCCTTCTTTATTGGTGGGTGACATGATGCCTCTTTTGCTGCTATGGGACCTTTCTCCTCTGTCTGGATGTCGGGCCTAAATAACTGAAAGTGACCTTCTCCATTGGTGGGCGACATGAAGCCTGATTCTCTGCTATGGGACCTCTTTCCTTTGTCTGGGTGCTGGGGTCTAAATAACTAAAAGTGGTCTTCTCCATTGGTGGGTGACATGAGGCCTCTTTTGCTGCTATGGGACCTCTCTCCTCTGTCTGGGTGCCGGGGCCTACATATCTGAAAGTGGCCTGTCCCAGTAGTGGGTAACATGATGCTTCTTTTTCCGCTATGGGACCTTTCTCCTCTGTCTAGTTGTCAGTTGCCTAACTTTCACATACTTGCTTGGTGTCTTGGTGAGTGATATTAAACTCTTTATAATGTCAAATGACCGCCTCATTGTGTGGGTGTTAGGGGCCTAAATTTCAATTAGTTGCTTGCTGTCTTAGTGGCAGCCATTTTACTCTTTTTACTGTCTAATGACCGCCCCATTTTCTGGGAGTCAGGGGCCTAAATTTTATTTTAATTGCTTGCTGTCTTGGTGAGTGATATTAATCTCTGGTTACTGTCAAATGACCGCCCCATTGTGTGGGTGTCAGGGGACTAAATTTCACGTACTTGCTTGCTGTCTGGGTGAGTGATATTAAACTCTTTTTACTGTCAAATGGCCTCCCCATTGTCTGGGTGTCAGGGTCTAAATTTCGTTTGGTTGCTTGCTGTCTTGGTGGCAGGCATTTAACATTTTTTTACTGTCTAATGGCCGCCCCATTGTGTAGGTGTCAGGTGCCTAAATGTTACGTACTTGCTTGCTGTCTTGGTGGCAGAAATTTAACTCTTTTAACTGTCAAATGACCGCCCAATTGTGTGGATGTCAGGGGCCTAAATTTCACATACTTGCTTGCTGTCTTGGTGGCAGACATTTAATTCTTTTTACTGTCTAATGACCTCTCTGCTGTAGGGGTGTCAGGGGCCTGTATAAATGATAATGGCCTGTTCCATTGCAGGTTGACCTGAGGTCTGTGTTGCTGTTTCGGGACCGCTCTGCTCTTTGCGGGTGCCATGGCCCTGAGTCTGTGAATGAGGTCTGTGTCACTGCAAGCAGACATGAATCCTTTTTGGCTGTGATGAGAACTTCAACTCCCATAGCATTCACACCTGACGCCACCCCAACCTCCTATTTCACCTCCTCCTCCTCCAAGTTGCCAATTGATATTGGTTAATTTTTATTTATTTTATTTTAATTCATTTTCCTATCCACATTTGTTTGCAGGGGATTTACCTACATTTTGCTGCCTTTTGCAGCCCTCTAGCCCTGTCCTGGGCTATTTTACAGCCTTTCTAGTGCCAAAAAGTTCAGGTCCCCTATGACTTCAATGGGGTTCGGGTTCAGGGTGAAGTTCGGGTCGAGTTCGGATCCCGAACCCGCACATTTTTGTGAAGTTCGGCCGAACTTCTCGAACCCGAACATCCAGGTGATCGCTCAACTCTAGCTTGAACACTAGCAACCTCACCACCACCAGCATGATCTGCCACATGGCATCCAAGCACCCTAGTAAGTGGGCCGAATGCCTGGATCCACAATCTGGGTCTGCGGGTCACACCACTGCCTCCTCTTCCCCTGTGTTACGCACTGCTGGCCAATCTCCTGTCGAAGGCGGCAGCCCAGATGCCCCTCGCCCTGCATCTGGACCTTCGCATGAACCTTCAGCAACAACTTCCACTTCCCTGTCCTAGAGCAGCATCCAAATGTCGATAACACAGGCATTTGAACGTAAGTGCAAACACCCACCCATCCACGCATAGGCAATAGCACTAAATGCGCAACTTTCAAAATTACTGTCCCTTGAAATGTTGCAATTTAGGCTTGTAGACACTGGGGCCTTCCACAGCCTGATGTCGGCGCCCCCCCCCCCCCAGTCCCCAGCCGCCACTATTTTTCACGATTTGCCGTGCCCGCCTTACACCAGCATGTGTCCCAGAACATCACTCGTGCCCTGACCAACGCACTTACTGGGAAGGTCTACCTCACCACGGACACATGGACAAGTGCTGGTGGCTAGAGATGCTACATTTCCATGACCGCACACTGGGTGATTGTTGTGGAGGCCGGAAGTGAGTCGTACCTTAGGATGGCACAGGTGCTACCCACGCCCAGGATTGCGGGCCCTAAGTCCATCAGGGTCTCCGCCAGCAGCTATGTTATTGGCTCCAACCCCCACTTCTTCTCCGCTGCCTCCACCTTCACTTTCACCTCCAACAGCAGTCAGCCATCAGTCGGTAGCTGGAAGCAGTGTAGCACTGCTCTGGGTAAGCGTTAACAGGCCGTGCTGAAGCTGATCTGCTTAGGGGACAAACAGCACACTGCTGACTGCGGACAAGACCGAGCTGTGGCTCTCACCACTCAACCTACAAACAGGCATGGTTGTGTCTGACAATGGCCGTAACTTGGTGGCAACTTTGGAGCTCGGCAACCTGACACACATTCAATGCCTAGCCCACATCTTAAACTTAGTGGTTAAGCGGTTTATCAAAACCTACCCCAATTTGCAGGATCTACTAGTGAAGAAGTGCCGGTTGAGTGCCCATTTCCGAAAGTCGTCCACAGCTTCAGCCGGTCTGTTAACACTGCAGCAGCGCATGCGGCTTCCAGCTCACCGACTGTTGTGCAACATGAGCACGTGCTGGAACTTTACCTTCTACATGATGGCCAGGCTTTGTGAGCAGCAGAGGGCAGCTGTTAAATACCAGCTACAACATGGTCGCCTTTCCAGTCAACTGCCACTATTCACAAGCAAGGAGTGGGTATTGATGTCAGACCTATGTGAGGTTTTAAAAAACTTTGATGAATCCACACAGATGGTTAGTGGCGATAATGCTATTATCAGCGTAACTATCCCACTGCTCTGTCTACTCAAACGATCGCTCTTTACAATTAAGGAGGATGCTTTGAATGTGGCAGACGAGGAAATGGGGGAGAACATTACACAGTGTGATAGCCAAACCTCCCACAGTTCGTCTTCTCAGCGCAAATTGGGCCATGAAGAGGAGGAGGAGGAGCTGGAGAGAGTTGCCCTGCTACAGAGGGAAGTACCCATGGAACTTTAATTCCATCTGTTCAGCATTCTGTGCAGGCGTCAATCAGTATTTGATGGAGGCAGGTCTATCAAACCCCTCAATCAATATTTGGTGGAAGCAGGTATATCAATCCCCTTAATCAGTATTTTGTGGGAGCAGGTATATCACACCCCTAAATTATTTTTTGGACACAACAGTTATATCACACCACCCTGTTTATTTGGGGCAACAGGTTACAAGTATATCGCAGCCATCAATCAGTATTTTGTGGAAGCAGGTGTATCGAAGGCCTCAATCAACATTTGGTGGAAGCAGGTATATCAATCCCTTTAATCAGTATTTGGTGGAAGCAGGTTTATCATACCACTTAATCAGTATTTTGTAAAAGCAGGCATCTCGCAGGCATTAATCAGTATTTGGTGGAAGCAGGTCTATCATACCCTTTAATCAGTATTTTGTGGAAGCAGGTGTATCGCAGGCTTTAATCCGTATTTGGTGGAAGCCGGTATATCAATCCCCTTAATCAGTGTTTTGTGGAAGCTGGTATATTGCAGGCGTCAATCAATATTGGGTGGAAGCAGGTATATCCATCTCCTTAACCAGTATTTAAATTATTTTTTTGCCAGTTATATAACAGTTATATCACACCACCCTTTTTATTTGGGGCAACAGGTTACAGGTCACAACCAATCAGTATTTTATGAAAGCAGGTGTATCGCAGCCATCAATCAGTATTTTGTAAAAGCAGGTGTATCACAGGCTTCAATCAGTATTTGGTGGAAGCCGGTATATCAATCCCCTTATCATTATTTTGTGGAAGCTGGTATATTGCAGCTGTGAATCAGTATTTGGAGAAGGCAGGTCTATAAAGCCCCTTAATCAGTAGTTTTTTGGAATCAGGTGTATCGCAGGCCTCAATCAATATTTGGTGGAAGCAGGTATGTCAATCCCCTTAATCAGTATTTTGTGAAAGAAGATGTATCTGTGAGAGATAGCATTTTTTAATATAATGAGAACATCATGTAGTACTCATTTTTTTCCACAAGATGGCCGCTATCCAGATGTGTGTGTAAGGTCACTGTTAGAGATGAGCGAACACCTGGATGTTCGGGTTCGAGAGGTTCGGCCGAACTTCCGGAAAATGTCCGGGTTCGTGATCCGAACTCAACCCGAACTTCATCCTGAACCCGAACCCCATAGAAGTCAATGGGGACCCGAACTTTTGGGCACTAAAAAGCCTGTAAAAGACTCCCGGAAAGGGCTAGAGGGCTGCAAAAGGCAGCAAAATGTAGGTAAATCCCCTGCAAACAAATGTAGATAGGGAAATGAATTAAAATAAAATAAAATAAATAAAAATTAACCTGTAAAAGACACCCAGAGGGATAATATACCGCAATAAACGCATTGCGATTACAACTTTGAGCTACCGATCACCATGGGAACGCCTCCTCCAGTAGAATGTACTGTCGGATCTGAGAATTAAGTTGAAATCGCAATGCGATTCTTATATATTTGCTTAATCGCATTGCGATTTCAACTTAGCATTGCTAAATAATTCCATCCATATCGTTAACTTACTGAGTCAGTAAGTTAACGAATATGGATGGAATTATTTAGCAATGCTAAGTTGAAACGGCAATGCGATTAAGCAGATATATAATAATCGCATTGCGATTTCAACTTAATTCTCACATCCGACAGTACATTCTACTGGAGGAGGCGTTCCCATGGTGATCGGTAGCTCAAAGTTGTAATCGCAATGCGATTAAGCAAATACATAAGAATCGCATTGCGATTCCAACTTTTTAGTACTCAACTTTTAAAATCGTACACCACTTTAAGTTCCAAAGTGTCAATCGCAATCGAATAGAACTTAAAGTTGTCTCTTAGTCAGTTTTGGTATTGGTGTGCTGTAATAGAAGTTACATTCGTACACGAATATAACTTAGAGCAATACAGTCAACTTTACACTGTTAGTTTTATTATCGCGATAATACAACTATTCAAGAATCATGTACGTGCGTCTGTACGTGTGTGCTTTACCTCGGACACTATTCTATTTTGCCAGCCACAGCTGAAACCACTGATTTATGGTATTGCTATTTTGGCAATTGAATTTAACCCCAGAAAATAATTTATCCTTTGCCAGACAGCAGACAGTATTATACTTGTCTAACCAAAGCTGGAACACCAGATTTAGGGGATTGGTATTTGGGCAATTGTATTTAACCCCTTAATAAAATATAGAAATTTCTTTACTGAGTTTCTAGGGGTGACAATTAGCACAGCCAAGCCCCTGATGTAGGATATAGCAAAAAAAAAAAACTAGTATTGATGGATTGATGGACTTGGTGGCAGCTTCTTCTGGCGCACCACAAGTCACAAAATGGCCGCCGATCAACCCAGAAAATAAGTGACAGAAAAACGCTCTGTGCAGCCTAAAAACCAGCGAGCAAGTAACTAGCAGAAGTTCAATGATTCTCAGCTGTAAATTGATCCGTTCATTAGGTGCTGTTGCTGACTTTAACCTGCCTAATCTCGCCCTGACAGAAGCTGCGTCCTCTCCCTACACTAACCAGAGCAGTGTGACGTGCGGCGCTACGTGACTCCAGCTTAAATAGAGGCTGGGTCACATGCTGCACTTGGCCAATCACAGCCATTCCATTAGTAGGCATGGCTGTGATGGGCTCTTAGGGCAAGAAGTAAAACGATAGCTGATTGGCTGCTGTGCAGCCCTTCAGAAAGCGGGAAGTAGTCGACGAACACCGAACCCGAACCCGAACTTTTTTGAAAATGTCCGGGTTCGGGTCCCGGACACCCCAAAATTAGGTACGAACCCGAACTATTCTCGAACTGTTCGCTCAACACTAGTCACTGTGAAGGGAGAGGGGGATTAGGTTACATGTTTCAAATCTACCTATGAACTCAGAGTTGAGTTGCAGTTTTTAAATGGCCAATAAACTCAGGGATAAGGTTAGCAAACTACTCCCATTTTGGCAAGGAGCCAATTACTTTTCTTAAGGAACACCCCTTTTGTGATGTCATGTTTGCTATTTAACTGAATGTAAACTGAATAAAGCTCTCTTGTCTTGGGAGATCAGAAGTGCTTTGAATGGAACCAACTTGTGTGTCTGGTCTCATTATGAAAGAAGTACCACACAAAGAATATGAGAAGTGCATGAATTGCGCTAACAAAATGGTGTCCCCTGGTTGGGCAGACAGCTTGCGTAACTTCCTATTCAAACGCCACGAGAGAGACTTAAAAGGAACCATCAAACGAAATAACACTCTAGCAAGATAAGAAAGCTTTATTTTCTTACAATTCTCCTCTGAATCTTCCACTTTTGAAATTCTCAAGAGTTGAATTGGTGTTATCGCGATAGAAGGGTTCAAATAATAGCTGAACTGTCCTTTAGAACGAAAGAATCCGTTTGAATACTCCTTCTTTGTGTGGTAGAACGTGACGTACTGGAACAAAGCGGAAGTTGTTAGACAGCTGATAGTTGCATATGCTGTGACATAGAATTGGATCCCAGCCAAGCTCTGACGAGAGTCTTGGAGAGTGACTAGTAGGATTAACACCAATTCGATTGGCAGTTATTAAGATTGTGTATCCCTACAGAGAGTAGGATTAACACCAATTCGATTGGCAGTTAATAAGATTGTGTATCCCTATAGAGATTAGGGTTAACACCAATCGCGTATTATTAGAGATGTCCCAAACTATTCACCGGCGAACAGTTCCCGGTGAGCATCGCATGTTCGCGTTCGCCTCAGCGGGCGAACATATGCAATGTTTGATTTGCCCCCTATATGTCATCATTGAGCAAACTTTGACCCTGTACCTTACAGTCAGCAGACACATTCCAGCCAATCAGCATACCTTCCCTCCCAGACCCTCCCACCTCCAGTGCTGCTGCTGAATTAATAGGGAAAGTGTTAGCTAGGCCAGTGTTCTGTGTCCACTCCAGTCCTCAAAGACTCATCGGTCTCTTTCACACGAGCGTGTCCAGATTAGGCCCCATTCACACGTCCGTAGAAAATTCCGGATCCGCAACACACCATGCCGGCACTCCCTATAGAGATGCCTATTCCTGTCTGCAGGCTGTGGACAAGAATAAGACATGCTCTATCTTTTGCAGAGCCGCGGCTCCGCAAATGCGGAAGCGAAGAGCACATAGTGTGCTCTCCGCATCACGTCCGGCCCCATTCACAATGAATGTGTCCACATACATTCCGCAGAATTGCAGAATGGATACGGACAAAAATTGCGGATGTGTGAATGTGGCCTTAGGTCCGGATGCGTTGCGGATGCGTTCAGTGAAAACTATGCGATTTCACAGGCAAAGCCATTCAGTTTTGCCTGCGATTGCGTTCAGTTGTTCAGTTTTTTCAGTGCGGTTGCAACGTTTTGATGCGTTTTTCACACACGTGATAAAAAACTGAAGGTTTACAAAAACACCTCCTAGCAACCATCAGTGAAAAACACAACACACCCGCATTTGCTTGCGTGAAATGCGTGAAAACACGGAATATAGAACATGCTGTGCACAAGTGTACATAGACCCATTGAAATGAATTCAGGATTCAGTGCGGATGCTATGCATTCACGTCACGCATTGCACCCATGCGGAAAACTCGCTCGTGTGAAAGGGGCCAACTGCTGTAAGCACAGCGTCCTGACAGCACCCCAAAAAAAATGCAGTAGGAGGTAGATTAGATAAAGGTTTGTGGAAAGTGTATTGAAGGCTGGTGCAAACTCAGTTATGGTGAAAATTGTCTATGAAAGTGATTGATAGAAATTGAAGAAGGTGAGAAATGATATTAGCAGCATGTCTATACAAGATGGAGAATTTGAATCCTATAAAGAACAAAAGAGTCTGCCATGTGGCATCACTTCCCCCACCGCATCTGCTGTAACCCACACAGTGTTTTACTGTGCCTTGTAGTTCTACAAAAACTCCTTGCTTCTGTCTAGCATGTATTACTCCAGAGGCAACCCTCCCATCTGTGTGTTCTGATCATTTCCTTTACATCCCCCAACTGTGCTCTGCTAAAACCCCCTCCTCAGGAATTCAACCCCCCCCCCCTTATGGGGGGGGGGCTGGTAATTGGGAATGCATCTGTAGACTGTGAAGATCGTAACATGTGTGTGTTATTTGTATAGATATTTCAGACAGGGTTACAGTATTGGATTAGATTTAATGATGTCTGCAAAGAACCAGTCCCAATTGTCCCACAGTGATTGACCCATGATGCCAATTTGAAGTATCCAATCTTATCAATCTAGGGGACTTACCTGTGTTGTAGAGTATGGAGACCTGTCTCATGTTTTGGTGAGATTTAGAAGTTTTAGTCCAACATAAAATTTGTTATTCTTTCCATTAGATGATGATAGCCTCTGTTCCTAGTTGTCCAGTGAGCAATTCAGAATAAAACTCACGGAATGGGGGAGGAAGCCTTTAGGTGATTACCCTGTCCCATGGTCTGAATATGCATCAGGGCAGAGAGTGTGGAAAAAGTTTCGACTAGACTCCAGAAACGTTGGGTGGATTTGGGGTTTGAGCAAACCTTAGAGATGCATAAGAAAATCATAAGTGCTGCCTTTGAGGATGGTCTTGAGGATCATCTGGAAAGATTTAGTATTAGCTAGGCCTGAGTGAAGTTCACTATAGTCCTCCATGTTGTCCATGTTGTTGATGTAGAATTGAACAAAGGCCTAAGGCGGGCATAGCTGCCTATCAGTCCTCCCCACAAGAAGAGGGAAGGAATACTTTGTACGTACTTGCCCACTTCCTCACCTGTGGGAGGAGCTACAAATGTCCAGCCCTTCATGTGTAACGCCCATAGGAAATTAACAATCAAGAATCAAATGCTGGATCCCTATTATCTAAACAATCCTTAGGGTCTGCTTACATTGCCTCATAACAAACATGTTCCATGATCTCTCATGGCTAAGGGTAGTATCACATGTGTAGGAGTAGATAGTAATGCATTTCCTACTCCTCTTACCAACTGTTCACTGCCTTAAAGGTGCACAAATTTGGATCCAACTACTCCGCTGCCTCTGGAGGGGGGAGGGGGAGGAAGTAGTAGTAGTGCCTTCCCACCTCTAAAAATTGGGAGTAGTATGGTAGTACCTCTCAAAATTAATAAAAATAGGAGTAGTAGTGCCTTCCCACTTAAAAATAACAATTCAAATTCAAATGATTGTCTCCAATTATTAACCAATATGTTTGAGTTTCTGGTAGATAATTTCAGGTTCTTGGAAGATGGATCATCTCAGATAGGATATGCTGTTCCGACTTACCTGATGTTGTCAAGAAAGAACCACTCCCTCCAGCAATGATAGTTCAGGAGACAGAGCTGAAGACTCTCTTTGAGGTTTGTAAGATGGCTGAGGGTAAGACTGCTAACATCAATATTAATCCAGGTATGCCTTCAGTATCACTCATTATTATGGTCTAATTTGGCGAAGCAGAGATTGTTTAATCCATGGGTAAACCCATCAATAATGAATGCTGAATGTATGAGAGATGTTTGATGCCCTGATGCTGCCTGAGAAGGTAAAGGCTTAACTATTACCTGAAGTCTACGCTAAGTGGAAGTCTGTGTGATAAAGGATGGCTTAGGGCCAGTAGACTTCCAAAAGTTTGTCTTTTTCAGGTACAGGCTACAGAGAGGAAACATCAAAGGATAAAGGTAGAAGTGATAATTGAGAATGGACTCTGGAGAGTTGGCAAGAAACTTTTCCTTCAGAGGGCACTCTACCTAAAGAGGATGGATTTAGAACATGGGCAAATCAAGAGAGAGGAGGTGTGATCTATGGTGAATGGCTCTTGGGTTCAACAATGCTGCCACTAGGTTAGTTGAAGGTTAATGCTGTAATAATGATGGGAGAACTATGGGAGTTGCAGGAAGCCATAGGCCAAGGTCAAATTACCATTTCAGAGACTGCGGATTGACTACATTCAGAACAAAGATGGAACAGTGTGAATATGTTTGTGTCTATATTGATTTCTTTCCAGGATATTCAGAGATTTGGCCTATAGCAAAGGCTACAGATAAAAGGTATTGACTGAGGTGAGAGTACCTACCCCTGGGTAGAGATGGCCTGAACTATCCGCCGGCGAACAGTTCCCGGCGAACATAGCTTGTTCGCGTTCGCCTCAACGGGCGAACACATGCGATGTTCGGTCCGCCCCCTATACATCATCATTGAGCAAACTTTGACCCTGTACCTCACAGTCAGCAGACACATTCCAGCCAATCAGCAGCATACCCTCCCTCCCAGACCCTCCCACCTCCTGCACAGCATCCATTTTAGATTCATTCTGAAGCTGCAGTCTTAGTGAGAGGAGGGAGAGTGTAGTTGCTGCTGATTTAATTGGGAAATCGATAGCTAGGCTAGTGAATTCAGTGTCCACTCCAGTCCTGAAAGACTCATCTGATCTCTGCTGTAAGGACAGCGTCCTGACAGCACCCCAAAAGGCCCTTTTTAGGGCTACAACATTAGTCTGCTTTTTTTTTTTTCCTTTATATACATATTGCAGTTGCCTGGCCTGCCTGTGTGTGAGGAGCTGCAGGCCCACAGACTGTAGTGTGCCCACTGCCAGTGCCCACCCCTGTCATCCCGTGTGGCACAGGACTTTGCATCAAAAAAAGGCATTTAATTTTTACACTTTAATCTAAGGTTAGTTGCCTGCCAGTGTGTGTCAGGCTGACTTCCACTGACTGTAGTGTGCCCACTGCCAGTGCCCACCACTCATACCGGCTGGCACAGGACTTTGCATAAAAAAGGCATTTAATTTTTGCACTTTAGTGTAATTTCAGCTGCTTGCCTGCTGCTAGTGTGTGTCAGGCCGACTTCAACTGACTGTAGTGTGCCCACTGCCAGTGCCCACCCCTGTCATCCCGTGTGGCACAGGACTTTGCATCAAAAAAAGGCACTTAATTTTTACACTGTAATCTAAGGTTAGTTGTCTGCCAGTGTGTGTCAGGCTGACTTCCACTGACTGTAGTGTGCCCACTGCCAGTGCCCACCACTCATACCGGCTGGCACAGGACTTTGCATAAAAAAGGCATTTAATTTTTACACTTTAGTGTAATTTCAGCTGCTTGCCTGCTGCTAGTGTGTGTCAGGCCGACTTCAACTGACTGTAGTGTGCCCACTGCCAGTGCCCACCCCTGTCATCCCGTGTGGCACAGGACTTTGCATAAAAAAAAGGCACTTAATTTTTACACTTTAATCTAAGGTTGGTTGCCTGCCAGTGTGTGTCAGGCTGACTTACACTGACTGTAGTGTGCCCACTGCCAGTGCCCACCACTCATACCGGCTGGCACAGGACTTTGCATAAAAAAGGCATTTAATTTTTACACTTTAGTGTAATTTCAGCTGCTTGCCTGCTGCTAGTGTGTGTCAGGCCGACTTCAACTGACTGTAGTGTGCCCACTGCCAGTGCCCACCCCTGTCATCCCGTGTGGCACAGGACTTTGCATAAAAAAAAGGCACTTAATTTTTACACTTTAATCTAAGGTTAGTTGCCTGCCAGTGTGTGTAAGGCTGACTTTCACTGACTGTAGTGTGCCCACTGCCAGTGCCCACCACTCATACCGGCTGGCACAGGACTTTGCATAAAAAAGGCATTTAATTTTTACACTTTAGTGTAATTTCAGCTGCTTGCCTGCTGCTAGTGTGTGTCAGGCCGACTTCAACTGACTGTAGTGTGCCCACTGCCAGTGCCCACCCCTGTCATCCCGTGTGGCACAGGACTTTACATAAAAAAAGCCACTTAATTCTTACACTTTAATCTAAGGTTAGTTGCCTGCCAGTGTGTGTCAGGCTGACTTCCACTGACTGTAGTGTGCCCACTGCCAGTGCCCACCACTCATACCGGCTGGCACAGGACTTTGCATAAAAAAGGCATTTAATTTTTACACTTTAGTGTAATTTCAGCTGCTTGCCTGCTGCTAGTGTGTGTCAGGCCGACTTCAACTGACTGTAGTGTGCCCACTGCCAGTGCCCACCCCTGTCATCCCGTGTGGCACAGTACTTTGCATCAAAAAAAGGCATTTAATTTTTACACTTTAGTGTAATTTCAGTTGCTTGCCTGCTGCTAGTGTGTGTCAGGCCCACTTCCAATGCCATTTGCAACCTGTGCCAAAAGAAACTGAGTCGTGGGAAGTCCAACACCCACCTTGGTACAACTGCTTTGCGAAGGCACATGATCTCACATCACAAACGCCTATGGGATCAACACATGAGTACAAGCAGCACAAAAACTCAAAGCCACCATGCTCCTCCTGGTCCAGCATCTTCAGCCACGTCAACCACTGCTGTCCTCCCTGCCCCCTCTCAACCACCCGCCACTCCATCTCTCACCTTCAGCAGTTCCTGCTCATCTGCCCACAGTCAGGTGTCTGTCAAGGACATGTTTGAGCATAAGAAGCCAATGTCACAAAGTCACCCCCTTGCCCGGCGACTGACAGCTGGCTTGACGGAACTCTTAGCCCGCCAGCTTTTACCATACCAGCTGGTAGAGTCTGAGGCCTTCAAAAAATTTGTCGCTATTGGGACACCACAGTGGAAGGTACCCGGACGAATTTTTTTTTCAAAAAAGGCAATCCCAAACCTCTACCATGTCATTGAAAAGGAAGTCATGGCATCTCTGGCATACAGTGTTGGGGCAAGGGTCCATCTGACCACTGATACCTGGTCTGCAAAGCACGGTCAGGGCAGGTATATCACGTATACTGCGCATTGGGTCAACCTGCTGACGGCTGACAAGCATGGAATGCGTGGCTCCGCAGCGGAGTTGGTGACACCACCACGACTTTCAGGCAGACCTACTGCCACCTCCTCTACTCCTACTCCATCCTCTTCAATATCCTCCTCGGCTGAGTCCTCTTCTGCTGCGGCATCTGGCTGCACATCAACTGATTCCCCCCATCTCCCCAGGGGCTATTCCACATGCCGGATACGACAGTGTCACGCTATCTTGGGGTTGACTTGCCTGAAAGCAGAGAGCCACACAGGACCAGCACTCCTGTCCGCCCTGAACGCACAGGTGGATCAGTGGCTGACCCCGCACCAACTGGAGATCGGCAAAGTGGTGTGTGACAATGGAAGCAATCTGTTGGCGGCATTAAATTTGGGCAAGTTGTCACATGTGCCGTGCATGGCACATGTGTTGAATCTCATCGTACAACGTTTTGTGTCTAAGTACCCAGGCTTACAGGAAGTCCTCAAGCAGGCCAGGAAGGTGTGTGGCTATTTCAGGCGTTCCTACACGGCCATGGCGCACTTTTCCGATATTCAGCGGCGAAACAACATGCCAGTGAGGCGCTTGATATGCGACAGCCCGACACGTTGGAATTCAACACTCCTAATGTTCGACCGCCTGCTCCAACAAGAAAAAGCCGTCAATGAGTATTTGTATGACCGGGGTGCTAGGACAGCCTCTGCGAAGCTGGGAATCTTTTTGCCACGTTACTGGACACTCATGCGCAATGCCTGTAGGCTCATGCGTCCTTTTGAGGAGGTGACAAACCTAGTCAGTCGCACCGAAGGCACCATCAGCGACCTTATCCCATTTGTTTTCTTCCTGGAGCGTGCCCTGCGAAGAGTTCTGGATCAGGCTGTAGATGAGCGTGAAGAGGAAGAGTTGTGGTCACCATCACCACCAGAAACAGCCTTGTCATCATCGCTTGCCGGACCTGCAGCAACGCTGGAAGAGGAGTATGAGGAAGAGGAGTCAGAGGAGGAATATGGCGGCTTTGAGGAGGAGGAAGACCAACCACAGCAGGCACCCCAGGGTGCTCGTTGTTGTCACCTATCTGGGACCCATGGTGTTGTACGTGGCTGGGGGCAAGAACAGACCGTCAATGACATCAGTGAGGACGAGGAATGGGAAATGAGTAGCTCTGCATCCAACCTTGTTCAAATGGGGTCTTTCATGCTGTCATGTCTGTTGAGGGACCCACGTATAAAAAGGATAAAGGAGAACGATCTGTACTGGGTGGCCACGCTACTAGACCCCCGGTATAAGCAGAAAGTGGCAGAAATGTTACCAAATTTCCGAAAGTCGGAAAGGATGCAGCAGTTCAAAACCAAACTAAAAAATATGCTTTACACAGCTTATAAGGGGGATGTCACAGCACAACGGGAATCTAACAGGGGAAGAGGTGAGTGTAATCCTCCTCCTACCACGGCGGCAAGGACTGGACGATTTACAGATGTGTTGTTGATGGAGGACATGTGGAGCTTTTTCAGTCCTACTCATCGCCACAGCCCTTCGGGATCCAGCCTTAGAGAACGACTCGACCGACAGGTAGCAGACTACCTCGTCTTAACAGCAGATATCGACACTCTGAGGAGCAATGAACCCTTTCACTACTGGGTGTGCAGGCTTGACCTGTGGCCTGAGCTATCCCAGTTCGCGATAGAACTTCTGGCCTGCCCTGCTTCAAGTGTCCTGTCAGAAAGGACCTTCATTGCAGCAGGAGGCATTGTCACTGACAAGAGAAGTCGCCTCGGTCAAAAAAGTGTTGATTACCTCACCTTCATAAAGATGAATGAGGCATGGATCCCGAAGGGACTGACAGTGGGGGATACGTTTGACTAACAAAGGCCTGATTACATGCCTTGGCCTCAAAATGGTCCCCACGCTGCTGTATTTAATGTCTGCATACCGGATGACTTTCGTGAATTCTCCACCACCAACTAGGGTTCAAGCCGCAATGTTTTAGTCACTTTTCTGCCTGGAAAACATAAATTTTCCGGCCGCTGCTACAATAGCGGCTGCAACAGTGCCATTATTTTTCAGGCATGTGTACATGCCTAATTTTTCTGTCCTATGGTGCAGCACTGTGGCTGCAAAAACAAACCAAAAAAAAAAGGCACATACAAGTGACAATTCCCCTTCGTGATCGTTACCTTGTTGTGGTGAAGGGGCTTGCGTATCACAATGAAGCAATCATCATCACCTCTATAAGTGTATTGGCAATGTTGCCACACCCCAGATGATAAGGCCGTTGCTTCATTATGGTCAGACCAAAAGCGATCGGACGGCTGGATAATATTTCATAGAAAAACATTAATTTACCTTTTTTTTATATGTTGTATGGGTTTTTAATACATAAAATAAAAAATCATAATAAAGTCTCTTAATAGTTTATTAGAAATGATGCAGGCAATTAAAAAAATCCCCATCAATTCCAATACAAAGCAAGTACAGAGCTCAGAACTAAATTATTTCATGATGTCGTAATGGTTCGCTAATCCGACAATGGTTAATCAATTCGACCGGATAGGGTCCGTAACAGGGATTAAACTGATAGGAATAGTACTAGTTAAGACACCACTCATATAGGGTGTCACAGCACATTGCTCTGTGCACGCGCAGTGCCCCAATTTGGGAGTAAGAGGACCGACCAAGCTGCTTTTTCCATCTCCCGGTTCCTGAAATCAATTCAGTTTAGTGTATGAGAGTTTGGTCTGTCACTGTGAAGGCAGTCGAAGGTACCCGGCCTAAATTTTTTTCACAAAAGGCAATCTCTGATATGGGACGTAACAGGGATTAAACTGATGAGAATAGTACTACAGAAAATACCACTCATATCGGGTGTGACAGTAAATTGCAGGCGCAGACGCAGTGACCGTGGATTAAAACAGAGTGGAGGGAGCCAGCGTTTTTAACCATCTCCCGTTCGAAAAATCTATTCAATAAATGGCCCCCAGATTGGGGACGTTAGAGGATTAAACTGATGAGAATAGTACTACAGAAAATACCACTCATATCGGGTGTGACAGTAAATTGCACGGCGCAGACGCAGTGACCGTGGTTTAAAACAGAGTGGAGAGAGCCAGCGTTTTTAACCATCTCCCCGTTCGAAAAATCTATTCAATAAATGGCCCCTAGATTGGGGAGGTTAGAGGATTAAACTGATGAGAATAGTACTACAGAAAATACCACTCATATCGGGTGTGACAGTAAATTGCACGGCGCAGACGCAGTGACCGTGGATTAAAACAGAGTGGAGGGAGCCAGCGTTTTTAACCATCTCCCCGTTCGAAAAATCTATTCAATAAATGGCCCTCAGATTGGGGACGTTAGAGGATTAAACTGATGAGAATAGTACTACAGAAAATACCACTCATATCGGGTGTGACAGTAAATTGCACGGCGCAGGCGCAGTGACCGTGGTTTAAAACAGAGTGGAGGGAGCCAGCGTTTTTTAACCATCTCCCCGTTCGAAAAATCTATTCAATAATTGGCACCCAGATTGGGGACATTAGAGGATTAAACTGATGAGAATAGTACTACAGAAAATACCACTCATATCGGGTGTGACAGTAAATTGCACGGCGCAGACGCAGTGACCGTGGATTAAAACAGAGTGGAGGGAGCCAGCGTTTTTAACCATCTCCCGTTCGAAAAATCTATTCAATAAATGGCCCCCAGATTGGGGAGGTTAGAGGATTAAACTGATGAGAATAGTACTACAGAAAATACCACTCATATCGGGTGTGACAGTAAATTGCACGGCGCAGACGCAGTGACCGTGGATTAAAACAGAGTGGAGGGAACCAGCGTTTTTTAAACATCTCCCGTTCGAAAAATCTATTCAATAATTGGCACCCAGATTGGGGACGTTAGAGGATTAAACTGATGAGAATAGTACTACAGAAAATATTACTCATATCGGGTGTGACAGTAAATTGCACGGCGCAGACGCAGTGACCGTGGATTAAAACAGAGTGGAGGGAGCCAGCGTTTTTAACCATCTCCCGTTCGAAAAATCTATTCAATAAATCGCACCCAGATTGGGGACGTTAGAGGATTAAACTGATGAGAATAGTACTACAGAAAATACCACTCATATCGGGTGTGACAGTAAATTGCACGGCGCAGACGCAGTGACCGTGGTTTAAAACAGAGTGGAGGGAGCCAGCGTTTTTTAACCATCTCCCCGTTCGAAAAATCTATTCAATAATTGGCACCCAGATTGGGGACGTTAGAGGATTAAACTGATGAGAATAGTACTACAGAAAATACCACTCATATCGGGTGTGACAGTAAATTGCACGGCGCAGACGCAGTGACCGTGGATTAAAACAGAGTGGAGGGAGCCAGCGTTTTTTTAACCATCTCCCCGTTCGAAAAATCTATTCAATAAATGGCCCCCAGATTGGGGAGGTTAGAGGGATTAAACTGATGAGAATAGTACTACAGAAAATACCACTCATATCGGGTGTGACAGTAAATTGCACGGCGCAGACGCAGTGACCGTGGATTAAAACAGAGTGGAGGGAACCAGCGTTTTTTTAAACATCTCCCCGTTCGAAAAATCTATTCAATAATTGGCACCCAGATTGGGGACGTTAGAGGGATTAAACTGATGAGAATAGTACTACAGAAAATATTACTCATATCGGGTGTGACAGTAAATTGCACGGCGCAGACGCAGTGACCGTGGATTAAAACAGAGTGGAGGGAGCCAGCGTTTTTTTAACCATCTCCCCGTTCGAAAAATCTATTCAATAAATCGCACCCAGATTGGGGACGTTAGAGGGATTAAACTGATGAGAATAGTACTACAGAAAATACCACTCATATCGGGTGTGACAGTAAATTGCACGGCGCAGACGCAGTGACCGTGGTTTAAAACAGAGTGGAGGGAGCCAGCGTTTTTTTAACCATCTCCCCGTTCGAAAAATCTATTCAATAATTGGCACCCAGATTGGGGACGTTAGAGGGATTAAACTGATGAGAATAGTACTACAGAAAATACCACTCATATCGGGTGTGACAGTAAATTGCACGGCGCAGACGCAGTCACCGTGGATTAAAACAAAGGGGAGGGAGCCAGCGTTTTTTTAACCATCTACCCGTTCGAAAAATCAATTCAATTCACCTTTTGGGGACCCTTGGTGTTGTACGTGGCTGGGTGGAGGAAGAAACCTTCAATGACATCACCGGGACGTGGCTAGCTTGGTATCCAACCTTGTGCAAATGGGGAGTTTGCGGTTTTGCAAATGAACTGTTTGCGGTGCATTAAAAGGGGAGTTTGGTCTGTCAATGTCAGTGAAGCGGGCGTAACCCTTACACTACCTGATCGATACAACATCATACCTGATCGTATACACACACTGGATGTTTTAAAGCACGTTATTCCAAACAATTTAGGAATGTTAGTTGATTTATGCCCTTTATGGATTAAAACCTGACTCTGCGTCCACTACGTAATTTTCCATGGGAGTTTTGCCATAGATCCCCCTCCGGCATGCCACAGTCCAGGTGTTAGACCCCTTGAAACAACTTTCCCATCACTATTGTGGCCAGAAAGAGTCCCTGTGGGTCTTAAAATTCGCCTGCCAATTGAAGTCTATGGCGGTTCGCCCGGTTCGCCCGTTCGCGAACATTTGCGGAAGTTCACGTTCCTGGGGCTTTTCTCCATCGGGTACACACCTAACTGGAACATAGGCCTAAGTCCTTAAGAAGTATTCTTTGAGAATGCCCGTAGATTAGGTCTCCATTTTCCACAACAGCTACAGATACAGCATAGTAGTTTTCCAAATTATGTTGTCTGTTGCACAAATTGATTGTCCAATGTTTATTTCCAAGTTTTAGTTGTGTTCTAGAATCCAGACTGCATAGAGGCAATTCATTCTTTACAATCAGGAGATTGGGTAGTGATGAAACAAGACATGTGTGGAAAGTCTTAGAGCTACGGTTTGAAAATCTACATCAAGTCCTGATGACCACCACATCTGCTGTCGAATTGGAAGGAGAGCCTGATTGGATCTATGTGTCATGTTGCAATCAAGTGCCAGGACTATAGGAGCCCTAATGTTTTGTTTCATGTCATATTGCTTGGTTCATATTGTACAAAGGGGGAAATCACAATCAAATCAAATTCCAACGGTGTGATGGTATCAAGATGAGTCAGGAACAACTAAGTTAACTTTTGCAGTATAGTGGACTGTAAGACAGATGACAGATAGGACACTTCGTTTTGGTCTGATAAGTACATCTGTGACTTGAACTGACCCGGTCTGTGTTTAGAGATGACCATACCAACTGTGGATATTGGAGATTAACAGAATGGAGCACTAGTCTGAAGTGTTGGGAATATAAAGCAGTGAGAGTCAGTAAAGGTGAAGGTTAGTCACAAAGAATGACTGTCCTGAAGGGAACACCACCAAACAGTTGTAAACATAATGAGTGTAATCCTCTGTTCCTGTCCATTAGAAATCCTATCCAACAGGACTGTTTTGGAAATGTTTAATTCATCTATGCCCATACTATGTATATGTGCTATGTGCCCCTGTCAAAGACAAAGATTATTCTATCCTGAAATAAATAAAACCTTGTTGATGGTTGTGGGGTAAATGGGACAGGGTAAAGGCAAACCCGGAATGGAGTTGAGGGGACCTGGTGAAGCAATAAGGAAAGTCCAGCTCTTCGCTGTTTAGGACGTTGGGAGAGTACCTCACTTTGCCTGTTCACCTTTGGTCTATTTCCCACAAAAAGGAGGGATTTGTGAGAGATAGCATTTTTTAATATAATGAGAACATCAATTAGTACACATTTTTGTCCACAAGATGGCAGCTATCCAGATGTGTGTGTAAGGTCACTGTGAAGGGAGAGGGTGATTAGTTTACAGGTTTCAAATCTGCCTAGAGGGACGGCCATACTGGACTTAACCAATAGACCTGACAGTTCAACAGATGTGCAGATTGGGGGACATAGTGACAATAAAGTAATATCCTTCCAATTATCACTCAAAAGAGCATTTCTAAAGGGCGGAACAAAAATAACAAACTTCAAAAAGCTAAATTTAGCCAACTAAGCGAGGCCATAGGCTTAACTAACTGGGACAAAGTCCTCAAAAACAGAAATACATCCACAAAATCGGATATCTTTAAAAGCATCCTCAAATCTCATTGTGAGAGGTACATATCATATGGGAATAAAAGGTTAAGGAACAAAAAGAAACCAATGTGGATAAATAGAAATGTAAAGGAAGCAATAAATGACAAAAAGAAAGCATATAAATCACTAAAACAGGAGGGTAGCGAGGAAGCACTGACAAACTATAAGGAAAAAAATAGAACATGTAAAAAACAAATAAAAGCGGCCAAACTAGAGACCGAGAGATTATTTGCCACAGAGAGTAAAACTAACCCTAAAAAGTTCTTCAAATATATTAATGTTAAAAAGTATAAATTTGAAGGTGTCGGCCCTTTAAAGTAATGAAGGGGGAGTTGCAGAGAGCGACGAGGAGAAAGCAAAGCTGTTAAATATTTTTTTCTCCAATGTATTCACTGAGGAAAATAAACTTTCAGATGAAATGCTCAATGTAAAAATAAATTCCCCAATAAAAGTGTCCTGTCTGACCCAAGAAGAAGTACAACAGCGACTTAAAAAGATTAAAATAGACAAATCGCCAGGACCAGATGGCATACACCCCCGTATCATATGGGAATTAAAGAGGACCTTTCACCAGTACAAAGTTTGTTAGTCAAAGGTATGTACATGCGGAGAGGTACCCAGAGATGTCCCTGCACTTACTTATATCCCTGGGTGCCGCTCCATTTGCCTGCTGTAGCCCCCGGTACCGGCGCACGCTCTGCGGCTAGTTTTGCCTTGGACGGAGACATCCTCCTTTGCCCTGGGCGACTCCTTCTCCCAGGCTGGAGCGCTGGCCAATTGCAGCGCTCAGCTCATATCCTGGGAGGTTGCAGGATATGAGCTGGGTGCTGCAATTGGCCAGTGCTCCAGCCTGAGAGAAGGAGACGCCCAGGGCAAAAGAGGATGTCTCCGCCCAAGGCAAAACTAGCAGCAGCGCGTGCGCCAGTATTGGGGGCTACAGCAGACGAATGGAGCGGCACCCAGGGATTCAAGTAAGTGCAGGGACATCCCTGGGTGCCACTCTGCATGTTCATTCCTTTGACTAACAAACTTTGGACTGCTGAAAGGTCCTCTTTTAGTAATGTCATAGCCAGACCCTTGTTTCTGATATTTGTGGAATCTATACTGACAGGGAATGTTCCACAGGAAAGGGTCCAAAAACAGAGCCTGGAAACTATAGGCTGGTAAGTTCAACATCTGTTGTGGGGAAACTGTTTCTGAGAGATGCTATTTTAGAGGATCTCAACGGAAATAAGCAAATAACGCCATATCAGCATGGCTTCATGCCAAACAAATTTAATCAGCTTCTATGAGGAGGTAAGTTCTAGACTTGACAGCGGCAAATCAATGCATGTCGTATATCTGGACTTCTCCAAAGCATTTCACACTGTACCACATAAAAGGTTAGTATATAAAATGAGGATGCTTGGACTGGGAGAAAATTTCTGTAAGTGGGTAAGTAACTGGATGAGTGACAAAACAGAGGAAGGTTATTAACGGTACACACTCAGATTGGGTCACTGTCACTAGTGGGGTACCTCAAGGGTCAGTACTGGGCCCTATTCTTTTCAATATATTTATTAATGATCTTGTAGAAGGCTTGCATAGTAAAATATCAATTTTTACAGATGACACTAAACTGTGTAAAGTAATTAAGACTGAGGAAGACAATATACTGCTACAGAGGAATCTGGATAGATTGGAGGCTTGGGCAGATAAGTGGCAGATGAAGTTTAACACTGACAACTGTAAAGTTATGCACATGGCAAAGAATAATGCAAGTCACCCGTACATACTAAATGGTAAAACACTCGATAACACTGACATGGAAAAAGATCTAGGAATTTTAATAAACAGCAAACTAAGCTGCAAAAACCTGTGTCAAGCAGCTGCTGCCAAGGCCAATAAGATAATGGGTTGCATCAAAAGGGGCATAGACGCCCATGATAAGAACATAGTCCTACCACTTTACAAATCGCTAGTCAGACCACACATGGAGTACTGTGTAAAGTTCTGTGCTCCTGTGAACAAGGCAGACGTAGCAGAGCTGAAGAGGGTTCAGTGGAGGCCAACTAAAGTAATAACTGGAATGGGGGGACTAAAGTACCATGAAAGATTATCAAAATTAGGGTTATTTACTTTAGAAAAAAGATGACTGAGAGGAGATCTAATAACTATGTATAAATATATCAGGGGTCAGTACAGAGATCTCTCCCATCATCTATTTATCCCCAGGACTGTGACTGTGACCAGGGGACATCCTCTGCGTCTGGAGGAAAGAAGGTTTGTACAAAAACATAGAAGAGGATTCTTTACGGTAAGAGCAGTGAGACTATGGAACACTCTTCTTGAGGATGTGGCGATGTTGAGTACAATACAGGAATTCAAGAGGGATCTGGATGTATTTCTGGAGTGTAATAATATTACAGGCTATAGCTACTAGAGATGGGTCGTTGATCCAGGGAGTTATTCTAATTGCCTGATTGGAGTCGGGAAGGAATTTTATATTCCCATTAAGTGGGGAAAATTGGCTTCTACCTTGCAGTTTTTTTTTTGCCTTCCTCTGTATCAACTAGCAAGATGACAGGCCGAACTGGATGGACAGATGTATTTTTTGGGCCTTGTGTACTATGTTACTCTGTTACTATGCTACCTATAAACTCAGAGTTGAGTTGCAGTTTTTGAATATGCCAATAAACTCAGGGATAAACGATTGTAAGTAATTCAGATAAGCCGCACTCACCATCCGTTTGAAGACAACATCACATCTTTATTTCAGTTGAATATACATCGGGGGCAGACTCACATGGGTAGCAAAATGACATTGACGGCCGTTTCGCGGTGTGCCAATTCTTCCGGCTGTATCGAGGGTTCACGTTAAAGGATCCAGGTGTAGTGACGGTGCCTTTAGTACATTTTGCATTTTTAAACTCAGGGATAAGGTTAGCAAACTACTCCCATTTTGGCAAAGAGCCAATTACCTTTTCCTATGGATCACCCCTTTTGTGATGTCATGTCTGCTATTTAACTGAATGTAACCTGAATAAAGCTCTCTTGTCTTGGGGGATCAGAAGTGCTTTGAATTGAACCAACTTGTGTGTCTGGTCTCATTCTGAAAGAAGTATGGCACGTGCATACTTAGACTTCTAATTAATTTGGCACCACACAAAGAAGATGAGAAGCGCATGAATTGTGCTAACATATCGCAGGCCTCAGTCAGCATTTGGTAGAAGCAGGTATATCACACCCCTTAATCAGCATTTTGTGAAAGCAGGTGTATCGCAGGCCTCAATCAATATTTGGTGAAAGCAGGTATATCAAGCTCCTTAATCAGTATTTTGTGGATGCAGGTGTATCCCTGGCCTCAATCAGTAATTGGTGGAGGCGAGTATATTAAACATCTTAAAGGGAGTCTGTCACCACATTTGGCCATTATAGACTAAGTACACAGCGCATTTGCCTAACAGTAGCTGATTCTAATGGTACCTTTGTTTAGTCGTTTTGCAGTTCACTGGAAGCAAAAACAGAGTTTAATCGGTATGTAAATTAAGGCTCACAAGTGCCCAGGGCGGCGTTTACATCATTGGAGCCCAGGCTGTTTATCATCTTAGGCTCATATCCCCGCCCCAGCTTCTGCCTGTGCCCGCCCTTCTCTTGCGTCCTCCATCGCGCGATCCCGCGCCTGCGCGCTCCATTGCAGGGTCGGGGCATGCGCATTGCGATGCCCATTCTGGACATGACTTCATTGGAGATACTGCGCATGTGCCGGCCAATGGGAGGCGGACCAGAGGCCCACAGGAGAAGAGGAAAGCCACCCTGCACATGCGCAGTATCTCCATATACTTTCTATGTTAGAAATTATATTTTAAGTATATCACACCCCTCAGTATGTCACACCTATCGATAGCACACCTATACCAGTCCTTAAAAGGACTTTTGTGGCCCTATTAGCTAGCGTTTGGTGTCCCTAACAGTCTGTCCCTGCTCCACAAAGCAACTTCTCCCTACACTGGCAAAACACAGAATGTAAAATGCCTGCCAGATCTGGCTCATTTATAGGGTGGGGGTGTGTCCATATGCTGAAATGTCTCAATTGGCTGTCCTGTCCCACCCGATGAATGTGTCATGGGTCAAAGTTCGGCACAATGCAAAAGAATATGGCATATGCGAATATCGCCATATTATCACATGTTCGGCGAAACGCGAACACGCAAAGTTTGCCATGAAATTACCGCCAGGCGAACAACATGACCTACTCTACCAATCAGCAGCCAGCCAGCCCTGTGATGTCACAGCCCTATAAATACCCTTGGATTCTGTCATTTTCCAGTGTACTTAGTGCAGGGAGAGACGTCAGGAGAAGCTAAGGACAGTGCTAGAAAAAACTTCATTGTGCAAAAAAAACGATTTTCAAGTGCAGGGAAAGATTATTCAAGGTGTAGCGAAAGGATAGGGAGGAATCATTCCACAGCATTTATGTTGAATAGAGTTCAGTAGGGGAGGTTACAGCCTGAGTAATAGGAACAATCCTATTTCACCTTGCTGCACTGACTGGGCACCCAAATTGCCATTGTAAAGCTCTGTTATTCGAGCAAACCAGTCTTGTTATCGGGGTGCAAGTGCTGTTTGATACAGCCACAATAGGAAATTACAAGGAAATATTTATGTCTTATTTGCCCTTGTGCGGTGCAGTGCCAGTTATATGTTCTAAATGATTTTTTAGCTTGTATTAGTGGTAAAAAAAGGGATTATTAGCCGTTGTATGGTCAAGTGCAAAAATTACAACCCATTTGGTCGTCTATTAGTGGCAAAAGTAAAATATATTTGCCGTTTAGCGATGCAGTTATATGTTCTAAAGCTTTTTGTAGTGTGTATTGGTGGCAAAAGAAAAATATATTTGCCGTTCAGCGGTGCAGTTATATGTTCTAAAGCTTTTTGTAGTGTGTATTGGTGGCAAAATAAAAATACATTTGCTGTTCAGCGGTGCAGTTATATGTTCTAAAGCCTTTTGTGGCGTGCATAAGTGGCAAAAGAAAAATTTATTTTCCGTTCAGCGATGCAGTTATATGTTCTAAAGCTTTTTGTGGCATGAATAAGTGGAAAAATAAAAATATATTTGCCATTCAGCGGTGCAGTTATATGTTCTAAAGCTTTTTGTAGTGTGTATTGGCGGCAAAAGAAAAATATATTTGCCGTTCAGCGGTGCAGTTATATATTTTAAAGCCCTTTTTTGTGTGAATTTGTGGGGGAGGGGGAGAACTTATTAGCCGTTGTGTGGTGAAGTGAGAAAATTACATACTTTTTTGTGGTGTTTTAATTTCCTTTTTATTTATTTATTTGATCTAACAGTATGTCAGACAGAGAAGTGCCAGGCCCTGCACAGGGGAGTGGCCTAAATGTTTCTGGCACAGGCAGATGTCGCAATAGAGTAAGGGGCCGTGGCAGCAGGGGCCACTTCGAGAGACCTGAGCTTCCAGTGTCGGCTAGCGGTCGTGTCTTCACCAGCAACCCAGCTGTTCTTGATTGGTTAACTCGGTCATCCACTTCATCCCAAGTGACATCAGACACCCACAGTCAAGAGTTAAAGGAAAAAGCCATCGGCACTCCACGTCCTCACAGATGGTGGTGCACGCATCCTGAGCAGGCAAACTCCAAGATAAGGTAAGGCCAAAGGATAATTTTTTGTCAGAGCTGAAGGAATTGTCGATTGATGAGAATGATTTACTGGTCACCTTAGATGTATGCAGTTTGTATACATCGATCGAACATTCCAAAGGTATTGCGGCTGTTACATGGATTTTACAATCTTCCTCTTACTCACAGATAGAGAAAGATTTTTTTCTACAACTCTTGCATTTAATTCTATATGAAAATTATTTTCTTTTTCAAGATACAGTTTTCCAGCACCGCCGCACCGCCATACGCAAATAGTTATATGGCTTATTTTGAAACCTTGCACATCAGGGGCGTAGCTAAAGACTCATGGGCCCTGGTGCAAGAGTTCAACTTGGGCCCCCCCCTTCCCTCAGTGCTTTGTGGCAAGGGGCAGGGGTGCAAATAGCATCCATGCTGCCTGATCCAAAAATTGAAACACCGATATTGTAAAAAGCTGATTCAGCCAATTTAGTTTTTGCTTTAATCCTGACGATATACGGAAATTCTGGTGAACTCTAAAATATAGCTTTTATTGGTATGCACTAAAACTACAATATGTGCGGGGGGATACAAAAAATGCTAAAAACAAGCATAGAGGAAAAAGGCAAAAGGACATACAGTTTGCGAACACCACTAAGGCGGCTCAATCTTACTTTGCCAATATTCCACTAGCTGAATCGCTCCCACCCTTATGACCGCTCACACTGGTTAATTACAGACTACCAGTGGGGTGAGCACTGGCAAAGGGGGATGAGAGTTAGAAGCAGAAGGGCGCTTCACGCTGAATACCCCGGTCATGCATCAGAGTACACTGGAACAGCTGTGAATGCAGCGCTAATGCTGGGACAAGACACATGGGTAACAAGAGAATGACTGAGACCGCCGACATCAGTCATCTCTCACAAGCATTATTAAGCCCTCCCTGAACCTGTCCTCCCATAGACTCAGGCTATTTTTGCCCTAACCTATCTTCCTAAGCTCTGGCTCTGCTTTAATCCTGACTAGTACATTTAGAATTAGACAGATATGATCCCCTGTCACTTGATTGACAGGGACGGATATTTTAGCCATACCAGGACAATTGCACGCCTGCGCTGCTGTTCTCAGTAGTGGCGCATGGGCTTAGAGGTTCTGCTGGAACAGAGACTGTGCATTTCCTGCAACCCAGAAGTAGCAGCCCATGTACTCTGCTCTTCTACCATTGTAACAGCAGTGCAGGAGGGAGATTTTCAGGGCCCCACAACATGTCCAGAGACTCCAGCCTCCAGCCCTATCAGTCAAGAGGCAGGGACAGATAAGATTCCTCATCTGCAGCAGGGACAGTCACAGACTAAGGTGGGGGTCTAGTTTATCATGCTGCCAGTGAACACCATCACCACTCTAGGTCAGCCACCAGGCGGGTCAGGGACAGTCACTCACACACACTTGACCCCTGGAGGCCGGACCCCGGTCCAGTTTATCAGGCCGCCAACGCCGCCCTGAGCCGCTCACCATAGTATCAACAGTGTGCTGCCAGCAGAGCAGAGCTCCTCACAATCCAGCAGGCAGGCAGCAGCAGTCGCATCGCGCTCACAGCCAAACCCGGTCAGCACACAGCTACTTTCTCGATCGAAAGTCCCGCTCGCTCCTCTTCCTGACCTGAAGCCACTCCCCCTCCTCACTTCGCCTGCCCTGCACAGTGCACGCAGGGCTCGCCTCTCAGCCTCCGCACTGCCCCTTATGTTATTTTAGCTAGCAATTTGGCTGCAGGGCATGCCGCCCACAGGTACGGCTTTACTGTGTCTCACCTGGCTTGAGGGGGCCCCATGGGCCCCCCTGACCTATGGGCCCGGTCGCAATTGCGACCGCTGCGACCCCTATAGCTACGCCAGTGTTGCACATATATAATAATAATCTTTACAATCAGCATTGTATTTTATGGCGTCGTTTCATCAATGTCATTTTTTGCGTATGGCGTGGAGTCCCTTTTGCGGTTCTCCTCCTATTTGAATGCCATCTGGACTAAATTGAAGTTCACAGCCCAATGGGATAGTGCTAAAATTAACTTCTTGGATACCTGGGTTATAAAGGATCATGATGGTGGCATTATAACTGACCTATATGTAAAGCCCACAGATAGAAATAGCCTGTTACATTTTTCAAGTAACCATTCTTCGTCTGTAATGAGATCCCTGCTCTTCTCACAGTTCCAACGAGTGTATAGGATAGTTTCTGACTAGATTGCAAGAGATGTCCTTGAAATTTGAGGCTAGGGGTTACCCCAGATCGCTTTTAGATAACCAAATCGACAAAATTCAAACAGGTGAAAGGAAAGAGAAATCAGATAAAACCCGATTGCCTTTTGTAGTACAATATCATCCCTGGGTTAATAAATTTAGACACATTATTAATAAACACTGGAACATATTAAGGGAAGCTTATCCCCAAATAAAAGAATTCCAGGAAATACCAATGATTTGTTGCAAAAGAACAAAAAATATCAGAGACACCATTGTCAGAGCTGACTATGGTAGCTCTGTAAAATTACCGAAACAATTATTCCTTTCCACCCCTAAAAAGGTACATTTCCACTTCTGCATTGTATCCACTGTTCAGCTGTGATCAAAGGGGATCATTTCACTCATCCACACACTGGTCAGAAGTTCCCTATTCGTGGCTTTTTCACATGTAATAGCAACTTCGTAATATATCTGCTGAGGAGTCCATGTGGGCTTCTTTTTCGGTGGGTGAGACATCGATGAGAATGGAGGACAGCTTTTCCAAACATAAATCGACTATTAGGACAGAAAATTTGTTGTTATCTGTTTCTTTTCATTTTCATCGATGTGCTTACAACATATCTCAATTACGTTTTCAGATTGTTGAAGAAGTTCTATTACCCAGAAGAGGTGGTGATAGACTAAAGTTATTAAAAATTTGTGAGAGTTATTGGATACACACCCTACAAACGATTGAACCCTGGGGTTTGAATAGAGAGTATGAGCTCAATGCATTTTTGTAATTTCATCATTATGATATTCTCTTCTTCTTTTTTCTCCCTATTTCTCTTTTTAATATAGTCGCATAGAATATGATCCTTCTGTGAATTGACCCGCAATTTATTGAGTAATGTACCTTGTAATTTTATTGATTTATTTATATAGGCAAACTTACATTGATTCTGATCATGCCGTAGTGTCCGCTTTATTTGTTGTCATATTGCCATAGTAACTTGACGTCATTCAATTGACGCAGGTTCCGGCGGTCTATTTAAATTTTCCATTTTCTATGATGTATGTACACTTGACACAGGCTCTGTGTAGCCGAAACACGTGTCGTCTGTTCCTCTTTCATCTGACAATAAAGAGAAGTTTTTTGGCTGATTATCCCTGTGAGTGCCGATCCTTTGACCTTACACTACCCCCAGCCAAGAGTTGTGGGTTCGTCAGACACAACCCTTAGTTGGCATGGCCCAGGAGCAGGCCCTGTGCCTTTACCTGTCCCCAATCTGCCTCTGTCCTTTTCAGACAGAGAAGTATTGTATGCTGTGGGCTCAGCTCCACTATACAGTGAGGACGAGCTACTAAAAGACTTCAGCAGCAGCTACTGGCTAGGTGGGCAAGTAGTGATGAGGAGAGTGGCGTGGGAGCTGGTGTTGCGAGCGGTCAGGCTCCTGACCCAGAGACGGTGGAGGATAACATCAGTAAGGTGCAGACAGTTCACGATGATGATGATGTAGCTGCACTAGAGAGCCTGGTGACAAACGGGCCTCATCATCATCGGGAGAAGAGGGTGGCAGCTTGCCTGTGAGGCAGCAGCTGAGCCAGAAAGTCGCTAGTGTGGCCGGGAGTCAGCATGGTGGCAGCAGTGGGAGGTCGGGACAGGTTGCAGGAGCCTACCTGTTCAGGAAGTAGTGGTGCATGGGTTCACGGAGGCAACAGCGGTAGCAGTCACTCAGTACATAGTGTTGGGGGTAAAATCACCTACTCAGCGGTGTGGCAGTTCTTTGTTAAGCCATCGGAGGAGGTAAACATGGCCATATGTAAAATCTGTGGGCAGAAAGTAAAGCGTGGTCAGGGTGCCAATGTTGGCACCATGGCCGTGCATCAACATATGCAGCATCACCATAAAGTGGCCTTGGAGAAACGTGGCTGTGATGTGGTGGTCCAGCCTTCTGCAGTACCCGCTGCATCACCCAGTGGTTTGCAACTGATTTCAGGCAGTCAAGGCTCCACCACCTCAGCCGAAGGGAGCTGTCTGTCCTTCCCATCATCTGCTGGTCCTGCTCCTGGCCCTCCTACTCCTCGTAAGTCATTCTGTCAGCAATCGATCACCAAAGCGATTGCCAAGAGACAACAGTAAGCATGCACTCATCCAACGGCGCAGAAGCTGAACGTGCTTCTGTCCAAGTTGCTGGTGCTTCAGTCCCTTCCTTTCCAAGTGGTGGACTCTGCACCTTTCAGAGAACTGATGGCTTGAGGTGAGCCGAGGTGGAGAGTCCCAAGCCGTCATTTCTTTGCCAAGAAGGCAATATCAGCCTTCCACACATGTAGAACGGAAGGTGGGCCAGTCCTTGAGCCTGTCAGTATCTGCCAAAGTGCACAGCAGTGCTGATGTGGGGGGCTGTAACTAAGGCAAGGGACAACACATGTCCTTTACGGCCCACTGGGTGAATGTGGTTCCTGCACAGCCACACTAGCAATTTGGCCAGATGATGCCGCTTCTGCCTCCATGTTCTCACTTCGTTGCTCCTGCGACAATGTCCGCCTCTGCCTCCTCATCCTTCACCGTGTCCTCATCCTCCACTGCAGGGACAATTCACAGTGCCCGACCAGCATACCACATGTGCAGGGTATGGCGTTGTCACGCTGATTTGCACCTCATTTGCCTGGGCGAATGGAGTCACATAAGGGAGGATCTGCTCCGTGTCCTTCGTCAAGACATTGAATCCTGGCTTTCTCCGTGACAACTCAAAATCGGAACCATGGTGATCTACAACGGGAAGAACATGGTGTCGGTGCTGCCTCAAGGAGGGCTGAGCCATGCGCCCATGGCACACGTGTTCAATCTGGTTGTCAAGCGGTTCCTGAAGTCTTCCACCCATCTAAGACATCCTAAAAATGGTCAGGAAACTTTGCATGTACTTCAGACACTCGTACACCACAAAGCACACCCTCTTTGAGCTGCAGCGGCAGAACAGAATCCCCCAACATAAGTGACGTTTCTGCCCATTGGAATTCCACCCTCCATATGTTGGACCAACTATACGAACAGAGAAAGGCCATAAACGATTTATTTATGATCCAGGTGGACAGGAGTACTCCTCTGTGTAGCCTCGATGTCATCCAGTGGCAGCTCATGCGTGAAACCTGCCATTTGCTCAGACCCTTTGAAGGGGCCACGTTATCTGTCGGCCGCCAGGACTACTAGATGAAAAACTTCATTCCACTGCTTCATGTCATGAAACAGATGCTGGCAAATCTGGCTGGTCAGGGAACCGGAGACGTGGCGCCTACCGCTCACGGTCATATGAGCCCTGTGGGGGCTGAGCTGGAGGACATTGGAGCACAAGTAATTTGTGGGGAAATGGGTGGTTTTTGTACACAGGTGAAAGGAGAGGAGGAGCAGGAGTAGCCAGAGGAGCTACAGTGAGATGAGGAAGATGAAGCAGAAGACCAAGGCACACTGTGGCAGTATGCAGTGGAGATGGAGGCAGAGAGTCCCTCAGAGTTACTTGCACAAATGGCCCGATGCATGCTCACTTGCTTGCATAGTAACAGCCGAATTGTCACCATTCGGCAGAGGGTTGACTTCTGGCTCTACACCTTGTTGGACCCTCGCTACCGGTCTAAAATGGGGGCCTTTTTTAAGCACGCTGAGAGCAAGGACAAATTGAACTACTATAGAGACATCCTACGCAGTCAGTTGGCCCCTGCCTATCTGCGCCATTGTCCATCGTCTTGCAGGTCTCAGCCATGGCTGCTGTGGCAGGGTTGGGGGTAGGAGCAATTCCATCTCCATCAGCAGCAACTTGAGTGTAGAGACTCTGATGAGCAGCTTTCTTCACCCGCCGCACTCACCAGCAGCAGCTGGACCTTGAGCAGGACCTGAACCAGCAGGTGGTGGCCTACTTGGACAGCACCCTGCCACCCCACATTGAAGATCTGCTGGACTACTGGGCAGCCAAACTGGATTTGTGGTCGCAACTAGCAGAGTTTGCCCTGGAAAAACTGTCCTGCCCGGCCAGCAGTGTGGCATCAGAGCGGGTGCTTAGTGCAGCGGGGGCCATAGTTACCCAAAGAAGAACTCGCCTGTCCACCCAAAATGTGGAGAGACTGACCTTTGTCAAGATGAATCAGGGGTGGATCAACCTGGATTTTCACCCACAAATGCCTGATGCATTAGACTAGATCTTCTATGGTGCCACACCAAAACTTTGACAAAAGAGACTGGTTTCTTCTGGCTACCTGCCTCAGCTACTATTCTGATGCTGCCAACCTCCTGATGCCGCACATCTGATGCCAAGTGCTCCTTCTTACACCCACCATCGTCAAAAGGTACTGTTATCGCCACTAACCTCCCCACCCTGTCAAGAGGTCCCTCTGTCGTCTCCTGATGCTGCTGTCACCTCCACACTATGTCACCTTGCCACTCTGTGGCCTCCTCATGCTGCTGCCACCTCCACACTATGTCACCTTGCCACTCTTTGGCTTCCTCCTGATGCTTCCACCTCACAAGTATGTCATAGGGCCACTCTGTGGACTTCTCATGCTGTTACCACCCTCCCCACTTCATGACTGAGCTACTATTTTGCCTTTCGGCCTGGCTGACATCATCATTTATTTGATCCTTTTTTTGATCTGTCAGAAGGATGGAAAAATAAGACACACAACGAATCCTGTCTGTTTAGCAGCTGTAAGGCCTTTATGATCCCATAAGAATTGGCTTGTGATTTGGTAGCCAAAAGCAGGAGTGGGTACAAAACACAGTAGACATGCACATATTGAATTCATGTGTCATCTCTGTTTTAGATCCACTCCGTTTTTCTTTTCCTTTAGCAATACTGATGGATTATTGAGCAAATGCTGACCAAGTGAAGGCGTATGCTCCACAGACAGGATCAGTTTTTTTGTGGGTTATTGTTCTGATGGTTTAGAGCAGACATGTCCAAACTCTGGCCCTCCAGGTGTTGCAGAACTACAACTCACATCATGCTCTTCTGTAGGTTGATAGCTGTAGGTTGTCCAGGAATGATGGAAGTTGTAGTTTTGCAACATCTGGAGGGCCGGAGTTTGGACATGCCTGGTTTAGAGGAAGGCCAAAATAACCTCAACACAAGCTTACTGCTGACACCCTCTCCATTCTGTCGGGGGGCTCTACTTGTATAAGTGTTTAATAGAACAGGTTCTGTAGACATCTATGTTCTGTAGACATCAATCTTCTTAGAGCTAACATCGACCTGTAAGGCTGAGTTCATACTTGAGTTATTTGGTCAGTTATAGCCCTATGACTGCCCAAATAACTGAAATGTTCAGTTATTCTAAGAGCAACGCCTGTCATCTGCATGGTATACTGACTCACAGTATTTTTTCACTAACACAGCAGACTCCCTATGCGTGTTACTGCAAGGCACAGTGTTCTACACCACTATAAAGGCTCTCTGAAGCCTGGAAATAGCCGTTTTTTTAACGCTATTCACGATCCCTGCATCCCTGGATTTAATGGAGGCCATTATGGCACCATATATGGTAAAAAGCAGAGTGGACCCAGCATGCATGTGGAACCTGCACTCCCTGAATTTTATGGTGGCCATTATGGCACATAACAGGTAGGATTTTGTGTTAGGTCCCCATCCTATAGAGATCGCCTTGACATTTGGCAGACGGGCCCAAATAATTTTGTGCAAAATGTATTTGCCATGAATCTAAAATTGGCAAAATAAGTGTAGCATTAGCACTAGAATGTTTTCTATAATTATGGCCTTATTATTCTTTATTTGTGTTTGCAGAGTGCTGCCACATTGACTTTTTCTCTTAGCCTTGCGTCTCACCGCTGGAGCCTGGAGAGGTAAGTTTGTGACATTGCCCCCCCATTTCAAGAGGTGTCACTGGACTCTCAACATGAGGAGCAGGCTTCAAACGAAATTTGAGGTGAAACTTTCTTATTAAATGAGGATCATGACCATCCAGAGCCGGCACCCATGTCCTCTCCTCAGCACCATGTCCCTTCCAGTGAATTAGGTACTACAGAGAGCCCTGAACTCTCAGAGATTCAAGAATTTTCTCCACCTCATACTTAACCTTGCCTATAATTACCACTAGATCAGGAGGTTTAGGTGGAGGAATCACAGAGGAACGTACTTCTTAAGCAATTATTTATGGGAAAAAAATCATGTATCTTGATTGATAATGGTAACTGAAGGCAAAAAGATACCGGGTTTATAACAGACGTGATGTTATGTGGTGCAATAAACTTAAGAGCAAGTTTACCAGACGGAACAAAACTTTTTTGTAGAAAGCCAGATGAGTTCTCCCAAGACAAAGTCTGGACCCAAAGAACACTTTTTATTGTTTAAATTTGATGCATTGATCTTTTTCCAGTCTTTCCCAAGCCTGCATCCAAACTGTGCACAGATCATTTACGATTGCATCCACCACGGGAAGACTGAAGAAAAGTGAGGATTAAAGCCATAATTACAATAAGGTGAGTTGCCACTAGAGGAGCTAATGTGGTTGTTAATAGCAAACTCCGCTAGGGGCAAAAACCTCTTTCACTTCTTCTGAAACAAAGCATCTTAAAAACTGCTCCAAAACCCAGATGCACCTTTTTGGCTCAGGATGGAACGCAGATAAGAAGGAGAATTTGAGCCCTAACCTGTCGCTAAATTCTCTCCAGAATCTCGAGATAAACTCAGGAAGCTTCTTCAATGGAATCAAATGACAACCTATCAATGACCACCCAGACAATTGTCTTTCAATTTTTCAGAGGGAAGGTTACTAGGAGCCAGATTTTGATAACATTGTATTTTGATGGCAAGATCAGAACTAACGGCAGCAATGACAACACCAGGGGAAGGAATATTACCAGGTTCATTATCGATAGAATCACAAGTACAAAAACAACTTGAAAAGGCACCCACCCCTCCCGGATCTTCCACCCCCACATACCTCTCGGACATCCAATCCCTTCCAGAGCTCCCACCCAAACACCCCTCCAGGACCTCCCACCCCAACATCGCCACACCCCTCCTAGACCTCCCACCCCCACACCCATCCTAAATCTCCCACCGCCATGAGCATTGAAAAGTCAGAGGAAAAACCAAATAAGTATATGAACATTTTTAGTCAAAATTGAAAACCATTCAGTAACCGATAAAGTGGCAAATCTGATAAACATGAAGAATTGAAAAAAACTAATAATTAATAATTGTATTTTAAAGTAAAGTGTGTGTGTGGCGGCCACCTGGGCCCCCAGTGGCGTAGGGCCACATAGCCATTGCTATGGCTGCTATGGCGATCCCTCCGCAACTGCCTATTCTGCATACAGTCCTCACATAGAGTTTCAGAGATACATGTGGCATGTAGTTCTCCCACAGTTTCCTTTTCCATTATTTAGAGAGAAAAAAAGCTATATATTTCTATTAATTTAAAAACAAGGAAGAATGAATAAAAGGTTCTGGACCAAGAAGGAGGTTACTAAGCGTGTTAGTCTACAACTGAATACAAGGGAAGGTATATCATCAATGGGGTGCAAGCAAGGGGAATATTGTAATGTACAGATGTAGCCAAGCTATAGTTGACTCTGAAAACATGTCACAGTGTTATCTTGGCCACTTTTTGGCATACTTAAGTCACATATTTTGTCGCAGAGATGTTTTGCGAAAAAATCTGTGACCTTACACTCATGCCAATTTTGCAACTTGGCAGAAAAAGGGGGTGTGGCATGGGTGGGCAGGCCAAAGGTGAGGAAAATGGCCTTAAAGTTCACCAGCAAGGGAGCTGACATTGTTTAAAGCATGTCGCATAGCCAGGTACAGAAAGAGACAATATTATGTAGAGGCAGCGCAGATGGATTAAGACCAATTTTTATTTCATGTTTATTGCAATATAATTTGAAATGCTGTATTCGTTGCATAGTAATGATTTGTATAGGATAACTACTTTGAGCAAGTCTACAACTTAATATAAATATTATAATAACACATTTATTTTCATTTCTTTCTTTATATATTTTGCACATTACATTAATTACCAAAAACTATACTTAAGTTAGTGACATTGATGTAAATGTCCTATAAGAAAGTCAGCAATTACTGTCATTATTAAACTGAACACGGTCCATTTGTAACAAGACAATTCAATAAATATTTTCTTGTGGACTCGATGTTCAGAAGCAGAAAAGTAATTACTGAATTTGCAAAAGAAATGTATATTTATTAGAGGCATCTCTTTATAAACAGATTATTTAAACAAGGTTGCATTTTCAATATGCTTAAAGTAAGCTTGCTTCTCAATATTTCAATTTTAGACAGCTAAGAAATACTCTACCTTAAAAGGGAGTTAAAGGAATTAAAGAGAATCATAAATAATTAAAATAAGATATGTTACAAAATTTCTTGCAGAGAGGTGGTTTACAATTTAGTATTGTTTTAACAAATATTTGTCATGCTATACAGAATATTAATAGTAATCTTCTCAAACTGTGCCTTTCTAAAAATGAGATAAAAGAGTATTCCGAGCGGGTGCAATGTGTGACGTGAACGCAATGCAGGAGCCATAGAAATGAATGGGGCTGCGTGAAAATCATATAGCATCTGCAAGGAAGTGTGGATGCAATGCGATTTTCACGCATGGTTGCTAGGAGATGTTAGTAAATTGATTAGTAAGTTAATTTACTGTATTATTTTCTATTATAACATGGTTATAAAGGAAAATAATAGCATTCTTAATATAGAATGCTTACTAAAATGTGACTTGAGGGGTTAAAAAATAAAAATAATTATTCTATCTTCATTCAACAGGACCTGCACTGACATCACCACATTCACCACGTGGTGAGCGCGATTACATCAAAGGTCATTTTGCAGCTCCTGAAAGAAGAAGAATGAAGATGATGCCGGCTGAGTGATCAAGTGGATGAGGTGAGTTCATTTTTTTTTATTTTTAAACCCCTCAAGTCACATTTTAGTAAGCATTCTGCATTAAGAATGCTATTATTTTCCCTTATAACCATGTTATAAGGGAAAATAATAAAATTTACACAACACTGAACCCAAACACGAACTTTAGTGAAAAAGTTCGGGTCTGGGTACCACATTCAGTTGTTTTTATTACGTTCGTACAAAATGCATTGCACTCACGCGGAAAAAACTGAACAACGCAATCGAAGTCAAAACTGACTGAAATTGCGTGCGCACTTGCGCGGGTTTCCCGCAATGCACCCAGGACGCATCCGGAGCAAATCTGGTACGCCCGTGTGAAAGAGGCTTAAAGAGTTTTAGGCAGAGAAGCAATTTGCTGTTACCATGGGAGCAATATATGACAGACATGGAAGATTGAAAAGTTCTATACAGTTTTTCAATAACCCAACAATTATCTAGATGTTCAGAACCATAAATCAAATCTCTCCTTTATTCTTATTAAAGATGGGGGAATCAATTTGGAATTGTCCAAAAGGACAAGGGTACTGAATATCACAAGAGAAAATTGTCCTGGTTAGCTGAGTGGCCTTGGGAGGTCTTCTTGGGGTTGAACTTTCTCATTAGGGAAACGACCTAGTATGTGTGAGGATTGACAAGTATTGTAAGATGCTCTGTGTTTCTGGGAAACATATGAAAATTAGAAAATTGTATACCTGCTGACATCACATAGGCTTTGTGTTTGTTTCTTTTTAGAAGGAAAGCTAAATTTCACACCTTTGGGTTTTTGGGAATGCCTACCTGATGCCAGCAGATGGAAGATATGCTAATTTGCATATATGTTTCCCAGAAACACAGAGCAACATTGGTTGAACCGCATCACACCTTATGCATACTAGATGATCTCCCAAATGAGAAAGAGAACCCCCAGGAGCACTTCCAAGGCCATTCAGCTAACCAGAGCAAATTTCTTTTGTGATTTATAGCGCTCTTGTCCTTTTGTAAGAAGATCTAGCTTGCAGGTATCTCTCTTTCCCTTCAAGGACTTTTATTTTTCTCAGATTTTTAAGAGACAAATATGAGTCCTAAGAGGTCTTAGAGTGTTATGTACCAATTTTCAGGGAAATTTTTCCTGAATCAATTTTTGAAAAATTCAATAAAACTAATTTCAAGAAATTAGCTTATTGCTAATTCCTATGTTTTAGAGATACAGATTTAGCAAGCACCAATATCAGGGGGTTATCACACCATCATGACGGTGTAACTCAACACCTACTTCAAGCTTAAGAAGCTTTGTACACAGTTAAACTAAGCCAGCACAATAAGCTAGTGTGATAAGACACCAGGTAGGACTTTAATGCTGGCTATATCTGTGTTATAGATACTTGGTTTTGTACTTTGCTAAGCAGCTACTTGATATCTTATGTTTTGTAACTGTAGAGTTGCAGTCATCTAATACGGCATTCTATTTTTGTCCGCTCTTTTTTAAAGGGAATGTATAAATATTTCCTTTTTTAAAGAGAATGTTCACACAATCTAGCTTTGTAACTGCAGTTCCAGGATGTGAACTGCAGAGCTACCTCCCACTGAAACCAATAGAAGGCAGAACGCAAGCGGCTGCCACCGGAATTTTGGCACGGTGTCTGCAAAATCCATCATGTGAATGGCCCCTTACTCTAATTGTACATGTGTGTAATGTGGATGATATTGCTTGAGTATGCCATCAGTATTGGATCCAAATTACAGATCAGTAACCTGTGTTCTAGGTAAAAAAATCACTAACAGTCCCTTTGAAAAACGGATGTAATAAACATGATATGTGTACCATGTTCAGAATGCATCAGTATTTTAACATATCATAAACATCAATTGGCATTTTTCATCTGAAAACAGAATAAAGTAGTGCAGGGATGGCCAACCCGAGGCTCTCCAGCTGTTGCAAAACTACAACTCTGAGCAAGCCCACACTCCCTCCAGCTATCAGCCTTCAGCAGGGCATAGTGCGAGTTGTAGTTTTACAGCAGCTGGAGAGCCGCAGATTGGCCATCCCTAAATTAGTGCCTAGCCGCCTAGACTAAAATTTGCTTTGCATTGCATAGAGGGAAAAAAAGAATGGAATACTGATGTTAATTAGATTTTTTTGAACATTTCAAGTAGAAAGGAAAGCTGCTTTTTTGAGAATTCTGCCAAATTGGACAAAAAGGTGTGACCATTCTTTAGCATATTGTCTATTCAATACATTCCCCAGCCAGCATTTAATTAATGAGAAAATCTCTGCTCACCCACACAGTTGTTCAAAGCTGTACTGGTCTTCTGGCAACAACAACGACAAGTTACTTGACAATGCATGATATCATCACGCTAACAGAGTGCAATCACATGACCTTTCTCAACAAATAGGATCCTAGTATCTTCCATTTATACTATCTCATCTCTCATAAATCAATTTGAGTGCAGCTATGCACAGTTTTGTGCTGTGCATTTGTTTTAGCCTAATACATTTCTCGAAGAATGCCAGTGTTTTTGTCCCTTTAGGACTTTTTTTGCTCATGTAGTGGGCCAGATTTACTAACTCTATAGACAGTGTAAACTTAGACAGGCTGTGTAGACCAGATTTATCAGGAGGGGCTCAGGCTGGATGATAAATCTGGTGTAGGGCTTGATACTTTTATTTAAATCTTTACTAACTATTAGTTGGCTTACTTTGAGACAGAATTTTATGCCAGAGTTGTGGCACCATACCCATTCTCCTCATCTACAACCCCCTTTCAAATTAGGCACAAGGACTTTCCCTAAAACTAGATTTCTCTAAACCTAGCAACTTAGCCCAATCTAGATGCATTCACATTTGTAAATGTTGGCCAGTGTGTTTTATGCTGGAGCCACATGACAATATATGCCTTGCAACATTGGATGTCCATGGTGTATAAGTGTGACATGTGACATGCTGCGACTGCAATGCAATAGTCACATAAAATCCAGACTTGTGCTTACAGGTCACAAGTCTCACAAACCTTTTACTCCATTGACTTTAATGTAAGTCATGTAAGACATGACACTCACATGTGAATTTTCTGTTACCTGACTGTGTTTTTACAGACAAAATCACAGCTTTAAAATAGTTGCATGGCAGCCAGTTGCAAAGATTTTTGTGTAGCACAAATTTAGTGACTTGCTGTCGCATGACACATTGTCATGTAGCTGAGCCCTACTACCTGGAATTTTTTAATAGCAATATTTTGCATATCTAGCATTTTGTGGAGAAAAAAATGTATTGCCTTTAATGCCACTTCCTTTGTAGAGCAGTATGTGACAAAATTACCATGAAAAAATTGAAACACAAATTTCACATGTGTTTTCTAAGCTACAAAATAAATTAATACATAAAAATGGCGTTCTAAGAGAGAAAAACACCAGGCAATGAGTATGCAGAGATTTTAAAAAATGAACACCACTGACCCAAAACCTCAAGGGTGAAAAAACACCACTACAAAAAAATGTGTTTTGTTTAAAATTTCCCATAGACTTCCATGCAACACCTAAAGCTGCATATTTTGACTATAAAAAGTATACTAAAATGACAGCAAAAAAACACCAAAAACACTATAAAAATCTTATGTGTGACACCAGTCTTACTCATAATGGTGATTACATTGCTTCTTCTACATATCTTCTAGACCTTCACATACCAATTCTTGGCAATTTGGTATGCCTGTTTCTTATTATGTCTACTGTTATTCTGTTTGGTTATTCAGTTTCCGTTGCTGGCCTACCACAGCTCAGCTCCCTCTCACTTGAATGGGATCTTAATGGCAGCAAACTGGCAAGGCTACTATACAGTGGATGGAACCTTGTGTTTCCAGGTTCCGACATGGACAGCAGCTACACAAGCTAGGAGTTATTTAGTAAGGTCTGAGTAGATTGTCATAGGCTTCTGGAACCATGCAGACTGCAGTGCATCCCAAAGCTGCTGGAGGGTGATCCACAGAGCAAACACGACAACTGAAGTGGCCCCACAGAGGCCCAAATAGGTTCAAGTCTGGGGAATTAGGTAGCTAGGGTAGTAGTGTACTTAGAAGTCTTGGTCATGCTCTTCCTACTAATGTCAGATATTTTTAGCCATGTGACATGTTGCATTGTCTTTCTGGAAGATCCCATCCACCCCAGGAAAGACAATCAGCATGCATTCATGGATTAATATCCAGATCAGTTGAGTGCCTTCCACGTAGATGAATGGGCCAAGAGATACCATGAAAACATTCCACAGACCATAACACTGCCACCCACAGCTTGCATTTTTCCAGCAATGATTTCATGGTATTTATTCTCTGGTGTTTTTCGCCTGACATGTCAACATCCAACAATTTAATGAAGCATGGTTAATCAAAGAAGGAAACCTTTTGCCAATCAGCTGATGTCCAATTATGGTACTACCACAAAAATTGATGCCTTTTCTGCTGTAACTTCATTACAAGAGGTGGAGTGAACATCTATCTGCTTTGGAACCCCATACACAGTTGGGTTTGCTAAAATGTTTTAGACACACATCTGGTAGCTGCCTCATTCATTTTGCCATTGAACTGCTCCACTGTAGTGTCTCGATCCACCCTCATGCATCTTCAGAGCTGACAGTTACCCCTCACATCAGTGGCATGTGATCCTCTAAAGTTTCCATGTTTCTATAACAATAAACAAATACCCATTACTAGAGATGAGCGAACACCTGGATGTTCGGGTTCGAGAAGTTCGGCCGAACTTCCCGAAAATGTTCGGGTTCGGGATCCGAACTCGACACGAACTTTATCCCGAACCCCATTGAAGTCAATGGGGACCCGAACTTTTAGGCACTAAAAAGGCTGTAAAATAGTCCAGGAATGGGCTAGAGGGCTGCCAAAGGCAGCAAAATGTAGGTAAATCCCCTGCAAACAAATGTGGATAGGGAAATGAATTAAAATAAAATAAAATAAATAAAATTTAACCAATATCAATTGGAGACAGGTCTCACTGCAAGGAATCATGCGTCATATCACTCAACACTGGAGAAGGCCACTTTCAGTTATTTCGGCCCCAGCACCCAGACCGAGGAGAGAGGTCCCACAGCAAGGAATCATGCATCATATCACCCACCACTAGAGAAGGCCACTTTCAGTTATTTCAGCCCAGCACCCAGACCGAGGATACAGGTCCCACAGCAAGGAATCATGCGTCATATCACCCACCACCGGAGAAGGCCGCTCTCAGTTATTTCGGCCAGCACCCAGACCGAGGAGAGAGGTCCCACAGCAAGGAATCATGCGTCATATCACCCACCACTAGAGAAGGCCACTTTCAGTTATTTTGGCACAGCACCCAGACCGAGGATACAGGTCCCACAGCAAGGAATCATGCGTCATATCAACCACCACCGGAGAAGGCCACTTTCAGTTATTTCGGCACAGCACCCAGACCGAGGATACAGGTTCCACAGCAAGGAATCATGCGTCATATAACCCACCACTGGAGAAGGCCACTTTCAGTGATTTCGGCCCCAGCACCCAGATAGAGGAGAGAGGTCCCACAGCAAGGAATCATGCGTCATATCAACCACCACCAGAGAAGGCCACTCTCAGTTATTTCAGCCCAGCACCCAGACAGAGGAGAGAGGTCCCACAGCAAGGAATCATGCGTCATATCAACCACCACCGGAGAAGGCCATTCTGTTATTTCGGCCCAGCACCCAGACAAAGGTGAGAGGTCCCACAGCAAGGAATCATGCGTCATATCACCCACCACTGGAGAAGGCCACTTTCAGTTATTTTGGCACAGCACCCAGACCGAGGATACAGGCCCCACAGCAAGGAATCATGCGTCATATCAACCACCACCGGAGAAGGCCACTTTCAGTTATTTCGGCACAGCACCCAGACCGAGGATACAGGTTCCACAGCAAGGAATCATGCGTCATATAACCCACCACTGGAGAAGGCCACTTTCAGCGATTTCGGCCCCAGCACCCAGATAGAGGAGAGAGGTCCCACAGCAAGGAATCATGCGTCATATCAACCACCACCAGAGAAGGCCACTCTCAGTTATTTCAGCCCAGCACCCAGACAGAGGAGAGAGGTCCCACAGCAAGGAATCATGCGTCATATCAACCACCACCGGAGAAGGCCACTCTCAGTTATTTCGGCCCAGCACCCAGACAGAGGAGAGAGGTCCCACAGCAAGGAATCATGCGTCATATCAACCACCACCGGAGAAGGCCACTTTCAGTTATTTCGGCCCAGCACCCAGACCGAGGAGAGAGGTCCCACAGCAAGGAATCATGCATCATATCACCCACCACTAGAGAAGGCCACTTTCAGTTATTTCAGCCCAGCACCCAGACCGAGGATACAGGTCCCACAGCAAGGAATCATGCGTCATATCACCCACCACCGGAGAAGGCCACTCTCAGTTATTTCGGCCCAGCACCCAGACCGAGGAGAGAGGTCCCACAGCAAGGAATCATGCGTCATATCACCCACCACTAGAGAAGGCCACTTTCAGTTATTTTGGCACAGCACCCAGACCGAGGATACAGGTCCCACAGCAAGGAATCATGCGTCATATCACCCACCACCGGAGAAGGCCACTTTCAGTTATTTCGGCACAGCACCCAGACCGAGGATACAGGTTCCACAGCAAGGAATCATGCGTCATATCACCCACCACTGGAGAAGGCCACTTTCAGTGATTTCGGCCCCAGCACCCAGATAGAGGAGAGAGGTCCCACAGCAAGGAATCATGCGTCATATCAACCACCACCAGAGAAGGCCACTCTCAGTTATTTCAGCCCAGCACCCAGACAGAGGAGAGAGGTCCCACAGCAAGGAATCATGCGTCATATCAACCACCACCGGAGAAGGCCACTGTCACTACCAGAGCTTTGAGACGTTCTCACAGCTCTGTTTCTCCACCCCTGTGATGATGTAACTACTAGAGCTTTGAGACGTTCCCACAGCTCTGTTTCTCCGCCCCTGTGATGAGGTCTTTACTTTCTGTTTCCTTCCTCCCAGCTGTCCCTCCTGTGTTTGATTGCTCTGCCTTTAAATCACCTCTCTTCCTTTGTACGGTGCGGATTATACTACTTCATTTGACCTGTATCTCTCGCTTGAGTATCTTCACTGGTGTGATATCTTTCTGACCTGTGTTCTGCTGAAGCAAGTACTTCGACATTGTCTGCTGACTTTGGATCTGTTTTCACTGCTGCTGCAGCTCCTTCAGTTAAGTGTGCAGACATTGTGTGTTTCTGTTTGTTTTGCTGACTGGATCCGAGGCGACCCCGGTTCCGTCCATATACTGAGCAGGGCACCGGTGGCCGTGCCCCTTCCACTACTGTAGGGGTTACAGTGGTCATCAGCCTTAGGTACGCTGGCATGTCTCGATCCACCATCTGGATCTGGACATGGGCTTAGCAGCATAGGGAGAGCTTTTAGGGTCTGACAGGGGTCACCCTTTATGTTCCCTAGTTTGGGTCCGGTCAGTAGCTAACTCACTGTGTATGCTCTTGTTGCTCACATACAGCCGTGACATTATAATCCGCCGAAACCGTCCTTTTGACATGGATCCGCTTTCTGACCTGGTTGACCGCATGCAGGGTCTTTCTTTGGAGGTAGCGGATCTCCGTCAATCTATGATTCAGCTTCAAGCATTGGGCCTGGCCCGGCCCATGGAGTCTGTTGCGAGCCAAAGGTCTCACTTCCGGAAACGTTCTCCGGGGCAGTGAGAATTTTGTTCGCTTCAGAGAGGCATGCAAACCCATTTTTGCTTGTGTCCCCGTTCCTCTGGTAATGAGGAGCAGAGGGTGAGGATTGTCATCTCCTTGCTCAGGGGTAATGCTCAGACTTGGGCTTTTTCACTGCCATCGGGGATCCCTCCCTTCGATCCACAGAAAGATTTTTGTGGCCCTGGGGCAGATATATGATGACCCGGATCGTGTTGCTCTGGCTGAATCTAACTTACGTTTTTTATGCCAGAACAAACTGTCTGCTGAGCTTTATTGTTCTGAATTTCGGAGATGGGCAGCTGATTCAGGTTGGAATGATGCTGCACTCGGAGTCAGTTCTGTCATGGTCTCTCAGAGAGATTGAAAGATGCGTTTGCTTTCCATGAGAGACCAACATCTTTAGAGTCTGCCATGTCATTAGCGGTACGCCTTGACAGGCGTCTAAGAGAAAGAAACGAGACCTCTCGGTCCAGCCATTGTCACTCTAGGGGCAGTGGTGCGGACTCATTCAGTGTGCAGGGGTCTCATCCTGTCTCGGTCCCCTCTGAGGAGGAGCCTATGCAGCTAGGTCGACTTGCCCCTGATAAAGGAGGATTTAGTCCTCAGAGAATGGTGTGTTTTTGTTGTGGGGGCATTGGTCATTTGGCAAATGTTTGTCCCTCTAGGAGATTCATGAACTGTACTAAGAGTGATAATAAGAGAAAATCCTCAAAAGGAAAATCATCAAACTCTGCTTCATCTGCTACCTTGGGCAAAGTTGATGTAGGAATTGGGGCTTTTCCTCTGACCTGCAGTTCTCGTTTTCTCCTTTCTGCCAGGGTGGCGCTAGAGAGCAAAGTCATTTCTTGTGAAATTTTTGTTGATAGTGGAGCGGCCGTCAATCTTATTGACACTCAATTTGTAGCCAGGCATGGTTTTCGGGTTTGCACATTAGAAAAAGATATACCTGTTTTTGCCATTGACTCTGCTCCACTCTCACAGAGATCCCTGAAGGGCATTGTTCACAATATCCGGTTAGCTGTAGGTGACACTCATGTGGAGGATATATCTTGTTTTGTCCTTAACGGATTGCCTACTCCTCTAGTGTTGGGGTTACCCTGGCTCACTAAACATAACCCCACTATTGATTGGCAAGGAAGGCAAATAAATGAGTGGAGGAGTTTTGTAGAGAGAATTGTCTCACAGCGACTTTTGCAGAGGTATCTACTAAAACTTTGCCATCATTTCTCTCTGATTTCTCGGACGTGTTTTCCGAGAGCGGTGTGCAGGAGCTACCTCCTCACCGGGAGTTTGACTGTCCCATTAACCTCATTCCCGGCGCCAAGCTGCCAAAAGCACGCCTGTACAATCTCTCACAACCGGAGAGAATCGCAATGCGAACCTATATCTCTGAGAGTCTCGATAAGGGGCATATTCGTCCCTCAAAATCACCGGTCGCCGCGGGTTTTTTTTTGTTAAAAAGAAAGATGGCTCTCTGAGACCTTGCCTAGATTTTAGGGAGCTGAACCGTATCACGATTCGCGATCCCTATCCCCTTCCTTCTGATCCCAGACCTCTTCAACCAAATTGTTGGGGCCAAGGTTTTTTCCAAATTGGATTTGAGAGGCGCTGCACAACCTGGTCAGGGTCAGAGAGGGGGATGAATGGAAAACAGCCTTTAATACTCCCGAGGGGCATTTCGAGAATCTCGTTATGCCTTTTGGCTTGATGAATGCTCCGGCCGTCTTTCAGCATTTTGTTAACAGTATTTTCTACCATTTAATGGGGAAATTTGTATTGGTGTATCTTGATGATATTTTGATTTTTTCCCTGATGTTCGGACTCATCAGGATCATCTTTTTCAGGTTCTGCAGATTCTGCGAGAAAATAAATTGTACGCCAAGCTGGAGAAATGTGTGTTTATGGTATCGGAGATTCAATTTCTGGGTTTTCTCCTCTCTGCTTCTGGTTTTCGCATGGATCCGGAGAAGGTCCGTGCTGTGCTTGAGTGGGAGCTTCCTGAGAATCAGAAGGCATTGATGCGCTTTCTGGGTTTTGCAAACTATTACAGAAAGTTCATTTTGAATTATTCCTCTGTTGTCAAACCCCTCACTGACATGACCAAAAAGGGGCGGATTTTTCCTCTTGGTCGGAGGAGGCGCTTGCAGCTTTTTCTAAGATTAAAGAGAGTTTTGCGTCTGCTCCCATCTTGGTGCATCCCGATGTTTCCTTACCTTTTATTGTTGAGGTGGATGCTTCCGAGGTGGGTGTGGGTGCGGTTTTGTCCCAGGGTCCGTCTCCTTCCAAATGGCGACCCTGTGCCTTTTTCTCTAAAAACTCTCACCGGCAGAGAAAACTATGATGTGGGAGATAGGGAATTGTTGGCCATCAAGCTGGCTTTCGAGGAATGGCGCCATTGGTTGGAGGGGGCCAGGTACCCTATAACCGTTTTACCGACCATAAGAATCTGGCGTACTTGGAGTCGGCTAGCGTATGAATCCGAGACAGGCCAGATGGTCTCTGTTCTTCTCCAGATTCAATTTTGTCGTTACATTCCGCCCTGGGATCAAAATGTGAAGGCTGACGCTCTCTCTCGCTGTTTTCCGGGAGGAGGAAACTCCGAGGACCCGGGTCCCATTTTGGCGGAGGGGTAGTTGTTTCTGCTCTGTATTCTGATTTGGAGGCCGAGGTCCAGGCTGCCCAGACTGAGGCACCTGCCCGTTGTCCTTCTGGAAAGTTGTTTGTGCCTCCTGAGTTACGTCACAAACTCTTCAAGGAGCATCATGATACGGTTCTTGCTGGTCACCCCGGGAGTAGAGCCACGGTAGATCTCATTGCTCGGAGATTTTGGTGGCCGGCTCTTCGTAAGTCGGTGGAGGGTTTTGTGGCTGCTTAGAGACGTGCGCCGCGCTAAGGTCCCTCGCTCACGGCCTTCAGGTCCCCTTCTCCCCTTACCCATACCTTCCCGTCCTTGGACACACCTGTCCATGGACTTTATCACGGATCTTCCTCGTTCCTCAGGGAAGTCGGTGATCCTGGTGGTGGTGGACCGTTTTAGCAAGATGGCACATTTCATACCCTTCCCTGGATTGCCCAATGCTAAAACGTTGGCACAAGCTTTTGTCGACCATATTGTTAAATTGCATGGCATTCCCTCTGATATTGTTTCCGATAGAGGCACGCAGTTTGTGTCCAGATTCTGGAAGGCTTTCTGTTCTCGCCTGGGGTTCGGCTGTCCTTCTCTTCTGCTTTTCACCCGCAGTCGAATGGTCAGACTGAACGCGTCAATCAGAATCTGGAGACATATTTGCGCTGTTTTGTTGCAGAGAACCAGGAGGATTGGTGTTCGTTTCTCCTCTTGCTGAGTTTGCTCTGAACAACCGTCGTCAGGAATCTTCTGATAAGTCACCATTCTTTGGTGCATATGGGTTCCATCCGCAGTTTGGGACATTCTCGGGAGGGGCTCCTTCTGGTTTGCCTGAGGAGGAGAGATTTTCCTCGTCTTTGTCTACCATTTGGCAAAAGATTCAGACTAATCTAAGAAAGATGAGTGAGAAATATAAGCGTGTGGCTGATAAGAAACGTGTGCCTGGTCCGGACCTGAATGTGGGTGATCTGGTGTGGTTGTCTACAAGAAATATTAAACTGAAGGTTCCTCCTGGAAATTGGGTCCCAAGTTCATTGGGCCTTATAAAATCTTGTCAGTCATCAATCCTGTTGCCTTCCGTCTTGATCTTCCACGGGTTTGGAAGATACATAATGTATTTCACAGATCTCTTTAAAACCATATGTCCAGCCCACGGTACCCTCCTCTTTGCCTCCTCCTCCGATTTTGGTTGATGGCAATCTGGAGTTTGAGGTTTCCAGAATTGTGGACTCTCGCATTGTCCGCGGTTCTCTTCAGTACCTCGCTCATTGGAAAGGTTATGGTCCTGAGGAGAGGATGTGGGTTCCGTGTCGGACATTAAAGCCACTCGCCTCATCAGGACTTTTCATAGGGCTCATCCTGAGAAGGTGGGTCCTGGGTGTCCGGAGTCCACCCGTAGAGGGGGGTACTGTCACTACCAGAGCTTTGAGACGTTCTCACAGCTCTGTTTCTCCACCCCTGTGATGATGTAACTACTAGAGCTTTGAGACGTTCCCACAGCTCTGTTTCTCCGCCCCTGTGATGAGGTCTTTACTTTCTGCTTCCTTCCTCCCAGCTGTCCCTCCTGTGTTTGATTGCTCTGCCTTTAAATCACCTCTCTTCCTTTGTACGGTGCGGATTATACTACTTCATTTGAGCAGTATCTCTCGCTTGAGTATCTTCACTGGTGTGATATCTTTTCTGGACCTGTGTTCTGCTGAAGCAAGTACTTCGGACATTGTCTGCTGACTTTGGATCTGTTTTCACTGCTGCTGCAGCTCCTTCAGTTAAGTGTGCAGACATTGTGTGTTTCTGTTTGTTTTGCTGACTGGATCCGAGGCGACCCCGGTTCCGTCCATATACTGAGCAGGGCACCGGTGGCCGTGCCCCTTCCACTACTGTAGGGGTTACAGTGGTCATCAGCCTTAGGTACGCGGGCATGTCTCGATCCACCATCTGGATCTGGACATGGGCTTAGCAGCATAGGGAGAGCTTTTAGGGTCTGACAGGGGTCACCCTTTATGTTCCCTAGTTTGGGTCCGGTCAGTAGCTAACTCACTGTGTATGCTCCTGTTGCTCATATACAGCCGTGACAGAAGGCCATTCTGTTATTTCGGCCCAGCACCCAGACAAAGGTGAGAGGTCCCACAGCAAGGAATCATGCGTCATATCACCCACCACTGGAGAAGGCCACTTTCAGTTATTTTGGCACAGCACCCAGACCGAGGATACAGGCCCCACAGCAAGGAATCATGCGTCATATCAACCACCACCGGAGAAGGCCACTTTCAGTTATTTCGGCACAGCACCCAGACCGAGGATACAGGTTCCACAGCAAGGAATCATGCGTCATATAACCCACCACTGGAGAAGGCCACTTTCAGCGATTTCGGCCCCAGCACCCAGATAGAGGAGAGAGGTCCCACAGCAAGGAATCATGCGTCATATCAACCACCACCAGAGAAGGCCACTCTCAGTTATTTCAGCCCAGCACCCAGACAGAGGAGAGAGGTCCCACAGCAAGGAATCATGCGTCATATCAACCACCACCGGAGAAGGCCATTCTGTTATTTCGGCCCAGCACCCAGACAGAGGTGAGAGGTCCCACAGCAAGGAATCATGCGTCATATCAACCACCACTGGAGAAGGCCATTTTCAGTTATTTAGGCCCCAGCACCCAGTCAGAGGAGAGAGGTCCCACAGCAAGGAATCATGCGTCATATCACCCACCACTGGAGAAGGCCATTTTCAGTTATTTAGGCCCCAGCACCCAGTCAGAGGAGAGAGGTCCCACAGCAAGGAATCATGCGTAATATCACCCACCACCGGAGAAGGCCACTCTCAGTTATTTCGGCCCAGCACCCAGACAGAGGAGAGAGGTCCCACAGCAAGGAATCATGCGTCATATCACCCACCACTGGATAAGGCCATTTTCAGTTATTTAGGCCCCAGCACCCAGTCAGAGGAGAGAGGTCCCACAGCAAGGAATCATGCGTCATATCAACCACCACCGGAAAAGGCCATTCTCAGTTATTTCAGCCCTGCACCCAGACAGAGGAGAGAGGTCCCACAGCAAGGAATCATGCGTCATATCACCCACCACTGGAGAAGGCCACTTTCAGTTATTTTGGCACAGCACCCAGACCGAGGATACAGGTTCCACAGCAAGGAATCATGCGTCATATCACCCACCACTGGAGAAGGCCACTTTCAGTTATTTCGGCCCCAGCACCCAGATAGAGGAGAGAGGTCCCACAGCAAGGAATCATGCGTCATATCACCCACCACTGGAGAAGGCCATTTTCAGTTATTTAGGCCCCAGCACCCAGTCAGAGTAGAGAGGTCACACAGCAAGGAATCATGCGTCATATCAACCACCACCGGAGAAGGCCACTCTCAGTTATTTCAGCCCAGCACCCAGACAGAGGAGAGAGGTCCCACAGCAAGGAATCATGCGTCATATCAACCACCACTGGAGAAGGCCACTTTCAGTTATTTAGGCCTAGCACCCAGACAGAGGAGAGAGGTCCCACAGCAAGGAATCATGCATCATATCAACCACCACCGGAGAAGGCCACTCTCAGTTATTTCGGCCCCACCACCCAGACAGAGCAGAGGTTCATTCAACTTTGGGTTGCACCGCAAGATCATGGTAAAGTAAAAATAATGAGGATTCAATAAAGAAGTGCCCCGGAGTACAAGAATACATGGTTGAGGGGGAGGCAGTTATAAATGTCTATTCTGCACAAGGGAGGGACAGGTCCTGTGGGATCCATGCCTGGTTCATTTTTATGAACGTCAGCTTGTCCACGTTGGCTGTGGACAAGCGGCTGTGTTTGTCAGTAATGACGCCCCCTGCCGTGCTGAATACACGTTCAGACAAAACGCTGGCCGCCGGGCAGGCCAGCACCTCCAAGGCATAAAATGCTAACTCTGGCCAAGTGGCCATTTTGGAGACCCAGAATTTGAATGGGGCCGAACCATCAGTCAGTACGTGGAGGGGTGTGCAGACGTACTGTTCAACCATGTTAGTGAAATGCTGGCTCCTGCTAACACGTTCCGTATCAGGTGGTGGTGCAGTTAGCTGTGGCGTGGAGACAAAACTTTTACACATTTCTGCCATGCTAACCATGCCCTCAGAGGAGCTGGCCGTGACACAGCTGCGTTGGCGACCTCTTGCTCCTCCTCTGCCTTCGCCTTGGGCTTCCACCTGTTCCGCTGTGACATTTGGGAATGCTCTCAGGAGCGCCTCTACCAGCGTGCGCTTGTACTCTCGCATCTTCCTATCACGCTCCAGTGCAGGAAGTAAAGTGGGCACATTGTCTTTGTACCGGAGATCCAGCAGGGTGGCAACCCAGTAGTCCGCACACGTTAAAATGTGCGCAACTCTGCTGTCGTTGCGCAGGCACTGCAGCATGTAGTCGCTCATGTGTGCCAGGCTCCCCAGAGGTAAGGACAAGCTGTCCTCTGTGGGAGGCGTATCGTCATCGTCCTCTGTATCCCCCCAGCCACGCACCAGTGATGGGCCTGAGCTGTGTCGGGTGCCACCCCGCTGTGAACCTGCTTCATCCTCATCCTCCTCCACCTCCTCCTCATCCTCCTCGTCCTCCAGTATTGGGCCCTGGCTGGCCACATTTGTACCTGGCCTCTGCTGTTGCAAAAAACCTCCCTCTGAGCCACTTCTAACAGACTGGCCTGAAAGCATTAAAAATGACCCCTCATCCTCCTCCTCCTTGGCCGCCTCCTCTTCCATCATCGCCCTAAGCGTTTTCTCAAGGAGACATAGAAGTGGTATTGTAACGCTGATAACGGTGTCATCGCCACTGACCATGTTGGTGGAGTACTCGAAATAGCGCAACAGGGCACACAGGTCTCGCATGGAGGCCCAATCATTGGTGGGGAAGTGGTGCTGTTCCGCAGTTCGACTGACGCGTGCTGCAGCTGAAACTCCACTATGGCCTGGTGCTGCTCGCACAGTCTCTCCAGCATGTGCAAGGTGGAGTTCCACCTGGTGGGCACGTCGCATATGAGGCGGTGAGCGGGAAGGCCGAAGCTCCGCTGTAGCGCAGACAGGCGAGCAGCGGCAGGATGTGAACGCCGGAAGCGCGCACAGACGGCCCTCACTTTATGCAGCAGCTCTGACATGTCGGGGTAGTTGTGAATGAACTTCTGCACCACCAAATTCAGCACATGCGCCATGCAAGGGATGTGCGTCAAACCGGCTATTCCCAGAGCTGCGACGAGATTTCGCCTATTATCTCACACCACCAAGCCGGGCTTGAGGCCCACCGGCAGAAACCACTCGTCGGTCTGTTGTTCAATACCCCGCCACAACTCCTGCGCGGTGTGGGGCCTGTCACCCAAACATATGAGTTTCAGAATGGCCTGCTGACGTTTACCCGGGGCTGTGCTGAAGTTGGTGGTGAAGGTGTGTGGCTGACTGGATGAGCTGGTGGAAGCAGAGGAGGAGGAAGCCGAGTAGGAGGAGGAGGCTACAGGAGGCAAAGAATGTAGCCCTGCGATCCTTGGCGGCGGAAGGACGTGCGCCAAGGAACTCTCCGCCTGGGGCCCAGCCGCCACTACATTTACCCAGTGTGCAGTTAGGGAGATATAGCGTCCCTGTCCGTGCTTACTGGTCCACGTATCTGTGGTTAGGTGGACCTTGCCACAGATGGCGTTACGCAGTGCACACTTGATTTTATCGGATACTTGGTTGTGCAGGGAAGGCACGGCTGTCTTGGGGAAGTAGTGGCGGCTGGGAACAACATACTGTGGGACAGCCATGGACATCAGCTGTTTGAGGCTGTCTGTGTCCACCAGCCTGAATGACAGCATTTCAAAGGCCAGTAGTTTAGAAATGCTGGCATTCAGGCCCAGGGCTCGAGGGTGGCTAGGTGGGAATTTACGCTTTCTCTCCAAGCTTTGTGAGATGGAGAGCTGAACGCTGCCGTGTGACATGGGGGAGATGCTTGGTGACGCAGGTGGTGTTGTCGGTGGCACATCCTCTGTTTGGTGGGCGGCAGGTGCCAAAATTCCTCCCGAGGCGGAGGAAGAGGCCGAGGCAGCAGCAGAAGAGGGAGCAGGGGGAGCCAGAGTGAGTTCCTTGCTTTTAAGGTGTTTACTCAACTGCAGTTCATGCTTTGCATGTAGATGCCTGGTCATTCAGGTTGTGCTAAGGTTCAGAACGTTAATGCCTCGCTTCAGGATCTGATGGCACAGCGTGCAAACCACTCGGGTCTTGTCGTCAGCACATTGTTTAAAGAAGTGCCATGCCAGGGAACTCCTTGAAGCTGCCTTTGGGGTGCTCGGTCCCTGGTGGCGGTGGCCAGTAGCAGGCGAACTCTCTTGGCGGTGGCTGTTCTGCTTTTGCCCCCTGCTCTCTCTTTTGCTATGCTGTTGGCTCGGTCTCACCACTGCCTCTTCCTCTGAACTATGAAAGTCAGTGGCACGACCTTCATTCCATGTGGGGTCTAGGACCTCATCGTCCCCTGCATCGTCTTCCACACAGTCTTCCTCCCTGACCTCCTGTTCGGTCTGCACACTGCAGAAGGACCCAGCAGTTGGCTCCTGTGTTTCGTCATCATCAGAGACGTGCGGACTCCGATGAGGTGGTATTCCCATGTCCTCATCATCAGGAAACATCAGTGGTTGTGCATCAGTGCATTCTATGTCTTCCACCACCGGGGAAGGGCTAGGTGGATTTCCTTGGGAAACCCTGCCAGCAGAGTCTTCAAACAGCATAAGAGACTGCTGCATAACTTGAGGCTCTGACAGTTTCCCTGATATGCATGGGGGTGATGTGATAGACTGATGGGCTTGGTTTTCAGGTGCCATCTGTGCGCTTTCTGCAGAAGACTGGGTGGGAGATAATGTTATGAACATGCTGGATCCACTGTCGGCCACCCAATTGACTAGCGCCTGTACCTGCTCAGGCCTTACCATCCTTAGAACGGAATTGGGCCCCACCAAATATCGCTGTAAAATCTGGCAGGTACTGGAACTTGAGGTAGTTGGTCCACTAGGACATGTGTCTGTGGCAGAATGGCCACGTCCTCTCCCAGCACCAGAGGGTACACTAACACCAGCATGACCGCGTCCGCGTCCCTTACTAGATGTTTTCCTCATTGTTACCGTTCACCAAGCACCACAATAAGGAAAAAAATATTTGGCCCAATGTATTGATTTCAAATTTAGGCCTTTTTTTACAGGCACCTAACACTATCTGCATATTTGTTTATGTAGCGTATTACACTAATCCAGGCACAGCAGTAACCACTGATTTAGGGGAATATCTCTTTTAGGGCTAGTATTTAGGCCTTGGATGAAAGGTATCCTTTTATGGACAGATTTACACTTGGCCTGCAACAGCTGGGACAACAGATTCAGGGTATTGCTATTTTGGCAGATTGAATTTCACCCCAGAACAAAATATATGTTTTAGCGGACACTATGAAATCCTGGCCTGCAACTGCTGGGACACCAGAATCAGGTTATTGCTATTTTGCCAGATTGAATTTCACCCCAGAACAAAATATATGTTTTTGCGGACACTATTATATTCTGGCCTGCAACAGCTGGGACAACTAGATTCAGGGTATTGCTATTTTAGGAATTGAATTTCACCCCAGAACAAAATATATGTTTTAGCGGACACTATGAAATCTGGCCTGCAACTGCTGGGACACCAGAATCAGGTTATTGCTATTTTGACAGATTAATTTCACCCCAGAACAAAATATGTGTTTTGGCAGACACTATGAAATCTGGCCTGCAACTGCTGGGACACCAGAATCAGGGTATTGCTATTTTGACAGATTAATTTCACCCCAGAACAAAATATATGTTTTAGCGGACACTATGAAATCTGGCCTGCAACTGCTGGGACACCAGATTCAGGGTATTGCTATTTTGGCAAATTGAATTTCACCCCAGAACAAAATATATGTTTTGGCAGACACTATGAAATCTGGCCTGCAACTGCTGGGACACCAGATTCAGGGTATTGCTATTTTGGCAGATTAATTTCACCCCAGAACAAAATATATGTTTTAGCAGACACTATGAAATCTGGCCTGCAACTGCTGGGACACCAGATTCAGGGTATGTGCTATTTTGCCAGATTAATTTCACTCCAGAGCAAAATATATGTTTTAGCGGACACTATGAAATCTGGCCTGCAACTGCTGGGACACCAGAATCAGGGTATTGCTATTTTGCCAGATTAATTTCACCCCAGAACAAAATATATCTTTTGGCGGACAATATTCTATTTTGCCAGCCACAGCTGAAACCACTGATTTATGGTATTGCTATTTTAGGAATTGAATTTCACCCCAGAACAAAATATATGTTTTAGTGGACACTATGAAATTTGGCCTGCAACTGCTGGGACACCAGAATCAGGGTATTGCTATTTTGCCAGATTAATTTCACCCCAGAACAAAATATGTGTTTTGGCAGACACTATGAAATCTGGCCTGCAACTGCTGGGACAGTAGAATCAGGGTATTGCTATTTTGCCAGATTAATTTCACCCCAGAACAAAATATATGTCTTAGCGGACACTATGAAATCTGGCCTGCAACTGCTGGGACACCAGATTCAGGGTATTGCTATTTTGCAAAATTAATTTCACCCCAGAACTAAATATGTGTTTTGGCAGACACTATGAAATCTGGCCTGCAACTGCTGGGACACCAGAATCAGGGTATTGCTATTTTGGCAGATTAATTTCACCCCAGAACAAAATATGTGTTTTGGCAGACACTATGAAATCTGGCCTGCAACTGCTAAGACACCATATTCAGGGTATTGCTATTTTGCCAGATTAATTACACCCCAGAACAAAATATGTGTTTTGGCAGACACTATGAAATCTGGCCTGCAACTGCTGGGACACCAGAATCAGGGTATTGCTATTTTGCCAGATTAATTTCACCCCAGAACAAAACATGTGTTTTGGCAGACACTATGAAATCTGGCCTGCAACTGCTTGGACACCAGAATCAGAGTATTGCTATTTTGCCAGATTAATTTCACCCCAGAACAAAATATATGTTTTGGCAGACAATATGAAATCTGGCCTGCAACTGCTGGGACACCAGAATCAGGGTATTGCTATTTTGCCAGATTAATTTCACCCCAGAACAAAACATGTGTTTTGGCAGACACTATGAAATCTGGCCTGCAACTGCTGGGACACCAGAATCAGGGTATTGCTATTTTGCCAGATTAATTTCACCCCAGAACAAAATATGTGTTTTGGCAGACACTATGAAATCTGGCCTGCAACTGCTGGGACAGTAGAATCAGGGTATTGCTATTTTGCCAGATTAATTTCACCCCAGAACAAAATATATGTTTTAGCGGACACTATGAAATCTGGCCTGCAACTGCTGGGACACCAGATTCAGGGTATTGCTATTTTGCAAGATTAATTTCACCACAGAACAAAATATATGTTTTGGCGGACACTATTCTATTTTGCCAGCCACAGCTGAAACCACTGATTTATGGTATTGCTATTTTCGGAATTGAATTTCACCCCAGAACAAATTATATGCTTTAGCGGACACTATGAAATCTGGCCTGCAACTGCTGGGACACCAGAATCAGGGTATTGCTATTTTGCCAGATTAATTTCACCCCAGAACAAAATATATGTTTTGGCGGACACTATTTTATTTTGCCAGCCACAGCTGAAACCACTGATTTATGGTATTGCTATTTTAAGAATTGAATTTCACCCCAGAACAAAATATATGTTTTAGTGGACACTATGAAATCTGGCCTTCAACTGCTGGGACATCAGAATCAGGGTATTGCTATTTTGCCAGATTAATTTCACCCCAGAACAAAATATGTGTTTTGGCAGACACTATGCAATCTGGCCTGCAACTGCTGGGACACCAGAATCAGGGTATTGCTATTTTGCCAGATTAATTTCACCCCAGAACAAAATATATGTTTTAGCGGACACTATGAAATCTGGCGTGCAACTGCTGGGACACCAGATTCAGGGTATTGCTATTTTGCAAAATTAATTTCACCCCAGAACTAAATATGTGTTTTGTCAGACACTATGGAATCTGGCCTGCAACTGCTGGGACACCAGAATCAGGGTATTGCTATTTTGCAAGATTAATTTCACCCCAGAACAAAATATATGTTTTGGCGGACACTATTCTATTTTGCCAGCCACAGCTGAAACCACTGATTTATGGTATTGCTATTTTCGGAATTGAATTTCACCCCAGAACAAATTATATGCTTTAGCGGACACTATGAAATCTGGCCTGCAACTGCTGGGACACCAGAATCAGGGTATTGCTATTTTGGCAGATTAATTTCACCCCAGAACAAAATATGTGTTTTGGCAGACACTATGAAATCTGGCCTGCAACTGCTGGGACACCAGAATCAGGGTATTGCTATTTTGCCAGATTAATTTCACCCCAGAACAAAATATATGTTTTAGCGGACACTATGAAATCTGGCCTGCACCTGCTGGGACACCAGATTCAGGGTATTGCTATTTTGCCAGATTAATTTCACCCCAGAACAAAATATATGTTTTAGCAGACACTATGAAATCTGGCCTGCAACTGCTGGGACACCAGATTCAGGGTATTGCTATTTTGCCAGATTAATTTCACCCCATAACAAAATATATGTTTTAGCGGACACTATGAAATCTGGCCTGCAACTGCTGGGACACCAGAATCAGGGTATTGCTATTTTGCCAGATTAATTTCACCCCAGAACAAAATATGTGTTTTGGCAGACACTATGAAATCTGGCCTGCAACTGCTGGGACACTAGAATCAGGGTATTGCTATTTTGCCAGATTAATTTCACCCCAGAACAAAATATATGTTTTAGCGGACACTATGAAATCTGGCCTGCAACTGCTGGGACACCAGATTCAGGGTATTGCCATTTTGCCAGATTAATTTCACCCCAGAACAGAATATATGTTTTAGCGGACACTATGAAATCTGGCCTGCAACTGCTGGGACACCAGAATCAGGGTATTGCTATTTTGCCAGATTAATTTCACCCCAGAACAGAATATATGTTTTGGCGGACACTATTTTATTTTGCCAGCCACAGCTGAAACCACTGATTTATGGTATTGCTATTTTAAGAATTGAATTTCACCCCAGAACAAAATTTATGTTTTAGTGAACACTATGAAATCTGGCCTTCAACTGCTGGGACATCAGAATCAGGGTATTGCTATTTTGCCAGATTAATTTCACCCCAGAACAAAATATGTGTTTTGGCAGACACTATGCAATCTGGCCTGCAACTGCTGGGACACCAGAATCAGGGTATTGCTATTTTGCCAGATTAATTTCACCCCAGAACAAAATATATGTTTTAGCGGACACTATGAAATCTGGCCTGCAACTGCTGGGACACCAGATTCAGGTTATTGCTATTTTGCAAAATTAATTTCACCCCAGAACTAAATATGTGTTTTGGCAGACACTATGGAATCTGGCCTGCAACTGCTGGGACACCAGAATCAGGGTATTGCTATTTTGCAAGATTAATTTCACCCCAGAACAAAATATATGTTTTGGCGGACACTATTCTATTTTGCCAGCCACAGCTGAAACCACTGATTTATGGTATTGCTATTTTAGGAATTGAATTTCACCCCAGAACAAAATATATGTTTTAGCGGACACTATGAAATCTGGCCTGCAACTGCTGGGACACCAGAATCAGGGTATTGCTATTTTGCTAAATTAATTTCACCCCAGAACAAAATATATGTTTTGTCGGACACTATTCTATTTTGCCAGCCACAGCTGAAACCACTGATTTATGGTATTGCTATTTTGGCAATTGAATTTCACCCCAGAAAATAATCTATCCTTTGACAGACAGCAGACAGTATTATACTTGTCTAGTCAAAGCTGGAACACCAGATTTAGGGGATTGGTATTTGGGCAATTGTATTTAACCCCTTAAAAAAATATAGAAATTGCTATCCTGAGTTTCTAGGGTTGACAATTAACACAGCCAAGCCCCTGATGTAGGATATAGCAAAAAAAAAAACTAGTATTGATGGATTGATGGACTTGGTGGCAGCTTCTTCTGGTGCACCACAAGTCACAAAATGGCCGCCGATCAACCCAGAAAATGAGTGACAGAAAAACGCTCTGTGCAGCCTAAAAACAGCGAGCAAATTACTAGCAGAAGTTCAATGATTCTCAGCTGTAGATCGATCCGTTCATTAGGTGCTGTTGCTGACTTTAACCTGCCAAATCTTGCCCTCACAGAAGCTGCATCCTCTCCCTACACTAATCAGAGCAGTGTGACGTGTGGCGCTACGTGACTCCAGCTTAAATAGAGGCTGGGTCACATGCTGCACTTGGCCAATCACAGCCATGCCATTAGTAGGCATGGCTGTGATGGGCTCTTAGGGCAAGAAGTAAAACGCTAGCTGATTGACTGCTGTGCAGCCCTTCAGAAAGCGGGAAGAAATCGACGAACAACGGACCCGAACTCGAACTTTTTTGAAAATGTCCGGGTTCGAGTCCGGGTCCCGGACACCCCAAAATTCGGTGCGAACCTGAACGATGCTCGAACTGTTCGCTCAACACTACCCATTACCTTTCCAGCTTCAACAATCCCAGAAGTACGGCTGTAATAATAGGAACAATTCTACTCAATCGCCAGTAGATGGAAGCAGAGTGTTTAAAGCCTGAATGACATAGCACTGCAGATAGAAATTAAAATACAGACCTTTTGTTCCTGGCTGGACAGACTATTCTGTTACTATCCAGTCTACCAGATTGAAGGTTATGCTTTGTCATTGTAGAAAAATGTTCAATAAAAACACTTCTGGTTTCACCCAGCCCGCTCCCTTCGCACATTGGAATTATTGACCATACTTTCAGCATATGTGCAACAATATTTGTGGCCTGTACAGGGAACGGGTGAAGAAGACGCGGTCCCGGAAGTGGAAAAAAGAGCGGTTGTGCGAAGTTTAGAGGAGATTAGAATATTAACCCTTGCAGCACGGCCAGCAAACACCGATGGATCTAGAGAGACTGCAGGATTAAATCAGTGGATACCGGATCCACTTGTCAGTGGGTGATCTCAACGAGATTTGCCAATTCATCAAAGACCCTGACGCCAGCATGACGAAGGGAAAAACCTGGCGCCATTTTATGCGGATCATTAATGATGTAATAGACGAACTGGTCAAAGCTGAAAGAGAGGAGACGGTGACACACTTTCTGCAAGCTACAAAAAGATTCATTAGTGAGTTAGAGAAGAAGAGGGAAAATGCAGAAGTCCCAAGCTTCAGTGAGAAAGACCCCCATCCAGAACATCAATTGGCCGTCTTGAAGCAACAGTATCACACTATGCAGGAGAAGTTCCAGGAAACGGGCAGAATAATTGAGGAACAGGTTAAAGAACTGAGTACCAAAAGTAAAGACTCAAGTAACAGTCAGCCAAAATCAGAGCCAGTTCCTCTTACTCAGAGACTTCACCATGGTAGCTTGCCAGAGGTGACAATCAGAAAAGATTTTAAGATCACAAGTCAGATTGGAGAAAAAGAGCAGAAGGATAAGCTGTCCTACACCAATCTAATGCACCAAATCGACCTGGGACTACAGAAAGAATATCCTGAGACTGAGATCGTTAAGCAGTGGTCAAAGCTATTAGATGCGTGAAAAGCAAGAGCAAGTGAAATGGAGGCACTCACCACGGTAAGTATAGTCCAACGATTTATTCAGCACACTGCGGTGCACTTAGAAGGCGGGGGTACAGACATCGTAATCACACAAAAGTACAAAAGCAGGATAGCTATTTCGCGCGTCCGCACTTCTTCAAACTGCTCACGGTCAAAGCTATTAGCCCTGGTCAAAGCCTCAGAGGGATGTTGGAGATGAAAAATGGACTGACTCTAGTGCAGCTTAGACGAATCTTAAAAAGTCACTACAAGGAGGAGAACGCCTCTGAACTGTACCAGCAACTCCTCAACAATTCCCAGAAGAGTGAAGAAACTCCACAGAATTCCCTTTTAAAGAATTCCCTTTCATTGAATTGAAAGATCAGTTGCTATTTGTCTCCCAAGGGGAAGGCACTAAAGAACATTTCAGGACTGAGCTGATCCAGAAGAAATCAGTGGGTACTGGACTGAGAAATTACCACATCAAATTCTAATTAAAGCAGTATTTAGACGACCCTTCCATTCCAGATGAGGTGCTCATAGAGAAAACAAAGGTAGCGCTAACATGGAGATGGAAAGGAAACAGAAGCAAAAGAAAGCTCAGCACAGCAGTTCAACGAAAGGGAAAGAATGTCAGTCTAACACCTTACAGTGTTCTCAGGAACCAAGTGTCCTGACAACAGACACAACACCATGGTCTCCACCACAAGCAAGTGGCCCAACGATTCAACAGCTATCTAAGAGCAACTCTGAACTGGAAAAGCTGATGCTACAGATGCAATAAGAGATGATAGAGATGAAGACACTTCTCCAAGATTCGAGAACCCGACAAGACCGTAAATTCCGAGGCCCTCAGGTAACAGTGGGTACAGGCAATAGATGTTGTCAATGCTGTATAAGGACTGATCAGAGAAGTGCCTGCGATCATTGCTTCAACTGTGAACGATCTGGACATAAAGCAAGATATTGCCAAACGCTTAGACCAAACCAGTTAAATGGGAGAGGGTTGCTGTCAAGGGACCGACAGTAACCTGTCCTAGAACCGACCCTGTGTCCCAAAGTGCAACTCTTGTAGGTAGAAAACCAGCAAGCTCCAAAATCACCATCAGTACCACAGCTGGTAGAGGAAATCCAGACTCCATTCAAAGAGTGTTAAACTGCTATAACCAAAGATCCCTCCAGATGGCTGAGCAAAGTACCAACTCACGTGGACGGCGTTACCATGAGACAAAAAAGCAATTTACTGAGTCTCATTGGAAAAAGGTGCCTTGTGAACTGTGAAAAAGACAATACACCAGTCCAAACCCTATGGGACAGTGGCTCTTAGGTGAGCATCATCAATGAGAACTGGAGACAGCAGGTTCTGCCACATACAGTGCTCCGGTCTTTTGATGAATTGCTGGGGCCAGGAGTCCTCTTTGTGAAGGCCGCCAATGAGACTGAAATTCCTTTCTCCAGGTGGATTTAGATAGTTTTTCAACTAACAGCGGGAAATAATAACATCAAACAGCTAGTAGTGCCACTTGTGGTATCAGAAGATAAGAAAGTCGCAGAGACGCCAATCATTGGATACAATGTCATAGAAGAATTCTTCAAGGAGACAGCTGTCAAAGAAAGGAGAACCATTACAGGGTTTGTGGACCTACTAGGAGCTGCCTTGGAATTGCCGTCCCCCAAAGCAGAAATCCTGGTGAGTCAACTACAAGCCAGCCTGAGAGAAACTGGTGGTACTGCACTAAAGATTGGTACAAAGAACCAAAGGATTCTGGCAAACACTGTGACATATATCATGCCAAACCAGCCTTGCAAGATCAGACAGTATTGTTTACACCTGATGAGACTCATGATGTGCCAGACGGACTGTATATCGGGGAAACATTAGTGTCAAAAATGTTCCAAATTATCCATTCTGGTTTGAAACACCACGAAGCGAGACGTTATTTTACCAAGTCAGACTAGGATTGGGTGCCTTGAGCCCATCAAGACAACATACCAAGCTCAGGTGAAACCAAAAGAATCAGTGAGTGTGGCCACTCACCCGGTAACTCATAGTCTGCAGTCATCCAAATCAGGGCCAGAAAATCAAATGGACAATTTATACACAAGTCAGTCACTGGTAAGCTCTGCTCATCGAGAACACTGGGATCCACCAGTACCTATAGAACACTTACCGGAGGAAAATCAACTGATGGTCAAGACAATGCTAAGGGAAGAATGCCTTGCTTTCGCTAAAGATGATTCTGACATTGGATGCATTCCTTCCCTACAATTACAACTGCACCTCAAAGACAATACAGTGGTAAAAAGAACTTACATGTCCGTTCCAGGGCCACTACACCAGAAGGTAAAAGAATATCTGCAGGATCTGTTGAACTGCGGATGGATTTCAGAGTCGATATAATCATACTATTCACCCATTGTATGTGTGAAAAAGAAGGATGGTAGTTTAAGACTGTGTTGCGATTACAGGGAATTGAACCAGAAGTCCATCCGTGACAATCACCCAATCCCTAGGATCCAAGACATGCTGGACAGTTTAGGATTAAGCTCATGGTTTTCAGTACTAGACCAAGGAAAAGACTTCCATCAAGGATTTTTGGAAGAATCCAGTCGACCACTGACCACCTTGGGGCCTATATGAGTGGATCTCTTCAATTTGTTCCCTCCAAGACCCAGATACTGCCACCACCCTATATAACACCACAATAAAAGCAACTCTGAACACTATTGCCCCACTTACACACAACAAAACCAGAAAAATCAACAGACAACCCTGGCACACCAACCTGACCAAAAATCTCAGACAAGCTTCCAGGGCTGCAGAGCGGCGATGGAAGAAATCCCATTCTAAAGATGAATTCACCGCATACAAGCAATCCCTCCTCATTTTTAAATCCTCACTCGCTGATGCAAAACAGGCCTACTTCTTATCTCTCATATCTTCTCTATCCCACAACCCAAAACAACTTTTTAACACCTTTAATTCTCTTCTCCGTCCACCAGCACCCCCACCCTCTCCTCTCATCTCGGCTGAGGATTTTGCCACATTCTTCAAACAAAAGATAGTCAACATCAGAGAAAGCTTCAACACACAGTCTCCACAGACCCTCCACACAGCTGCTACGTCCTCTTCTCCCAAAACCAGCTTCTCCGCCATTACAGAAGAAAAACTCTCCACTCTACTCTCCAAATCCCATCTCACCACCTGTGCACTTGACCCAATCCCATCCCACCTCATCCCTAACCTAACCACTGTGCTTATCCCAGCCCTAACTCATCTCTTCAACCTATCACTAACCTCTGGTCTCTTCCTCTCTGCTTTTAAACATGCTACCATTAAACCCATCCTCAAAAAGCCTTCACTTGACCCATCTTCTTTGCCCAGTTATCACCCCATATCCCTTCTTCCATATGCCTCAAAGCTACTTGAGCAACATGTCCATTCTGAACTGTCCTCTCATCTCTCCTCCTGCTCCCTCTTTGACCGGCTACAATCTGGCTTCCGACCCCACCACTCAACTGAGACTGCCCTCACCAAAGTCACCAATGACCTACTACTTGCCAAAACCAAAAAACATTACTCTATCCTCCTTCTCCTTGACTTGTCCTCTGCCTTTGACACTGTCGACCACTCCCTTCTGTTGCAAACTCTCTCATCTCTTGGCCTCACTGACCTGGCCCTCTCTTGGATCACATCATACCTCACAGACCGGACATTTAGCGTCTCCCACTCTCACACCACCTCCTCGCCTCATTCCCTCTCTGTTGGTGTCCCGCAAGGCTCCGTCCTAGGACCCCTGCTCTTCTCTATCTACACCTTCGCCCTGGGACAGCTTATAGAGTCCCATGGCTTTAAGTATCACTTTTATGCTGATGACACACAAATCTACCTCTCTGGTCCAGACATCACCACCTTACTATCCAGAATTCCCTAATGCCTATCTCGCATATCCTCCTTCTTCTCCTCTCGCTTTCTAAAACTTAACATGGATAAAACAGAATTCATAATCTTTCCCCCATCTTGCTCACCCCCCCCCCCAACAGACCTATCTATCACAATCAATGACTGCACACTCTCCCTGGTCAACCAAGTCCGCTGCCTTGGAGTGACCTTGGATTCTGCCCTCTCCTTCCGACCACACATCCAAGCCCTTTCCACCACCTGCCGCTTCCAACTCAAAAACATCTCCCGCATCCGCCCTTTCCTCAACTTTGAATCGGCGAAAATGCTTGTACATTCCCTCATCATCTCCCACCTAGACTACTGCAATATTCTCCTCTGTGGCCTTCCATCTAGCTCTCTCGCACCCCTACAATCTATCCTCAACTCTGCTGCCCGGCTAATCCACCTCTCCCCCCATTACTCCTCTGCCTCTCCCCTCTGCCAGTCCCTGCACTGGCTACCCATTGCCCAGCGAATTCAGTTTAAAATACTAACCAACACATATAAGGCCGTCCACAACCTGTCCCCTCCCTATATCTCTGAGCTACTTTCCCGATACATCCCCACACGCAATCTTCGATCCTCACAGGACCTCCTTCTCTCCTCTCCTCTTATCAACTCTTCCCACACTCGCCTCCAGGATTTCTCCCGTGCATACCCTATACTCTGAAACTCGCTACCCCAACATATCAGACTCTCATCTACAGTGGAATCCTTCAAAAGAAACCTGAAAACCCACCTCTTCAGACAACCCTACGACTAGTGACACTGCTGCCTCTATACCGCCATGACCAGCCTCACCCTCGCCTACTGTCTCCTTCCCCCATACCATGTAGAATGTAAGCCCTCACGGGCAGGGCCCTCTATCCTTCTGTACCAGTCTGTAACTTGTCTCGTTCATGCTTAAGGCAATTGCCTGTATTATGTATGTGCACCGCTTATGATATGCACAGCGCTATGGAATGAATGGCGCTCTAAAAATAAATAATAATAATAATCTGAATATCCCTTGGCCTTAGCTCTGCGCCAGCTGAATTCCAATACAGCATGAAAACTTGTCTAATGGGACTGAGGGATGAGGTCTGTCTTCCATACCTAGATGACATCTAGAGATGTCCCAAACTATTCACCGGCGAACATCGCATGTTCGAGTTCGCTACGGCGGGCGAACATATGCGATGTTCGGTACGCACCCTATACGTCATCATTGAGCAAACTTCGATCCTGTACCTCACAGTCAGCAGACACATTCCAGCCAATCAGCATACCTTCCCTCCCAGACCCACCCACCTCCAATCAAAAGGACAGCATCCATCTTAGATTCATTCTGAAGCTGCAGTGTTAGAGCAGGGAGAGTGCTGCTGCTGAATTAATAGGGAAAGTGTTAGCTAGGCCAGTGTTCTGTGTCCACTCCAGTCCTCAAAGACTCATCGGCCTCTTTCACACGAGTGTGTCCGGACTAGGTCCGGATGCAATGCGGATGCGTTCAGTGAAAACTGTGCGATTTCATAGACAAATCCATTCAGTTTTGCCTGCGATTGCGTTTAGTTGTTCAGTTTTTTATGCACGGGTGCAATGCGTTTTGATGCTTTTTTTACGCGCGTGATAAAAAACTGAAGAAGGTTTACAAACAACATCTCATAGCAACCATCAGTAAAAAATGCAACGCACCCGCTCTTGCTTGCGGATGCAATGCGTTTTTCACGCAGCCGCATTCACTTCTATGGGGCTAGGGCTACGTGAAAAACGCAGAATATAGAACATGTTGCGATTTTCACGCAACGCACAAGTGATGCGTGAAAAAAAAAAAAAAACGCTCATTGAAATGAATGGGTCAGGATTCAGTGCGGATGCTATGCGTTCACGTCACACATTGCACCCGCTCGGAAAACTCGCTCGTGTGAAAGGGGCCATCTGCTGTAAGGACAGCGTCCAGACAGCACCCTAAAAAGCCCTTTTTAGGGCTGGTACATCAATCTGCTTTTATTTATTTTTTCTGTATATATATTGCAGTTGCCTGCCCATGTGTGAGAGGCCACAGGCCCACAGACTGTACTGTGTGCACACTACTCATATCGGGTGGCACAGTACCTTGCAGATAAAAAAGTCATTTAATTTTTACCCTTTAATATAATTTCAGTTGCCTGCCAGTGTGTGTCAGGCCCACAGACTGTAATGTGCCCACTGCCCACTACTCATATTGGGTGGCACAGTACCTTGCAGATAAAAAAGTCATTTAATTTTTACCCTTTAATATAATTGCAGTTGCCTGCCAGTATGTGTCAGGCCCACTGACTGTACTGTGCCCACTGCTTACCACTCATATAGGGTGGCACAGTACCTTGCAGATAAAAAAAAGTAATTTCATTTTTACCCTTTAATATAATTGCAGTTGCCTGCCAGTGTGTGTCAGGCCCTCAGACTGTACTGTGCCTACTGCCCACCACTCATATAGGGTGTCACAGTACCTTGCAGATAAAAAAGTCATTTAATTTTTATGCTTTAATATAATTGCAGTCGCCTGCCAGTGAGTGTCAGGCCCACAGACTGTACTGTGCCTACTGTCCACTACACAAATAGGGTGTCACAGTACATTGAACAGCGCATGCGCAGTGACCTAAAATTCAAACAAAGCGGACCGAGCATCGGTCTTTTTACATCTCCAAGTTCCAAAAATCTATTCACTGCACCGGCCCTGGCCCTGATAAGGGACAAAAAAGAGATTAAACTGATAGGAATAGTCCTTGGTTAACACTCTTTGCATTGGTGGAAAACTTCATTGCAAGTGCCCAAAATTTGAAGGAAGCAGACCGAGCAAGCTTTTTTCTATTTCCCCATGCAAGGATTCAGTTCAATACACGTCTCCTGATAGGGGACTTAAAGATTAAAATGGTAAGAATAGTAGTTCGCATTTTTTGTATTGGTGGCACAGTACATTGCGCGGCGCACGCGCAGTGCCCCATATTGGAAGTAAGAGAACCGACCAACCATCTTTTTCCATCTCCCTGTTCCTAAAATCTATTCGATACACGTCCCCTGATAGGAATAGTACTACTTAACATACCACTCATATAGGGCGGCACAGTACATTGCACGGCACACCCGCAGTGCCCCAAATTGGAAGGAAGAGGACCAATCAACCATTTTTTTCCATCTCCCGGTTCCTAAAATCTATTCCATACACCGGCCCCTGATAGAGGACATAACAGAGATTAAACTGGTAAGAACAGATTTTTTTAAATTTAAAAAAATGAGGACAGCCTCTGCGGAGCTGGGTATTTTTTGGTCGCATTACTGAACGCTCATGCAAAATGGCTGTAGGCTCATGCGTCCTTTTGCGGAGGTGACAAACCTGGTCAGTCAGACCCAAGGCAACATCATCGACCTCATCCCATATGCGTTTTTTCTGGAGCGTGCCCTGCGAAGAGTGCTGGATCAGGCCATAGATGAGCATAAAGAGGAAGAGTTGTGGTCACCAGCCTTGTCGTAGTGAATTGCTGGACCTGCGGCAACGCAGAGAGAGGCGCAGAGAGAGGAATCTGAAGAAGAGGAGTCAAAGGAGGAAGGTGGCTTTGAGGAGGTATAAGACCAACCACAGCAGGCATCCCAGGGGGCTTGTTGTCACCTTTCGGGACCCTTGGTGTTGTATGTGGCTGGGTGGAGGAAGAGACCTTCAATGACGTCAGTGAGGACATGGAACGGGACATGGCTAGCTTGGTATCCAACCTTGTGCAAATGGGGAGTTTGCGGTTGTGCAAAATGGACTGTTTGCGGTTGTTTGCGTTGCATTAAAAGTGGAGTTTGATCTGTCACTGTGAAGCAGGCATAACCCTTACACTACCTGATCGATACAACATCATACCTTGAACGTATACACACACTGGATGTTTTAAAGCACGTTATTCCAAACAATTTTGGAATGTTAGGTGATTTATGCCCTTTATAGATTAAAACCCGACTCTGCATCAACTACATAATTTTCTATGGGAGTTTTGCCATGGATCCCCCTCCAGCATGCCACAGTCCAGGTGTTAGTCCCCTTGAAACAACTTTTCCATTACTATTGTGGCCAGAAAGAGTCCCTGTGGGTTTTAAAATTTGCCTGCCTATTGAAGTCTATGGGGGTTCGCCCGGTTCGCGAACATTTGCAGAAGTTCACGTTCGTGAATGGAAAATTTTATGTTCGCGACATCTCTAATGACAACCTTGTTCACAGCAGATCAATCCAAGAGCATTTGGAACATGTCCAGTTGGTACTGCAACGGTATCAGAAACACGGAGTCAACCACGAGGAAATGTGAATTTTTCCAAAACAAAGTCAGATTCTTGGGCAAGATTGTGTCCAAAGATGGCCATTCCATGGATCCAGCAGACAATGTGCCTTTGCTGGCCTTGATGAAAAACCAGTCAAAGATCGTTGGAGAACTCAGGAAGTAATTAGGAGTATTTTCCTACTATCGTTCTTAAATCCAAAACTTTTCTAGGATTGCAAAACCCCTGTATGAATTGCTATCAACGGATACAACACCTGCCATTACATCAGTACCAACTCACCAACCTAAGAAGAGGAAGAAGCCATCACCAAAACTAAAAGGTCAACTACCTTCTTATCAGTCTATAGTCAGGACTGACAACCACCAGGTACTGCTGAACCAACTCATTGAGGTCTTAACACATCCTCCAGTTATGGGTTACCCTGATTACAGCAAATTCTTTATTCTACACTGTGATGCCTTGCAAGAAGTACTAGGAGCTGTGTTTTACCAAGAGCAGGAGAAAAAATTAAAAGTAATTGCTTACACTTACAGGTCCAGGACTCGCACACCTGCCAAGAAAAACACATCAATTCAGGAAAACTAGAATTCCTCGCAATGAAGTGGGCCATATGTGAAAGATTCCGAAGCTACTGTCCATCCTTTGTAGTCTATACTGACAACAATCCACTAACTTATGTCCTAACTACTGCTGAACTAAATGCAACAGGCCACCGATGGGTTGCAGACCTCACTGACTTTAATTTCACTATCAAGTAACGTCCAGGGAAGAAAAATGCAGATGCGGATGTACTCTCTCGTATGCCACTAATTCCTGAACAATACATGTAACAGTGTTGGCAAGAAGTCAACCCCAAAGTCATCAGTTGCATAACCCAAGAACTTTAAGTACAACAGAAAGAAGAAACGCCTTGGGCTGTGTCCAATAACCATCGCAAATACAACGTCAACAATAGATGGTACCCAAAAAAAGGTAGCTCAAATACCTAAAGAGACCATAAGGACAGCACAAAAGAGGACTCAGTCATTGGTCCAGTGTGGGAGTACAAAAACCAAAACAGGTTCCCATCAAAACAGGAATGCCAAAGTCGACAGCTTGATCTCTTCATACTGATGAAGCAGTGGACCAAATGATACCTCGACAAAGATGGAATTTTGAGACGCAAAACACCCTCAGGTTCTCAATTAGTGTTACCCAAGCTGTATCATTCATTGGTGTTGATAAAATTGCATGAAGAAATGGGTCACCTAGGAGTTGAAAGGACTGTAAACTTGATCAGAGAAAGATTCTTTTGGCCACATATGTAGAGAGACACAGAGAAATACATTAATCACCAGTGCACCTGTCTGAAAGAAAAATGCCCCAATAAGCCTACCAGAGCTCCATTGAACAATATTGTCACCACTTATCCCTTTGAGATGGTCTCAATCGACTTCCCCCATCTGAAAACCTGCAAAGGAGGCTATGAGTAGCCTAGAATAGACAGCACGTTTGACGCCCCAGTAACGAAAAATATAAGAATCACCCACATAAGAGTATGTAAAAACATGGACAGATAGGATGACTGAAGCCTATCAGGTTGCTTCAAAGGTAGCTACCAAAGCTGCACAAAGAGGAAAAGAACACTATGACAGAAAAATTCATGGAGTAGAACTCTCACCTGGCAGTAGAGTCCTTGTAAGAAACCTTACTGAAAGAGGAGGACCAGGAAAACTGACATTGTTCTGGGAAGACGATGTAAATGTCATTCTGAGGAAAAAGAGGTAAAGCCAGAAACTGGAAAAGGCTGAACAAGAATACTGCACCGCAATTTGTTATTGCCTTGCGACTACTTACCCGTCGACCAATGTCAGCAGATACATGACAGACCCAGTACCAGAAGACGAGGCCAAGTTTCAAAGACTCTCCAACCAGTAAAACAGATATCAGAGGGAATATCAGAAGACAACTCGGATCTTGTACAAGAACAGTGGAGATCGTTAATTCCAGTAACTCAGAGAGATGACACAAGGGAAGACATAGAACTGAATCCTGAAGCAGCGTTCTATCCTTGCCAGTTGGAAATGAATGAGGAAAATACAAAGGAAAGTACAGAGGAAGCTACAGATGTTATGTTCTGTGGTTAGAAAAAACTCTTACTGCAGACATTCCAGGTAAAAGAGCTTTAAGTGATGAAAACTAATTAGAAGCAAAAAATATAGAGAACAATAGATGGCTATGCTATAATATATTGGTAACGTAACATGGGTATTCCACTTTATCAAAAAGACAAAAAAAAAAGAGGACAGAAGTAATAAGGTTATCTATCAACTCTTGTCTTATAATATCACACACAAACCTGTGTTAAAGGGGTTTCTTACTAGTTGGCTATAGGCTACAATATCCCACCAGGCTTCATAGTGCTATGGGCTGGGTGGGAAACTGTGACATAACTCGGAGTAGATGTTACAGGGAGGACAGTTCCTCAAGTAATGGTAATACTACTTAACCATGGCTCCCTATGGTTATTGGAAGATGAGTATAAGAATATGGTTACCTCATACCAAAGTCTGCATATGTCGGGGAGGACATAACATTTTTTGGAGGAGTGTAAGGTATGTCAAAAACTAGGCACCCCATAAAAATAAACTAATACCTATTACCTTTCCAGCTTCAACAATCCCAGAAGTATGGCTGTAATCATAGGAATAACAAACTTATGGCATTTCTACTAAATCGCCAGTAGATGGCAGCAGAGTGATTAAAGCATGAATGACATAGCACTGCAAATAGCAGAGTGGGGGTGGGAGACTTAAAATACAGACCTTCTGTTCCTGGCTGGACAGAATATATTGTTACTATCCTGGTGTCTACCAGATTGAAGGTTATGGTTTGTCATTGCAGAAAATGTTCACCCAGCCCGCTCCCTTTGCACATTGGAATTATTGACTATACTTTCAGCATATGTGCAACAATAGCATTTTCTTCTCAGCAACCATAGAAATAAAATCCTTCCCTTCACAAATAAGTTCCTTGCATCAGGTGAACAATGTCAGATTCATGGTTGTCTTATAATGAAAATGACTTGCTGGAAATAAAAGCAGAGTATATAATTGTGAATTCATTGAATTCAATGTGGGATGATCATTATTCTGGAATTTTTATGGAAATGAATCAAAAACAAACAGCAACTTGTTCAAATTGAAAAGTTCCATATTGCTGAATTAAGCTCATACAGCTACTGGGAGATAGTAATAAAATGTGAGCTAACAATCTTTTAAAGGTGGTTGTCTGGTCATTGTAACTTTTTAAAAGGGATGTAAAATAATAAAATATGTAAATACTCATCCTTCTGATCCCTTTCCCCCAAGTTCTGACAAGTTCATCACACTGTCTGCTTTAAACACAGGAAATGCCTACTCAGCCAATCACTGGTGGAGAGGGGTTACTGGCGCTTTGACCTATTTAATTATTTTACACATTTAAAAAAATGTAAATGGCCAGACAACCTCTTTAAGCCACAGACTCAAAATGGCAGCAGTTAATTGGTATCTGCTAACTTAGGACCTTACAGCTCTGAAAAATTAATTTGCAGCTAATATGTTTTAAGCCTTCCAACTATATCCTGCACTATACTGTAAATCAGGTTTTGGGGCCACTCTGCAAAACAATCTTTTCATGAGTTTATCGTACTTATTGATGCATTACTTGTAAAGATACACAAACAGTCTACACACCTCTGTTAAAATGCCAGTTGTTGTTTTATTTTTCATGTCACCTATAATATGTACATTTCAAATGAAAAAAAAATGTTTGGGTAGAAAAATAATAATAAAGAACTAACATAATGTATTTGCATGAATATGTAAACCCTTAAATTAATACTTTGTTGAAGTACTCTTTGAATTTGTGACATCATTCAGTCTTTCAGGGTAGGAGTCATCAGCATGACACATCTTGACTTAGCAATCTTTGCCCATTCTTCCTTGCAAAAGGGCTCCAAATTTGTCAGATAGCAAGGCATCTCCTGTTTTGTCACAAGTAGAGTTTCTACACCAACCTCGACACTTAACTAAAAGGGTGTGTGGGCAGTGTGAGAGGGAGCAGGGCAAGTGGGCCCAGCACATTTATCTTTATTCACACCAGTTTTCTGGCTTGAATGAAGAAGATATAAATCTATGACAGCTTGGAGACTGCAATAGATTTAACTCCAGCACATGGCCTAGTGGAGGAATGGAAAGGCTAGCCCCTAATAAAACAGTCCTATCCTTGTCTGAAATGCTTTATTTTTTTGCTGAATGGTCATGCGGACATACAGACACAGAATGTACAAGGAATCATTTCCTTCTTTCTGGTCCCATTGAAGTGAATGGTTCCGCATACGGACTGCAAAAAACGAAATGGACATAGAAAAGCCCTAAATTAGATGCATCTTTCATATGCGCAGGGAAAATTAAGCTTGTCCAAGAAAAACAAGAAATAATTTTACCTACCTCTCAAATGAGAGCTCAAAATGGTCAGCCAAGGGAATCTGGTTCAAAGTTCTGCTCTGTCTACTTTTCATATATATTTTATTCAACTTACATGTAGCAAGGGATCCATGAATGATATAGTCGGATGTACTACAATATATTTCATAATAGACTAAAAGACAGTTCTTAGGGTTGGTCTATAATAACAGACCAATGGCAAGATTTATCAAAACTGGTGTACAGGAAAACTAGCTTAGTTTCCCATAGCAACCAATCAGGTGCCACCTTTCATTTTGAAGAGCTCCATTTGAAAATGAAAGGTGAAATCTGGTTGCTATGTGCAACCAAGTCAGTTTTCCAAAATACCAGTTTTACTAAATCTTAACCCCAATTGTGTTTGAGTATACATTTGAATTTGCAATTAATTGAAATTCTCAGTTCTGGACTTTGAATATCACTGACAGTTCAAATGTCTCACAGGGAGGAGCAGTGAGAACAGGGAGAGAGAAATATATGTGGCATTAAAGGAAATATCCATTGGACTTTGATCTTGCAAGTTGTGAAAGCAGGGACATCAGATAATAACTCTGTAAAGATAAATGAAGTTATGCAGAAATAAATATTAAAGAGGAATTTATCAAGCCCTGCATTTCCAGAATTCTGACTTCTAAAAGTCACAAAATAGGGCTTGTGACTAGGGATGAGCGAACCCGAACTGTATAGTTCGGGTTCGTACCGAATTTTAGGTCGTTCGGGACCCGGACCCGAACATTTTCAAAAAAGTTCGGATTCGGGTTCGTTGTTCGTCGATTTTTTCCCGCTTTCTGAAGGGCTGCACAGAAGCCAATCAGCTAGCGTTTTACTTCTTGCCCTAAGAAGCCATCACAGCCATGCCTACTAGTAGGCATGGTTGTGATTGGCCAAGTGCAGCATGTGACCCAGCTTCTATTTAAGCTGTAGTGACGTAGCGCTGCAGGTCACTCTGCTCTGATTAGTGTAGGGTTAGGACGCAGCTGCTGTGAGGGCGAGATTAGGCAGGGAAAACGCAGCAAAAACACCTGATGAAGTGATCGATCTACAGCTGTGAATCATTCAACTTCTGCTAGTTAATTGCTCACTAGTTTTTAGACTGCACAGAGCGTTTTTCTGTTACTTTTTTCTGGGGTGATCGGTGGCCATTTTGTGTCTTGTGGTGCACCAGCACAAGCTGCCAAAAAGGCCAACAATACTAAGTTTTTTTTTTTGCTATATCCTACATCAGGGGCTTGGCTGTGCTTATTGTCACCCCTAGAAACTCAGGATAGAAATTTCTATATTTTATTGAGGGGTTAAATTCAATTGCCAAAATAGCAATCACCTAAATCTGGTGTTCCAGCTGTGGCTAGCCAAGTGTAATACTGTATGCTGTCTGGCAAAGGATATATTTTTTTCTGTAGTGAAATTCAATTGCCAAAATAGCAATCCGCAAAATCTGGTATCCCAGCAGTGGCTGGCAAAGATTAATAGTGTCCGGCAACGGATATATTTTGTTCTGGGGTGAAATTCAATTGCCAAATAGCAATACCGTAAATCTGGTGTTCCAGCTGTGACTGGACAAGTTTCATAGTGTCCGTCATAGGATATATTATTTTCTGCTGTGAAATTCAGTTGCCAAAATAGCAATACCGTAACTCTGGTGTCCCAGGAGAGGCTGGACACATTTAATAGTGTCCGCCAAAACATATATTTTGTTCTGGGGTGAAATTCAATTGCCAAAATAGCAATACCGTAAATCTGGTGTCCTGGCAGTGGCTGGCCAAGTTTAATAGTGTCCGGCAAAGGATATATATTTTTTTGGGGTGAAATTCAATTGCCAAAATAGTAATACCGTAAATCTGGTGTCCCAGCAGTGGCTGGCCAAGTTTAATAGTGTCTGGCAAAGGATTTATTATTTTCTGGGGTGAAATTCAGTTGCCAAAATAGCAATACCGTAAATCTGGTGACCCAGCAGTGACTGGCCAAGTTTAATAGTGTCCGTCAAAGGATATATTATTTTCTGGGGTGATATTCAGTTGCCAAAATTAAAATACAGTAAATCTAATGTTCCAGCTGTGACTGGACAAGTTTCATAGTGTCCGTCATAGGATATATTATTTTCTGTGGTGAAATTCAGTTGCAAAAATAGAAATACCGTAAATCTGGTGTTCCAGCTGTGGCTGGTCATGTCTAATAGTGATCGGCAAAGGATCTATTTTGTTCTGGGGTGAAATTCAGTTGTTAAAATAGCAATACCATAAATACACAGTTTCAGCTGTGGCTGGCCAAGTTTAATAGTGTCCGGCAAAAGATATATTTTGTTCTGGGGTTAAATTCAGTTGCAAAAATTGAAATAACGTAAATCTGGGGTTCCAGCTGTGACTGGACAAGTTTCATAGTGACCGCCATCGGATATATTATTTTCTGCGGTGAAATTCAGTTGCAAAAATAGAAATACCGTAAATCTGGTGTTCCAGCTGTGACTGGAAAAGTTTAATAGTGTTTGGCAAAGGATATATTTTGTTCTGGCTTGAAAATCAATTGGTAAAATAGCAATACCGTAAATCTCGTGTCCCAGCTTTGACTGGACAAGTTTCATTGTGTCTGTCATAGGATATATTATTTTCTGTGGTGAAATTCAGTTGCAAAAATAGAAATACCATAAATCTGGTGTCCCAGGAGTGGCTGGCCAAGTTTAATAGTGTCCGGCAAAGGATTTATTATTTTCTGGGATGAAATTCAGTTGCCAAAATAGCAATACCGTAAATCTGGTGTCCCAGCAGTGGCTGGCCAAGTTTAACAGTGTCCGTCAAAGGATATATTTTTTTCTGGGGTGAAATTTAATTGCCAAAATAGCTATACCGTAAATCTGGTGTCTCAGCAGTGGCTGGCCAAGTTTAATAGTGTCCGGCAAAGGATTTATTATTTTATGGGGTTAAATTCAGTTGCAAAAATAGCAATACCTTAAATCTGGTGTCCCAGCAGTGGCTGGCCAAGCTTAATAGTGTCCGGCAAAGGATATATTTTTTTCTGGGGTGAAATTCAATTGCCAAAATAGCAATACCGTAAATCTGGTGTCCCAGCAGTGGCTGGCCAAGATTAATAGTGTCCGGCAAAGGATTTAATATTTTCTGGAGTGAAATTCAGTTGCCAAAATAGCAATACCTTAAATCCGGTGACCCAGCAGTGGCTGGCCAAGTTTTATAGTGTCCGTCAAAGGATTTATTATTTTCTGGGGTGAGATTCAGTTGCAAAAATAGAAATACCGTAAATCTGGTGTTCCAGCTGTGGTTGCACAGGTTTCATAGTGTCCGTCATAGGATATATTATTTTCTGCTGTGAAATTCAGTTGCAAAAATATAAATTCCATAAATCTGGTGTTCCAGCTGTGACTGGACAAGTTTAATAGTGTCTGGCAAAGGATATATTTTGATCTGGGGTGAAATTCAATTGGCAAAATAGCAATACCGTAAATCTGGTGTCTCAGCTGTGACTGGACAAGTTTAATTGTGTCCGTCATAGGATATATTATTTTCTGCGGTGAAATTCAGTTGTCAAAATAGCAATACCGTAAATTTGGTGTCCCAGGAATGGCTGGCCAAGTTTAATAGTGTCCGGCAAAGGATTTATTATTTTCTGGGGTGAAATTCAGTTGCCAAAAAAGCAATACTGTAAATCTTGTGTCACAGTTTTGACTGGACAAGTTTCATTGTGTCCGTCATAGGATATATTATTTTCTGTGGTGAAATTCAGTTGCAAAAATAGAAATAACTTAAATCTGGTGTCCCAGGAGTGGCTGGACAAGTTTAATGGTGTCCGCCAAAACATATATTTTGTTCTGGGGTGAAATTCAATTGCCAAAATAGCAATACCGTAAATCTGGTGTCCCAGCAGTGGCTGGCCAAGATTAATAGTGTCCGGCAAAGGATTTATTATTTTCTGGGGTGAAATTCAGTTGCCAAAATAGCAATACCTTAAATCTGGCGACCCAGCAGTGGCTGGCCAAGTTTTATAGTGTCCGTCAAAGGTTTCATTATTTTCTGGGGTGAAATTCAGTTGCAAAAATAGAAATACCATAAATTTGGTGTTCCAGCTGTGGCTGGACAAGTTTCATAGTGTGCGTCATAGGATATATTATTTTCTGCGGAGAAATTCAGTTGCCAAAATAGCAATACCGTAAATCTGGTGTCCAAGGAGTGGCTGGCCAAGTTTAATAGTGTCTGGCAAAGGATTTATTATTTTCTGGAGTGAAATTCAGTTGCCAAACTAGCAATACGGTAAATCTGGTGTCCCAGCAGAGGCTGGCCAAGTTTAATAGTGTCTGGCAAAGGATTTATTATTTTCTGGGGTGAAATTCAGTTGCCAAAATAGAAATACAGTAAATCTGGTGTTCCAGCTGTGACTGTACAAGTTTCATAGTGTCCATCATAGGATATATTATTTTCTGCGGTGAAATTCAGTTGCAAAAATAGAAATACCGTAAATCTGGTGTTCCAACTGTTGCTGGACAAGTTTAACAGTGTCCTGCAAAGGATATTTTTTTTTCTGGGGTGAAATTCAATTGGCAAAATAGCAATACCGTAAATCTGGTGTCCCAGCAGTGGCTGGCCAAGTTTAATAGTGTCCGGCAAAGGATTTATTATTTTCTGGGGTGAAATTCAATTGCCAAAATAGCAATACCTTAAATCTGGTGTCCCAGCAGTGGCTGGCCAAGATTAATAGTGTCCGGCAAAGGATTTATTATTTTCTGGTGTGAAATTCAGTTGCCAAAATAGCATTACCTTAAATCTGGTGACCCAGCAGTGGCTGGCCAAGTTTAATAGTGTCCGTCAAAGGATTTATTATTTTCTGGGGTGAAATTCAGTTGCCAAAATAGAAATACAATAAATCTGGTGTTCCAGCTGTGACTGGACAAGTTTCATAGTGTCCGTCATAGGATATATTATTTTCTGCGGTGAAATTCAGTTGCAAAAATAGAAATACCGTAAATCTAGTGTTCCAGCTGTGGCTGGACAAGTTTCATAGTGTTCGTCATAGGATATATTATTTTCTGCTGTAAAATTCAGTTGCAAAAATAAAATACCGTAAATCTGGTGTTCCAGCTGTGGCTGGTCATGTCTAATAAATAATGTCCGGCAAAGGATCTATTTTGTTCTGGGGTGAAATTCAATTGTTAAAAAAGCAATACCATAAATCATTAGTTTCAGCTGTGGCTGGCCAAGTTTAATAGTATCAGGAAAAGGATATATTTTTTCTGGGGTAAAATTCAGTTGCAAAAATTGAAATAACGTAAATCTGGTGTTCCAGCTGTGACTGGACTAGTTTCATAGTGTCCATCATAGGATATATTATATTCTGCGGTGAAATTCAGTTGCCAAAATAGCAATACCTTAAATCTGGTGTCCAAGGAGTGGCTGGCCAAGTTTAATAGTGTCTGGCAAAGGATTTATTATTTTCTGGGGTGAAATTCAGTTGCCAAAATAGCAATACGGTAAATCTGGTGTCCCAGCAGAGGCTGGCCAAGATTAATAGTGTCCGGCAAAGGATTTATTATTTTCTGGTGTGAAATTCAGTTGCCAAAATAGCAATACCGTAAATCTGGTGTCCCAGCAGTGGCTGGCCAAGATTAATAGTTTCCGGCAAAGGATTTATTATTTTCTGGTGTGAAATTCAGTTGCCAAAATAGCAATACCGTAAATCTGGTGTCCCAGCAGTGGCTGGCCAAGATTAATAGTGTCCGGCAAAGGATTTATTATTTTCTGGTGTGAAATTCAGTTGCCAAAATAGCAATACCGTAAATCTGGTGTCCCAGCAGTGGCTGGCCAAGATTAATAGTGTCCGGCAAAGGATTTATTATTTTCTGGTGTGAAATTCAGTTGCCAAAATAGCAATACCGTAAATCTGGTGTCCCAGCAGTGGCTGGCCAAGATTAATAGTGTCCGGCAAAGGATTTATTATTTTCTGGTGTGAAATTCAGTTGCCAAAATAGCATTACCTTAAATCTGGTGACCCAGCAGTGGCTGGCCAAGTTTAATAGTATCAGGCAAAGGATATATTTTGTTCTGGGGTAAAATTCAGTTGCAAAAATTGAAATAACTTAAATCTGGTGTTCCAGCTGTGACTGGACTAGTTTCATAGTGTCCATCATAGGATATATTATTTTCTGCGGTGAAATTCAGTTGCAAAAATATAAATACCGTAAATCTGGTGTTCCAGCTGCGACTGGACAAGTTTAATAGTGTCTGGCAAATGATATATTTTGTTCTGGGGAGAAATTCAATTAGCAAAATAGCAATACCGTAAATCTGGTGTCCCAGCTGTGACTGGACAAGTTTCCTTGTGTCCGTCATAGGATATATTATTTTCTGCTGTGAAATTCAGTTGCCAAAATAGCGATACCGTAAATCTGGTGTCCCAGCAGTGGCTGGCCAAGTTTAATAGTGTCCGGCAAAGGATTTATTATTTTCTGGGGTGAAATTTAATTGCCAAAATAGCAATACCCAAAATCTGGTGTTTCAGCTGTTGCAGGACAAGTGTAAATCTGTCCGTTAAAGGGTATATTACACTCAGCGTGCATCTCCAGGTTAATTTCTTTCCGTTAAAGGGTATATTACAGTAAGTGTTAAAATATAGCATAATCCTCTACATTTGCACACACTGTTTTGCATCTCCAAGTGTATTTCTTTCCATTAAAGGGCATATTACAGTAAGTGTTAAAATACAGCATAATCCTCTACATTTGCACACACTGTTTTGCATCTCTAAGTGTATTTCTTTCCTTTAAAGGGTATATTACACAAAGTGTTAAAATACAAATGCTGAAATCATAATCCTATATATTTTTTCACATGTAACTGTGCATCTCAAAGTGTAAATCTGAAATCAATACATTGGGCCAAATATTTTTTTTCTTATTTTGGTGCTTGGTGAACGGTAACAATGAGGAAAACGTCTAGTAAGGGACGCGGTCATGGTCGTGGTGTTGTTAGTGGACCCTCTGGTGCTGGGAGAGGATGTGATCATTCTGCCACAGCCACACGTCCTAGTGAACCAACTACCTCAGGTTCCAGTATCCGCCACGATTTACATCGATATTTGGTGGGGCCCAATGCCGTTATAAGGATGGTAAGGCCTGAACAAGTGCAGGCGCTAGTCATTTGGGTGGCCGACAGTGGATCCAGCACGTTCACAACATTATCTCCCACCCAGTCTTCTGCAGAAATCGCACAAGTGGCACCTGACAACCAAGCCCATCAGTCTGTCACATCACCCCCCATGCATATCAGGGAAACTGTCTGAGCCTCAAGTTATGCAGCAGTCTCTTATGCTGTTTGAAGACTCTGCTGGCAGGGTTTCCCAAGGGAATCCACCTAGCCCTTCCCCAGTGGTGGAAGACATAGAATGCACTGATGCACAACCACTGATGTTTCCTGATGATGAGGACATGGGAATACCCCCTAATCAGAGTCCGCATGTCTCTGATGATGACGAAAAACAGGTGCCAACTGCTGCGTCTTTTTGCAGTGTGCAAACCGAACAGGAGGTCAGGAAGGAAGACTGTGTGGAAGACGATGTAGGGGACGATGAGGTCCTAGACCCCACATGGAATGAAGGTTGTGCCACTGACTTTCATAGTTCAGAGGAAGAGGCAGTGGTGAGACCGAGCCAACAGTGTAGCAAAAGAGGGAGCAGGGGCAAAAGCAGAACAGCCGCCGCCAAGAGAGTTCGCCTGAGGGAGCTTCAAGGAATTCCCTGGCATGGCACTTCTTTAAACAATGTGCTGACGACAAGACCCGAGTGGTTTGCATGCTGTGCCATCAGAGTCTAAAGCGAGGCATTAACGTTCTGAACCTTAGCACAACTTGCATGACCAGGCATCTACATGCAAAGCATGAACTGCAGTGAAGTAAACATCCTAAAAACAAGGAACTCACTCAGGCTCCCCCTGCTCCCTCTTCTGCTGCTGCCTCGGCCTCTTCCTCCGCCTCGGGAGGAATGTTGGCACCTGCCGCCCACCAAAAAGAGGATGTTCCACGAACACCACCACCTCCAAGCATCTCCACCATGTCACACAGCAGCATTCAGCTCTCCATCTCACAAACCTTGGAGAGAAAGCGTAAATTCCCACCTAGCCACCCTCGAGCCCTGGGCCTGAATGCCAGCATTTCTAAACTACTGGCCCTTGAAATGCTATCATTCAGGCCGGTGGACACAGACAGCGTCAAACAGCTTATGGCGATGGCTGTCCCACAGTATGTTGTTCCCAGACACCACTTATTCTCCAAGAGAGCCATGCCTTTCCTGCACAACCAAGTATCCAATAAAATCAAGTGTGCACTGCGCAACGCCATCTGTGGCAAGGTCCACCTAACCACAGATATGTGGACCAGTAAGCACGGCCAGGGACGCTACATCTCCCTAACTGCACACTGTGTAAATGTAGTGGCGGCTGGGCCCCAGGCGGAGAGTTCTTTGGCGGACGTCCTTCCGCCGCCAGGAATCGTAGGGCATCATTCTTTGCATCCTGTAGCCTCCTCCTCCTACTCGGCTTCTTCCTCCTCTTCTTCCACCTGCTCATCAGTCAGCCACACATCTTCACAACCAACTTCAGCACAGCCCGGGGTAAACGTCAGCAGGCCGCTCTGAAACTCATATGTTTGGGGGACAGTCCCCACACCGCATAGGAGTTGTGGTGGGGTATTGAACAATAGACCGACGAGTGGTTACTGCCGGTTGGCCTCAAGCCCGGCCTGGTGGTGTGCTATAACGGACGAAATTTCGTCGCAGCTCTGGGACTAGCCGGTTTGACGCACATCGCTTGCCTGGATGTGCTGAATTTGGTGGTGCAGAAGTACCTTCACAACTACCCCGACATGTCAGAGCCGCTGCATAAAGTGCGGGCCGTTTGTGCGCGCTTCTGGCATTCACATCCTGCTGCTGGTCGCCTGTCTGCGCTACAGCGGAACTTCAGCCTTCCCGCTCACCGCCTCATATGTGACGTGCCCACCAGGTGGAACTCCACCTTGCACATGCTGGAGAGACTGTGCGAGCAGCACCAGGCCATAGTGGAGTTTCAGCTGCAGTACGCACGGTTGAGTCACACTGCGGAACAGCACCACTTCACCACCAATGACAGGGCCTCCATGCGAGACCTGTGTGCCCTGTTGCGCTGTTTTGAGTACTCCACCAACATGGCTAGTGGCGATGATGCCGTTATCAGCGTTACAATACCACTTCTATGTCTCCTTGAGAAACCACTTAGGGCGATGATGGAAGAGGTGGGGGCACAGGAGGAGGAGGAGGAGGAAGAAGAGGGGTAATTTTTAGCACTTTCAGGCCAGTCTATTAGAAGTGGCTCAGAGGGAGGTTTTTTGCAAAAGAGAGGCCAGGTACAAATGTTGCCAGCCAGGGCCCACTACTGGAGGACAAGGATGAGGAGGTGGAGGAGGATGAGGATGAAGCATGTTCACAGCGGCGTGGCACCCAACACAGCTCGGGCCAATCACTGGTGCGTGGCTGGGGGGAAACGGAGGACGATGACAATACGCCTCCTACGGAGGACAGCTTGTCCTTACCTCTGGGGAGCCTGGCACACATGAGCGTCTACATGCTGCAGTGCCGGCGCAACGACAGCAGAGTTGCCCACATTTTAACATGTGCAGACTACTGGGTTGCCACCCTGCCGGATCCCCGGTACAAAGACAATGTGCCCACCTTACTTCCTGTACTGGAGCGTGTTATGAAGATGCGTGCGTACAAGCGCACGTTGGTAGACGCGCTACTGAGAGCATTCCCAAATGTCACAGGGGAACAAATGGAAGCCCAAGGCGAAGGCAGAGGAGGAGCGAGAGGTCGCAAAAGCAGCTTTGTCACGGCCAGCTCCTCTGAGGGCAGGGTTAGCATGGCAGAGATGTGGAAAAGTTTTTTCGCCACGCCACAGCTAACTGCACCACCGCCTGATACGGAACGTGTTAGCAGGAGGAAGCATTTCACTAACATGGTTGAACATTACGTGTGCACACCACTCCACGTACTGACTGATGGTTCGGCCCCATTCAACTTCTGGATCTCCAAATTGTCCACGTGGCCAGAGCTAGCCTTTTATGCCTTGTATGTGCTGGCCTGCCCGGCGGCCAGCGTTTTGTCTGAACGTGTATTCAGCACGGCAGGTGCGTAATTACTGACAAATGCAGCAGCCTGTCCACAGCCAACGTGGACAAGCTGACGTTCATAAAAATGAACCAGGCATGGATCCCACAGGACCTGTCCCTCCCTTGTGAAGAATAGACATTTATAACTACCTCCCCTTAACCATATATTCTTTTACTCCAGGGCACTTCTTTATTGAATCCTATTTTTTTTCATTTTACCATTATTTTGCGGGGCAACCCAAAGTAGAATGAACCTCCGTCTGGGTGCCAGGGGCCTACATTTCAGCTAATCGCCTGCTGCTTTGGTGTGTGACATTAACCTTTTTTTGCTGACAAATGACCAGCCTGGGTGTCAGGGGCCTAAATAACTAAAAGTGGCCTGTTCCATTGGTGGGTAACATGATGCCTGTTTTGCTGCTATGAGACCTCTCTCCTCTGTCTGGGTGCTGGGGCTTAAATTTATGAAAGTGGCCTGTTCCAATGGTGGGTAACATGATGCCTCTTTTGCTGCTATGGGACCTTTCTCCTCTGTCTGGGTGCCAGGGGCCTACATTTCAGATAATCGCCTGTTGCTTTGGTGGGTGAAATTATCCTCCTTTTGATGTCGAATGATCTCTACTCTGTTTGGGTGTCAGGGGCCTATATTTCATTTAATTGCTTGCTGTCTTGGTGGGAGACATCTAACTCTTTTTACTGTCAAATGACCACCCCATTGTGTGCGTGTCAGGGGCCTATATGTCGTTTAATCATTTGTTGCTTTGTTAGGTGACATTTTCCTCTTTATATTGTAAAATGACCTCTACATTGTGTGGTTGTCAGGGGCCTATATTTAATTTCATCGCTTGCTTTCTTGGTGGGAGACATTTAACTCTTTTTACTGTCAAATGACCGCCCCATTGTCTGGTTGTCAGGGACCTATATTTTGTTTCATCGCTTACTGCATTGGTGGGAGATATTAAACTCTTTATACTGTCAAATGACCTCTAGATTGTCTGGTTGTCAGGGGCCCATATTTCATTTAATCGCTTGCTGCATTGGTGGGAGACATTAAACTCTTTTTACTGTCAAATGACCACCCCATTGTGTGGGTGTCAGGGGCCTATATGTCGATTAATTGCTTGCTGTCTTGGTGGGAGACATTCAACTCTTTTTTACTGTCAAATGACCTCTCCTCTGTCTGGGTGTCAGGGGCCTTCAGAAATGATAATGTCCTGTTCCATTGCAGGCTGACCTAGGGCCTGTGTTGCTGTTAAGGGACCACTCTCCTCTTTGCAGGTGCCATGGTCCTCCTGAATTAGTAAATGAGGCCTATGGCACTGCTGGGTGAAATCAATACTGATTTGGCATGATTGTAACTCTCCTCTGTGTGGGTGCCACGGGTCCGAATCTGTGAATGAGGCCTTTGGCATTGCTGGGTGAAATCAATACGGTCTTGGCTTGATTTTAACTCTCCTCTTTGTGGGTCCCGTGGGCCTGAATGTTTAAATAAATCCTGTGGCCCTACAGGCAGACATGATTCCTTCTTGTCTGTGATGACAACTTCAACTCCCATGTATGGTTGCCATTGGCCTGAGTCTGTGAGTGAGGCTTGTGACACTGCTGGCAGACATGAATCCTTCTTGGCTGTGATGTGAACTTCAACTCCCATGTATGGTTGCCATGGCCCTGAGTCTGTGAATGAGGCCTGTGGCAATGCAGGCAGACATGAATCCTTTTTGGCTGTGATGAAAACTTCAACTCCCATAACATTCCCACCTGATGCCACCCCAACCTCCAATTCCACCTCCTCCTCCTTCAAGTTGCCAATTGATATTGGTTAATTTTTATTTAGCTTATTTCCCTATCCACATTTGTTTGCAGGGGATTTACCTACATCTTGCTGCCTTTTGCAGCCCTCTATTTCCTGGGATATTTTACAGCCTTTTTAGTGCTCAAAAGTTCGTGTCCCCATTGACTTCAACGGGGTTTGGGCTCGGGGTGAAGGTCGGGTCGAGTTCGGATCCTGAACCCAAACATCCGAACTTCTCGAACCCGAACATCCAGGTGTTCTCTCAACTCTACTTGTGACCTGTGTGAAGTTGGCACCCCATGTTCGCAAAAGGTGAAAATAAATACACCATTCGTTTGTGCTCCATTTGTGCTGGTTTGTGCTGCAAAAAGAAACGTGCGGCTTTGATTTCTGAGATCAGAGAAGTTAATTTAGCATTAAGTTGTAGTTTTGCAACATCTCACAAGAAGACTATACAGCACTTTCACCCCATACTGTAAATAGATACTACGACCTGTGTGTAACAATCCTTGTAGACAGCTAAAAGCATAGCACATGCCTGAAGTAAAGTTTCTTTGCTCATGTAATAGTGTTACAGATATCTACCAAGACAGTTTCGCACATTATTAGTTACAATAAGCAGGTACACTTGATTCACCCTGGAGTCTCTCAGCTTGTAGTGAATTTATTAAGCATACATTTGCTCACACCTTGCCCCAGGGTACAGTGTGTGGTGCTGAAAGTGCCCAGCATAGGGGTGGGGCATCAGAAGCAGGAAATTAAGTATGGGGTCTAGTAAGGAACAATTTATACATTTTTCTTATTATAAAATTGCTATAGCTAGCCAGTGTTTTTCAATTTTTTTCTCTCCTTTTATCCCTGCATCAGTTACAGTGATTTGCGGCACAAAATCAGCACAAAGGAATGGTGTATTTTTTTCAGCATATGGAGCACGCAATATCTCAGAAACAAAACCCGCACAAACGCTCATTTTTCCAGCACAAACCAGCACAAACGCAGCACAAACGAATGGTGCATTTCTTTTTGAAATTTAAGAACATGGGGTGAAAAGTGGGCGGTGTTTCAGCAAATCAAGCGCACAATATCTCGGAAACCGAACCGGAGCAAACACTCATTTTTGCAGCACAAACCAGCAGAAATACAGCACAAACGAATAGTGTATTTCTTTTTGAAATTTAAGAACATGGGGTGGAAAATGGGCGGGGCTTCATAAAGATCTAACGCGCAATATCTCAAGAACCAAACTGGCACAAACGTTAATTTTTGCAGCACAAACCAGCACTAACGCAGCTCAAACGAATGGTGTATTTCTTTTTCAAATTTAAGAACATGGGGTGGAAAGTGGGCGGGGTTTCAGCAAATCAAGCGCACAATATCTCGGAAGCCAAATCGGCGCAAACGTTCATTTTTGCAGCACAAACGAATGGTGCATTTCTTTTTGAAATGTAAGAACATGGGGTGGAAAGTGGACAGGGTATAAGCAAAGCAAGCGCACAATTTCTCGGAAAGCAAAGCGGCGCAAACGTTCATTTTTCCAACACAAACAAGCACAAACGCAGCACAAACGAATGGTGTATTTCTTTTTGAAATTTAAGAACATGGGGTGGAAAGTGGGTGGGGCTTCATAACAATCTAACGCGCAATATCTCAGGAGCCGAACCGGCACAAATGTTAATTTTTGCGACACAAACACAGCACAAACGAATTGTGTATTTCTTTAAATCTCTTGCGTACATTGGGTGTCAACTTCACACAGGTGGGCTTGTGTTATGGGCATGGCTAGCCTGTTGACCTGATTTAAGCCAGATTTATAAAAAGCTGCAAAAATGGTCATAATCTTGCTCTAGTAAAGGGGTGGCATAGTAAGTCAAGTAATATCTCAAGACAAAAGATGCACAAAAAATATCAAAACAAATCAAAATAAATTTGGCACAAGTTTTGGCAATGCAGACTTCTGCAAAACTGATATGAGAAATTCCCCTGATCATAAATCTCACCCAATTCTTTTTATGAGCCTCTTAAAGATATATAGTTTCTATATTTGTCTATGACAAATGTTCACACACACCTTAAAGTATTATTAGAGAATTGGTTAAGTAATTATGATAGTGACAATTACCATCAATTTACACAGCTAAAAAATATTGAAACATTTGACATGTTTTACTATTTATAATATTTCATCTTTCAAAATGGTCACTTTACCCATCCTACCTAATATGTAGTACATATTCTACTTCAAGTTCCATATAAATACACCTTATTAAAGTGACAACCTATAACTTTAATCTTAAAACCCTGACCTTACTGGAAGTTGAAATAGTTATTGTTTGAAAAATTAGAATACTGTTTCTCTGGCAAACCTTTCATCTTTTTTCTTTCTGCAACCTTTTAACCCCTTCTACCCCGGGCAGTTTTCGACCTTCTGCCTAGGTTATTTTTTGCAAATCAGACGTGTCACATGTGTCACTTTATGTGGTAATAACTATGGAACACTTTTACTTATTCAAGCCATTTTTAGATTTCTTTCTCGTCACACATTGCACTTCATGATACTCATAAATGGGAGTCAATATATTTCACATTTATTTATGAAAAAATCCCAAATTTCCCAAAAATTTAGAAAAATTCGCAATTTTACAAATTTCAATTTCTCCGCTTTTAAAACAAAGTGATACCTCATAAAATATTTATACTTAACATTCCCCATATGCCAACTTTATGTTGGCATCATTTTGTAAATTTCATTTTATTTTTTTAGGACGTTAGAAGGCTTAGAAGTTCAAAAGCAAATCTTGAAATTTTTAAGAAAATTTCCAAAACCCACTTTTTAAGGACCATTTCAGGTCTGAAGTCACTTTGTGGGGCTTACATAGTAGACAGCTCGCATAAATGACCCCAGTGTAGAAACTACACCTCTAAAGTTACTCAAAACTAATTTTACAAACTTTGTTAACCCTTTACGTGTTCCACAAGAATTAAAGAAAAATGGAGAGGAAATTTCAAAATGTCACTTTTTTTTAGCAGATTTTTAATTTTAATCAATTTTTTTCTTTAATGCATTAAGGGTTAACAGCCAAACAAAACTCAATATTTATTACCCTGATTCTGTGGTTTACAGAAACACCCCACATGTTATTGTAAACTGATGTAAGGGCCCATGGCAGGGTGCAGAAGAAAGGGAATGCAATATGGTTTTTGGAAGGCTTATTTTGCTGGACTGGTTTTTTGAGATGCCACATCCCATTTGAAGCCCCTCTTTTTGATCATTCATTATTACACTTTATGGGGCAAGGAGAACAAAATTGATTTTTAATTTTGGCACAGTTTTTATTTATTTATTTTTACAGAGTTCACCTGAGCGGTTAGTTCATGTGACATTTTTATAGAGCAGATCGTGGTAATACCTAATATGTATACTTTTTCAGATTTATTTAGGTTTTACACAATAATAGCATTTTTTAAACCAAAAAATTATGTTTTAGTGTCTCCGTAGTCTGAGAGCCAAAGCTTTTTTATTTTTTTACTGATTGTCTTAGGTATGAGGTGATGGTTTGATTGTTACTATTTCTGAGGGCATACACCTTTTGATCGCTTGGCGTTGCAATTTTTGTGAAGTAAGGTGTCAAAAAATGTGGGTTTTTTGGCACTGTTTTTATTTTATTTCTTTTATGTTGTTCACCTGAGGGGTTAGGTCATGTGATATTTTTATAGAGCAGGTTGTTACAGATGCAGCAATACCTAATATGTCTCCTTTTTAAATTGTTTTCACTTTAGCCCAATAATAGCAGTTTTGAAGCCAAAAAAAATCATATTTTAGTGTCTCCATTGTCTGAGAGACATAGTTTTTTAATTTTTTTACTAATTGTCTCAGGTAGGGTCTCACTTTTTGCGGGATGAGGTGATGGTTTTATTGGTACCAATTTGTGGGACATACGCCTTTTTGATCGCTTGGTGTTGCATTTTTTGTGATGTAAGGTTACATAAAAAACTTTTTTTGACAGTTTTTTTTTTTTTTTTTACGGTGTTCATCTGAAGGGTTAGGACATGTGATATTTTTATAGAGCTGGTTGTTACGGATGAGGCGATACATAATATGTGTTTGTTTCCCTTTTTTTATTATGAAATCTGGGGAAATCTTTTTTTTACTTGAAACTTTTTTTTTTATTAAAAACACTTGTTTTTTCTTACTTTTTTTTAAACTTTATTTCTGTACCATGCTGGGACTTCAACTTTTGGGGGTCTGATCCCCTCTGCAATGCTACACACTCTGTATTGTAATGCATTGCCTGTTAGTGTATGACACTGAGTCATACACTAACAGGTTGCCTAGGAAACCCAGCCTGAGGCTGGATCTCCTGGGCACCCATAGAAGGCAGGTCCTGATGCCATGCAAGGCATTAGGCAGCCTCTGCATGGCATCAGGCTGCCTTGTCACGCATCGGGTCCCCACCACAGCAGCGCGGGGACTCGATGCACTCTTTCACCCACGGCAAACCACTACTATGTCGTGGTCAGCGCTGACCGCAGCATAGAAGGGGTAAATCCATTGGTATCGCTGTTTACAGTAGGGGCCCAGCTACCAGGGACTGCTGGACCCCTACAGTGATCGGGCGTGCACCTCGCAGGTGCTCGCCCGATCACCATGACGTACTATTTAGTCAAAATGCAGGAAGTCACTGACTTCCATGACGTAATAGTACGTCACATGTCGGGAAGGGGTTAACTATGGACTTTAGTGTAAATTGTATTTTACATTACTAATGTATTGTTATTATCCATATTGCTTCCTTTGCTTAACTTATGGAGGCACATATGCTTCATGTGGTTCATTTTCTCTGTACTGTACCAAATGATGACAATATTTTAACCTAGAAGTAGTGCTTCTAAAGCATTACTTTGTAATAAAGTGTCCCATGGAGCATGTCACAATTCTTTTCTGCCAGATTCATATGAAAAGTAACAAAATAAACTTAGGCATACCTCTGTTAAATTGGATTCATACAGGCATACTGTACACTTCTAGGGGTGTAATATTACAGTATCTATCTATCCATCTATCTATGTTATATCTATATATCTATCTTCTAGTACTGTAAGATAAGGAAAATAAATGTGAGAAATACAATCACTGACTAGGATTATAATTAGTGTTGAGTAGAGTTGAGCGGACACCTGGAAGTTCGGGTTCGACTGGTTCGGCCAAACTTCACAAAAAAGTTTGGGTTTGTGATCCAAACTTTACCCGAACTTTACCCCGAACCCCATTGAAGTCAATGGGGACCCGGATTTTTGGGCACTAAAAGGACCCTAAAAATGTAATGGAAAGGGCTAGAGGGCTGCAAAAGGCAGCAAAATGTGCTTAAGAGCATGGCAAGTGCAAACAAATGTGGATAGGGAAATAACTTACAATAAAATAAAATAACTTAAATTAAAATTAAAATTTATTAACCTGCAATTCGGAAGAGGTGGTGGATGTGGAGTCGGAGGTTGAGGAGGCGGTGAATGTGGTGTTGTAGGTGGAAGCGTTGATGGAGGAGGAGATAGCTAATGTTTTTTTTTTTTTTTTTTTTTTTATAAATTGGGGTAGCCCCCAAAATAATGTGACAAATAAAAAAAAGAATTCAAAGAATAAGTGCACTTGAGTACAAGAATGTATGGTTGAGGCGGGTATAAATGTCTATTCTGCACAAGGTACAGACAAGTCTTGTGGGATCCAAGCCTGGTTCATTTTAATGAACGTGAGCTTGTCCATGTTGGCTGTGGACAGGCGGCTGCGTTTGTCTGTAATGACGACCCCTGCCGTGGTAAATACTTGTTAAGACAATACACTGGCTGCAGGGCAGGCCAGCACCTCCAAGGCATAAAGGGCAAGCTGGAAGTTGAATGGGGCAGAACTATCAGTCAGTACGTGTAGGTGTGTGCACACGTACTGTTCCACCATGTTGTTCAAATGCTGCCTCCTGCTAAGACGATTAATATCAACTGGTGGTGTCAGTTGTTGTGGCGTGGTGACAATGCTTTTCCACATGTCGGCCATGCTTACCCTGCCTTCTGAGGTGCTGCCCGTGACCCAGCTGCATTAGCGACCTCTTCCCCCTCCTCTGCCTTCGCCTTGGGCTTCCACTTGTCCCCTGGTGCTAGTTGGGAATGCCTTCAGGAGCGCATCTACCAGCGTGCGTTTGTCACTAGCATGAACTTGAGTCCAGTCGGGGTCTAGGACCTCATCGTCCTCCACATCATCTTCCACCCAGTCTTGACCCCTGCCCTCCTCGTCGGACTGCACACTGCAGAAAGCCGCAGCAGTTGGCACCTGTGTTTTGTCATCATCAGAGACGTGTTGCAGTGGTATTCGCATGTCCTCATCCTGCAACATAAGTGGTTGGGCATCAGTGCATTCAATGTCTTCCACTTCTGGGGCAGGGCTATGTTTATGGCCCGAGGAAACCCTGCCAGCAGAGTCATCAAAAGTCATAAGAGTCTGCTGCATGACTTGGAGCTCATACTGCTTGGCTGATTTGGAAGGGGATGAGGTGAAAGACTGATGTGCATGGGCTGCAAGTGCCAACTCTGAGCTTTCTGCAGAGGACTGGGTGGCAGATACTGTGAAGGAACTGGAGCCACTGTCAGCCACCCAATCTACTATCACCTGTACTTGTCCTGGCCTCACCATCCGTAGAGTGGCATTTGGGCATACCAAATAACGCTGTAGGTTCTGTCGCCTACTCGCACCTGAGGAAGGTATTTCACTTGGACCTGTAGCTGGCGCAGAACGTCCATGTCCTCTCCCAGCAACAGGAGCTCCACCAACATCACCACGACCATGTCCACGTCCCTTATTCGATGTTCTCCTCATTATTTGCGTTCACCCACCAAACTAACAGATGGTTTATCTCAGGTGTCAATTTAACTGCAAAAAGTCAACAATTAAGCTCACTAACAGTAAGGCAGCGCCCGTGTCATAAACAGAATACATTTCTTTAGGTCACACAACAGTGTAATGGAGAAATTTAATACAATTACTTCACTATTAACAGCAGAGGTTAATGGTTTAATTTGACTGTCAAAAATGCAGCGTACACCGCAAATGTGCTATCTATCACAAAACCGGTGTTTTTGCAACCAACTATGTAAATGCAGAGTTCCACAGGTTACTTAAAATGACTGAAATACAGGGCAGGCCTCAGATCTGCTATGTAGCACAAAACCAGTGTTTATTGCAACAAACTACAGAAATGCAGAGTCACCCCAAAAATTATAAAACTCTTTTTCAGCATTGTATACAAACGTGCTCTGTGGCACAACAGTACAGGTTTATTAACCCAACTACAGAAATGCAGTTTTTCTTTTTCTTTTCAAAATTCTGTTTATTGTTTTGTAATAAAATAAAGTATTACAGTGACCAATAGTGATGTATACATGAAAAACACAATATATCGAGAGAGTACCATTAATGATGTCCTCATATTAAATATAAATAGAAACATTGTATGACCTAAAGGAGGATAATTGAAAAGTGCAAAATACAACCATATAGGAATATCTCTGGGTACTAGAACAGCATCAGTTAAAAGATCAAGTATACAAGTCTATAGTGCACACAGGGATGTATGAAGACATCAAACAATAGGAGGGGAGGAACAATTGGAGAGGAGAAGAAGGGATGAGGGAGTAAGGGGGGGGGAGTTGATTATAGTCTTATTGTGTCGGATACCCAAGAATATGTTTGTAAATAAGTAAGAAAAGCTGTGAGAATACTATAGTGGTATTTGGTTAAGAGTGGGTGGAGTTTTTCATCGCAAAATTTTAAAAATGTTTTTTCAGTGTTGTATGCTAACGTGCTCTGTGGTACTACAGTATGGGTTTATTCCCCCAACTACAGAAATGCACTATGTCATCCCTAAATTATAAAATATGTAATGTAGGGGGACTTGACCTGCCAGAAAAATAGAATTTTTCTTCCACTGAGCTACCAAAAAATAATTAGACTGATGTCCCTGGCAGACTGATGACACTGCAGTTACTAAAATGGCCGCTGACCTCCACCTCAGTAACAGATGGATTAAAAATGATTTTGCAGTATTACTGGGCTCAGGGCTGGGTACAACTATGTAGCATAGCACCCTTAATAATTGCAATAGTTTGAAGATTTAACACCACCAAGTTGAACAGATTTCTTCCGTAATCTCTCCCTCACAGCAACAACCTTTCCCTACACTAAGAGCAGCAGAGTGATGTGCAGCGCTATGTGACTCCAGCTTATATAGAGGTTGGGTCACATGCTGCACTTAGCCAATCACAGCCATGCCAATAGTAGGCATGGCTGTGATGGCTTCTTAGGGCAAAGTAGTCAACTTGTTGATTGGCTGCCCTGCAGCCTTTAAAAAAGCCGGAAGAAATCTCCGAACAACGAACCCGAACTTTTACAGAAATGTTCGGGTCCAGGAGGGGAAAACCATAAAGTTCAGTACAAACCCGAACTATACAGTTCGAGTTCCCTCAACTCTAGTGTTGAGCGAATCAAAGTATCCAAAGTGTACTTCAATCTAAATTACAGGAAACAGTTGCCAAGAAGCTGAATTGCCTTGCACTTTATGGTAATGAATACATTTTTCTTAAATAGTGGCTGAAAGTAAAAAAAATATATATACTCACCTCATCCACTTGATCCCAAGGAGGCTGTCCGCTCCCATCTTGATTGAAAAATTCCACTAAAGGATGAGGATGAGGTCAGTATAATTTATTAATTTATTTTTTTAACCCCTGATTAACATCTGAGCAGCTGAATGTGAGTCACAAATGCCGCAATCAGCATTGAACGCACCATCTGAGGGGGTTAAATGATACAGGTGATGCGATCGCCATTCCCCATCATTGCGCCACTCCATACAATGGAAAGTGATTCGTGACAAAGTAATACATAACAAATCAAATTTCTTGTCAAAATTTGCCTAAGCTGCCGAATCGAATTTTTCAAAACTTTGCTTATCTCTAGTTATAGCAGAGCTAACAGGAAGAATAAATATATTTTGGAACTGGGGGCAAGGGCCTGGCTAGTTTCCAGATATTCGCTGCATAGCCTTAGAGGGAAACACATCTTTTTTTAAGCTCTATTCCTTACATTACTAGTGATTATGGTTGAGCAAAGCATTCGAAATGGAATTCTGTCCGAAGTTTAGGAAAACTTTGATTCACAATGAATCTGAATTTCCTTGCGCTTCATAGTGATGAATCACCCATAATGCTGTGCAGCCAGCTAATCAGCAAATAGCCATCCCTCGTGATGTCACAGCCCTATAAAACCTTCATCCCATTCTCCTGTGAGCTGAGCATAGGGAGAGACGTGACAAGCGCTCATGCGCTAGAGACAGTGTAGCTATGATTAAGAGATAATTCCTCTCATGGCTTTCCTCTAAATAGGTCGATTAAAAATGTAAAGCCTTTGATATACAGTATCTGGCTGTAAAACTTTCGTTTATTGTATCCATTGCAAGCTGTGGTTGGACATTACATACTTCTTGGCCATGCCATTTGGGATAGCACCTAGAACTCAACTGTCCAATATTTTCATAAATGCATTTTTACTAGTTGTCTTATAGTGGAGCCTATCACAGTTTAGGGGGTCAAATTATTGATTATTGAACCCTTCTACATAGGTATTTGGGATATTCACTGTGCCATGCCTCCAATTGACCACAAGTTTGTGGCAAAGAGAATGAGTCAGTGACTTTGACTGTATTATGTGTGTGTGATACCGGCTTTTAAATCTTTTAATATTTATCATTGAAGATTATTAAATTTCAATTTACACTTATCCATTAATTTAGCGAAATACATTGTGAAAAATAGACTAATTTGATACTAATGGAAGTATATACATTACAAATACATTATGAGTGTAATGCTGCATAACATGCAAATATAACACTATAATGTAAGTCCTGCATTAATTTCTAAGAAAATCGTCACAGATATCCCTCTGTATATGGTTCAGTAATACAGTATGGCCCCTTTCACACGGGCGAGTTTTCCATGCGGGTGCAATGCGTGAGGAGGATGCATTGCACCCGCACTGAATCTGGACCCATTCATTTCTATGGGGCTGTGCACATGAGCGGTGATTTTCACGCATCACTTCTGTGTTGCGTGAAAATCGCAGCATGCTCTATATTGTGAATTTTTACGCAACGCAGGCCCTATAGAAGTGAATGGGGCTGCGGGAAAATCGCAAGCATCCGCAAGCAAGTGCGGATGCAGTGCGATTTTCCCGCATGGTTGCTTAGCAACGGGACCAGATCTTTATTATTTTCCCTTATAACATGGTTATAAGGGGAAATAATAGCATTCTTAATAAAGAATGCATAGTAAAATGAAGAGGAAGGGGTTAAAAATAATAAAAGTTAACTTACCTTAGCCACTTGATCGTAGTTGCGATCTGTCCTCTCTTTTCAGCATCAGCTAAGAACTAAAGGATCTGTGATGACGTCACATCACATGGACCAATCACATGGTCCATCTTACCATGGTGATGGACCATGTGATTGGACCATGTGATGTGATGTCATCACAGGTCCTTTAGTTCTTAGCTGATGCTGGAAAAGAGAGGACAGATCGCAACTACGCGATCAAGTGGCTAAAGTAAGTTAACTTTTATTATTTTTAACCCCATCCTCTTCATTTTACTATGCATTCTTTATTAAGAATGCTATTATTTTCCCTTATAACCATGTTATAAGGGAAAATAATAAATTCTCCAGAATACCCGAAACCGGACTTCAGTGATGAAGTCCGGCTTCGGGTCTGGGTACCAAACATGGCGATTTTTCTCACGCGCATGCAAAACACATTACAAACGTTTGCACCCGCGCGAAAAAATCACGCATATTCCCGCAACTCACCCGCCTCTTATCCGGGCGTCATGTGTGAAAGAGGCCTATGTCTTGATTTGAACTGCAACTGTTGCACAACTGTTATTGCAGCTGACTTACTACAAGACATTCATGTGTAGCCCCAGCATGACAGCCTAAGGCTACATGGTCAGTATTTGGCATCAGATACCATTAGATGAAATTCCACAGTAGGTAAAGTGATAAGTTTTAATTTGTGTTCTTTATTTATACATGAAAAAATGTACACTTTTGGTGTGTGTCTGGAAAATTACTAAGAATATATTCATTCAATGCCTCACTTCATCTACCAAGCAAATCCAAAGTTTCTGCAATTTGTTTCAGTTGCACAAAAATGGCACCCAGCTCTATTTTACTGTGAACATCATTAGGGAAAATGACAGGAAGAAAAAAGATGGAGGATCATAGGAAGAAATAAACTGGAGGGGATCTTACCCTGATTGGCCCAGAGGCTGACAGACAGGCTGATCAGCCAATTTGGGGCAGAATTCTGGCAGGTCATGGTGCTGAGAATGGAATAGAGCACCATTCTATGTTTGTCTACCGACCTGTGAGTATGTGTTGTGACTGTGTCTGCCAAAAAGCAATTGCAGAGCAGACACAAACCAGTCATCTAGGTGTAGTAGGGACACACTAAAGGGAAAGGACAGGGATACATAATTTGGAGGGCTGTGTGTTGTTGCACAGTTCATACAGCTTGCTGCCAAAGTATATTATAGTTCATACAGCTCCCTGGCAGGTTATAGCCTGCCACAAACTTTTTTTTTTCTTCTCTATATGGAGACCCTGCCAGCTTTTGTTTGGTAAAACTAAAAACCTCAAGTTTGTACAGTTAATAGGCTTATTGACAACATCCCTATTGATACATTCTGCTGCAAAGCTAAGCAATTGTTCTCCTTTAAAAAAAAACTAAAGCCTCAATTTACCATTTGTAATTAGGCATTTCCAGCATACTGAAGTGCATCAATACACACATGTTAGTGAATGCACTGTATTACTGCAAGATAGTATTCAGTTACATCAAAGTGGCTATGGCATTTTACTGCAATGATGTTAGTGAATGCATTGCATTACTGGCAAGATACCATTCAGATATAGCAAAGTTGCAAATGCATTTTACTGCAACAATTCCATTAGTATACCTGTGTTAGTAAACATATTCTACAGAAACATCTATATTATTACACCTATTTAGTGAAGGTCTTGTATTATTTCTATGCTATGTAGTTACAGCAAAAGCATTTTACTGCACAAACTGCATTATTAAGATTTTAAATTATCGATGCCAGTATGCAGTGTGTTTGTACAAAGGGAGGAGCATTACTTACACCTCTCATTTAATTACAGAAATACCCGTCCCAATTTTGAACAAGGCAGACATAGCAGAGCTGGAAAGGGTTCAGAAAAGGGCAACTAAAACAATAACTGGAATGGGGCTACTACAATACCCTGAAAGGTTATCAAAATTAGGGTTATTCACCTTAGAAAAAAGACGACTGAGGGGAGATCTAATACCTATGTATAAATATATCAGGGGTCAGTACAGTGATCTCTCCCATCATTTATTTATCCCCAGGACCGTGACTGTGACGAGGGGACATCCTCTGCGTCTGGAGGAAAGAAGGTTTGTACACAAACATAGAAAAGGATTCTTTACGGTAAGAGAAGTGAGACTATGGAACTCTCTGCCTGAGGAGGTGGTGATGGTGAGTACAATAAAGGAATTCATGAGGGGCCTCGATGTATTTCTGGAGTGTAATAATTTTACAGTCTATAGCTACTAGAGATGGGTCGTTGATCCAGGGAGTTATTCTGATTGCCTGATTGGAGTCGGGAAGGAATTTTTTCCCCTTAAGTGGTCAAAATTGGCTTCTGCCTCACAGGGGTTTTTTGCCTTCCTCTGGATCAATTTGTAGGAAACAGGCTGAACTGGATGGACAAATGTCTTTTTTTGGTCTTATATACTATGTTACTATGTTTAATAATCTGTTAATTTTCATTTATAGGCCCCATAAAAAAATGTTAAGAGTGCAAAACAAAATACTTGTGTTGATCGAGCACCAAAGTGCTCGGGTGCTCTGGTGCTCGAGTAGAACACTTTAGGATGCTTAAGTGCTCTACAGAGCACCTGAGCACAATAGAAGTCAATAGGAGAACCCGAGCATTAAACCAGGCCTATGAGGTCTATGCAGAAGATCACTGTACAGTGAGGGAATCCCCCAGTGTGAGTCCACAACTTAGGAGTCCCTGTTCTTACTCCATATATGTTCATATATGGAATCAGTGCTTGGGGACACCCAGTGTATTTGAATCTAATTTAGCCTCTATTTATGAAAAGTTTCTGCTAGGATTTGAACTCACAACCTTCTACATTAGAGACAAGGACCTTAACCACTCAGCTGTAAAGCTAAATAATAAACTGTGTCAGAAAAACCTTAGAGTAGTTTGTCATGTAGTAAGTATTCCTTCCTTAATGTAGAAGCTTGTGAGTTCAAATCTTGGCAGAAATTTTTCAGAAATAGAGGCTGAATTAGATTTAAATACACTGACTTGAGCATCTCGCTCGAGCACACTCGGTATTTGGACGAACACAGTGATGTGCCGAGCATCGCGATGCTCGAGTCGAACATCAGTTCGGCAAAGCATGATCGCTCAACTCTACAAAATACACATGCCTTGTCATCCATGAGTCAGAATGTGGGTAATAGTGCAAACAGCAGTAGCAGTACCAGCCATCCAGCTAGTAATAGAAAGAGTTGGCCACAGTTCTCCCAGGCTTCCAATAGATGTCACATTATTATTAAGGACAAAGAAGATGAGATTGTGGACGGGAAGACCGACATTGTCAGTCATCAATAATAGAATGTATAGCCAGAAAACACCTCTACAAGCTCAGCAATCTGGTTGTGAGCAAGCTGAACTCTCACCTGGCCAAGTTACTGACAGTAAAGTTACTGTTATTCCACTTAGCTGTTCTTCTCTATTCCATCAGCACTTATGGCAACAGTATAGAGCGAATTGTGTAGGCTCAAAACAGCACTCCGAAAATCAAATGTATATGCTAACCCCTAAGGGTAGAGTGGCATTAATTAAAAAATAGCTTTTAATAATAATAGTTTAAAAAGTGTGGAAACTAAACAAATATACCAAAACACAATAGACAATACAACCGACAAAGGGTATCGGGTAGGACACCCTCACTATGGTAGGTAGTTAAGGGAACAATTCCTGCTACACCTCATCTGAGGTGTGAGCAGTCTTACCGGAACACGGATTGGAACCAGGGTGGATGGATGAAGGACCACAGGTCTCTGCAATAGTTATCGATGTTGGGTATCCAGGATTCAGAACTCAGTGTCAGCGGCTTGTGGAATCCCAGGCAGCATCCGTGTGGCGGTCACTTGTGATATGGCGGGGTCTGTGATATGGAAAGTAGGTCATAAACCCTGGTAAACCCTAACAATAAGGGGAGAGGGACTATTTTACTACTACTTATCTATACAGAGCGCCCGCCCCGAAAGGGCTCTGTATAGATAGGTAGTAGTAAAATAGTACCATAAGATCGTCGCACCAATACAGGTGAATATACTATGCACTAACCCTGCACAAAAATGCAAACTAGTTCACACCAGCCCTCATCTATCTGCAGTATTGCTTAATGGACACTGCGACCACTAAGGGACATTTCTGCAGCACAGAAACTGCATGAGGACCGCGCCTCGCTCTTCCAGCGCGGACCGTCTTCGTCCGCTACGTCCCGTTCACTTCAGATCACTCCGTATCAGGTGCCGTTGTTTTTTTTAAACTGACAGCCTATAACCCTCTGTTGAAAAGTCTTCAGTGGCATATAAACGTGGATAAAGAAAAATATACTCGGCTTTCCCTGTTCCAGTTATATGTGGTAAAGCCTTTAGTGGCGTATATCAGTAGAAAAAGATATTCGGCATTCAGTGCTGCAGTTATATGCAGTAAAATCTTTTTTGAATTATTTTGGTGGAACAAAACTTTTATTCAGCGATGCAGTTATATGTGGCAAAATCTTTTGTGACTTATTTCGGTGGGAAATTTTTTTTCAGTGTTCACCTAGGAGCGAATAAAGGCAAATGACACTGCCACCCTGTTAAAGGGAATTACAGCATGATACCACAATACATTTGATAAGACATTTAGCATAAAGTGATAAAGTGCCCACAAATACCACATAGTGGGACACTGCATCAAGATGAATCAGGCGTGGATCAGCCATGATTTCCCCACACCAATCTCTAATGCATCAGACTAGATCATCCATGGTGCCACACCAACATTTTAACAATAGAGTATGGTTTCTTCTGGCTACCTGCCTCAGCTACTATTCTGATGCTGTTACCCGCCTGATGCCACACATCTGATTCCAAGTGCTCCTTCTTTCACCCAACATCTTCACAGATATTGGTATTGCCACCCACCTCCACAGTATGTGACCTTGCCACTCTGTGGCCTCCTGATGCTGCCGCCACCTCCAGACACTGTCATTGTCCCGCTCTGTGGTATCCTCATGCTGCTTCCACCTCCAGACTCTGTAATTGTGCGGCTCTGTGATCTCCTCATGCTGCCGCCACCTACAGGAGTGGGTACAAAACACAGAAGACATGCATATATTCCATTCATGTGTCATCTGTTTTAGATCCACTCCGTTTTTTTTTTGCCTGTAGCAACACTGATGGATCATTGAGCAAATGCTGACCAAGTGAAGGCGAATGCTCCACAGACAGGATCGTTTTTTTCTGGGTAATTGAGGACAAGATTAGGACATGTTCTATATTTTTGCAGAACGGAAGTGCAGACCCGGAAGTGCGGATCCACAATTCCGGATCCAGGCGGGACAAAGTCTGCCCTCATAGAAATGAATGGGTCCGCAATTCCATTTCGGAAACAGAATTGCGGATGTGTGAATGGGGCATAAGGGTCCCTTATCACCACCAGTTAGTTAGCTACTTGTTAGGTAGTTAGTGCCCAGCCCACCGCACAGCAGACATTGATTTTGGCAGAGATTTTTTCAACCACGATGATTGATGCGAATGAAGAAATCTGTGCCATTAATTTTTTTTTTTTTCCAGCCCTGGGGCTGAACGGAAAAAAAAATCTCATTACTTGTATGCTCAATATAAGGAGAATAGCAGAAACTCCTAATGGCCAATACATGTAATGATTGCGGAGACCCCCAAATGCCAGGGCAGTACAAACACCTCACATGTGACCCAATTTTAGAAAGAAGACACCCCAAGGTATTCCGTGAAGGGTATGGTGAGTTCATGTAAAAGTTTAGATAAAAAATATATATATATAAATTTCCTCTAACTTGTGCCAAAAAAAAAAAAAATTCTGTGAACTCGCCATGCCCCTCACGGAATACCTTGGGGTGTCTTCTTTCCAAAATGGGGTCACATGTGGGGTATTTATACTGCCCTGGCATTTTAGGGGCCCTAAAGCGTGAGAATCCAAATGCGTAAAAATGCCCTGTGAAATCCTAAAGGTACTCATTGGAATTAAGGCCCCTTTGCACATCTTGGCTGCAAAAAAGTGGCACACATGTGGTATCACCGTACTCAGGAGAAGTAGGGCAATGTGTTTAGGGGTGTATTTTTATATATACCCATACTTTGTGTGAGAAATATCTCTGTAAACGACAACTTTTTAAAAATTTTTATACAAAGTTGTCAATTTACAGAGATATTTCTCTCACCCAATATGGGTATATGTAAAAATACACCCCAAAACACATTGCCCTACTTCTCCTGAGTACAGCGTTACCACATGAGTGACACTTTTTTGCAGCCAAGATGCGCAAAGGGGCCCAAATTCCAACGAGTACCTTTAGGTTTTACAGGGCTGCTCACAATTTAGCCCCGGCCAACATGCCAGAACAGTAAACACACCCCACAAATGACCCCAGTTCGGAAAGTAGACACCCCAAGGTATTTACTGAGGGGCATAGTGAGTCTGTGGGAGATTTTTTATTATTTTTTTGCCAGAAGTTAGCAGAATTGGAAACTTTATCATTATTTTTTTTCCTCAGAAAGTGTCATTTTCCCCTAACTTGTGAAAAAAAATGAAATGATACATGAACTCACCATGCCCCTCCGCGAAAACTTTGGGGTGTCTTCTTTCTGAAATGGTGTCATTTGGGGGGTATTTATACTATCCTTGCATTCTAGCACCTGAAGAAACATGACAGGTGCTCAGAAAGTCAGAGCTGCTTCAAAATGCGGAAATTCACTTTTTTGCACCATAGTTTGTAAACCCTATAACTTTTACCCAAACCAATAAATATACACTTATTGTTTTTTTTTTTTTTTATCAAAGACATGTAGAACAATAAATTTAGAGAAAAAATTATAAAGAAATGTAGTTTTTTTAGAAAAATTTTACAACAGAAAGTGAAAAATGGCATCTTTTTGAAAAATTTTCGGTCATTTTTGATTAATAGCAAAAAAAAGTAAAAATGTCAGCAGCAATGAAATACCACCAAATGAAAGCTCTATTAGTGAGAAGAAAGGGAGGTAAAATTGATTTGGGTGGTAAGTTGCATGGCCGAGCAATAAACCGTGAAAGTAGTGTAGTGCAGAATTGTAAAAAGTGGCCTGGTCATTAAGGGTGTTTAAGCTAAGGGGGCTGATGTGGTTAAAAACAGAAAAAAAATAATAAATTGGACACATTTAGTATTGCTGCGTCCATGACGGCCCGCTCTATAAATACATCACATGATCCACCCGGTCTGATAAACACCATAAAAATAATAGATAAAAATTGCGTCAAAAAAGCCATTTTTATCATCTTATATCACAAAAAGTGCAACAACTAGTGATCAAAAATGAGTATGTCCCACAAAATGAAACCAATAAAACAGTCACCTCATCCCGCAAAAAATGAACCTCTACATCACCCAAAAAATAAAAAAAATATTGCTCTCAGAACATGGAGACATTAAAAAATCATTTTTTGTTTGAAAAATGCTATTATTGTGTTAAAGTGAAATACATTTTAAAAAAAGTATACATATTAGGTTTCACTGCATTCACAAAAACTAGCTCTATAAAAATATCACATAAACAATGTAATAAAAATAAAATAAAAAACAGTGCCAAAAAAGCCATATTTTGTCAACTAACATCACATAAAGTGCAACACCAAGCGATCAAAATGGCATATTTCCCCCAAAATAGTACCAATCAAACCGTCACCTCATCCCGCAAAAAATGATATCCTAACTAAAACATTAATTTTTTGGTTTAAAAAATGCCATTATTGTGTAAAACTTAAATAAATAAGAAAAAGTATACATATTAGGTATTGCCGCATCCGGAACAACCTGCTCTATAAAAATATCACATGACTTAACTCTTCACATGAACGCTGTAAAATAAAGAAATAAAAACTGTTATAAAACAGCCAATTTTTTGGCCACCTTGCCCCATGAAGTGTAATAATGAATGATCAAAAAATCATATGTACCCAAAAACTCTTCCTGCAAAAAACAAGCCCCTGCACAAGACGATCAGCAGAAAAATTTAAAAAATATGGCGTTTAGAAAATGGAGACACAAAAACATATTTTTTCTTTCAAAAATGCTTTATTATGTAAAACTAAAACAAACAAAAAAAGAAAGTAGACATTTTTTATATAATTTTGTCCAAAACAACAGAGTTTCTACTGTCAGAGTGCATCAGGGGGGCTTCAAATGGGACAAGGCATCTAAAAACCAGTCCAGCAAAATCTGCTCCCTAAAAACCATATGGCGTTACTTTTCTTCTGCGCCCTGCTGTCCGCCCTTACAACAGTTTCTGACCAAATATGGGGTGTTTCTGTATACCACAGAATCAGGGTAATAAATATTGAGTTTTGTTTGGCTGTTAACCCTTGATGTTTTAAAGAAAACAATGGATTAAAATGGAAAATCTGCCAAGAGAGTGAAATTTAGAAATTTCATCTCCATTTTCCTTTAATTCTTGTGAAATGCCTAAAGGGTTAACAAAGTTTGTAAAATCAGTTTTGCGTAACTTGAGGGGTGTGGTTTCTACAATGGGGTCATTTATGGGAGGTTTCACTATGTAAGCCCCACAAAGTGACTTCAGACCTGAACTGGTCCTTAAAAAGTGGGTTTTGGAAATTTTCTTAAAAAGTTCAAGAATTTAATCTAAACTTCTAAGCCTTCTAACGTCCTAAAAAAATAAAATAACATTTACAAAATTATTCCAACATAAAGTAGACATATGGGGAATGTTAAGTATTTTATGAGCTATCTCTTTCTGTTTTAAAAGCAGAGAAATAGAAATTTTGAAAATTGCTAATTTTTCAAAATTTTGGGGAAATTTGGGATTTTTTTCATAAATAAAGGTGAAATATCAGGACTCAAATTTATGAATATCATGAAGTACAATGTGTCACAAGAAAACAATCTCAGAACGGTTTGGATAAATAAAAGTGTTCCAAAGATATTACCACATAAAGTGACACATGTCAGATTTGCTAAATTAGACCTGGTCAGGAAGGGGGCAAATGGCACGGTCTGGAAGTGGTTAATTAGTTGGCTTATATATATATAATACACAGTTAGTGGGAGATATTCAGTGTAGGTTAAATCGTGATATAGTGTAGCTATTCTGCTGTCCATACATAAATGCTACAGACATAGTGCTGTGATGTCACAAGTTCACAACAATACTTAGTGCACTAATCAGTAATATGTAGTCAGGCCTACTAAAATGTGAAGTTGCATGTATTGCGCCAAAATATTGGCATAATTAATTGCCAATTTGCGCAATCTCGAATATATTGAGGCACTCTATCTGCATATAAAGCTATTGTAATGTTCTGCAGTCTCAACCATTTTCTCCAGTCTCAGGAAACTTCTAGCAGCTTGAAAAATGTAGCAAAAGTGACCCACGGCTGTATTGCGCGCGCAATATGCTCATATTACATTGCCGATTTTTGCAATTAAGAAAAGAATGGTTAATTATCGAAATGCCGAATTTATGACGAATATTTACAGAAATATTTGCGAAATATCGCAAATTCAAGTATTTCTCCTGTCTCATAACTAATTCTGACTACTACTCCAACATACCCATGGAAACTTCTACTTGCTGCATTGTCTGTTCCATGCTGTGCTGCTGCTGCTGGTTCTACTATTGCTGTATTGCTGCTCTTTTTCAACTTCAGAACAAGCCACTATTACTTCTGACAAACAGTTGAGTTTGTATAAATGTGGACAGACATTATGACACTTTTGTTTTCTGATAACACTGTGTGTGTTTAAACACAATCTGCCCCCAATAGGAGACAATTTTTAAAAGTTATGAAAAAGCATAACAAATGTGATAGTATAGTGTGTCTTTAAACACATTCTTTGCTAACACTGTCAAACATGTGTTTAACCAAAGCTATGTTTGTCAGATTGACATTACTTGATATTGCTGTCATTGCGTTAAAGAGCTGAAAGGGGGGGGGGGGGGGAGGATTTGAGAAAAAATTATTTAAAACATTTTGAAAAGAGAAATCAAAAAGATATTAAAAAAATGTAAGGCCGGTTAGATCACTTTTGATTGCAGTAAAATTTGATGAGTCAGACACTAAACAAATTTCATGAAGTTCGGTCATCTCTAGAGTTGAGCGGACACCTGGATGTTCAAACTTGACCCCGAACCCAAACACCATTGAAGTCAATGGGGACCCGAACTTTTGAGCACTAAAATGGCTGTAAAAATGTCATGGAAAGGGCTAGAGGGCTGAAAATGCCAGCAAAATGTTGTTAAAAGCATGGCAAGTGCTCTGCAAACAACTGTGGATAGGGAAATGACTTTAACCACTTCAGCCCCCCTAGCTTAAACACCCTTAATGACCAGGCCACTTTTTACAATTCTGCACTACACTACTTTCACCGTTTATTGCTCCGTCATGCAACTTACCACCCAAATGAATTTTACCTCCTTTTCTTCTCACTAATAGAGCTTTCATTTGGTGGTATTTCATTGCTGCTGACATTTTTACTTTTTTTGCTATTAATCAAAAATTACCGAAATTTTTGCAAAAAAATTACATTTTTCACTTTCTGTTGTAAAATTTTTCAAAAAAAACTACATTTCTATATAAATTTTTCTCTAAATTTATTGTTCTACATGTCTTTGATAAAAAAAAAGTCCAATAAGTGTATATTTATTGGTTTGGGTAAAAGTTATAGCGTTTACAAACTATGGTGCAAAAAGTGAATTTCGGCATTTTGAAGCAGCTCTGACTTTCTGAGCACCTGTCATGTTTCTTCAGGTGCTAGAATGTCAGGAAAGTATAAATACCCCCAAATCACACCATTTTAGAAAGAAGACACCCCAAAGTATTCGCGGAGGGGCATGGTGAGTTCATGTATCATTTCATTTTTTTCACAAGTTAGCGGAAAATGACACTTTCTGAGAAAAAAAAATTTCAATTTCTGATAACTTCTGGCAAAAAAAAAAAAAATCTCAGACGGACTCACTATGCCCCTCAGTGAATACCTTGGGGTGTCTACTTTCCGAAATGGGGTCATTTGTGGGGTGTGTTTACTGTTCTGGCATTTTGGGCGGGGCTAAATTGTGAGCCGCCATGTAAAACCTAAAGGTACTCGTTGGAATTTGGGCCTTTAGCACTCAGGCTGCAAAAGTCTCACTTATGTGGTATCGCCGTACTCAGGAGAAGTAGGGCAATGTGTTTTGGGGTATATTTTTACATATACCCATGCTGGGTGAGAGAAATATCTCTGTAAATTGTCAACTTTGTATAAAAATTTTAAAAGTTGTCGTTTACAGAGATATTTTTCACACAAAGTATGGGTATATATAAAAATACACCCCAAAGCACATTGCCCTACTTCTCCTGAGTACGGCGATACCACATGTGTTCCACTTTTTTGCAGCCTGGGTGCGTAAAGGAGCCCTAAAACCAATGAGTACCTTTAGGCCTCTTGCACACGGGCGTCATGTTTGACGCCCGGATAAGATGCGGGTGCGTTGCGGGAATCGCCGCGATTTTTCCACGCGTGTGCTAACGTTTGTAGTGCGTTGAGCACGCGCGTGAAAAAATCCGCATGCTTGGTACCCAGACCCGAAGTCAGACTTCATCACTGAAGTCTGGTTTCGGGATGAGTATTCTGTATGTGTAATTATTTTCCTTTATAACATAGTTATAAGGGAAAATAATCGCATTCTAATTACAGAATGCAATGTTCCCCGGCCTTTAAAGGGTTAAAAATAATAAAGAGTTAACTTATCTTCTCCCGTTGTACGCGCAGAGCCCCAGAACGTCTTCTCTCTTGATAGTTTGGATGCTTGAGGACCTGTGGTGACGTCACAGGGTCACATGGTCCAATCATAGAAGCATTTGAGTGGACCATGTGACCCATGTGATCCTGTGACATCACGGCAGGTCCTTTATCCAACATCTGTCCTCAAGCATTTTCTATATAGTTTTGGCAATGTGCGGATCTGCAAAATGCGGAAAGCACATTGCCGGTGTCCGTGTTTTGAGGATCTGCAGATCGGATCCGCGGATCGGATCCGCGGATCCGTGAATTCACGGATCCGCAAAACACATATGGACGTCTGAATGGAGCCTTACAAGGGGTGTGATCAATGACAGGGGGTGATCAGGGGTCTAGATGGGGTGATCAAGGGGTTAATAGGTGAGGGGGTGGGGGGTTAGTGTAGTGTTTGGTGCAACTTTACTGTGTTACCTGGTCCTCTGGTGGTCGATCCCAGCAAATGGGACCACCAGAGGACCAGGTAGCAGCTATATCAGACGCTGTTCATTTTATTTGCATCTACAGCCTGCCAGCGATCGATCATCGCTGGCAGGCTGTAGCCGAACTGCCGTGCCGCGTTTCTCTGTGAACGCGCGCGCGCGTTCACAGGAAATCTCGGCTCTCACGAGATGACGCGCCGACCCGTCAACTCAGAGCTACAGGACCGCCCGCAGGACGCATCCCTGCGTTTGGCGGTCCTGTAGTAGTTAAATAACATAAAATAGGTAAAAATAAAAAATAATAATCTTGATCTATGAGGACGAGGTCCATATGGAGTAGAAGGTTGAGGAGGTGGTGGATGTAGCGGTATAGGTGGAAGCGGCCATGGAAGAGGAGGAGGTAGCCTACATTGCTTTTTGTGTTAAATTATATTTTTAAAATTAGGGTACACCCCAAAACATTGGGAAATTTAACCTGTGATAACCACCTCCAGTCATGCTAAACACACATTCAGACAATACACTGGCTGCAGGGCAGGCCAGCACCGCCTACCATGGTGATCATGGGTGGCGGGGAATCAGGGTTCCAGGACAGAGAGGGAGCGTGAGAAAAAGAGACCAAATTTAAGGGAGATAAATGTATTAAAAAAAATTGGGATCAAGCATAAATGTGTGAAAAGCTATTGAAGCGAAAATGTGGGACAAATTACAAAAGCCCAAATGTGGGCCAAAAGAGTCAAGCGTTATTGGGGGAAACGCTATTGAGGCGGAAATGTTGGCCAAAAGAGTAAAGCGGAAATGTGGGACAAAGTATTGAAGCTTAAATGTGGTACAACTTGTTTAAGTTTAAGCATTGAATCAAAGGAGGTGGCGTGCATCAATTAAAGAAGCATTTCCGAAATTTTATTCCCTGTCACCTATGCAGAGCAGGGGTTTATTCACGTCTAAAATTGTATAATGTCAACCCAAGAATGTAACAGAAAAATTACTCAAATTAATTAACCTGTCTACTGGGTAGAGCAGGGGTCTATGACAGAATACAATTGTTTATTGTCACCTGAAAAAGTGAAAGAAAAATTATTGAAATTTATTAAGCTGTCAACTAGGTAAAGGAGGGGTATATTACACCCAAAAATTGGTGAATTTGACCATAAAGTGTAACTGACAAATGTTATTTTTTTTTTACTGGTCTACTAGGTATAGCAATGGTACTATACACCCAAAAATTGGTGAATTTCACCTGAAAATGTAAATGACAATAGTCATTTTTTTTAACCAGCCTATTAGGTATAGCAGTGGTACTATATACCCAAAAAGTGGTTAATTTCACCAGAAAATGTAACAGCTAATTTTTTTAATTTATTTTACCTGTCTAATAGGTATAGCAGTGGTACTATACACACCAGTTCCATATGGAGTAGGAGTTTGAGGAGGTGGTGGACGTAGCAGAGTAGATGGAAGCGGCGGTGGAGGAGGATGAGATAGCCAACACAGGTTTTTGGTTTTAATTTAATTTTGTAAAATTATGGTACACTCCAAAAGAGTGTAAAATATCTAAAATACAAACATGAGCAATTCCGCTGCAGTATAACAATGGCTGGTTAGTGCCGGTATACATGTCTACTCTGCACAAGGTACGGACAAGTCCTGAGGGATCCATGCCTGGTTCATTTTAATGAACGTGAGCTTGTCCACATTGGCAGTGGACAGGCGACTGTGCTTGTCTGTGATGATGCCCCCTGCTGTGCTAAACACACGTTCAGGTAATACACTGGCTGCAGGGCAGGCCAGCACCTCCACGGTGTAAAGGGCAAGCTCAGGCCATGTGCCCAATTTGGAGACCCAGAAGTTGAAGGGGGCAGACCCGTCATTCAGTATGTGTAGGCGTGTGCACACATACTGCTCCACCATGTTGGTGAAATGCTGCCTCCTGCTAAGACGTTCCATATCAGCTGGTGGTGCTGTTTGTTGTGGCGTGCTGACAAAGCTTTTCCACATGTCGGCCATGCTAACCCTGCCTTCTGAGGTGGTGGCGGTGCCCCAGCTGCGTTGGCGACCTTTTCCTCGTCCTCTGCCTTCGCCTTGTGCTCCACTGTGCCCCCGCTGTCAGGTGGGAATGCCACCAGCAGCGCGTCTACCAGCATGCGCTTGTACTCGTGCATCTTACAATCATGCTCTAGTGACGGAATTAAGGACTGTACATTGTGCTTGTAACGGGATCCAGCAGCGTGGCCACCAAGTAATCAGCACAAGTTAGAGTGTGGGCAACTCTGCGGTCGCTGCGGAGACTCTGCAGCATGTAATCGCTCATGTGTGCAAGACTGCCCAGAAGCAACGAAAAGCTGTCCTCTGTGGGAGGTGTATCGTCTGTGTCCCCTGTATCCCCCCATCCACGCACCAGTTATGGCCATGAGCTGGTCTGGGTGGCACCCTGCTGTGAACATGGTTCTTCCTCCTCCATCTTCTCCTCCTCATCCTCCACATCATCATCCTCCAGAACTGTGCCCTGGCTGGACAATTGTGTACCTTGGGTTTGTGTGTTCAGGAACCCACCCTCGGAGCCACTTGGGAATGACTGGCCGGAAACCCTACCAAATGATCCCTCTTCCTTCTCCTCCTGTGCTATATCCTCTTCCATTATCGCCATAAGCGTTTTTTCAAGGAGGCATAAAAGTGGGATAGTAATGGTGAGAACGGCGTTATCGGCACTGGCCATGTTGGTGGAGTACTCAAAACAGCGCAACAAGGAACACAGGTCTCGCATGGACCTCGCCCGATCAAATACCGCTGCAGGTTTTGTCGCCTACTCGCACCTGAGGAAGGGGTATCACTTATGCGTGTAGCTGGCACAGATCGACCACGTCCTCTCCCTGCAACAGGAGCTCCACCAGCAGCACCACGACCTGGGCCAGGTCCCTTATTTGACGCTCTCCTCATATTTTTTTAATTCAGGATCTTGCCCTAAATGGGTGTTTAATTAATAGTAGAAAAGAACGACAGTATGTAAAAGGTGTATCTCATACGGTCTGAACCAGACTAGGCCTCAAATAAAGATTTCTTTGCACAAAATGGCTGTATTTCAAATAGCAATATTTTAAATGACTGTATTTCAAATGGCTAAATCAAACCCCTATATGTATAGGGGGTATCTCACACAGTCTGAACCACTGTAGGGCTGAAGTAAATATATTTTTGCACAAAAAGGCTGTATTTCAAATGGCTGTATTTCAAATGCCTAATTCAAACCCCTGTATGTATAGGGGGGACACACACGCCCTGAATCAGTGTAGGCCTGAAGTAAATATATCTTTGCACTAAATAGCTGTATTTAAAATGGCTGTATTTTAAATGGCTGAATCAAACCCCTGTATGTATAGGGGGGATTACACACGCCCTGAATCAGTGTAGGCCTGAAGTAAATGTATCTTTGCACAAAAAGGTGTGTACAGGACTCCATGGATGGGTCCTGGATGGAAGACATATTTCTCCCATTTTTGGTTTTGCTGCTCTCTAGACAGGCAGTTGGAGAAGGAGTCCGGGGTAGTTTGCAACCCAGAGTTGCATGTTATTTGTTATTTGGGGCCCGGACTCTGGAATGGAAGGGAAAAGGTTGGGCGGGCCTTTCCATTCCACCCCAGGGCTTGTCTAGAAGTAGACTGGTGCATAAAGGGTTACCCTCCAGCAGCAAGAGATAAATTGCAAGGGACTCTGGGAAGGGGGTGTGATTCCTGAACAGGTGTTCCTGCAGAGTGTGCAGGCTGCCTGAGTGTATGTGTGGATCACAGCTCCCGGATGGATTTCCCAGTGCTACAGTGAAGAAAAACCCAGCTTGCCAAAGAAAAGTAATACTGAGGTGTCAGTAAGTGAACTATGTTTTTTCAAAGCCTTTAAAGTCTTGGTTGAGGCCGGAGAAACTGGACTTTTTTTGGTTACTCAGCAAAGCTGCAATTTTGTTTCTGTTTGTACCCTGGCGGATACCTAGTTTTGAGTTGCCAATAAAAGACCTTGGTTTGAACTGTGAGACTGCATAAATCGAGTGAATCTGATCCCTGATCCCCAATCCCCTGAATATCACAGGTAGTATTTAAAATGGCTGTATTTCAAATGCCTAATTCAAACCCCTGTATGTATAGGGGGGATCACACACGCCATTAATCAGGGTAGGCCTGAATTAAATATATCTTTGCACAAAAAGGCGGCAATTCAAATGACTGTATTTCAAATGCCTAAATCAAATTCCTGTATGTATAGGGGGATCACACATGCCCAGAATCAGTGTACGCCTGAAGTAAATATATCTTTGCACAAAAAGGCTGTATTTCAAATGGCTGTATTTCAAATGCCTAATTCAAACCCCTGTATGTAAAGGGGGGGATCACACACGCCCTGAATCAGTGTAGGCCTGAAGTAAATATATCTTTGCACTAAATGGCTGTATTTAAAATGGCTGAATCAAACCCCTGTATGAATAGGGGGATCACACACGCCCTGAATCAGTGTAGGCCTGAAGTAAATATATATTTGCACAAAATGGCTGTGTTTCAAATGCCTTATTCAAATCCCTGTATTTATAGGGGGATCACACACGCCCTGAATCAGTGTAGACCTGAAGTAAATATATCTTTGCACAAAAAGTGATGCTGCAAGGCCTGAAAATTGTGTTTTTTGTCAAAAAAGTATGTTTTTTAACCCCTTAAGGACACAGCCCTATTTCACCTTAAAGAGGACCTTTCACCTCTTTTAACACTAAAATATACCTATACCCAGGGGTCCCCCTGCACTTACTAGTATGCCTGGGCGCCGCTCCGTTCGCCCGGTATAGGCTCCGGTGTCCAATCACAGCACACAGCTCATAGCCTGCCCCAAAGTGCCCGCCCCATACAACCAAGGGAGCTTGGACACCGGAGCCTATACCGGGCGAACGGAGCGGCGCCCAGGCATACTAGTAAGTGCAGGGGGACCCCTGGGCGCCGCTCTGCCCGCAGGTATAGGTAGATTTTAGTGTTAAAAGAGGTGAAAGGTCCTCTTTAAGGACCAGGCCATTTTTTCATAATCTGACTAGTGTCACTTTATGTGGTGATAACTTTAAAACTCTTTTACTTATCCAAGCCATTCTGAGATTGTTTTTTCGTCACATATTGTATTTAATGACAGTGGCAAAATAAAGTCGAAAAATTTCATTTTTATTTATAAAAAAATACCAAATTTACCAAAAATTTAGAAAAAATTGCAATTTTCCAAGTTTCAATTTCTCTACTTCTAGAATACATAGTAATACTGCCAAAAAAAAGTTATTGATTTACATTACCCATATGTCTACTTCATGTATCGATCATTTTGGGAATGCCATTTTATTTTTTGGGGACGTTACAAGGCTTAGAAGTTTAGAAGCAAATCTTGACATTTTTCAGAAATTTTCAAAAACCCACTTTTTAGGGACCAGTTCAGGTCTGAAGTCACTTTGCGAGGCTTACATAATAGAAACCACCCCATTCTAGAAACTACACCCCTGAAGGTACTCAAAACTGATTTTACAAACGTCATTAACCCTTTAGGTTTTCCACAAGAGTTAATGGCAAATAAAGATAAAATTTCTGAATTTCGATTTTTTTTGGAAAATTTTCCGTTTTAATCCATTTTTTCCAGTAACAAAGCAAGGGTTAACAGCCAAACAAAACTCAATATTTATTGCCCCGATTCTGTAGTTTGCAGAAACACCCCATATGTGGTCCTAAAATACTGTATGGCCAAACGGCAGTGCGCAGAAGGAAAGGAACGCATATGGGTTTTGGAAGGCGGATTTTGCTGGACTGGATTTTTGACACCATGTCCCATTTGAAGCCCCCCGATGCACCCCTAGAATAGAAACTCCATAAAAGTGACTCTATCTAAGAAACTACACCCCTCAAGGTATTCAAAACCAGTTTTACAAACTTTGTTAACCCTTTAGGTGTTCCACAAGAGTCATTGGCAAATGGAGATGAAATTTCTGAATTTAAATTTTTTGTTACCTTGCCTCAAAAAAAGTGTAATATAGAGCAACCAAAAATCATATTTACCCTAAAATAGTACCAACAAAACTGACACCTTATCCCGTAGTTTCCAAAATGGGGTCACTTTTTTGGAGTTTCTACTGTAGGGGTGCATCGGGGGGGGCTTCAAATGGGACATAGTCTCAAAAAAACCAGTCCAGCAAAATCCGCCTTCCAAAAATCATATGGCGTTCCCTTCCTTCTGTGTCCTGCCGTTTGGCCATACAGCAGTTTACAACCACGTATGGGGTGTTTCTGCAAACTACAGAATCGGGGCAATAAATATTGAGTTTTGTTTGGCTGTTAACCCTTGCTTTGTTACTGGAAAAATGGATTAAAATGGATAATTTGCCAAAAAATAGCTGTTTTGGGACAGTTTTGTATTTTTTGTTATTTACATCGTTGAACTGACAGGTTAGATTGTGTGCTATTTCTATAGAGCAGGTTGTTACTGACGCGACAATACCAAATATGACTACTTTTTGGGGTTTTTTGTTTCAGTTTTACATAATAAAGCATTTTTGAAAAAAATGATTTTTTAGTGTCTCCACATTCTGAAAGCCATTTTTTTTTTTTTTTTTTTTTTTTTGCGATTGTCCTATGTAGGGGCTCATTTTTTGCAGGATGAGATGGCGGTTTGAATGGTACTATCTTGGGGCGCATATGACTTTTTGATCACTTGCTATTACACTTTTTGTGATGTAAGGTGACAAAAAAAAATCTTTTTTTTACAACGTTTTTATTTTTTATGTTTACAGAGTTCACCTGAGGGGTTAGGTCATGTTATATTTTTATATAGCAGGTCGTTACGAATGCGACGATACCCAATATGTATACTTTTTTTTATTTATTTTGGTTTTACACAATAATATCCTTTTTGAAACAAAAAAAAAACATGTTTGAGTGTCTCCATAGTCTGAGAGCCATATTTTTTTCAGTTTTTAGGCGATTGTCTCAGGTTGGGTATAATTTTTGCGGGATGAGGTGGCGGTTAGATTGGCACTATTTGGGGGGTCATATGACTTTTTGATCGCTTGCTATTACACTTTTTGTGATGTAAGGTGACAAAAAAATGGCTTTTTGACAAAGGTTTTTTTTTTTTTTTTTTTTTTTTTACAGTGTTTACTTGAGGGGTTAGGTCATGTGATATTTTTATAGAGCAGATTCTTACAGACGTGGAGATACCCAATATGTCTACTTTTTTAAAAAAAAATTACATTTAACACTAAAAAGCATTTTTGAAACAAAAAAAATCATGTTTTAGTCTGAGAGGCATAGTTTTTTTATTTTTTTGGGCAATTGTTTTATGAAGGGGCTCATTTTTTGCGGGATGAGATGGCGGTTAGATTGGTACTATTTTGGGAGGCATACGCCTTTTTGATCGCTTTGTATTACACTTTTAGTGATGTAAGGTGCCAAAAAATTTTATGGCTTATTTACACCATTTTTTTTTTTTTTTATGGCGTTCACGTGAGGGGTTCAGTCATGTGATATTTTTATAGAGCTGTTTTTTACGGACGCGGCGATACCTAATATGTGTAGTGTGTTTTATTTTTTTTACTTTTTATTCAGTGATTTGTGTTTTACTTTTTTTTCACTTTTTTTCACTTTTTTACATTTTTTTTTATTTTTTTTTTGGACCCAGACCCACTTGGTTCTTGTAGATCCAGTGGATCTGGTGTCTATATAATACAGTACAGTACACTATATAGTGTACTGCACTGTATTTTTTACTTTTCACAGTCTGGTCAGACTTCTGCCTTTAGCAGAAGTCTGACCAGAGTTACTATACCATGGCAAGCAGGACGCTTCTGCTGCCATGGTAACCATCACCCACTGCCATTAGAGAGCAGTGGGTGATGGATGGGGAGGGAGGGGAGCTCCCTCCCTCTGCGATCCCATCCTGGCGGGGGGCGGCATAGGCACAGCAGCCCCCCGATGGGAGAGCTCCCTCCCTGTTAACACCTTCCATACCGCGGTCCGTCCGGACCGCGGTAAGGGAGGGGTTAAACGGCTGGCATCTGCAGCACAGATGCCAGCCGTTTTTCTATCAGAGTGCCAGCAATGTGCTGGCACTCTGATAGAACCACTAGACACCAGGGAATTATTACAAGGGAGGCGGGCGGGAGATCGCCTCCCGCCTCCGCAACCACCCCCCCTGCACCCCCGCCGCCATAACAAGATTGGGCGCTGCAGGGGGGTTAAAATAAATATCTTTGCCGCAATTAACTCTCTGATCCCCGCGGTCAGACCTCGGGGATCAGAGATAGCTAAAACCGCAGGTCTGAATTGACCTGCGGTTTGCAGCGATCGCCGATACGGGGGGGTCACATGACCCCCCTCGGCATTAGAACATGGTTCCTGCTGATCTACATCAGCAGGAACCATGTTGCTACCGCGCCCAGATCGGGCACAGTAGCAGTTTAAACACAGGGCGTACATGTACGCCCTGTGTCCTTAAGAGGTTAAACCCCAGAAAATGATGGGTGTATTTTTAGCTTAACCACTTCAGCCCCCATAGCTTAAAGAAGACCTTTCACCAATATAAGCTCCTTCTCCCTAGCTGAGAGACCAGCGCTGCGATTGGCTGCTCTCTCAGCCGGGGAAGCCAGCACACATGCCCCCAACCAGGATGTTTAGCAACGCCCCGTACAAAAGTCCGCCTCATTTGCATATTAGAAAGGAATTAGGGGGTCGATTTGAAAAAATATAAATAAATGGGGAACATCAGTGGATGACGCACTATCCGGTAGGAGGGTTATTTGGGGGGTATTATATTGGTGAAAGGTCCTCTTTAAACACCCTTAATGACCAGACCACTTTTTACATTTCTGCACTACACTATTTTCACGGTTTATTGCTCGGTCATACAACTTACCACCCAAATGACTTTTACCTCCTTTACTTCTCACTCATAGAGCTTTCATTTGGTGGTATTTTATTGCTGCTGACATTTTTACTTTTTTTGATATTAATCAAAAATGACCGAAATTTTTGCAAAAAAATGGCATTTTTCACTTTCTGTTGTATTTTTTTTTTTTTTTTTTAAATGACATTTCTATATAAATGTTTATTTAAATTTATTGTTCTACATGTCTTTGATAAAAAAAAAATCCAATAACTGTATATTTATTGGTTTGGGTAAAAGTTATAGCGTTTACAAACTATGATGCAAAAAAGTGAATTTCTGCATTTTGAAGCAGCTCTGACTTTCTGAGCACCTGTCATGTTTCTTCAGGTGCTAGAATGCCAGGATAGTATAAATACCCCCCAAATGACACCATTTTAGAAATAAGACACCCCAAAGTATTTGCGGAGGGTCTTGGTGAGTTCATGTATGATTTCATTTTTTTTTTTTTTTCACAACTTAGCGTAAAATGACACTTTATGAGGAAAAAAAAAAATAATAAAGTTTCCATTTCTGCTAACTTCTGGCAAAAAAAATAAAAAATCTCCCACGGACTCACTATGCCCCTTAGTAAATACCTTGGGTGTCTACTTTCCGAAATGGGGTCATTTGTGGGATGTGTTTACTCTTCTGGCATTTTGGGCGGGGCTAAATTGTGAGCAGCCCTGTAAAACCTAAAGTACTCATTGGAATTTGGGCCCCTTTGCGCACCCAGGCTGCAAAAAAATGTCACACATGTGGTATCGCCGTACTCAGAAAAAGTAGGGCAATGTGTTTTGGGGTGTATTTTTTACATATACCCATGCTGGGTGAGAGAAATATCTCTGTAAATTGTCAACTTTATATAAAAATTTTTAAAAAGTGGTCATTTACAGAGATATTTCTCTCACCCAGCATGGGTATATGTAAAAATACACCCCAAAACACATTGCCCTACTTCTCCTGAGTACAGCGATACCACATGTGTGACACTTTTTTTGCAGCCTGGGTGCGCAAAGGGGCCCAAATTCCAATGAGTACCTTTTAGGAGGGCATTTTTACGCATTTGGATTCCAGACTTCTTCTCACACTTTAGGACCCCTAAAATGTCAGGGCAGTATAAATACCCCACAAGTTACCCCATTTTAGAATGAAGACACCCAAGGTATTCCGTGAGGGGCATGGCGAGAATGTGCAAAAAAAAAAAAAGTAGTAAGGCCACATTCACATGTCCGCAAAAATGTCCACATCTATTCCGCAATTCTGCAGAATAGATGCGGACCCATTTAGTGTGAATGGGGCCGGCGGTGATGCGGAGAGCACAAGATAGAGCATGACCTATTCTTGTCTATATAGTTCTGGCAATGTGCAGATCCGCAAAATGCGGAAAGCACATTGCCGGTGTCCGTGTTTTGCAGATCCGCAAAACACATACGGACGTCTGAATGAGCCTTACAGGGGGGTGATTAGTGACAGTGGGTGATCAGGGGTTATTCAGTGATGGGAGGGGATGGGGGGGTCTGTGTGGTGATTGGTTCACTTACATATGTTTCCTCTGGTGGTCCCAATCAAAAGGGACCACCAGAGGAGCAGGCATATCAGACACTGTTAACAGAATTTTTTTTTTTTAGCTACTACAGCCTATCAGCGCTGGCAGGCTGTAGTTTACCTTCCTCCCGACGCGATCCTGAGGGCGGCGATACAGATGAATATGGAGATGAATGCTTCCACAGTGAAAGCGCTCATCTTCACTCCTGCTGCCTCTGGACAGTGCTGCCTCTTATGTCCTGAGTGATGCGCCCCGTGCGGTCGCACCCCTCGCCCGCCTGTAGAAAAGGCCCTGAGTAAGAGGTAAGCAACTTTCCTATTGGTTGCTAGGGATGTTGCTAAGCACAGACAAAGACATTGCAGCCTTCTCATTGGCCCACAAGCAAGAAGCAGGGAGGGTTAATGGGTTCAGAGGAAAAAAATCTAGAATATTTGCGAATAAAATATATAGAACTATATTGTAAATTTTTGCGAATTCTCGAAGTGGCGATATTAGCGATAAAAATTTGCGATGTGAATATTTGCACCCAACTCTAATCTTTAATTCATACTGGAGAGTTCCTGAGGATAAACAGTAGTTGGGGCAAAATTACCATTTTCACCAGGGATATTCTATTGGCTCTAGATAGCGGGAGTCAGAGCCATATCTTTATCTTAGATCTCAATTTAGTTATCAATGGGATCAAATTAAGCTGTAAAAAATCTTCAGTCTTCGAAGAAATTGTGATACCCAAATATTCAAGTGAATCAGGTCCTCAAATTACTAGAAAACTCCTCAGTAAGGCATAAGAATAGTTTTAGACCAATTAATATCTAGACCCAAAACTTCACCAAAGGAATTAACAACTCGAATAACCCTCAGGAGTGTAGTATTAGTATGTTGTATGTAAAATAAAACATCATCGGCATATAAGGAATAGTGTTGAGCGCGAATATTCGAATAGCGAATTTTATTTCGACTATAGCGCTACAAATTCGCTATTTCGAATATTGTTTTTTTTTTTCTTTCCCACTTCCCAAAAGTAGTTCTTACCTGTCCTGAGGCTTCCTGGCTGCTCCAGTCAGTGCCCGTTGCCGCTTCTGCCGACTTCCGTGCTCATGGAGCGTCCACATCACCATGGGAACGTCTCCATATACTAAAATGTACTGTCGGATTTGAGAATTACGTTGAAATGGCAATGCAATTAATTCAAGTTATATTAATCGCATTGCGATTACAACTTAGCAGTGCACTGCTATCTTACTTATTAGGCTAGAATTAACGAATATGGAATATAGCAGCAGTGCTAAGTAGAAATCGCAATGCGATTACTCCAAGTTACATTAATCGCATTGCGATTTCAATTAGCACTGCTATAATATATTCGATATTCGTTAACTTCGTTAATTCTAGCAAGCTGACCCATTATAAACCCGTTGAAATCGCAATGCGATTAATATAACTTGAAGTAATCTCATTGCGATTTCTACTTAGCACTGCTGCTATATTCCATATTCGTTAATTCTAGCCTAATATGTAAGATAGCAGTGCACAGCTAAGTTGTAATCGCAATGCGATTAATATAACTTGAATTAATCGCATTGCGATTTCAACAGACATGGTTTACTATGGTTGCTAAAACGAAGATGGAGAATACTTCGTTATCTTCGTTTTGAAGAATATGACGAATACATTCGTCATATTCGCTAATTCTACCAAGCCAACCATAGTAAACCAGGTTTAAGTAGAAATCGCAATGCGATTAATTCAAGTTATATTAATCGCATTGCGATTTCAACGTGATTCTCAAATCAGACAGTACATTTTAGTATGGAGACGTTCTTGGCTCGGTAGAATTAGCAAATATGACGAATGTATTCGTCATATTCCTCAAAACGAAGATAACGAAGAATTCTCCATCTTCGTTTTAGCAACCTATTCGTCAACTTCGCTAATTCTAGCAATCAAATAGGAAGGTTGACTATAGAGACAGCTCTGTTTAATTCGCTATGCGATTATATTACTTTGCTTTTTTTAATAGAATAATTATATTACTTGATAATTATTATAATTATTCTATTTATTAAAAAAAATATATATATATATATATATATATATATATATATATTATTTTTTTTTTTTAATAAATAGAATAATTATAATAATTATCAAGTAATATAATTCTATTAAAAAAAGCAAAGTAATATGATCGCATAGCGAATTAAACAGAGCTGTCTCTATAGTCAACCTTCCTATTTGATTGCTAGAATTAGCGAAGTTGACGAATAGGTAGCTAAAACGAAGATGGAGAATACTTCGTTATCTTCATTTTGAGGAATATGACGAATACATTCGTCATATTCGTCATCTTCGCTATAATTCTAGATAGGAAACCAATAGGAAAGTAGCCTAAGGTAAAATCGTAATACGCGTTTATTTAAATTGCATATTAATCGCGATAACTAGAATAATGACGAATATTCGATTTCGACGAATATGAAACTAATATTCGCGAATTTGGTCGAAATCGAATATGGCACCTGCCGCTCATCACTAATAAGGAAATACGATCTTTTGTTCCCGATATCCCTTTTGTTCTTGGGATAATGCCTGACCCTAACGGCGAGAGGCTCAATATAAATATCAAATAAGTGTAGAAAGTGGACATCCTTGATGAGTACCTCTCCCCAAAGAAAATACACCTTGTGAGCATCTTATTAATATTCAGCCTCGCCTTGGGGAATTTGTACAAAAGATTAACCACCTGCCGACCGCCTAATGCAGGGATGCGTCCAGGTGGCGTCAGGTTAGTTCCTCTTGGGCGCGTCATCTAGCGAGAGGCGAAAGGCGATCCGCAATTCCAGATCCAAGCGGGACAAAGTCTGTCCCCATAGAAATGAATGGGTCCGCATTTCCGTTCCCCAAACAGAATTGCGGATGTGTGAATGGGGCCTAAGGGTCCCTTATCACCGCCAGTTAGTTAGCTACATGTTAGGTAGCTAGCACCCAGCCCACCGCACCGCAGTCACTGACTTTGGCAGAGATTTTTTCATCCACATTGATCGATGCAAATGAAAAAATCTGTGCCGTTCATTTTTATTTTATTTATCTTTTCAGCCCAGAGGCTGAACGGAAAAAAAAAATCTCATTACCCGTATGCTCAATATAAGGAGAATAGCAGAAACTCCTAATGCTGGCCATACGTGTAATGATTGTGGAGACCCTCAAATGCCAGGGCAGTACAAACACCTCACAAGTGACCCCATTTTAGAAAGAAGACACCCCAAGTTATTCTGTGAGGGGTATGGTTAGTTCATGTAAAATTTTATTTTTTGTCACAAGTTAGTGGAAATATGAGACTTTGTAAAAAAAAAAAATATATATCAATTTCCGCTAACTTGTGCCAATGGGGTCATATGTGGGGTATTTATACTGCCCTGGCATTTTAGGGGTCCTAAAGCTTGAGAATCCAAATGCGTAAAAATGCCCTGTGAAATCCTAAAGGTACTCATGGGAATTTGGGCCCCTTTGCGCATCTTGGCTGCAAAAAAGTGTCACTCATGTGGTATCGCCATACTCAGGAGAAGTAGGGCAATGAGTTTTGGGGTGTATTTTTATATATACCCATACTTTGTGTGAGAAATATCGCTGTAAATGACAACTTTTTACATTTTTTTTTTTTTTATACAAAGTTGTCAATTTACAGAGCTATTTCTTTCACCCAACATGGGTATATGTAAAAATACACCCCAAAAGACATTTCCCTACTTCTTCTGAGTACGGCGATAGCACATGAGTGACACTTTTTTGCAGCCTAGGTGCGCAAAGGGGCGTAAAGTTCAATGAGTACCTTTAGGTTTACAGGGTTGCTCACAATTTAACCCCGTCCAAAATGCCAGAACAGTACAAACACCCCACAAATGACTCCATTTTGGAAAGAAGACACCCCAAGGTATTCGCTGAGGGGCATAGTGAGTCCATGAAAAATTGAACTTTTTGTCACAAGTTAGCGGAGAGGGAGACATTGTGAGAAAAAACAATAAAATATCAATTTCCGCTAACTTGTGCCAAAACAAAAAATCTTTTATGAACTCGCCATACCCCTCACGGAATACCTTGGGGTGTCTTCTTTCCAAAATGGGGTCACATGTGCGGTATTTATACTGCCCTGGCATTTTAGGGGTCCTAAAGCGTGAGAAGAAAAATGCATAAAAATGCCCTCCTAAAAGGTACTCATTGGAATTTGGGCCCCTTTGCGCATCTTGCCTGCAAAAAAGTGTCACTCATGTATCGCCATACTCAGGAGAAGTAGGGAAATGTGTTTTGGGGTGTATTTTTACATATACCCATGCTGGGTGATAGAAATATCTCGGTATATTGACAACTTTGTATAACATTTTTTTAAAAGTTGTCATTTACAGAGATATTTCTCACACACAATATGGGTATATGTAAAAATACACCCAAAAACTTATTGCCCCACTTCTCCTGAGTACGGTGATACCTCATGAGTGACACTTTTTTGTAGCCAAGATGCGCAAAGGGGCCCTAATTCCAATGAGTACCTTTAGGATTTCACAGGACACTTTTACGCATTTGGATTCTCACGCTTTAGGGCCCCTAAAATGCCAGGGCAGTATAAATACCCCACAAGTGACCCCATTTTGGAAAGAAGACACCCCAAGATATTCCGTGAGGGGCATGGTGAGTTCACAGAATTTTTTATTTTTTTTTGGCACAAGTTAGCGGAAATTGATATTTTAATTTTTTTATTTTTTGTTTTTTACAAAGTCTCATATTCCACTAACTTGTGACAAAAAATAAAATTTTACATGAACTCACCATACCCCTCACGGAATACCTTGGGGTGTCTTCTTTCTAAAATGGGGTGACATGTGTGGTATTTATACTGTCCTGGGGGTCTCTAAAGAGTGAGAAGAAGTCTGGAATCTAAATGCGTAAAAATGCCCTGTGAAATCCTAAAGGTACTCGTTGGAATTTGAGCCCCTTTGCACATCTTTGCTGCAAAAAAGTGTCACACATGTGGTATCGCCGTACTCAGAAGAAGTAGGGCAATGTGTTTTGGGGTGTATTTTTACATATACCCATGCTAGGTGTGAGAAATATCTCTGTAAATGACAACTTTTTAAAAAATGTTATACAAAGTTGTCAGTTTACAGAGATATTTCTCACCCAACATGGGAATATGTAAAAATACACCCCAAAAGACATTGCTCTACTTCTTCTGAGTACGGCAATACCACATGAGTGACACTTTTTTGCAGCCTAGGTGCGCAAAGGGGCCCAAATTCCAACGACTACCTTTAGGTTTTAAAGGGATGATCACAATTTCGCCCCGCCCAAAATGCCAGAACAGTAAACACACCCCACAAATGACCAAATTTCGGAAAGTAGACACCCCTAGGTTTTCACTGGGGGGCATAGTGAGTCCGTGGGAGATCTTATATTTTTTTTTTTTTGCCAGAAGTTAGCAGAAATGGAAACTTTATTTTTTTTTCCTCAAAGTGTCATTTTCTGCTAATTACGGAAAAAAAATGAAAAGATACATGAACTCACCATGCCCACCTTAAATAAACATTTATATAGAAATGTAGTTTTTTAAAAAAAAAAATTGCAACATAAAGTGATTTTTTTTTTTTATTAATAGCAAAAAAAGTTAAAATGTCAGCAACAATGAAATACCACCAAATGAAAGCTCTATTAGTGAGAAGAAAAGAAGGTAAAATTCTTTCGGGTGGTAAGTTGCATGACCGAGCAATAAACGGTGAAAGTAGTGTAGTGCAGAATTGTAAAAAGTGGCCTAATCATTAAGGGTGTTTAAGCTAGGGGGGCTGAAGTGGTTAATCATATTCATGAACTTAATACCACATCCGATCTTCTCTAACACCCTCCATAGGTATCTCCACTCCACCCTGTCAAAAGCCTTACACTGGGTTCAGACCTGAGCGTTTTGAAGCCTAGCGTTTTTGGTGCGTTTAAGACTGGCGTGTAGGCGCGTTTTTTCAAGCGTTTTGGTAAATAGTGTAGGCGCGTTTGACGCGCGTTTATGTGATTGACTGCATAGTTGGCCAATGACCAAACAGCCCTCCCTATATAGTTTGGCCAATCTGAGGTGTGAATTGTGAAAAACGCGTGTCCATAGGCGCGTTTTACGCTGCACAAACGCCCGAACAACACGCCTATCGCGTTTCCCATTGAAGTCTATTAGCACCAAACGCTCGAAAAAAGCCCGAATTAACGCGAACATACTTGCTTATGCGTCGGACGTTTATAGGCGCCTACGAACGCGCATAAAAACGCGCAAGTGTGAACCACCCTCATTGGAATGCATGGTTCCTTTACTGTTGTGCGTTTTTATGTGCGTTCAAAAGCGGCGTTTTACGCGAAAGTGTGAACTGAGTGTTAGAGGCATCCAAAGACAGGATGGAACAAGAGACCCCCTCCCCAGGAGACGACTGAATATTAGCAAAAAGGCTGTGCAAATTGGAATGGATACCCTTATTAGGAATAAGCCCATTTTGGTCAAAGTGTATATTAGATTAAATAACTTTAGACAACCTAGTAGTAAGAATCCTTGAGAGAAGCTTAACATCTGTTGTGAGTAAGAGAATCAGCCTATATGAAACCATATCTAAGAGATCTTTGCATTTTTTCAATATTAGCACTATTACAGCTTCTTGTTAATTCCGGGAGACTACCGTCCTCTATTGCCTCAATAAATACCTTCAGAAGATGGGGGAGAACAGCCTCCCTATATTTACGATAAAATTCATATGGGAATCCATCAGATCCTGGAGAGGAGTTTCCCACACAAGTTTTCATAGCGGCCTCTAACTCTTGCAAGGAGAGGTCCACATCAAGGGATTATCTTTGGATATCTGTAAGGACTGGAAGAGAGAGAATCCATGTATGAATCAATGGCTTCATCTGAAACATAGTTTTTTGATTTATACAGTTCCAGAAAAAAATTCACGAATGCCTCTTTAATGCATTCCTGATCTTGGGTAATTGTACCTTCAGAAGAACGAATACTAAGTATCTCTTTCTTTGGATCCTGAATAGAGATCACCCTAGCCAACATTTTCCCTGGGCGACCCGATTCAGAAAAATATTTTTGTCCCTTAAAAAAAAGCCTTTGCTGGGCCTTATCCAGAGGAAGTTAAAATAGGCCTGACTTGTCCTTTGCATAATTTCCCTAGTTTGTTCTGTGTTCTTAGTGGAAAACTCATCCATAACAGCAGCCGCTGCTTCTTGCAAGTCTCTCTCTTTCTTAGCATAACTTTTTCTTAAGTTAGAAATATTACTAATAAGCACCCTCCTCATAAAGGCCTTAAATGCATCCCATACCAAATGGGTCCTTGCTGAGTTATAATTACTATCCCAAAAGAATTCTATTTCCTGTTTAATCAATTCATGGTTGTCCATTATCCATTTATCATCCACCATACATAACTCAATGGAGAGAGGTAAATGATCGGATAAAGACGTAGCCTCATATTTCAAACATTTTATGTATTTTAAATAGCTTTTATTTGTCAGGGCTAAATCTATCCTACACATTGTCTTCCCAGATTTTCTGACACAGGAATATGCTTGTTTCCGCTTCCCTAAATGTCCCCATATATCCACAAAACCAGATTCCTGGCAAAAGCGGGACAAAGGGGACCCTTGGTGCAGGATATACCTATCTCTCTCCATGGAAACCCTATCCTTTTCTGAATCAAAAACACAATTAAAGTCCCTATTCACTATGACAGGACATTCAGACCACTGATCCATAAAAGTTAATAAACAGTTAAGTACATTTAGAGAAAAGGGGGAGGGATATAAATAAAAGCCAACATGAATAGTTTTCCAAATAAGCTTCCATAAAGAAAAACAAATCTCACATGATTATCGATGGAGGATGCCCGGCAGACAAAATCAATTACTTTGTGAATTAATACTGTTACTCCTCTTGAATAGCTAGTTAAAGTGGAATGATAGGTCTGCATGGCCCATCCCCCACCGAGGTGAGGGATCTCCCCCTCAGTAAAGTGGGTCTCCAGTAAGCTGACGATTGCTGGAAGATGTGTTTGAACCCAATAACAAACTGCTCAACCTGGGAGAAGCATCGCAACCCAACCCACAAAATACATATCTCCAACCGGAGATTCTGTATCATATCACCAGCATTATCCCCTTCCATGCCTTCGGGTAGGCCCATAATTTTCACATTACATCACCTAGACCTGTCTTTCAAGTCCACAATCTTTTTTTTTTTTTTTTTTTTTTTTTAAGGTCTTACCCTCAGATCTCAACATGGGGATTTCCAGTTGAAACATTTTAACTTCCTTCTCCAGGACCTCGACAGTTTTTCAATAGTAGTTACTCTGTCCCATATTTTTGAGACGTCATCTCCTATCAGAACCACATCAGTCTGAATTACCCCAAGTTGAGTTGAGATATCTTTTATTAGCTCTCCATTTTTTTTTTTTTTTTTTTAACCGCACCCAAGATTTCATTCAGTGGAGAGGATTAATCTTTGCACAAGACGTTTACATCATCTTTCTCCGCCTCCTGAATGTAATGATCCAATACTCCTTCCATTCTAGATCCAAATCATACGACCTTTTTTGTCCCTCTTTTGTAGTTACAACCTTTGGGGATTTCAAGAATTGTTCAATTTTGGCAGATTCTATCAGCTTCTGGCTTGTTTTGGTAGATGTATATTCAGCAGAACGCCTATTTTGCTTAGGTGCCTTTTTTTTTTCTTCTCTCCTCTCTTTTTTTTTTTATTTTTTCCTTTCCTCCTTTACTTCTCTTCCTCTCTACCTTTTTTTTTCTTTTGTTTTTTCCATTCCTTTCTCTCCCCTATTCGTTTTTTTTTCTTTTTCCCTCCCCTTCCTTCACCTTTTTATTTCCTCTCCTCCTCCTCTTTTTTCCCTCCTTTCTCCTCTTTTCTTCTCCTTCACTTCTTTTCCTTCTTATATTAAGTAGCAGAGCAGAAAATACTATAAACAATCTGGTCTAGACTTGCTATAATAAAATAGAAAAAAGAGAAAAAGGACAAAAACAGTTCATCCAAATAGTTCATTCAAAATGCAGCCAGTGCCAGTCCGATAATATAATCAGAAAAGCAACAAATAGAGCGGACCTTAGGTGTAACGCTGCAAACATAACAGGGTGGGAGGGTATGCACAGGAGACAAAAGGGAGGATGGATCAAACATACAGACCGGGAAGGACACAGTGCAGCGTCACTTCAAACCTCGATCTTGAGACCTGTGGGGAGCGAAGAACAAGGAAGTGGAGGAGCAAGGAGAAGAGAGGTAGAGGAGAGCAGGGGGGGTACCGGAGACAGGAACCATCCATGGAGAGTCGGATAGAAGCGGGCAGTCACGGCATGGGGATGAGGAGGATGTTGAGGAGGTCCGGAACCGTCCAGGACTCGGAGGTGGTAGAGCCCTCAGATCAATCAGGGTAGAGCATGGTTTACACAGAGTGGCAAGGTGGAGTGGGAGGAAGGAGGGGCAACGTAGCTTGACTAAGTCATCACGTCAACACCCCATTAGAAGAAGAGGAATTGTTGATATTTCTCTTCTGTATCCATTTCTGTATTTAACTAAAAAAAAATGGATCCAAACTGCAACAAAAATCTGTGTGACTCAAACTTTTTCTGGGGAAAAATAGTGATATTGTTAACACTTATGATCATACTATTTAGCAGAAAAGGGAGACACCACCATACCACTGCCTAGTACCACCAGGCACAACTGCACCAACGGAAAAGCAACTGAATAAACATTAAAGAGTTGCAGTGCCCCAGTGATTGGCCTATTCTAAGACCTTTATCCAAAATCTGCAGTATTGTGGTCAATATTTTACATCAGTATTTTCAAGTACAGACTAAAAGTGGGTCCAAGAATAGGTGGAGCTATTTCCATTATACTTTCTTTCCGTATGTATCACCCCTGGTTTTGGCCTACAAATATGTGATAAAAACTAAAGGATAAGCCATCAATGTGAGATTCATGGGTTTCTAACGGCCCATTCATAATCCTTGGATGTGTGTGTATTCTGTGTGTGTGTGTATGGGGGATATTTGTGTTCCAAATCATTTCAAAAGGAAGTTAAAAATATATTTTACCTATCACATTTCAACACTGCAACTGCCAATTAAATAATCAGCTCAGATATTAGGTGAATGATCCTTTCAATGGAGAAGTTGCCAAAGCATATCAGTACACACAAGAGCATACACATGAATTATTTATAGCTGGAAATTCATATCAAGGTAAGGTTTCTCAAGGAAATTAAAAACTAAGTGGTAGATCTGTTACGTGAAAACTGAGTTTGGTATCATTTATATGCTTCAGTCTTGAACAAAAGTATAAAGACACAGTCTGAAAACATTTTCAGAGATTCAATTTATTAAGTATTTCATATCCTTTCCCTAAATGAATTATGCATTTGCAACAGTCTAGTGCTTTCATTCAGTAAGTAAGTGTTTTTCAACAGGGTGCCAATTCTCATGCTATTGGTGCTTCTGGTCTCATATATATTTAAAATGCTTTCTTGCAGAATGTATTGATATAACATTATGTCACTATAGTCCCCTTAGTAGGTGGAGGTGATAACTTTGACTTGGTCTTAGAATTTTTACTGTGTGGATTAAATTCAGTAAAATATACTATAAATTATGCAGAATAAGGCAGTATGTCTACTTCTCACATAATGCTATAAAATTACTAGTACGCCTCTGTTCTCTAAGTTAAGTATGGCTATCACTAAGACAACTATTCCTGTTGCTATAGTACTAAAATAATAACCTTCTGCCAAAACACATTAAGTTCTCAAAAAGGACTACAAAAATTAAAATGTGTTTTGATACTATCCCAGTGTCACAACAATGTATACAGTTCTCTTTTCTAAAAAAAATATAAATAAAATTTGACAAACTTTTTTTCTTTGCATTGCTATATACTGACCACCATACTTTTTTTGATCCTTTTTATTCATTTTTTGGAAATAAAATGATAGTAAAAGGGCAAATCTGCCATTTTTTTTCCTGGTACACCATTTACAGTATAGGTTGCATTTTTTTAAATACTTTAATAGTACAGTATTTTGTGGCATGGCACTGCTAATAATATTTATTTTTTTAATATAGATTTTATTTTAGTCCCTCTAGGGCACTTTAACAAGCCATCATCTGATTGCTTCTCACTTAGGGCTTACGCAAACGACAGTTGTAGTTTTGCGGTCCATTTTTCACGGATCCGTTCCGCATCTGAGTTTTTTTTTTTTTTTCTCTGATTTAAGTCCTCTTCCGTTCCGTTATTGCACAAAACATATCCGTATGGTTTCCGTATTTGATCAGTATATTGCGGATTGTATACGGAAACAGTAACTTATTAATCACCAAACACATAAGCAATATGGGCCGGGCATAGCATTTCTACAATATGGATACGCAAAATACGGATGAAATACAGATGACATACGGATGTGTTCCATGTGCGTTCCGTATTTTTTGCGAACCCATTGAGTTGAATGGGGCCTCGGACTGTGATTTGCGGACAATAATGGGACATGCACTACTTTTTTGCGGAGCGGCCATGCGGACAAATGGAAACGGAATGCACATAGAGTACCTTCCATATTTTCTACAGCCCAATTGAAGTGAATGGTTCCGCATACGGGCCGCACAAAAAACGGAATGGAAGCGGAAAGAAAATACAGTTGCGTGCATGAGCCCTTAGACTGCAATGATTTACCATTGCAGAAAAAGTAAGTAAGACGGCTCCACCTGTCAGTATTGATGGTGGAGGTGCAACAGCTGGGTGTACTGACTCACCCTGTCAGCAATAGTAGGAGAAAATGAAAAGAGGAGAAGCTGGCACACTCTTATCTGGGATAAAATTATAAGGTTTTATTGAATAGATTAAAATAGAAGATAGAAAGGGATAATATTACATAAAGAGTTAAAAGGTAATGTTAAAAGGACAATTGTGTCTTGGTATTCAGAGATACATCTGGTACAGTAACGCAAGAAAGGAATGGGTTAATATTGAATGATGGGTATAGACTAAAATTAGTGTAAAGTTGTTGTTAGTCATATAAAGGTAAAATGGCCAGAGTAAAAAAGCTTAGTCCTTTTTAGTCAGAGTCCGCTGGGGCAGCTGAGATATGTCTCTATTAACTGTAGTCTGTAGAAGGAAGACGGTGTACTGTGCCTCGGCGCGGCGTCCCACACTGTCTATGGCGCAGAGCTCACTTACCGGCCGGTGCTTCCTTCTGTGGTGTAGTTGATCGCGGTCTTCGGCGTCCTCGTGGGGTTCCAATCTTCCTGTATGTGGCTTCCTCAGTAAGCACTGAGGAAGGGACACAGTCCCGAAACGCGTTTAAGCTGTAGGGGATATAGCAGGACTCATACTATCATATCCAAAACACGCATGAATACAAGACCGATACGAAGTCAAAAAGTGCCGGAAGAAAAAAGCGCGCGAACGGGAACCACGGGGACGCCGAGATCAAGCTGCAAGGGAAGAAGCCACATACAGGAAGATTGGAACCCCACGAGGACGCCGAAGACCTCGATCAACTACACCACAGAAGGAAGCACCGGCCGGTAAGTGAGCTCTGCGCCATAGACAGTGTGGGACGCCGCACCGAGGCGCAGTACACCGTCTTCCTTCTACAGACTACAGTTAATAGAGACATATCTCAGCTGCCCCAGCGGACTCTGACTAGAAAGGACTAAGCTTTTTTACTCTGGCCATTTTACCTTTATATGACTAACAACAACTTTACACTAATTTTAGTCTATACCCATCATTCAATATTAACCCATTCCTTTCTTACGTTACTGTACCAGATGTATCTCTGAATACCAAGACACAATTGTCCTTTTAACATTACCTTTTAACTCTTTATATAATATCCCTTTTTATCTTCTATTTTAATCGATTCAATAAAACCTTATAATTTTATCCCAGATAAGAGTGTGCCAGCTGCTCCTCTTTTCATTTACCATTGCAGCCTATGGGAGATTCACTATTTTCCTATCAAGCTCCTTCACCACTGAGATTGTATTCACACAAACTGAAGTATACCCATGCCTAACCCATGCTATGGTCTAAATATGGGCCAAAAGTGTGTTCTTTAAACAGATAGGGTAACATTTGAAGAATGTTTCTTGCAGACCACCATACAATTTGATACAAAAAAATGTAAATGTAACAAAGAATTCATGCACATATCATGTCAGGAACCTGTAGGGAGGCACACAGAGACAATGCAGTGCCATAGTATATAGACATACAGTAGGTACATTATGCCGCCATATGGAGCTCTGTATAGCATTGCATTATGTAGTCAGTCTTCCCTAGAAACAACTCTTCCCGGCAAGGGCAGACTGGCCATAGACCCTTTAGGGAAATTTCCCAGTGGGCCGATGTCCATGACTTCCTCATGGCCGACACCCAAGTACATAATGATCTGATGCTCTTATGCACCTGGCCAAAGGCCACAGGGCCTCCCCCTGAATTCAACTGTATTTCCATCTTCAGGACATTGATACAGTTTCATATTGTGGCATGGGTGGCAGTATTTTGTGCTGCACTGTGGTATTGCTGGCCCGCACACTTCTGTTGGTCCTGCCTACTTATATTGCCCTGCCTTCTGTCAATTGGGACCCGACTACAATATGGGTCCACTGTTAGGTTTTTCCCAGTGCCACTTTAAATTACCAGTTCACCCATGCTTCTTGGCGAGCATGCCTTAGTATATGGTGTCAAAGGATATGGAGTTGACAAATAAAAACATCTGTACAGTATATCTCCATATGAAGTTACAATATATGGAGGTACAGTATGGACTTATAAAAGTCTATTAATGCTACAACCATAATACACTAAAATGTTTGAGCCCTTAAAAAGACATACAAGCTGCACTGACGTGCCTGTTTTATGAAATATTTTTGTTTCCCCATGAAGTAACAATTTTGAAGTATCCATTCCTTTTCATTCCTCTGGTCATTGGAGTGTGTAGCTACAAAATCTAGCATTGTCATTGCTCTAGACCTCTGAGAAGAGGAATGGTAACAGTTTTAACTATATTAAGACATTTCTATGAGAAATAGTAAAGGAAACAACGATGCATGGTTCAAAGTAAAGGTTGCTCCAGAATTGTTATTTTATGGGGAATACGAGAATGTACTAAGATACGTCAGGGGAGGTGACAAGTAGTGTTGATCGAACACCAAAGTGACCGGGTGCTCGAGTAGAACAACTCTGGAAGCTCAGTTGCTCTACTGAGCACCCGAGCACAATGGAAGTCAGTAGTAGAACCAGAGCATTAAACCAGGCACCCCCTGCTATGAAGAGGGGAGTGTGTCTGGTTAACATGAAATGGTCAGAAATTGATGGAAACACCACTGAAATGGTTTGGAAACAGCATGGGGAGGATATCTGGATGGATCTTGGACTCCCAGGTCACTGCTGGGAATGATCTTGTCCAAGTAGTACGCCAATTTTACAGACTAACAATAATACGCACAAAGCTGAAGATAAAATCGATTTTCAGAGGAAAAATTGTTAGGAAACATTCTTTCCTGTATATTTACTTGTATATAAAGTGCAATTGCTGCCAAAAATTACAAGGAAGAGGCACTCCGATACAACCCGTATATCACATAGTGGGCCTCATTTACATTGTGGTACAATTGTTCAAGTAGTGGGAAGCCTACTCTTAAAGCCTATTCAATAAGTGAAAGGGCTGCCAAAAATTACAAGGAACTGGCACTCCAATACACCCTTTATTACACATAAAGGAGGGCATCATACACACCCTTGAAAATTTTTGATTGCTGACCCTCAAAAACATTAGGAGCAAGGGCCTGCCGGTGACCCTCTAAAACATTAGGGGCTAGGGCCTGCTTCTGATCTGACCATCTAAAACATTAGGGGTGAAGGTCTGCTGGTGAGCTGACCATCTAAAACATTAGGGGTGAAGGTCTGCTGGTGAGCTGACCATCTAAAACATTAGGGGTGAGGGTCTGCTGCTGAGCTCACCATCTAAAACAGAGGTCCCCAACTGCTGGGCTGCTGTCAGCGTACTCCAAGTTTCCTCAGCAGCACAGGGGAGAAGGAAGCAGTCTCTCCCTCCCCGCTGTGCTGCCGCTGCCAATGAGGAGAGATGGGAGGAGGAGGGGCGGACGCACTGCTCCACCAATTAAAGTTAACTTAGAATACAAATATAGTAGGCGGCAGAATCACGTAGCCAACACCCTGCCTCTATCACAGGGTGCTGCGATCAGCTGCAGTTAGCCCCCCAGGTGCCGCACCTGAGGGGTTACCAGCCGCTGATCGCAGCTCCCTGTCAGAGGAGTGTTGCCCTGATTCTGTAGTTTGCAGAAACACCCCATATGTGGGCGTAAACTGCTGTATGGCCAAACGTCAGGGCGCAGAAAGAAAGGAACGCTATATGGTTTTTGGAAGGCGGATTTTGCTCGATTGGTTTTTTGACACCATGTCCCATTTAAAGCCTCCCTGATGCTCCCCTAGAGTAGAAACTCCATGAAAGTAACTCCATGTAAGAAACTACACCCCTCAAAGTATTCAAAACTGATTTTACAAACTTTGTTAACCCTTTAGGTGTTCCACAAAAGTTATTGGCAAATGGAGATGAAATTTCAGAATTTCTATTTTTTGTTACCTTGCCTCAAAAAAAGTGTAATATAGAGCAACCAAATATCATATTTACCCTAAAATAGTACAAACAAAACTGCCCCTTTATCCCATAGTTTCCAAAATGGGGTCACTTTTTTGGAGTTTCTACTGTAGGGGTGCATCAAATGGGACATACTGTAGTGTCAAAAAACCAGTCCAGCAAAATCTGCCTTCCAAAAACCATATTGTGTTCCCTTCCATCTATGCTCTTTAGTTTGGACATACAACAGTTTACAACCACATATGGGGTGTTTCTGCAAACTACAGAATCAGGGTAATAAATATTGAGTTTTGTTTGGCTGTTAACCCTTGCTTTGTTACTGGAAAAATGGATTAAAATGGAAAATTTGCCAAAAATAGCTTTGGGACTGTTTTTTATTTTTTGTTATTTGCATAGTTGAACTGACAGGTTAGATCGAGTGCTCTTTCTATAGAGCAGGTTGTTACGGACGTGAAAATAGCAAATATGACTACTTTTGGGGTTTTTTTGTTTCAGTTTTTCATAACAAAGCTTTTTTGAAAAAAAATTTTTTTTTTTGTGTCTCCACATTCTGAAAGCAATATTTATTTTTATTTTTTGGGCGACTGTCTTATGTAGGGGCTCATTTTTTGCAGGATGAGATGATGGTTTGATTGGCACTATCTTGGGGTGCATATGACATTTTGGTCGCTTGCTATTACACTTTTTGTGATGATGGCTTTTTTTTTTTCTTTATAATCTTTTTATTATTTCAATATAAGAAGTAAACAAGTTAGTTCAACAAATTTACAATTAATAACTTTCCTATTCCTCCCAACCCCCCCCCCCCCCCTCAGCCCACCCTCATTCCTGCAGGGAGAAGGGAAAGGAGAGGAAAAAAAAAAAAAACTCTCCTCAACCATCCCAGTCTCTCCAAACATTGGCCCATTTCATATAGGACCCTCTTTGTCCATACATAGTTCTCTCATAGATTTTCACCTTATCCACCAGGCATAACCAGTTCTTGCAATCTGGAGCAGAGGGGGAAAACCATTCTCTGGCTACAAGAAGCCTAGCCAAAAACAGCACTTTAGTCAGCAGACGGCCCTTCATAAGCTGGCAGTTAATCTCTGATAGAACCCCCAAAACCCATACCTTGGGAGATAGAGGAATATCTATATTGAGTCTCCGAGTCAAAGTTATTCGTACCGCTCTCCAGTATTTACTCACTATCGGGCAGTCCCAGAACAGATGCATATGATCTGCCCCGGGATCCCCGCAGCGAGGATGATGGCTTTTGATACAGTATTTATATTATTTTTTTTTTTTGCTGTGTTCATCTGAGGGGTTAGATCATGTGTTAGTTTTATAGAGCAGGTTGTTACGGATGCGGAGAAACATAATATGTATACTTTTTATTTATTTATGTATTTATTTAAGTTTTACACAATAATATCATTTTTGAAACAAAATAAAAGCATGTTTTAATGACTCCATAGTCTCAGAGCCATATTATTTTAATTGTTTTTGAGCGATTGTCCTATGTGGGGTATCATTTTTTTTGCGGGATGAGATGGCGGTTTTATTGGCACTATTTTTGAGTGCATATAACTTTTTGATCGCTTGCTATTACAGTTTTTGTAATGTGAGCTGACAAATGTTTTTTTTTACATTGTTTTTATTTAAAAAAATTACGATATTTTCCTGAGGGGTTAGATCATGTGATATTTTTATAGAAAAGGTTTTTACAGATGCAGTGATACCTAATATGTATACTTGTTTTTTTTATTTATTTCACACAATAACAGCATTTTAGAAAAAAAAATTATGTTTTAGTGTCTCCATAGTCTGAGAGCTATATTTTTTTTTATTTTTTATTTTTTTTTTTTTTTGGGCGATTGTCCTATTTAGAGGCTCATTTTTTGTGGGATGAGATGGCGGTTTTATTGGTAGTATTTTGGGAGGCATACGCCTTTTTTATCACTTGGTATTACACTTTTTCTGATGTAAGGTGACAAAAAATGGCTTTTTTTACACCATTTTTTTTCTTTTTTATGGCATTCACTTGAGGGGTTAGGTCATGTGATATTTTTATGGAGCATGTTTTTACGGATGCGGCGATACCCAATATGTGTAGTGTATTTTATTTTTTAAATTTGTATTCAGTGATGTGTTTTTTTTTTATTTGACCCAGACCCACTTGGTTCCAGTGGATCTGCTGTCTACATAATACAGTACAGTGCACTATATAGTGTACTGTATTTTTTACTTTAGACTTAGTCTGATCAGACTTTTGCCTTTAGCAGAAGTCTGATCAGAGTTACATTACCATGGCAAGCAAGATGACTCTGAAAGCATCCTGCTGCAATGGTAACCATCACTCGCTGCCAAAACAGAGCAGAACCTGGGGCTGTAAGGGCACAGCAACCCCCGATGGGAGAGGGAGGGAGCTCCCTCCCTGTTACCCCTTCCATTCAGCGGTCCATACAGACTGCGGCATGGAATGGGTTAAACTGCTGACATCTGCAGCACAGATGTCAGCAGTTTTTAGCAGAGTTTCAGCAATGTGCTGGCAATCTGCTAAAACCACTATACCACCAACGATCATTGCAGAAGAGGCAGGCGGGGGATCGCAATTGTGATTCCGCCTGCCTGCCGCCGCTTCCCGTGCCACCCGCAACCAACCCCCTGCACCCCTGCCACCACAATATGATTGGGGGCTGGAGGGGGAGTTACAATTTAACCGTTTAGGCACCTTTTAAGGTCTCTGATCTGTGACCGCGGGGGAGACCTCAGAAAGCACTGCAAACCGCACGTCTGAAATGACCTGCTGTTTGCAGCGATCGCCGAAACAGGGGGGGTCAGAGGACCCCCCTGGGCATTGTAACAAGGTACCTGCTGAATGATTTCAGCAGGTACCTTGTTCCGATCACTGCTGGTTTAGCAGCAGTGATCGGTAGTACACATGACGTACCGGTACGTCATGTTTCCTTAAGTACCAGGACACCATGACGTACCAGTACGTCATGTGTCCTTAAGGGGTTAAAAACATTGGTGGATCAGTGTGCCCTCCGCCCACCACCCCCTCCGCAGTATTAAAGTCATTGGTGCCATAGTGCATCCGAATCCCCCCAGTATTAAAATCATTGGTGGCAGTAGCCACACTGTCCCCTCCCCTCCTCCTCATTGGTGGCAGTGGCAGCTTCTGATCGGAGCCCCAGCAGTGTAATCCAGAGGCTTCGATTGGTTACCATGGCAGCCAGGACACTACTGAAGTCCTGGCTGCCATGGTAAGCTTCCTGTTGCTGTGTGCACAAAACCCAAGGCAACAGGGGGAGTGTGAAGTCCTATTTACCCTAATAGAGCTCTATTTGGGTGAATAGGACAAGGGATGAAAAGATCCCAGGTTCTATACCCTAAGAGGGGAAATGGTTAATAAATAAACTGTAAAAAAAATAAAATAAAAAAAATACATATATTAAGTATAAATCGCCCCCTATATACATATAAAATATATAAACAATAAATAAACATATCACCATTTGCCACATCCGAAAAGTCCAAACTATTAAAATAACGCCAGAACAGAAAAAAAAATGCACGATTCGCCATCTTTTAGTCACCTTGTCCCCCTAAAAAATAGGATCGGACTGTTCGATTATGAGCCGGAGGGATTGGTTAGGTCTCACTGCCCCACCAATGGAAATAAACATGACTGCCTGAGGGGGGAGGGGGATTGTCGGCATCCAGTTTCAGCTAGTATCTGAGGGAGTGAACGAGAGTATAACCTGCAGTTCCTCTTCCATGTCACCTTGAAAATATCAGCAGCAGTGCAGCAGAGCCCAGTGCAGCCGAGACCAGTGACCACTAGACCCTAGTCAGTTTTGTGCAGCCAATTCAGGTATAGCTACATGTCAGCTTGAAATAAAGGCAGGGAGATATCAATGTAATAGCAAGGCCTATGTGACACTGCTGGTATAGTTCTTGCATGTTGTTCTACAGAGAACAACCTAACGGACCCATCTGGTTCTGGCATTGGCAGATGTTAACAGAATGTCTTCCAGTCCCATGGAGTTTTGCAGAGATCCAGCCACTACCCACTACCCAGCAAATATGCCAGGATTCAGCAGGAGAAATACCAGTACTTAGTCAATGCAGCTTGCTGGCATTTCGGTAACATCCAGCAATTTTGGATCCAGATAGCTCAGCATTTTCAGTTGATCATTGAGGACGCAGACACGGTCTTCTACGTACTCTTCACCATCTTCCAAAATGTTTCCCTCTTTGTGACAGTAGACCGCACATCAGGGTGACTGTGCTGGCGTGGTGTCATGAAACTATACCAGGCCTTGGAGAGTGTTGCCCTGCATCTGTTGGAACTGCTGTGTGTTCCCGTCATCTCCCGTCTTTGGTTGCTCAAAGTACTACGTACTCTGCCGCCAGCGTTGTCAGCTGGAAGTTTTGGGAGCAATTTTTCCACAAGGACCTTCTGGTATTGCACTATTTTGCTAGTCCTCTCCCTCATAGGAATCAGAGATGAGAAGTTCTCTTTATAGCAGGGGTCAAGAAGGGTGAACAACCAGTAATCGGTGTTGGCCAAAATGCATTTAACGCGTGGGTCACGGGAAAGACAACATAAAATAAAGTCAGCCATGTGTGCCAGAGTCCCAACAGACAAGACTTCAATGTCCTCATCAGGAGGATGACTCTCAATATCCTCTTCCTCCTCTTATGCTCATCCACGCTGAACAGATAGAATAAACCTGCTATGGGTACTACCCTCTGTAGCGGAGGTAACCATCACCTGCTCCTACTCCTCATCATCCAATTCACGCTGAGAAGATGTAATGAGGGTGGTCTAGCTATCACCCTGTGTACGGTCTTCCCCCATTTCCCCCTCTTCCACTTGTAAAGCGTCTGCCTTCATTGTGAGCAGCAAGCGTTTCAGTAGACACAGAAGGGGGATGGTTACGCTGATAATGGCGACAACGCCGCTCACCTTCTGTGTTGATTCTTCAAAGTTGCGTAAAACCTCAGAGGTCAGACATCAATGCTCACTCATCGCTTATGAAGAGCGAAAGCTGACTGGAAAGGCGACGACCATGATGCAGCTGGTATTCCACTACTGCCCTCTGCTGCTCACAAAGCCTGGCCAACATGTGAAACGTGAAGTTCCAGCACATGTTTACATCGCACAACAGTCGGTAAGCTGGCAATTGCAAGAGCTGCTGCAGTGTTTCCAGACCGTCGACAGCTGTAGATGACTTTTGGAAATGGGCACACACGCGACGCACCTTCACCAGTAGCTCAGGCAAATTGGGGTAGGTTGAGAAACCAATGACCGACTAAGTTTAACATGTGGGCTAGGCATGGTATGTGTGTGAGCTTGCCAAGCTCCAAAGACGCCACCAAGTTATGGCAATTATCAGACACAACCATGCCTTGTTTTAGGTTGAGTGGCGAGAGCCACAGCTCAGTCTGGCCCTTTATCCCCTGCCACCGCTCTGCAGCAGTGTGCTGTTTGTCACCTAAGCAAATAAGTTTCAGCATGGCCTGTTGCCGCTTCCCCACTGCAGTGCTACACTGCTTCCAGCTACTGACTGATGGCTGACTGGTGCTGCAAGATGAGAATTAAGAAGTGAAAGTGGAAGAGGAGGTGGAGGAGAAGAAGGGGGGTTGCAGCCACTAATGTAGGTGGTGGCAGAAATCCTGATGGAAGTAGGGCCTGCAATCCTTGGTGTCGGTAGCACCTGTGCCATCCTAGGGTATGAATCGCTCCCAGCCTCCACAACGATCACCCAGTGTTGCATCAGGGAAAAGTAGCGTCCCTGGCCAGTGGCCACAAGCACTTGTCCATGTGCCAGTCATTAAGTGGACCTTCCCAATAACTGCTTTGGTCAGGGCACGGGTGATGTTACGGGACACATGCTGGTGTAAGGCAAGAACGGCACACCGGACAAAATGAGTAAGGACCGTAATGTTTTTTAAGGTCTGAAATGCATTGTTCGTTGAGTCCTTTCCTGTTCTGAAGATTTTAACCTGATGGAATAAATTTGCAACTTTTAAGAAGCTGGATTTTCCTGTTTTTCTCATTTGAAGGGAGATGATGATCATTCTGATTGTGAGATGTCTTTTGGAAAACGATAAAAGTGGTTGTGTGGTAAAATAAAAAATATTAATGTAAAACGCTTCATTATGGACTATATATAAGAAAAGCTACTTTTGTATTTGTAGTCACCCTGCCGAAGGAAATGATGTAATGAAGGAGGAGGGAGGAGGGGTGTGATTTATACTGGTGGTTTGTATTGTGACTAGGATCACCCTTGAGAAAGCAAGTGTGCGAAACCCGTGTCGGGCGTACTGATTTTATATGCTGTATTTTAAAGAATATCTTGTGAGTGTAATAAAACTTTTTAGAAAAACACGCTGAAGGTACCTCACTATTTGTGCGAATTTTCGGCAGAAACACGCAGGGACCAAACACCTGGAGGTGGAGCCTGTCGATGTCCAGTGCCGGTGAATGTGGATGATTGCGTTAAAGCTACCAGTGTGAATAAGGAGCAGCATGGTTCTACTCTACTCACTAAGTCTTTTGTGAATGGACCCACATCACATTCAGAACCTACAGCGCAAGTAGAAAAAAATTGTCTCTTAGTGTAGATTACCGTTATTATCTATTTTCTCAGTAGCCAAGAGTCTGGTCAACAGCATACTTACCCTGATCCTCCTTCCTCCCACCATGAAGAGTCTTTGCAAACAAGTGATCCCACACTCGGATATTCTGCGGAGCTCTTTTTATCGCCTTTCCTTAATTTGGGCCTCTCGCCAAGCCCGTTTGAAGAGGGACATGAGTTGATTTCGTGCCCTGAGTCCTAAAGTCTTGAGCATCTACAGTCAGAAGAAGATGGCGGTGGGGAACGACAATTAGTGTTTCACGAGGTGGATGATCATGATGAGACACAGTCGCCAATAAGTCAACCTCAGTTAGAGTCTCAAGAAGTTGATGATGAGATGATGAGGATGAGACACAGTTGTGTCGTCTTAATTTCTCCATTTTCAATAAAAATGCATAAATCTAGAAAATTTATCGTTTTATTGCTGATGCTGCTGGTAAAATGCAAATTCCAGTCGTTGTTTAGAGAAACAATAAAATCCTCGAAACCCCTTTTTTTTCTCCCTCCCAAATTAACAAGCAATCATCAATGAAGCGTTTCCATAAAATTAATTCACCCCTTTCCATTTTTTTCTTTAACACTGGAGCAATAAAAATCTCTTCGTACGTTCCCATAAAAATATTAGCGAAACTCGGGTCGAATTTCGGCCCCATCGCTGTGCCAATTCATTGTACATAGAAGCGATCATTGTGCCAAAAATAATTATATAACAGAATATATTGATTTCTATCTGCAGGATTATGTGGTTTGTTTGCCTTCTTATTTAAAAGATACGGGAATGGTTCTTGAGGTGTTGAAACAAGGGTGTGTGTGTAAAGAAAATACGTGGTTAGCCACAATTGACGTTACATCATTGTATACGGTAATCCCAAAAGAGAAAGGGCTAAGAGCGATAGAAGAACAACTAAGAAAGGATAGAGATATGACAGATTCACAAGGGAATTTTATTTTGAAGTGCGCTAGTTTCTGCTTGGATCATAATTATTTTTGGCACAATGATCGCTTCTATGTACAATGCATTGGCACAGCGATGGGGCCGAAATTCACCCCGAGTTTCGCTAATATTTTTATGGGAACGTACGAAGAGATTTTTATTGTTCCAGTGTTAAAGAAAAAAATGGGAGGGGTGAATTAATTTTATGGAAACGCTACATTGATTGCTTGTTAATTTGGGAGGGAGAAAAAAGGGGTTTCGAGGATTTTATTGTTTCTCTAAACAACAACGACTGGAATTTGCATTTTACCAGCAGCATCAGCAATGAAACGATACATTTTCTAGATTTATGCATTTTTATTGAAAATGGAGAAATTAAGACAAAGAATTATTTTAAAGAAACCGATGTCAATGCATACATAGAGACTAGCAGCTGCCACCACTCTTCGTGGCTTAAAAATATACCTAAGGGGCAATATAAACGAATTTCCAGGAACTGCTCAGAAGTGGGTGACTACAGGGAGCAGAGTAAAATCATAGGAGCCCGTTTTGGGGAAAAGGGATACGATCAAGCAGAACTAATGAAAATACAAAAGGAGGTTGAAGAAAAGAGAAAAAAGTATATGTAAAGGGAAGATAGAGAAAGGATTTTCCATTTACCTTTTTGACAGAATTTAATAGGGATGCGGGTGTTATCAAAAACATTCTGAAAAAAAATTGGAGTACTGAAAGGTGACCCCATTTTGGGGAAGGAGATTCCCCAACGTCCAGGAATTGTATTTAAAAAAGCCCCGAATCTAAAGACACGACTTGTCCATAGCGCAATACCTACAAAACGCAATAAAGTGAATGGGAACAAGTTCACATGGTGTGGTTTTTGCTGCGGATGTAAAAACAGGGCGAGCAAAGAGAGACAACACCATGTGGAACAAATGAGATGTAAAGTCACTAGATGTGAATTTAAAGTGAGGGGGAATATGTCCTGTGAAAATGAAGGGGTAGTGTATATGTTATGTGGGAAGGACTCTTATGAAACTGAAAGTGCGTATACAAGAACATATTGGAAATATAAAAAAAGGCCTCGTTACTCACAGTGTTTCCCTTCACTTTAAGCAGGTCCTTGGGAAAGATCCGAAAGGACTTAAATTCATGGGTATTGAACTAGTGCCAAAAAAGTGGAGAGGAGGTGACCCAGTGGCGCATATTAGCAGTAGGGAGATTGAATGGATTTACCAGCTGCGAACTCTGCAGCCGTCAGGTCTGAATATAGACTTCGATCTGAAACCTTGTCTGATTTAATCGGATGAAGAGTTTGCTTCAGATCGGAGTCCTTTTCAGCCTGACTAATATATACTATGCGAATGAAAAGAGACGGCAATTGCAGGAATCATATGAATGTGGCTGCTATTTGTTTATGATTAGAGATGAGCAAACTTTAAAAAATAGTTAGGCGTTTCCACAAACCCGAACAGTTGAAAAGCCGAAGGACCTGGGGTGACGTCACCGTCATGTGATCAGTGCAGGGGGCGTGGCTCAGCACGGGATCAAATCAGGAGGGCACCTTTTTGTCGCAGTATCACCTGTATTTGCTGCCAATTTTAATTATTTAACTATTTATATTCTGTATGATGATTAATAAAGAATTGTTGATATATTATATGCGTGGACTTCTGTTGGTGTTCGTTAATGTCGCCGTCTGCAGCGTGTACGGAAAAAGTACACTGGATTTCACCGATATTTTTAGTATGTGCACATGTTAAACAGGAGATTAGCACAGATAATGCCGCTGTCCGCAGCATCTACAGAAAAAGTACACTGGATATCACAGATATTTTTAGAATGAGCAAATTCTATACAGGAGATGAAGTGCAGGTAATCTCAGTGTCCGCAGAGTCTATGGAAAAAGTACACTGGATGTCACAGATATTTTTAGGCTGCGCACACGTTACACAGTAGATGTAGTGAAGATAATGTCGCTGTCTGCAGCGGCCAAACAATTGTACGCTATTTAGTGCAGGTTGCGCTAAAAATATATATTGCTGCCAGATACAACAATAGTCCTTAAAAGGACTTTTGGGTCTCTAACATAAACCCTGCCAACAAAAAATATATAATTCAGTTTGCTGCACTATCTGTCCCTTCTACAGCACAGCTCTCCCTGACTAAGACTGAGCCGAACCACGTGTCATCGGGTGCTTTATAGCACCCGATGGCGCGTTCCGGCCAGCCAATCACTGTAATGCCAGTAACCAACATGGCTACGGCATTACAGTGAGTGGCAGCACTTACTTGCACGTTTATTGGCTGCGTAGCAGCTCCAGCACATGCAGTATTCGGCCAAACACGATGCTCGAGCCGAACTGGTGTTCAGCTGAGCATGCTCGCTCTACAGTGACAAGTCCTCTTTTAGAAACTTCTGTAAATGGTAACTAAAAGTCCAAGACAGACATAGGCCTACATTCTTCTCTACCCCATGGAAAATAAGCTGCACCTTTTAATATAACAGCATTTTTTATTTCTGGATCTTTGCTAAAACAAAGCAAACTCTTGTTTCTGCAGACACTGAAAGGATCTGCTCCAAAGAACTGTAATGAAGGTAAATGAAGCACCATCATTGCCTTTGTAACAACACAAAAGTTTTAATTCACATTAACTCAAACTATCCTAGTGTAAACTTACTTGACACAATGTGATTATGAGAGTGCTGCTCCATCTGTTTTCTCATTTGTGATGCTTTGCACATGTAGGAAGCACATGTTCTACTTCATTAATTATGAAGAGAAAGTATGATCTTAACTCCTTCAGCACCCAGCGATTTTCAGTTTTTGTTTTTTACTCCTGGCCTTCCCAAAGCCATAACTTTTTCTTTTTCCATTCACACAGCCACACCGGGGCTTGTTTTTGCAGACCAAGTTGCACTCTCTGGAAATTAATTCCAAATGGGAAAAAAAACAAAAAACAATTCTGCCACAGTTCTATGGGTTTTGTTTTTACAATGTTCTCTATGCAGTAAAACTAACCTGTTAACTTGATTTCTATGGGTCAGTACGATTACAATTATACCACATTTATATAGTTTTTCTTGCATTGTAATACTGAAAAAATAAACATTTTTTTTTCTTTATAATGCCATAACTTTTTTTTACATTTTTATGTTTACAGAGCTGTGTTAGGGCTCATATTTTGCAGGACAATCTGTAGGTTTTATCAATAGTGTTTTGGAGTGTTGATGAGTGTTTTTCCTATTGCACCATGGGCTATTTTTAATATATTTAGATTTTAATTGTACAGTCATTTTGTTTTTAAGGCATTCCCCATGCGGTAAAACTGATCCATGCCCTTCATTCTCAGTACAATACCACATTTATAAAGTTTTTCTAGTGTTTTAATGCTGAAAAAATTAAAAATGTGACAAATTATTTATTTTTATTGCCATATTCTGACCCTTCTGACTTTTTCTTATAGGTCCGGTATATCTACAGAGAAGTGTTGGGGCCCTTTTTGTTGGACAATCTGTAGGTTTTATTGATGCCATTTTGAAGTGTGCATGACTATTTATTAAATTTTTTTGTGATTAAGCGACAAATAATGGTGAATTGAACACTTTTTTTCTACATAACTTCGGGGGATCCACTGCCAGCTCGGGACTTTATTAGGACCAGCATCAAAAATGCCAGTCTTAATACATGTTTTAAGTCACCCTAGATGACTATAATAAGCAATCATTAGATTGCATTTATAATACATTGCATCAAATTGATATTGTGATTAATTGCAGAATTGTTATATTGTTATAGAGGCCTGCCATTTGCAGAACACAATAGGAACTACAGCTTTGAAAACTTTGGTTTCTTCAGAGAGACCAGGGCTTCCAGATACAACCAATGGAGTCCCTCGGGAGGCACTAGGAGCATCAATGGAGGAACCAGTCAGGGTGGAGGAAATCTGTTACAATAGGATCGAGTGTCTGCAGTATGAAACAGCAGAAACCTGGTGGCTATGTAGCTCTCTTTGCTCGTGAGCGGACACTATTGTTTAAGACCAGACTTCCACCATACATGTTTGTTGGAGGTCAGGAAAGGATTAAACACAATTAATCACTGAACTATATCCAGTCTATCAGCTGCCTGTGTAGTTAGTGCCCCATAAAAGTCAGTGAATAATTAAGACCACATCTAGTCAAGTATTCCAACATATAGTGCCAGTCTGATTCAAACGAGGTTGGAGTCAGACTAGCACATAGAAGCAGATTTACTAGTGCAGGGAAAGGATAGTGAGAGGAATCATTTCACAGGCAGGGAGAGACGTGTGCAGATGCTAGGGAGGGTCATAAGAAAATCCTCATTGTGAAAAACAGTGCAGGGAAACATTATTTGGGGATCCAGATAGTCTCATAATACAGCTCTGTCATTCCAGCAATTGGTTATTGGGGTGCAAGTGCCATATTGAAAAGCCTTTAGAGGCTTTTATCTGTGGAAAAAGAGAAATATATACGCAGGTCACTTTTGTTGTTATTTGCGCTAAAAGCGTTTATCGCCATATTTCTAGAGAAAAATAGACTAAGTTCATATTTGCTCTTATCATTTGCGCTAAGTGTTTTCTGTCATATTTTACTCCAATATGAGAAAAATAGACACAGTTCAGATTGGGTGTTATTTGCGCTGAAAGTGTTTCTTGTCATATTTACACTACACAAACTAGAAAAACAGACGCAGTTCACATTTGGTGTTATTTGTGTTAAAAGCGTTTATTGCCAGACGTATATCACTACAATACGAGAAAAATAGACTAAGTTCATATTTGGTGTTATTTGCGCTAAAAGCGTTTATTGACACATTTCAGGGGTGGCAGCAGTGTTTTTTTTTTTTTTCCCAAAGCCTCAAGTCCACACGTAAGCTAGCGGTTGTGTCTTGACCAGCAACCCAGTGGTTCTTGATTGGTTGACTCGATCTTTGACTTCATCGCAAGGGACAGCAGCACCAGCAGCCTAAAAGTGCAACACCAAGCGATCAAAAAGGCGCATGCCCCCCAAAATATTACGAATCTAACCAAAACCTCATCCCGCAAAAAATGAGCCCCTACTCAAGACAATATCCCGAAAAGGAAAAAAAAAAACTATGGCTCTCAGAAAATGGAGACACTAAAACATTGTGTTGATTTAAAAAATGCGGTTATTGTGTAAAACTTAAAGTATAACTGTCAAATTTTTTTTTTTTTTACTATTGGATTCTGGTGATTAATATTACCTTGTTGGCCCTGTTTTAATTTCTGATTCTTAAATAAATAACCCCTAAAAGCCACCTAAAAGTCCCCAGTATTGGCTATTGTTACCTGAGATAAAATCAGGTTGCTATGCTCCTTCCGTCTACCAGATGAGAGGAGCACGCTGCGTGCACTGGGAACTGATAGTGAGTCAACATTGTAAGGGAATGTATAAAAAGCCAGGTTCTTCCTGACAGGAGATAACAGTGCTGGGCTGTGTGTGTGAACTTCTCCACATGCCTGTGCTTGGCAGACACTCCCTTAGCAGTTCTGGAGAATGTAAAGCTCAGGGAAGATATGGGCTGCTCAGTGTATAAATGAAAGCCTTATCTGATAAGAGGAGAGCTTGTAGAAGGACTACAGGCTTCAGCCAGACCTGGGAACTTCACTGCAAGACCCCCCTATACAGAGCTGGTCTTCACTAACTTCACTGCAGGCGTCCTATGGATTAGCCTCAGGGCTGAGGGCGGCCATCTTAACAGAATAGTGAAATTGCAGTTTTATGCAGACTGGTTGCTAAGGGCTGAATCTTATTAAATAAGGGGTAAGTAAGTCTAATAGTTTTTGATTCAGGTATATTATCATATTAGTAACTACATATATGAAAACTGAAATTAGGGTCTAAATGTGACAGTTATCCTTTAAGTAAATAAAAAACGTATGCATATTATGTATTGCCACGTCCATAACAACCTTCTCTATAAAAATATCCTATGATCTAACCCATCAGATGAACACCGTAAAAAAATAAATAAATACACGGTGTCAAAGCTATTTTTTGTCACCTTACATCACAAAAAGAGTAATAGCAAGCGATCAAAAAGTCATATGCACCCCAAAATAGTGGTAATCTAACCATCACCTCATCCAACAAAAAATTATACCCTACTTAAGACTATGGCTTTCAGAAACTTTAGACACTAAAACATGATTTTTTGTTTCAAAAATGATAGTGTAAAACTTAAATAAATATAAAAAAGTATACATATTAGGTATTCCCACATCCGTAATGAACGGCTATATAAGACCATCACATGATCTAACCCCTTAGGTGAACACTGACAGAAAAATTAATATAAAAACTGTGCTAAATAATTTTTTTTGGTCACCTTACATCACTAAAAGTAAAACACCAAGGGATCAAAAAGGAGTATGCCCCCCAAAATAGTACCAATCTAACCGTCACCTCATCCTGCAAAAAAAGAGCCCCTACTTAAGACAATCGCCCAAAAAAAAAAAAATATGGCTCACTAAAACATGTTTCTTTTTTGTTTCAAAAATGATATTATTTTGTAAAACATAAATAAATAAAAAGTATACATATTAGGTATTGCCACGTCTGTAGCAACCTGCTCTATAAAAATATCACATGACCTAACCCCTCAGGTCAACACCGTAAAAAAAGAAACTGTCAAAAAAGACCATTTTTGTCACCTTGCATCACAAAAAGTGTAATACCAAGCGATCAAAAAGTCATATTCACCCTAAAATAGTACCAATCAGTCATCTCGTACCAAAAAAAATGAACCTCTACATGAGACAGTCGTCCAAAAAATAAAAATAAAAACTATGACTTTCAGAATATAAAGACACTAACATTTTTTTTTTTAAATGCTGTATTATGTAAAACTGAAACAAACAACCAAACAAAAATAGACATATTTAGTATTGTCGTGGCCGTAACAACCTGCTCTATAAAAATACCACATGATCTAACCTGTCAGATAAACATTGCAAATAGCAAAAAATAAAAACTGTGCCAAAACAGCTATTTTTTGTTACCCTGACTCATAAAAAGTGTCATATAGAGCAACCAATCATATGATTTAACCCCTCAAGTGAACACCAACAGAAAAATTAAAATAAAACCTGTGAACCTTACATCACTAAAAGTAAGGCCCCTTTCACACAAGCGTGTCCGGATTAGGTCCGGATGCGTTGCAGATGCGTTTAGTGAAAACTGTGCGATTTCACAGGCAAAGCCATTCAGTTTTGCCTGCGATTGCGTTCAGTTGTTCAGTTTTTTTCAGTGCGGGTGCAATGCGTTTTGATGCGTTTTTCACGTGCGTGATAAAAAACTGAAGGTTTACAAACATCTCCTAGCAACCATCAGTGAAACATGCATCGCACCCGCACTTGCTTGCGGATGCAATGCATTTTTCACGCAGCCCTATTCATTCCATGGGGCCAGAGCTGCGTTACAAACGCAGAATATAGAACATGCTGCGATTTTCGCACAACGCAGAAGTGATGCGTGAAAAAAAACACTAATGTAAACAGAATGGGTCAGGATTCAGTTCACGTCACGCATTGCACCCATGCGGAAAACTCGCTTGTGTGAAAGGGGCATAAAACACCAAGCGATAAAAAAGGTGTAGGCCCCCCAAAATAGTATCAATTTGAACATCACCTCATCCTGCAAAAAATTAGCTCCTACTTAAAACAATCGACCAAAAAATATAAAAAAAATCTATGGCTCTCAGAATATAGAGACACTAAAACATATTTTTTTGTTTCAAAAATGCTGTTATTATGTAAAACTTAAATAAATAAAAAAAGCATACATATTAGGTATCGCCGCGTTTATAATAACCTGCTGTATAAAAATATCACATGACCTAACCCCTCAGGTGAACACCATAAAAAAATAAAAATAAAAACTGTAAAAAAGCCATTTTTTGTCACCTTACATCAAAAAAGTGTAATACCAAGCGATCAAAAAGTCATATGAATCCTAAAATAGTACCAATCAAACCTTCATCTCATACCCAAAAAAATGAGCCCCTACATAAATTTGAGGGGTGTATTTTCCAAAATGCGTAACTTTTTTGGAGTTTCTACTCTAGGGGTACATTGAGGTGGGCCTCAAATGGGACATGGTGTCAAAAAAACTGGCCAGCAAAATCTGCCCTCCAAAAACCATATGGCATTCCTTTCCTTCTGCGTCCTGCCGTGTGGCCATACAGCAGTTTACAACCACATATGGGGTGTTTCTGTAAACTAAAGAATCAGGGCAATAAATATAGAGTTTTCTTTGGCTGTTAACCCTTGCATTGTTAGCGGAAAAAAATTATTAAAATGGAAAATATGCCAAAAAAGTGAAATTGTGAAATGTCATCTCTGTTTTCCATTAATTCGTGCGGAAGAATTAACAAAGTTTGTAAAATCAGTTTTGAATACTTCGAGGGGTGTAGTTTCTAAAATTGGGTATTTGTGGGTGGTTTCTATTATGTAAGGCTACATGCACACGACCGTTGGTGTTTTGCGGTCCGCAAACCACGGATCCGCAAAACACTGAAGCTGCTCCGCGTTCCGTTCTGCAATTTGCGGAACGGAATGCGGCCCATTATAGAAATGCCTATTCTTGTCCGCAAAACGGACAAGAATAGGACATGCTCTATATTTTTTTGTAGGGGCACGGAACAGAGCAACGGATGCGGACAGGACACGGAGTGCTGTCCACATCTTTTGCGGCCCCATTGAAATGAATGGGTCCGCGCCCGAGCCGCAAAATATGCGGCTCGGGCCCGGACCACAACAACGGCCGTGTGCATGAGGCCTAAGTCTCACAAAGTGACTCCAGACCTGGACTGGTTCTCAAAAAGTGGGTTTTGGAAATTTTCTGAAATATTTCAAGATTTGCTTCTAAACTTCTAAGCCTTCTAACGTCCCCAAAAAATCAAATGGCATTCACTAAATGATCCAAACATGAAGTAGACATATGGGAAATGAAAAGTAATAACTATTTTTGGAGGTATCACTATCTGTTTTAAAAGTAGAGAATTGAAATTTGGAAAATTGCTAATTCTTCCTAATTTTTAGTACATTTGGAATTTTTTTATAAATAAAAATGAAATTTTTTGACTCAAATTTTGCCACTGTGATGAAGTACAATATGTGACGAGAAAACAATCTCAGAATAGCCTGGATACGTTAAAGCGTTTTAACCCCTAATGGACCGGGATCATTTTCACCCTAAGGACCAGGCCATTTTTTGCAAATCTGACCAATGTCAACTTATGTGTGAATAACTTTAAAATGCTTTTACTTATGCAGGCCATTCTGAGATTTTTTTTTCGTTACATACTATACTTCAAAATGGAGTCAAAAAAATTCATTTTTATTTATAAAAAATACCAAATTTACCAGAAATTTGGAAAAATTATCAAAATTTAATTAATTAAAAAACTTATTAAGTTACATTCCCCATATGTATACTTCATGTTAGGATAATTATGGGAATGCCATTTTATTTTTTGGTGATGTTACAAAGCTTAGAAGTTTAGAAGCAAATCTTGAAACATTGAAATTTTTAAAAATGCACTTTTTAGGGACCAGTTCAGGTCTGAAGTCACTTTGTGAGGCTTACATAATAGAAAACACCCAAAAATGACTCGCCTAAGAAACTACGCCCCTCAAGATATTCAAAACTGATTTTACAAATATTGTTAACCCTTTAGGTGTTTCACAAGAGTTATTGGCAAATGGAGATAAAATTTCAGAATTTGGATTTTTTGGCAAAATTTAAATTTTTATCAATTTTTTCCAGTAACTAAGCAAGGCTTAACAGCCAAACAAAACCCAATATTTATTGCCCTGATTCTGTAGTTTTCAGAAACACCCCATACATGGTCATAAACTGCTGTATGGCCAAACGGCAGCGCATAGGAGAGGAGCGCCGTGTGGTTTTTGGAAGGCAGATGTTACTGGACTGATTTTTAGATACCATGTCCCATTTGAAGCCCCCCTGGTGCACCCCTGGTGTAGAGACTCTAAAAAACTGACCCCATTTTGGAAACTACGGGATAAGGTGGCAGTTTTTTGGTACTATTTTAGGGTAAATATGATTTTTGGTTACTCTATATCCCACTTTTTTTTTGAGGCAAGGTATCAAAAAACTAAAAATTCTGAAATTTCATCTCCATTTGCCAATAACTCTTGTGGAACACCTAAAGGGTTAACAAAGTTTGTAAAATCAGTTTTTAATACCTTGAAGGGTGCAGTTTTTTAGATGAAGTAACTTTTTTGACGTTTCTGCTGTAGGCGTGCATCAGGGGGCTTCAAATGGGACATGGTGCCAAAAAAACTGTCCAGTAAAACCTGTCTTTCAAAAAACATATGGCGTTCCTTTTCTTGTGCCCTGTCGTTTGGCCATACAGCAGTTTACGACCACATATGGGAAAAAATAACTGTTTTGGCACTGTTTTTAATTTTGGTTATTTACATTGTTGATCTGACAGGTTAGATATTGTGTTACTTCTGTAGAGCAGCTTTTTATGGATGCGACAATACCAAATATTACTACTTTTTTTGGGGGGGTTTGTTTCAGTTTTACACAATAAAGCATTTTTGAAAAAAATGATTTTTTTTAGTGTCTCCACATTCTGAAAGCCATATTTTATTTTTATTTTTTGGGCGACTGTCTTATGTAGGAGCTCATTGTTTGCAGGATGAGATGTTGGTTCGATTGGCACTATCTTGGGGTGCATATGTCATTTTGGTCGCTTGCTATTACACTTTTTGTGATGTAAGGTGACAAAAATGGCTTGTGACTCACCTTTTTTTAACCTGAGATGTTCGGTCATGTGTTATTTTTTATAGAGAAGTTTGTTATGGACGCGGTGATACCTAATATGTATATTATTTATTAATTCATTTAAGTTTTATACAAGAATATCATTTTTGAAACATATTTTTTTTATTTTTTTGGGCGATTGTCCTATGTAGGGTATCATTTTTTGCGGGTTAAGATGTCGGTTTGATTGACACTATTTTGGGAGGCATATAACTTTTTGATCGCTTGCTATTACACTTTTTGTGATGTAAGGTGACAAAAAAAACAACAAAATCGCTTTTTTTACACCATTTTTTCTTATGGTGTTCATCTGAGGGGTTAGGTCATATGATATTTTTATAGAGCAGGTTTTTACGGACAAGGTGATACATAATTTGTGTAATGTATTATTTTTTAAATTTTTATTCATTGATAAATGTGTTTTTATTTTTACATTTTTTTTTTTACATTTTTTTTGACCTCGACCCACTTGGTTCTTGAAGATCCAGTGGGTCTGATGACTGTATAATACAGCACACTATATAGCGTACTGTACTGTATATTTTACATTAGAAAGTCCGATCAGACTTCTGCTTTTAGCAGAAGTCTGATCAGAGTTACCATTACCATGGCAAGCAGGACGCCTGTGAAGGCATCTTGCTGCCATGGTTACCATCACTTTCTGCCAGAACAGAGCAGCGGGTGATGGGGAAGGAGGGGGGACCCATCCCTTTGTGATCCCATCAAGATTCGGGGGCTGCAAGGGCACAGCAGCCCCCGATTGGAGAGCGAGGGAGCTCCCTCCCTGTTAACCCCTTCCATACAGCGGTCCATACGGACCACGGCATGGAAGGGGTTAAACAGCTGACATCACAGCACAGGATGTCAGCCATTTATACCAGAGTGTCAGCAATGTGCTGACACTCTAGTATAACCACTGGCCACCAATGAATATTAGAGAGGAGGTGGGTCGGGAATCGATATCCTGCCTGCCGCAACGCCCGCCGCCCGCCTCCCTCTCCACCCACACCGCCCCCATTTTTACGTTTCTGACCTGTTACCGTGGGGATCAGAAACTTCAGAAAGCGCTCCAAACCACAGGTCTGAATTGACCTGCGGTTTGAGAGTGATCGCCAATACGGGGGGTCACAGGACCCCCCTAGACATTGTAACAAGGTACCTACTGAATGATTTCAGCAGGTAACTTGTTCCGAACACCGCCGGCCGAGCAGCGGTGTTCGGACATAACAGTACGTCCTGTGTCCTTAAGTACCAGGACATCAGGGCATACCGGCACGTCCTATGTCCATCACAGGTTAAAGTTATCACTAGAGTTGAGCGAACACCTGGATGTTCGGGTTCGAGAAGTTAGGCCGAACTTCCCGAAAATGTTCGGGTTCGGGATCCGAACTCGACCCGAACTTCATCCCGAACCCGAACCCCATTGAAGTCAATGGGGACACAAACTTTTGGGCACTAAAAAGGCTGTTAAATATTCCAGGAAAGGGCTAGAGGGCTGCAAAAGGCAGCAAAATGTAGGTAAATGCCCTGCAAACAAATGTGGATAGGGAAATGAATTAAAATAAAATAAATAAAAATGAACCAATATTAATTGGAGAGAGGTCCCATAGCAGAGAATCATGCATCATATCACACACCACTGGAGAATGCCACTTTCAGTTATTTCGGCCCAGCACCCAGGCAGAGGAGAGAAGTCCCACAGCAAGGAATAAGGTGTCATATCAGCCACCACTGGAGAAGGCCACTTTCAGTTATTTAGGCCCCAGCACAAAGACAGAGGAGAGAGGTCCCACAGCAAGGAATAAGGTGTCATATCACCCACCACTGGAGAAGGCCACTTTCAGTTATTTAGGCCCCAGCACCCAGACAGAGGAGAGAAATCCCACAGCAAGGAATAAGGTGTCATATCAACCACCACTGGAGAAGGCCACTTTCAGATATTTAGGCCCCAGCACCCAGACAGAGGAGAGAGGTCCCACAGCAGAGAATCAGGCGTCATATTACCCAAACTGGAGAAGGCCACTGTCAGTTATTTAGGCCCCAGCACCCAGACAGAGGAGGGAGGTCCCACAGCAGACAATCAGGCGTCATATCACCCACCAATGGAGAAGGCCACTTCCAGATATTTAGCCCCCGGCACCCAGACAGAGGAGAGAGGTTGCATGGCAGAGGTTCATGCTTCATGTCACCCACCATTGTAACACGCCACTTTAAGTTATTTAGGCCCCGGCGCGCAGATTGAGGAGAGGTTCATTTAACTTTGGGTTGCACAGCAAGATCATGGAAAAGTTAAAAAAATTAAGGTTTCAATTAAGTAGTGCCCCGGAGTACAAGAATACATGGTTGAGGGGGAGGCAGTTATAAATGTCTATTCTGCACAAGGGAGAGACAGGTCTTGTGGGATCCATGCCTGGTTCATTTTTATGAACGTCAGCTTGTCCACGTTGGCTGTGGACAGGCGGCTGTGTTTGTCAGTAATGACGCCACCTGCCGTGCTGAATACACGTTCAGACAAAACGCTGGCTGCCGGGCAGGCCAGCACCTCCAAGGCAGAAAATACCATCAGTCAGTACGTGGAGGGGTGTGCAGACGTACTGTTCAATCATGTTATTGAAATGCTGCCTCCTGCTAACATGTTCCATATCAGGTGGTGGTGCAGTTAGCTGTGGCGTGGAAACAAAACATTTCCACATTTCTGCCATGCTAACCCTGCCCTCAGAGGAGCTGGCCATGACACAGCTGCATTGGCGACCTCTTGCTCCTCCTCTGCCTTCGCCTTGGGCTTCCACTTGTTCCCCTGTGACATTTGGGAATTCTCTCAGGAGCGCGTCTACCATCGGGCGCTTGTACTCGTGCATCTTCCTATCACGCTCCAGTGCAGGAAGTAAGGTGGGCACATTGTCTTTGTATCTGGGATCCCCGTAGTCCGCACACGTTAAAATGTGGGCAACTCTGCTGTCATTGCGCAGGCACTGCAGCTTGTAGTCGCTCACGTGTGCCAGACTCCCCAGAGGTAAGGAAAAGCTGTCGTCTGTGGGAGGCGTATCGTCATCGTCCTCCGTATCCCCCCAGCCATGCACCAGTGATGGGCCTGAGCTGTGTCGGGTGCCACCCCGCTGTGAACATGCTTCATCCTCATCCTCCTCGTCCTGGGCCCTGGCTGGCAACATTTTTACCTGGCCTCTGCTGTTGCAAAAAACCTCCCTCTGAGCCACTTCTAACAGACTGGCCTGAAAGTGCTAAAAATGACCCCTCATCCTCCTCCTGGGCCACCTCCTCTTCCATCATCGCCCTAAGCGTTTTCTCAAGGAGACATAGAAGCGGTATTGTAACGCTGATACCGGTGTCATCGCCACTGGCCATGTTGGTGGAGTACTCGAAACAGCGCAACAGGGACCACAGGTCTCGCATGGAGGCCCAATCATTGTTGTTGAAGTGGTGCTGTTCCGCAGTGCGACTGACGCGTGCGTGTTGCAGCTGAAACTCCACTATGGCCTGCTGCTGCTCGCACAGTCTCTCCAGCATGTGCAAGGTAGAGTTCCACCTGGTGGGCACGTCGCATATTAGGCGGTGAGCTGGAAGGTGAAGTTACAATGTAGCGCAGACAGGCGAGCAGCAGCAGGATGTGAACGCCGGAAGCGCGCACAGACGGCCCGCACTTTATGCAGCAGCTCTGACATGTCGGGGTAGTTGTGAATGAACTTTTGCACCACCAAATTCAGCACATGCGCCAGGCAAGGGATGTGCGTCAAACCGGCTAGTCCCAGAGCTGCGACGAGATTTAGCCCATTATTGCACACCACGAGGGCGGGCTTGAGGCCCACCCGCAGAAACCACTCGTCGGTCTGAGCAAACCTTTTGAGTATACAAAAAGGGGGGACATGGTGTTATGAACCCTATAATGATGGTTGATTTATATGGTAAACACAATTAAACTTACCTGGGTTACAGATGCATGTTGAGCAGTTTGTGTGTGTCCCCAAGGATGGACGAAGATCTTGATTGGAGAATCGAGCAACGGACATCTCGTGGGGTCTATAAAAGAAAGATCATCAGCAGTTAGGTGCTGCACAGTTCCAGTGGATCGCTGAAGAAACGGCCCCGCCCAACCCACCCAAAGGAAAAAGATGTCACGGTGTTTGATTGGGGAAATAGTCGCTCATTGAGCGGACTATGTAGTTAAGATTAGTAAATGAATGGTAAGCTATTGATAAGTTTAAATTTTATTGGGCCTTTTGGTATCGGATGGGTTAATATGACACTATGTTGTTCAATACCCCGCCACAACTCCTGCGCGGTGTGGGGCCTGTCCCCCAAACATATAAGTTTCAGAATGTCCTGCTGACGTTTACCCCGGGCTGTGCTGAAGTTGGTGGTGAAGGTGTGTGGCTGACTGGATGAGCTGGTGGAAGCAGAGGAAGAGGAAGCCGAGTAGAAGGAGGAGGCTACAGGAGGCAAAGAATGATGCCCTGCGAATCTTGGCGGCGGAAGGACGTGCGCCAAGGAACTCTCCGCCTGGGGCCCAGCCGCCACTACTTTTACCCAGTGTGCAGTTAGGGAGATATAGCGTCCCTGGCCGTGCTTACTGGTCCACGTATCTGTGGTTAGGTGGACCTTGCCACAGATGGCGTTGCACAGTGCACACTTGATTTTATTGGATACTTGGTTGTGCAGGGAAGGCACGGCTGTCTTGGAGAAGTAGTGGCGGCTGGGAACAACATACTGTGGGACAGCCATGGCCATCAGCAGTTTGAAGCTGTCTGTGTCCACCAGCCTGAATGACAGCATTTCAAAGGCCAGTAGTTTAGAAATGCTGGCATTCAGGCCCAAGGCTCAAGGGTGGCTAGGTGGGAATTTACGCTTTCTCTCCAAGGTTTGTCAGATGGAGAGCTGAACGCTGCCGTGTGATATGGTGGAGATGCTTGGTGACGCAGGTGGTGGTGTCGGTGGCACATCCTCTGTTTGGTGGCCGGCAGTGCCAACATTCCTCCCAAGGCGGAGGAAGAGGCCGAGGCAGCAGCAGAAGAGGGAGCATGGGAAGACTGAGTGAGTTCATTGTTTTTAAGATGTTTGCTCCACTGCAGTTCATGCTTTGCATGTATATGCCTGGTCATGCAGGTTGTGTTAAGGTTCAGAACGTTATTGCCTCGCTTCAGGCTCTGATGGCACAGCGTGTAAACCACTCGGGTCTTGTCGTCAGCACATTGTTTAAAGAAATGCCATGCCAGGGAACTCTTTGAAGCTTGAAGCCTTTGGGGTGCTCGGTCCCTGGTGGCGGTGGCCAGTAGCAGGCGAACTCTCTTGGCGGCAGCTGTTATGCTTTTGCCCCCTGCTCCCTCTTTTGCTATGCTGTTGGCTCGGTCTCACCACTGCCTCTTTCTCTGAACTATGAAAGTCAGTGGCACGACCTTCTTTCCATGTGGGGTCTAGGACCTCATCGTCCCCTGCATCGTCTTCCACACAGTCTTCCTCCCTGACCTCCTGTTCGGTGTGCACACTACAAAAAGACGCAGCAGTTGGCACCTGTGTTTCGTCGACATCAGAGATGTGCGGACACTGATGAGGTGAAATTCCCATGTCCTTATCATCAGGAAACATAAGTGGTTGTGCATCAGTGCATTCTATGTCTTCCACCACTGGGGAAGGGCTAGGTGGATTCCCATGGGAAACCCTGCCAGCAGAGTCTTCAAACAGTATAATAGACTGCTGCATAACTTGAGGCTCAGACAGTTTCCCTGATATGCATGGGGGTGATGTGACAGACTGATGGGCTTGGTTTTCAGTCGCCTCCTGTGTGCTTTCTGCAGAAGACTGGGTGGGAGATAATGTTGTGAACATGCTGGATCCACTGTTGGCCTCCCAATTGACTAGCGCCTGTACCTGCTTAGGACTTACCATCCTTAGAACGGCACTGGCCCCCACTAAATATCGCTGTAAATTCTGGCGGGTACTGAAACCCGAGGTAGTTGGTTCACTAGGACGTGTGGCTGTGGCAGAATGGCCACGTCCTCTCCCAGCACCAGAGGGTCCATTAACAGCACCACGACCGCGTCCGCATCCCATACTAGATGTATTCCTCATTGTTACCATTCACCAAGCACCACAATAAGAAAAAAATATTTGGCCCAATGTATTGATTTCAAATTCAGGCTTTTTTTTACAGGCACCTAACACTATCTGCCTATTTATTTATGTACCGTATTACACTAATCCAGGCACAGCAGTAACCACTGATTTAGGGGAATATCATTTGTAGGCCTAGTATTTAGGCCCTGGATGAAAGGTATCCTTTTCTGGACAGATTTACACTAGGAGATACACAGTAGCGTGTGAAAAAATATGTAAGATTATGCCTTCAGCAATTGTATTTTAACACTTTGTGTAATATACCCTTTAACGGACAGAAATTCAATGGGAGATGCACGGTAGTGTGTGAAGTAATTGAGGATGACCCTCTCAGCACTTGTATATACACCTTGAGTGTAATATACCCTTTTAGGGACAGATTAACACTTGGCCATGCAACAGCTGGAACACCAGATTCAGGGTATTGCTATATTGGCAAATGAATTGCACTCCAGAACAAAATCTATCCTTTGACGGATACTATGAAACTTGTCCAGTCACAGCTGGAACACCAGATTTACGTTATTGCTATTTTCGCAATTGAATTTCACCCCAGAAAATTATCTATCCTTTGCCGGACACTATTAAACTTGGCCAGCCACAGCTGAAACCACTGATTTATGGTATTGCTATTTTGGCAATTGAATTTAACCCCAGAAAAAAAAAATATCCTTTGCCGTACACTATTAAACTTGGCCAGCCACAGCTGAAACCACTGATTTATGGTATTGCTATTTTGGCAATTGAATTTCACCCCAGAACAAAATATATCCTTTGCCGTACACTATTAAATTTGGCCAGCCACAGCTAAAACCACTGATTTATGGTATAGCTATTTTGGCAATTGAAATTCACCCCAAAAAATTATCTATCCTTCGCCGTACACTATTAAACTTGGCCAGCCACAGCTGAAACCACTGATTTATGGTATTGCTATTTTGGCAATTGAATTTCACCCCAGAACAAAATATATCCTTCGCCATACACTATTAAATTTGGCCAGCCACAGCTAAAACTACTGATTTATGGTATAGCTATTTTGACAATTGAATTTCACCCCAGAAAAAAAATATATCCTTTGCCGTACACTATTGAACTTGGCCAGCCACAGCTGAAACCACTGATTTATGGTATTGCTATTTTGGCTATTAAATTTTACCCAAGAACAAAATATATCCTTTGCCGTACACTATTAAACTTGGCCAGCCACTGCTGGGACACCAGATTTAGGAGATTGCTATTTTGGCAATTGAATTTCACCACAGAAAATAATCTATCCTTAGCCAGACAGCAGACAGTATTACACTTGGCTAGCCACAGCTGGAACACCAGATTTAGGGGATTGCTATTTTGGCAATTGAATTTAACCCCTCAATAAAATATAGAAATTTCTATCCTGAGTTTCTAGGGGTGACAATAAGCACAGCCAAGCCCCTGATGTAGGATATAGCAAAAAAAAAAAAACTAGTATTGATTTGACTTGATGGCAGCTTGTGCTGGTGCACCACAAGTCACAAAATGGCCGCTGATCACCCCAGAAAATAAGTGACAGAAAAATATTCTGTGCAGCCTTAAATCCAGTGAGCAATTAACTAGCAGAAGTTAAATGATTCACAGCTGTAGATCGATCACTTCATTAGGTGCTTTTGCTGACTTTTCCCTGCCTAATCTCGCCCTCACAGAAGCTGCGTCCTCTCCCTACACTAATCAGAGCAGTGTGACGTGCGGCGCTACGTGACTCCAGCTTAAATAGAGGCTGGGTCACATGCTGCACTTGGCCAATCACAGCCATGCCATTAGTAGCCATGGCTGTGATGGCTTCTTAGGGCAAGAAGTAAAACTCTAGCTGATTGGCTGCTGTGCAGCCCTTCAGAAAGCGGGAAGAAATCGCTGAACAACGGACCCAAACACGAACTTTTTTGAAAATGTTCGGGTCCGTGTCCCGAACACCCCAAAATTCGGTATCAACCCGAACTATGCTCGAACTGTTCGCTCAACACTAGTTATCACCACACAAAGTGACATATGTCAGATTTGCTGAAAATGGCCTGGTCCTTAACGTGAAAAATGTCTGGATCCCTAAGGGGTTAATCAGTAACGTCAACACAAACTTACTGCTGACACCCTCTCTACTCTATCAGGGGCTCTACTTGTATAAGCATTTAATAGAACAGGTTCTGTAGACATCTATGTGGAATCAGCAGACGAGGGTGTAAAAAGGGTGTGCTTCTTCTTGACACTAACATGGGCCTGTAAGGCTGAGTTCATACTTGAGTTATTTGGTCAGTTTTGGTGAATTTAAGTATACTTTCTAATAATTTTGATCAAGTTTTAGTTCAATTTCATATTAAATATTTAATGAATTTACTAATAAACATTACATATTGCCTAAAACAGGAGAGAATCAGCCAGTTTTCTGTTTAGTCAATGACGTGGTGTTGCGATGGAGAAAGCATGCAATGAAAACAATTCATCTCCACCTGGAGACAAATCCTGTCAAGATTGCAGCAAGTGCAGTATTGGCTGCTTATCAACCAAGATACTTCTGGGGGCAACCTGCCTGGCATGAACAGGCCTCCAGTAGCTACAGACAATGAGAAGACAAAGGTTCAAGATAGCTTTGAGCCCGGAAGAGTCGCAAAGTTAGTCAAAATTCAAACCACCAACCAGGCCCCGGTCTCATCATCCAGTGAAAACATCACGGGTTCCCAGTCATCATGGAAATTAAAAGGAGGGCATCCTCATTATATTTAATTAATTTAATAATAAAATATTTTATACATTTACTAATAAAATTAAAATTTTGTCTACAACAGGAGAGAATCGGCCAGTCTTCTGTTTATTCAAGAACGTGGTGTTGCGATGGAGAAAGCATGCAAAGAAAACAATTCCTCTCCACCTGGAGACGAATCCTGTCAAGATTGCTGCAAATGCGGTATTGGCTGCTCAACGAACAAGATACTTCTGGGGGCAACCTGCCTGGCATGAACAGGCCTCCAGTAGCTACAGACAATGAAAAGACAACGCTTAAAGATAGCTTGGAGCCCTTAAGAGTCACAAATTTATTCAAAATTAAAACCATAACTACCAGGCCGGTCTCTTCATCTGGGAAAACATCACCGTTTCCCAGTCATCAGGGAAATGAAAAGGAGGACATCCTTATCTATAATAATAAAATCCCTGTGTGAGCGCGCTGTGTCAGTGTGTGTGTCACCAGTTTTTTATACTGGGCATGCGTGGCGCTGCATCCAATCAGGACACAGCGCTGCGCTGCACACGGACACAGCGCATCTCACAGGTTTTACTGCATAAACCTATAGGGTGGCCATGGCTCACCCGCCATCGTTGGCTGCTGGCCATAACTCCCCCCGTCCTCCACTGCTTGCACAGTTCCACCGCCGCCCTCTGATTTTTAGACAGTTTCTCCGCCGTCCAGACACTGTGCATGCGCCGTACTCGCCGCACGGACTTCTGGGAATTGAAGTCCTGGTGAGGGGCATGAAGGAGAAACGCGCATGCGCAGTAGTAAAGATTTGGTGCAAAAAAACGTGGGCATTGGGGCAGAAAGATACAGGCCCAATAAGGAGGGGGTGAGAGGACAGAGCAAGGGTGAAAATGAATGAGAAGATGGAGACACAGGACAAAGAGGAGAGAGAGAAGAGAAACAGAGTGAATAGATGCACACAGATGAGGAGAGAACAGAGAGACAAAAGTGAAGAAGACAGAAAGTGGAGGCCGAGGTGAAGAAGACAGACATAGCAGAGGTGAAGAAGAAGACAGAGACGGCAGAGGTGAAGAAGAAGACAGAGACGGCAGAGGTGAAGAAGACAGACAGAGACGGCAGAGGTGAAGAAGACAGACAGAGACGGCAGAGGTGAAGAAGACAGACAGAGACGGCAGAGGTGAAAAAGACAGACAGAGAAGGCAGAGGTAAAGAAGACCGAGAGAGACGGCAGAGGTGAAGAAGACAGAGAGACGGCAGAGGTGAAGAAGACAGAGAGAGACGGCAGAGGTGAAGAAGACAGAGAGAGACGGCAGAGGTGAAGAAGACAGAGAGAGACGGCAGAGGTGAAGAAGACAGAGAGAGACGGCAGAGGTGAAGAAGACAGAGAGAGACGGCAGAGGTGAAGAAGAAAGAGAGAGACGGCAGAGGTGAAAGAGGACAGAGACGGCAGAGGTGAAAGACAGAGACGGCAGAGGTGAAAGAGGACAGAGACGGCAGAGGTGAAAAAGAGGACAGAGACGGCAGAGGTGAAGAAGAGGACAGAGACGGCAGAGGTGAAGAAGAGGACAGAGACGGCAGAGGTGAAGAAGAGGACAGAGACGGCAGAGGTGAAGAAGAGGACAGAGACGGCAGAGGTGAAGAAGAGGACAGAGACGGCAGAGGTGAAGAAGAGGACAGAGACGGCAGAGGTGAAGAAGAGGACAGAGACGGCAGAGGTGAAGAAGAGGACAGAGACGGCAGAGGTGAAGAAGAGGACAGAGACGGCAGAGGTGAAGAAGAGGACAGAGACGGCAGAGGTGAAGAAGAGGACAGAGACGGCAGAGGTGAAGAAGAGGACAGAGACGGCAGAGGTGAAGAAGAGGACAGAGACGGCAGAGGTGAAGAAGAGGACAGAGACGGCAGAGGTGAAGAAGAGGACAGAGACGGCAGAGGTGAAGAAGACAGACAGAGACGGCAGAGGTGAAGAAGACAGACAGAGACGGCAGAGGTGAAGAAGAGGACAGAGACGGCAGAGGTGAAGAAGACAGAGAGAGATGGCAGAGGTGAAGAAGAGGACAGAGAAGGCAGAGGTGAAGAAGACAGAGAGAGACGGCAGAGGTGAAGAAGACAGAGAGAGACGGCAGAGGTGAAGAAGAAAGAGAGAGACGGCAGAGGTGAAAGAGGACAGAGACGGCAGAGGTGAAAAAGAGGACAGAGACGGCAGAGGTGAAAAAGAGGACAGAGACGGCAGAGGTGAAGAAGAGGACAGAGACGGCAGAGGTGAAGAAGAGGACAGAGACGCAGAGGTGAAGAAGAGGACAGAGAGTGAAGAAGAGGACAGAGACGGCAGAGGTGAAGAAGCTGACAGAGACGGCAGAGGTGAAGAAGAGGACAGAGACGGCAGAGGTGAAGAAGAGGACAGAGACGGCAGAGGTGAAGAAGAGGACAGAGACGGCAGAGGTGAAGAAGACAGACAGAGACGGCAGAGGTGAAGAAGAGGACAGAGACGGCAGAGGTGAAGAAGACAGAGAGAGACGGCAGAGGTGAAGAAGAGGACAGAGACGGCAGAGATGAAGAAGAGGCAGAGAAGGCAGAGGTGAAGAAGAGGACAAAGACGGCAGAGGTGAAGAAGAGGACAGAGACGGCAGAGATGAAGAAGAGGCAGAGAAGGCAGAGGTGAAGAAGAGGACAAAGACGGCAGAGGTGAAGAAGAGGACAGAGACGGCAGAGGTGAAGAAGAGGACAGAGACGGCAGAGGTGAAGAAGAGGACAGAGACGGCAGAGGTGAAGAAGCTGACAGAGACGGCAGAGGTGAAGAAGCTGACAGAAACGGCAGAGGTGAAGAAGCTGACAGAGACGGCAGAGGTGAAGAAGACAGAGAGAGACGGCAGAGGTGAAGAAGACAGAGAGAGACGGCAGAGGTGAAGAAGAGGACAGAGACGGCAGAGGTGAAGAAGACAGAGAGAGACGGCAGAGAGAGACGGCAGAGGTGAAGAAGAGGACAGAGACGGCAGAGGTGAAGAAGCTGACAGAGACGGCAGAGGTGAAGAAGAGGACAGAGACGGCAGAGGTGAAGAAGACAGAGAGAGACGGCAGAGGTGAAGAAGCTGACAGAGACGGCAGAGGTGAAGAAGCTGACAGAGACGGCAGAGGTGAAGAAGCTGACAGAGACGGCAGAGGTGAAGAAGCTGACAGAGACGGCAGAGGTGAAGAAGCTGACAGAAACGGCAGAGGTGAAGAAGCTGACAGAGACGGCAGAGGTGAAGAAGCTGACAGAGACGGCAGAGGTGAAGAAGAGGACAGAGACGGCAGAGGTGAAGAAGACAGAGAGAGACGGCAGAGGTGAAGAAGACAGAGAGAGACGGCAGAGGTGAAGAAGACAGACAGAGACGGCAGAGGTGAAGAAGACAGAGAGAGACGGCAGAGGTGAAGAAGACAGAGAGAGACGGCAGAGGTGAAGAAGAGGACAGAGACGGCAGAGGTGAAGAAGCTGACAGAGACGGCAGAGGTGAAGAAGAGGACAGAGACGGCAGAGGTGAAGAAGAGGACAGAGACGGCAGAGGTGAAGAAGACAGAGAGAGACGGCAGAGAGAGACGGCAGAGGTGAAGAAGCTGACAGAGACGGCAGAGGTGAAGAAGCTGACAGAGACGGCAGAGGTGAAGAAGCTGACAGAGACGGCAGAGGTGAAGAAGCTGACAGAGACGGCAGAGGTGAAGAAGCTGGACAGAGACGGCAGAGGTGAAGAAGAGGACAGAGACGGCAGAGGTGAAGAAGACAGAGAGAGACGGCAGAGGTGAAGAAGACAGAGAGAGACGGCAGAGGTGAAGAAGACAGAGAGAGACGGCAGAGGTGAAGAAGACAGAGAGAGACGGCAGAGGTGAAGAAGAGGACAGTGACGGCAGAGGTGAAGAAGAGGACAGAGACGGCAGAGGTGAAGAAGAGGACAGAGACGGCAGAGGTGAAGAAGACAGAGAGAGACGGCAGAGAGAGACGGCAGAGGTGAAGAAGAGGACAGAGACGGCAGAGGTGAAGAAGCTGACAGAGACGGCAGAGGTGAAGAAGCTGACAGAGACGGCAGAGGTGAAGAAGCTGACAGAGACGGCAGAGGTGAAGAAGCTGACAGAGACGGCAGAGGTGAAGAAGCTGACAGAGACGGCAGAGGTGAAGAAGCTGACAGAGACGGCAGAGGTGAAGAAGCTGACAGAGACGGCAGAGGTGAAGAAGCTGACAGAGACGGCAGAGGTGAAGAAGACAGAGAGAGACGGCAGAGGTGAAGAAGACAGAGAGAGACGGCAGAGGTGAAGAAGACAGAGAGAGACGGCAGAGGTGAAGAAGACAGAGAGAGACGGCAGAGGTGAAGAAGACAGAGAGAGACGGCAGAGGTGAAGAAGAGGACAGAGACGGCAGAGGTGAAGAAGACAGAGAGAGAGACGGCAGAGGTGAAGAAGAGGACAGAGAAGGCAGAGGTGAAGAAGAGGACAGAGACGTCAGAGGTGAAGAAGAGGACAGAGGTGAAGAAGCTGACAGAGACGGCAGAGGTGAAGAAGCTGACAGAGACGGCAGAGGTGAAGAAGAGGACAGAGACGGCAGAGGTGAAGAAGAGGACAGAGACGGCAGAGGTGAAGAAGAGTACAGAGACGGCAGAGGTGAAGAAGAGTACAGAGACGGCAGAGGTGAAGAAGAGGACAGAGACGGCAGAGGTGAAGAAGAGGACAGAGACGGCAGAGGTGAAGAAGAGGACAGAGACGGCAGAGTTGAAGCGAGGACAGAGACGGCAGAGGTGAAGAAGAGGACAGAGGTGAAGAAGCTGAGAGAGACGGCAGAGGTGAAGAAGCTGACAGAGACGGCAGAGGTGAAGAAGCTGAGAGAGACGGCAGAGGTGAAGAAGCTGAGAGAGACGGCAGAGGTGAAGAAGCTGAGAGAGACGGCAGAGGTGAAGAAGAGGACAGAGACGGCAGAGGTGAAGAAGAGGACAGAGACGGCAGAGGTGAAGAAGAGGACAGAGACGGCAGAGGTGAAGAAGAGGACAGAGACGGCAGAGGTGAAGAAGAGGACAGAGACGACAGAGGTGAAGAAGAGGACAGAGACGGCAGAGGTGAAGAAGAGGACAGAGACGGCAGAGGTGAAGAAGAGGACAGAGACGGCAGAGGTGAAGAAGAGGACAGAGACGGCAGAGGTGAAGAAGAGGACAGAGACGGCAGAGGTGAAGAAGAGGACAGAGACGGCAGAGGTGAAGAAGAGGACAGAGACGGCAGAGGTGAAGAAGAGGACAGAGACGGCAGAGGTGAAGAGGACAGAGACGGCAGAAGTGACTAGGACAGAGACGGCAGAGGCAGAGATGAAGAGGACAGGGGCAAGAGGATAGATAGCAGAGGCAGATGGGAAAAGGACAAAGATAGTAGAAGCAGAGAACACAAATAAATTTATAGCTAAGGAGTAGAGACAGGAGGGGCAGAGAGGACACAGACATTGAATTAACTAGCTAAGGAGCAAAGATACAGTAGGTAGACAGTAAGCAGCGATAGGAGAAACTGAAGTGAAGAGGTTAGAGATAGAGGCAGAGGTGCAGATGATACAATGACGATCATAGAGAGAATCGTACATAATAAAATCCCTGTGTGAGTGCACTGTGTCCGTGTGTACCCAGTTTTGCACTTGGCATGCACGGTGGGGTGTCCAATCAGGACACAGCGTTCCACATGGACACATTGCTACACACAAGTTTCCCTGCAGGGTGTCAGAAACCTGACTGCCCATAAATACCTCCAAAACCCTATAAGCAGGCCACAGCACCCCCGCCGCCGTCCGCTCTCGGCTCACCAGCAGCATAGCGCACAAACAGCCAGTGCGCATGCGCCGCCTTCGCCGTACAGACCTAATGAGCGTTTGTAAAGGAGATGCACGCATGCGCAGTACCAAAGCGTGCCTGCACTACCTACATGCCATTTAGTGCACTGCGTCCCTGCGTACATCATTTTACACTGGGCATGCATGGACACAGCGCTCCACACAATCACGCTGGTAAGTAGGATACGGCGCTTAAGAAGCTGCCTATACCGCCACACACCATTCAGTTTGTCAACACTGTCCATAGACGGCGCTTGCAGCGCCCACACTTGTGAGCCATTTTTAGTCAGTCACAGTGCCATTTCTGTTTGTCAGTCATCAGTCACAGCACTATAACCCATATAGAGAGGAGCCCCTATCAGCAGTCTGACCTACCTGTCACTACTAGCAGTCTCAGCACCAGCAGTCAGTGCCAGTCATACAGCCACCAGTTACAGTGCCAGCCGTGTTAGCTACCAGTCAGTGTCAGCAGTCTCAGCCACCAGTCAGTGCCAGCCACCAGTCTCACCCGCCAGTCAGTGTCAGCAGTCTCAGCCACCAGTCAGTGCCAGCCACCAGTCTCACCCACCAGTCAGTGTCAGCAGTCTCAGCCACCAGTCATTGCCAGCCACCAGTCAGTGCCAGCCACCAGTCTCACCCACCAGTCAGTGTCAGCAGTCTCCGCCACCAGTCTCACCCACCAGTCAGTGTCAGCAGTCACAGCCACCAGTCGCAGTGCCAGCAGTCTCAGCCACAGCCACCAGTCAGTGCCAGTAGTCTCAGGCACCAGTCAGTGTAATTTAAAATAGACTGTTCCTACTAATGTGTATGCACTAATGTTCTAGCGCCCGTTATTGTAACGGGCTTAATGTCTAGTTATATATAATTAATTTAATAATAAAATTATTTACTTAGAAAATGTCCTTTTTGCCTACTACAGGAGAGAATCGGCCAGTCTGTTTATTCAACAATGTGGTGTTGCAATGGAGAAAGCATGCCAAGAAAAAAATTCCTCTCCACCTGAAGACAAATCCTGTCAAGATTCATGCAAGTGCAGTATTGGCTGCTCATCGATCAAGATACTTCTGGGGGAAACCTGCCTGGCATGAACAGGCCTCCAGTGGCTACAGACAATGAGAAGACAAAGGTTCAAGATAGCTTGGAGCCGAGAGGAGTTGCAAAGTTAGTCAAGATTCAAATCACCAACCAGGCCCAGATCTCATTGTCTGGTAAAAACATCATGGGTCCCAGTCATCATGGAAATCAAAAGGAGGGCATCCTGTGGTGCACGGAGATGGAGAGTGTCTTCAGATTCCCCCTGCACTATACAGACGTCTCAGAAATGAACCGCTGCTCCCGACAGCTGCTCCTTGGAAGGTCATAGAGCGTTCCAGTCATCCGGCATCTATTCGCCCCGCTGAAGGATTATTTTGAAAGTGTGTACAAGCCGACATGGGGCCCCGATGCTGCAGATTTATCATGGAGACACCGGATTTTACAATATTAAATTATTTTGTGCATTAGCAATACTGATGGATTATTGAGCAAATGCTGTCTAAGTGAAGGAGTATGCTCCCCAGACAGGATCCGTTTTTTTGTGGGTTATTGTTCTGACGGATTAGAGGAAGAATTTTATGTATATGATGCACAAGGAAGAAAGTTGGCCCTGTATGAGGGGATCAGACCTTGCTAGTCGAGGTACCTGGGATAAATCAAAAATAATGTATATGGTAACCCTTTAAAACGTAACGTTTATTATATCAATTAAATAAGCCCCACCACAGTGAATGGTGAATATAAAAACCAAAGAGGTATAGATGCCAGTAGCATACAAGGTGCGTATACACTGCTAATTAGAGACTGAGGGAGGCATGAGAAGTGAAGATATGGAAAGGATACACGATCGGGTCTCTCAGACCTATAATTGCCCTGCATCCACCTCATAAATAGCCCCCTAAATCTCTCCCTCAGACTGTCCCTAAATACGGCACCAAGGTGGGCTGCCCGATCATTCACCCAAACCAAAGAGAGGGACAGAAAGATGGTAGCAACACTGAGCCGTCAAAGCCTTGACGCTCAGATACACTAAACAACAAACAAGTAACGTTCCAACACGTTTCTTAAGCTGTAAGCCTATTCGTCAGGGTACCATAGAGACAATAAAGTAGACACTTTTGGAGCACGCCTATTAAGGAAAATAAGTAGAGGACAGTCAGGAGTTAAGTCTCTCTTGAATACTTATCAATAAATCCCAGGTCAAGCTCTCATGCGGTTCGCAACAGGGAAGCAATGTCCAGGTAAAGTGCGCTTACGGCGCCTCAACAGTAATAGACCAGAGGCGCCTGTTGTGCTGCATACGGCAACCAATAGTCACTGCGCTTATCTGGGTTTAAATAGGAGTGTGCAGTGAAATGGGATCTGCCCATGTAGTCATAAGATCGGTCATTTGATTACACCCATGATGTAGCCGATCATGTGACAGCAGGTCCTACAGAAAGTAAAACATAGTGCCGGACCCACATTACAAATCCATGGGCGGTAAACAAGCATGGGTGGAGGGAAAGCGTCTGGAGCTAAAGACCTCAGGACCCGCCCACCTTTTTCAAAGATGCTATTAAATGTCGGGGCAAAAAATAAAGTAAAATCTCTACCCGGACATTACTAGGTGGGTATATGGCAGGAGTAAATATAGCACAATTAAAAAGCGGGGTACAAAGTAAAGAGGGAGAACATACCAAACAAAGAAAGAGGGTAGTGGGAAAGGGGGGAGGGTAAATAGGAGGAACAAAAGTAAAAAATTTAACAGAGAAGACCAAATAAAAACACCCAAATAGCATTTGTTCATTCAGACCATTTGGGACAAGAGTTCTCAATTCGTAGATCCACCACACCTCACGCTGCAGGACTTTTCTCTCCCAGTCAGCCCCTCTACCTGGGGGGTACCTGTTCAATGCCCATGAAACGTATCTTGGGGAGTCCCCGTTATGCATCACTCTCATATGGATGGTTAGGGGACTTTCTCTCTGGTGCTTGATGTCACCCAAGTGTTCCCGCACCCTCCTCCGTAACTCATGAGTGGTCTTCCCTATGTATTTTAGGCCACTTTCACAAGTGGCTTTGTAAATGACCCCTTTACTGCGACAGTTTATGAAGTGTTTAATGGCATGCGTTTTACCCGTAAAGTATTTGTGAACTTGCAACCTTGAATGATGTTGTTACATGCAACACATCCGCTACAGCGGTAACACCCCACCACCCGTGGAAGCCAGTTTTTGTTATCAATGAGTGGCTCCTGAAAGTGGCTATGTACCAAGCGGTCATGCAAGTTTCGACCACGTCTGTATGTAATTTGGGGTGTTTCCGCAACCACTTTGCTGATGTCGGGGTCCATTTTAAGAATATCCTAATGTTTGCCCAGCACCTGTCTCACTTCGTTCACCGCTATGTTATACGTGCCTATTAGTCGAATTAGGTTTGGTGTGGTCTCTCTGCATTTTGGGTGCAGTAGAGCAGTACGGTTGCTATTGCAGGCTCTATGATACGCTGCACGAAGTATAGAGTCCGGGTAGCCTTTTTCCAGAAAACGTTCATCCGCCTGTGCCTGGAATTCTGTGTCATTGGAGCAATTTCTTCTCATTCTATGGTATTGACCTGTTGGAATGCCCTTTTTCAATGACAAAGGATGATGGCTATTCCAGTTCAGAAGTGAGTTGGTAGAAGTTGGTTTCCTAAAAGTCTTAGTTTCTAATAGATCTTTACCATTTCTGGTGATTTTAACATCTAAAAATGGAAGGATATCCCTCCTAAAGTCAAACATAAAGCGCATGCCAATGTTGTTACAATTCAATTCTTGCCCAAACCTCTCAAAGTTGCATTTCTTACCATGCCAAATCAGGAAAATGTAATCAATAAATCTATTTCAACTAATGACGCTTTCTGTCAGTATTTTGGGACAGTCACAGAACACCAGGGTCCTCTCCCACCAGCCCAGGAACAAATTAGCATACGACGGGGCACAAGAACTCCCCATCACAGTCCCCCTGAGGTGGTTGTAATAAGATCTTCCAAATACAAAGAAAGTTGGAAGTCTGGGTAAAGTTAAGTAATTGCAGCACAAATATGTTATGTGCTTGATATTGGCAGCCTCTGGTAGTCAAAAACTACTGACCGCTTCAAGGCCCAAGTGATGGGCGATAGAGGAGTAAAGGGCCTCAACATCTATGGAAGCTAAATCCATATCTTCATCCAGCGAAACCCCCTCTAGCTGTGCCAGCAAGACACTCGTATCTTTCACGTACGAGGGTAAGGCTTTAACAAAGGGTGCCAAAATCTGATCTACATAGATGCCTACATTGCGAGTTAAACTGTGAATACCAGCCATGATTTGGCGTCCCTTTAGGGGCATAACCCCTTTATGAATCTTAGGAAGATTGTAGAAAGAAGCCACAGTGGTAGGGCAAAATAATTAGTGACTTCAACACTAGTGTTGAGCGAACAGTTCGAAAATCGTACCGAATTTTGGGGTGTCCGTGACACGGACCCGAACCCGGACATTTTCAAAAAAGTTCGGGTTCGGGTCCGGTGTTCATCGATTACTTCCCGCTTTCTGAAGGGCTGCACAGCAGCCAATCAGCTAGCGTTTTACTTCTTGCCCTAAGAGCCCATCACAGCCATGCCTACTAATGGCATGGCTGTGATTGGCCAAGTGCAGCATGTGACCCAGCCTCTATTTAAGCTGGAGTCACGTAGCGCCGCACGTCACACTGCTCTGACTAGTGTAGGGAGAGGATGCAGCTTCTGTGAGGGCGAGATAGACAGGGATAAAGAAGTGATTGAATGATCTACCTTTCTACACCTGTGCATCAGAACAACTCAGCTGAGCTGTTCACTGAAAGTCACTTTTTTGTTGAGACTGGCCAGAGCGATTTTTACTGGCACATGTAACTGGGCTGACCGGCGGTGGCCATTTTGGGACTTGTGGTGCGCCAGCACAAGCTGCCACAGAGTCTAAACCAAAGCTCCAAAGAAGTGAAAAATCTACACCTGTGAATCAGAACAACAGCGATTCAGCTGCTCAGTCAAAGTCAATTTTTTTTCTGGCTGGGCAGACCGTTTTCTGGACTTGTGGTGCTACAGCAAAAGCTGCCACAACGTCCATTAATCTCATGTAATAGTCGATTTTTTCATAGATATACTACATCAGGGGTTTGGCCAGTGCCACTACAGCCAAGTCCAATACTGTCAGCCAGAAATATTTTTTTTTTTTTTTATGTGCCAGAAATATAAATTAGAAAAAGCTTTCACCGTAATAATAAAATTATTCTGGTGTTAGACCAGAAGAAGCACTCCTGTTGTAATTAATACTGTAAAAAGGCTTAGGCAATATTTCTCCCAGTGTGGGAAATTTATCTAGCAAAACTAGCATTTTAAAAATTCCGGTGTTCTGAAATACCAGCAGTCCTCTTGTAATTAGTACCGCAAAAAGGCATTATATCGTCCAGTGTTGTAATTTTGGTGAAAAAAGGCCAATTTAATCAATCTGGTGTTTGTTAGACCAGAAACAGTAGGCCTCACGTTTTACTCCTGTAAAAGGAATTATATCTCCCGTGTGGGAATCTATGTACCAAAACTAGCATTTTAAAAATTCTGGTGTCCAATTTGCAGCAGTTTTCTTGTAATTAATACCGGAAAAAGGAATTATATCTTCCAGTGTGGGAATTTATGTACACAAACTAGCATTTTAAAAATTCTGGTGTCCAATTAGCAGCAGTCTTCTTGTAATTAATACCGCAAAAAGGCATTATTGTCCAGTGTTGTAATTTTGGTGAAAAAAGGCCAATTTAATCAATCTGGTGTTAGTTAGACCAGAAACAGTAGGCCTCACGTTTTACTCCTGTAAAAGGAATTATATCTCCCCGTGTGGGAATCTATGTACCAAAACTAGCATTTTAAAAATTCTGGTGTCCAATTTGCAGCAGTCTTCTTGTAATTAATACCGGAAAAAGGAATTATATCTTCCAGTGTGGGAATTTTGGGGCTAAAAATAATATATTTTATTGTGGTGCGAGTTGAATCGCAACAATGAGGAAACATTCTATTAAGGGACGAGGACGCGGTCGTGGTGGTGTCCGTGGAGCCTCTGTTGCTGGCAGAGGACGTGGCCGTTCGGCCTCAGGCGCACAAAGTAGTGAACCAACTCCCTCAAGTAGCCGGCAGAATTTACAGCGATATTTGGTGGGGCCCAATGCCGTTATGAGGATGGTAAGGCCTGAGCAGGTACAGGCATTAGTCGATTGGGTGGCCGACAGTGCTTCCAGCACGTTCACCACATTGTCTTCCGCCCAGTCTTCTGCGGAAAGCGCACAGGTGGCACCTGAAACCAAGCCCATCAGTCTGTCACATCACCCCCATGCATATCAGGGAAACTGGCTGAGCCTCAAGTTATGCAGCAGTCTCTTATTCTGTTTGAAGACTCTGCTCCCACGGTTTTCCAGGGCGTCCACCTAGCCCTTCCCCAGCGGTGGAAGACATTCCATGCACTGACGCACAACCACTTATGTATCCAGATGATGAGGACATGGGAATACCACCACAGCAGAGTGACCGAGTCTCTGATGATGACGAAACACTGGTGCCCACTGCCGCGTCTTATTGCAGTGTGCAGACTGAACAGGAGGAGGTCAGGGAGGAAGACTGGGTGGAAGACGATGCAGAGGACGATGAGGTCTTAGACCCCACATGGACTGAAGGTCGTGCCGCTGACTTAAATAGTTCAGAGGAAGAGGCAGTGGTGAGACCGAGACAACAGCGAAGCCAAAGAGGGAGCAGGGGGCAAAAGCAGAACAGCCGCCGTCCAGAGAGTTCGCCTGCTATTGGCCAGCGCCAACAGGGACCCAGCACCCCAAAGGCATCTTCAAGGAGTTCCCTGGCATGGCACTTCTTCAAACAATGTGCTGACGACAAGACCAGAGTGGTTTGCATGCTGTGCCATCAGACCCTGAGGCGAGGCATTAACGTTCTTAACCTGAGCACCACCTGCATGATCAGGCATCTACATGCAAAGCATGAACTGCAGTGGAGTACACACCTTAAAAACAAGGAACCCGCTCAGGCTCCCCTGCTCCCTCTACCGCTGCTGCCTCGGCTTCCGCCTCGAGAGGAATGTTGCCACCTGCCGAGCAGCAAACAGAGGATGTGCCACCGACACCACCACCACCACCGCCACCGTCACCTAGCGTCTCCACTATTTCACACAGCAGCGTTCAGCTCTCCATCTCTCAAACCTTGGAGAGGAAGCGCAAATTCCCACCTAGTCACCCTCGAGCCCTTGGCCTGAATGCCAGCATTTCTAAACTACTGGCCTTTGAAATGCTGTCATTCAGGCTGGTGGACACAGACAGCTTCAAACAGCTGATGGCCATGGCTGTCCCACAGTATGTGGTTCCCAGCCGCCACTACTTCTCCAAGACAGCCGTGCCTTCCCTGCACATGCAAGTGTCCGATAAAATCAAGTGTGCACTGCGCAACGCCATTTGTGGCAAGGTCCACCTAACCACAGATACGTGGACCAGTAAGCACGGCCAGGGACGCTATATCTCCCTAACTGCACACTGGGTAAATGTAGTGGCGGCTGGGCCCCAGGCGGAGAGTTCCTTGGCGCACGTCCTTCCGCCGCCAAGGATCACAGGGCATCATTCTTTGCCTCCTGTAGCCTCCTCCTCCTACTCGGCTTCCTCCTCCTCCTCTGCTTCCACCAGCTCATCCAGTCAGCCACACACCTTCACCACCAACTTCAGCACAGCCTGGGGTAAACGTCAGCAGGCCATTCTGAAACTCATATGTTTGGGGGACAGGCCCCACACCACGTAGGAGTTGTGGCGGGGTATTGAACAACAGACCGACCAGTGGTTGCTGCCGGCGGGCCTCAAGCCCGGCCTGGTGGTGTGCGATAATGGGCGAAATCTCGTGGCAGCTCTGGGACTAGCCGGTTTGACGCACATCCCTTGCCTGGCGCATGTGCTGAATTTGGTGGTGCAAAAGTTCATTCACAACTACCCAGACATGTCAGAGCTGCTGCATAAAGTGCGGCTTCCCGCTCACCGCCTAATATGCGACGTGCCCACCCGGTGGAACTCCACCTTGCGACATGCTGGAGAGACTGTGCGAGCAGCAGCAGGCCATAGTGGAGTTTCAGCTACAGCACGCACGGGTCAGTCGCTCTGCGGAACAGCACCACTTCACCACCAATGATTGGGCCTCCATGTGAGACCTGTTGCGTTGTTTCGAGTACGCCACCAACATGGCCAGTGGCGATGCCACTGTTATCAGCCTGACAATACCACTTCTATGTCTCCTAGAGAAAACGCTTGGGGCGATGATGGAAGAGGAGGTGGGCCAGGGCCAGGAGGAGGAGGAGGATGACGGGTCGTTTTTAACACTTTCACGCCAGTCTGTTAGAAGTGGCTCAGAGGGAGGTTTTTTGCAACAGCAGAGGGCAGGTACAAATGTCGCCAGCCAAGGCACTACTACTGGAGGACGAGGAGGATGAGGAGGAGGAGGTGGAGGAGGATGAGGATGACGCAGGTTCACAGCGGGGTGGCACCCAGCACGCAGGCCCATCACTGGTGCGTGGCTGGGGGATACAGAGGATGATGACGATACGCCTCCCACAGAGGACAGCTTGTCCTTACCTCTGGGTAGCCTGGCACACATGAGCGATTACATGCTGCAGTGCCTGCGCAACGACAGCAGAGTTGCCCACATTTTATCGTGTGCTGACTACTGGGTGGCCACCCTGCATCCGATAAAGACAGAGCCCACTTTGTCCTGAACTGGAGCGACCGTAGATGCGCGAGTACAAGGACACACTGGTAGACGCGCTCCTGAGAGCATTCCCACACTGTCACAGGGGAACAGGTGGAAGGCGAAGGCAGAGGAGGGCTAGAGGTCGCCAACGCAGCAGTGTCACGGCCAGCTCATCTGAGGGCAGGGTTAGCATGGCAGAAATGTGGAAAGGTTTTGTCTCCACGCCACAGCTATCTGCACCGACCACCTGATACGGAACGTGTTAGCAGGAGGCAGCATTTCACTAACATGGTTGAACAGTATGTCTGCACACCCTCCACATCCTGACGGATGGTTCGGCCCCATTCAACTACTGGGTTTCCAAATTGTCCACGTGGCCAGAGTTAGCATGTTATGCCTTGGAGGTGCTTTCCTGCCCGGCGGCCAGCGTTTTATCTGAACGCGTATTCAGCACGGCAGGGGCGTCATTACTGACAAGCGCAGCCGCCTGTCCACAGCCAACGTGGACAAGCTGACGTTCATAAAGATGAACCAGGCATGGATCCCACAGGACCTGTCCCTCCCTTGTGCAGAGTAGTCCTTATTAACTGCCTAAAACATGTCTTGTTGTACTACGGGCCACTTCTTCTTGATCATTTGATACAAATTTTGATGAAACCCACAGTTGAATGAAACTCTTCTCTGTCTGGGCGCCGGGCCTAACCAGATGAAAGTGGCCGGTTAAACTAACTGGGTGACATGAAGCCATAACCTCTGCCATGCTACCTCTGTCTTCTGTCTGGGTGCTGAGGCCTAAGTCAAATAAAGCGGTCTTCTGCTGTGCTGGGGATATGAAGCTAGTCTCTGACCTCTCTCCTCTGTCTGGGTCCAAAGGCCTAAATCACTGAAAGAGGCCTTCTCCTGTGGTGTGCTGATATGATGCCTGAATATGTGCTGTGGGGCCTCTCTCCTCTTCCTGGGTGCAGGGGTCAAAGTAACTCAATGGTGGCTTCTCCTGTGGTGGTTGATATGATGCCAGAATATGTGCTGTGGTGCCTCTCTCCTCTTCCTGGGTGCAGGGGTCAAAGTAACTAAATGGTGGCTTCTCCTGTGGTGGTTGATATGATGCCTGATTCTCTGCTGTGAAACCTCTCTCCTCCATCTGGGTGTAGGGGTCAAAGTCTTTCAAAGTCGCCTTCTCCTGTGCTGATTGATATAAAGCTGATGCTTGTGCCATCTGACATGGTTGCCAGGGTCTGATTCAATGGTGGCCTACTCCTGTGGTGGGTGATCTAAATGCCTGATTCTCTGCTGTGGGACCTCTCTCCTCCGTCTGGGTGCAGGGGTCAAAGTAACTAAATGGTGGCCTTCTCCTGTGGTGGTTGATAATGATGCCTGGATATCTGCTGCTGTCGGAAGGCCTCTCCTCCCTTCCTGGGTGCAGGGGTCAAAGTCAATCTCAATGTGGCCTTCTCCTGTGTGGCTGATGTGATAGCCTAGAAGTGCTCTCCTGTGGTGGTTGATGCTCATCTGTCCATGGTTGACAGGGTCCAAGTCACTAAATGGTGGCCTACTCCTGTGGTGGGTGATCTAAATGCCTGATTCTCTGCTGTGAAACCTCTCTCCTCCGTCTGGGTGTAGGGGTCAAAGTCTCTCAAAGTCGCCTTCTCCTGTGCTGATTGATATAAAGCTGATGCTTGTGCCATCTGACATGGTTGCCGGGGTCTGATTCAATGGTGGCCTACTCCTGTGGTGGGTGATCTAAATGCCTGATTCTCTGCTGTGTAACCTCTCTCCTCCGTCTGGGTGTAGGGGTCAAAGTAACTCAATGGTGGCCTACTCCTGTGGTGGCTGATATGATGCCAGAATATGTGCTGTGGGGCCTCTCTCCTCTTCCTGGGTGCAGGGGTCAAAGTAACTCAATGGTGGCTTCTCCTGTGGTGGCTGATATGATGCCAGAATATGTGCTGTGGGGCCTCTCTCCTCTTCCTGGGTGCAGGGGTCAAAGTAACTCAATGGTGGCTTCTCCTGTGGTGGCTGATATGATGCCAGAATATGTGCTGTGGGGCCTCTCTCCTCTTCCTGGGTGCAGGGGTCAAAGTAACTAAATGGTGGCTTCTCCTGTGGTGGTTGATATGATGCCTGATTCTCTGCTGTGTAACCTCTCTCCTCCGTCTGGGTGTAGGGGTCAAAGTAACTAAATGGTGGCCTACTCCTGTGGTGGGTGATATGATGCCTGGTTCTCTGCTGTGGGACCTCTCTCCTTTGTCTGGGTGCTGTGGTCAAAATAATAGTAAGTGACCTTCTCCATTGGTGGGTGACTTGAAGCCTGATTCTGTGCTATGGGACCTCACTCCAATTAATATTGTTTAATTTTTATTTATTTTATGTTAACTCATCATTTCCCTATCTACATTTGTTTGCAGGGGATTTACCTACATTTTGCTGCCTTTTGCAGCCCTCTAGCCCTTTCCGGGTGTGTTTTACAGCCTTTTTAGTGCCCAAAAGTTCGGGTCCCCATTGACTTCTATGGGGTTCGGGTTCGGGATGAAGTTCGGGTCGAGTTCGGATCCCGAACCCGAACATTTTTCGAAAGTTCGGCCGAACTCGTCGAACCCGAACATCCAGGTGTTCGCTCAACTCTAGTTACAAGGCTTAGAAGTTTAGAAGCAAATCTTGAAAATTTTCTGAAAATTTCAAAAACTTTTTACGGACCAGTTCAGGTCTGAAGTCACTTTGTGAAGCTTACATAATAAAAACCACCCAAAAATGACCCCATTCTCGAAACTATACCCCTCAAGGTATTCAAAACTGATTTTACAAACTTTGTTAACCCTTTAGGTGTAACACAAGAGATCATGGCAAATGGACATAAAATTTCAGAATTTCGATTTTTTTGGCAAATTTTCCATTTTAATCAATTTTTTCCAGGAACAAAGCAACGATTAACAGCCAAACATAACCCAATATTTATTGCCCTAATTCTGTAGTTTGCAGAAACACCCTATATGTGGTCGTAAAACTGCTGTATCGCCAAATGGCAGGACACAGAAGAAGGGGAACGCCATATGGTTTTTGGAAGGCAGATTTTGATGGACTGGTTTATTTACACCATGTCCTATTTCAAGCCCCCCTTTGCACCCCTAGAATAGAAATTCCAAAAATATGACTCCATCTAAGAAAGTACACCCCTCAAGGTTTTCTAAACTAGGTTTACAAACTTTGTTAACCCTTTAGGTGTTCCACAAGAGTTAATGGCAAATGGAAGAAAAATTTTGGAATTTCGATTTTTTTTGGCAAATTTTCCATTTGAATCAATTTTTTTCAGGAACAGAGCAAGGGTTACTAGCCAAACATAACCCAATATTTATTGCCCTGATTCCTTAGTTTGCAGAAACGCTCATGTGTGGTCGTAAACTGCTGTATCGCCAAACAGCAGGGCATAGAATGAAGGGAATGCCATATGGTTTTTTGAAGGCAGATTTTGCCGGACTGGTTTTTTGACACCATGTTCCAATTGAAGCCTCCCTGATGCACCCCCTAGAGTAGAAACTCCAAAAAAGTTCCCCCATTTTGGAAACTTCTGGATAAGGTGGCAGTTTTGTTGGTACTATTTTTAGGGTAAATATGATTTTTTTTTTGTTGCTCTATATTACATTTTTGTGAGGCAAGGTAACAAAATATAGAAATACTGAAATGTCATCTCCATTTGCCATAAACTCTTGAGGAACACCTAAAGGATTAAAAAGTTTGTAAAATCAGGTTTAAATACCTTGAGGGGTGTAGTTTCTTATATGGGGTCACTTTTATGAAGTTTCTACTCTAGGGGAGCATCAGGGGGCTTCAAATGGTACATGGTGTAAAAAAAAAACAGTCCAGCAAAACCTGCCTTCCAAAATCCATATGGCGTTTCTTTCCTTGTGTGCCCTGCCATTTCTCCATACAGCAGTTTACGACCACATATGGGGTGTTTCTGTAAACTTCAGAATCAGGGCAATAAATATAGAGTTCTGTTTGACCGTTAACCCTTGCTTTGTTACCGGAAAAAATGGATTTAAATGGAAAATTTAGAAAAAAATAGCTGTTTTGGGACAGTTTTTATTTTTTTAACTGTGTTCATATGAGAGGTTAGGTTATGTGTTTTTTTTACAGAGTAGATTCTTACGAACACGGCAATACCTAATATGTCTACTATTTTAAATGTAGGTTTTACACTATAATATCCCTTTTTAAACAAACAAAAAAGCATTTTAGCATCTCCATAGTCTGAGAGTCAGTTTTTTTTAAAGTTTTTGGCCAATTGTCTTAGGTAGTGGCTCATTTTTTGCAGGATGAGATGGCGGTCTTATTGGCACTATTTTGGGTGTATATTATTTTTTGATCGCTTGCTATTACACTTTTTGTGATGTTAGGGGACAAAAAAATGCTTTTTAGAGTATTTATTATTTTTAGGGGGTTAAGTCATGTGTTATTTTTATAGTTCAGGTTCTTACGGACCGCGGCATGGAAGGGGTTAAACGGCTGACATCGGTGCCTGCAACGTGCTGATACTCTGCTAAAATGCTCGGCCATCCTAAAAATTATCAAGGGGGGGTAGGGGGGGGCGGTGAGAGGATCGTGCGCCCGCCCGCCACCGGCACCACACAGCCCACCACAATGCCAGCCCCTTCGGCCACTCCCTGGACCGCCCGGAACCCCCCTGCACCGCCCAATCAGAATGGGGGTAAAAAAAAAAAGCAACACAGTTTGTAGTTTCTGATCCCGCGGTCACGGACCGCGGACATCAGAAACTAGTGAAAGGGCTGCGCTCTGAATTGACCTGCGGTTTGCAGCGATTGCTGATACGGGGGTGTCACATGACCCCCCTTGGCATATGAACATGGTTACTGCTGCACGATCATTTTTTTTTTATATACATTTGATTTTTTTCAGGACTTATGGGTACGCCCTGTATCCTTAAGGACTCGGACATTGAGGTGTACCCATACATTCTATGTCCTTAAGGGGTTAAAGGCTTCCATTTTGCATTCCGTCATAACACAAGTCTATTGATTCCGTTATTTTCCATTATAACCATGTTATAACGGAAAGTCATAAAGGAATCCATAACGCTGATGTGAATCCACCCTTAGTGATCATTTTATAGCCCAAATCCCAAACCAAGGGTCTAAAGACTCAATCTAACTGCATCATAAGGATCTATCATGCTGTAAGCTTAAATGATTAGACCCACGGTTTGGCCCAGGGTTTGTGGCTATAATGCAGATGCTAAAAGGTGCCCACATTATAATGGGCTGAATAAGGGCTCATTCAGACTGCTGTATGCTGTCCGAAAAAATGCGGATCCATTTTTCTGCGGACAGATCAGCAGGTCCGCAAAAAACGGATTGCATTCAGCATTTTTGCGGACTGATAGACTTCAATAGGGCCACATCCTGATTTTCACTGACAAGTATAGGACATGTTTTATTTTTTTTGCGGAGCCATAGAACAAAAGAAAAGGGCCCCATAGAAGTGAATGGGCCTGCATCTATTCCGTAAAAAAAAAATGGATCTGCATTTTTGCGGACAGCATACAGCTGTCTGAATGAGCCCTAAAGCTGATAGCTGGATTCACAAATTCAGTGTTTGTGGTGTTTAGGGATGAGCGAATTGACTTCGGATGAAACATCCGAAGTCGATTGGCATAAAACTTTGTTAGAATACTGTACGGAGGGAGCGCTCCATACAATATTAGAATGTATTGGCTCCGATGAGCCGAAGTTATTACCGTATTTTTCACCCTATAAGACGCCCCTGCCCAAAAGACACACCTAGGTTTTTGCGGAGGAAAAATAAGAAAAAAATATTTTGAACCAAAAGGTGTGCTTTTGGTGGGTTTTGAACTAATGGTGGATGACACTATTATGGGGGATCTGTGGATGACACTGTTATGGGGAATCTGTGGTTGACACTGTTATGGGGGATCTGTGAATGACACTATTATGAGGGGATCTGTGGATGATACTGTTATGGGGGATCTGTGGATGATACTGTGTTGGGGGTTCTGTGGATGTCACTGTTATGGGGGATCTGTGGATGGCACTGTTATGGGGAGGGGGATCTGTGGATGGCACTGTTATGGGGAGGGGGATCTGTGGATGGCACTGTTATGGGGAGTAACGCGGAAAAAACTGAACTAAACACAATTGCAGACAAAACTGACTGAACTTGCTTGCAAAATGGTGTGAGTTTCACTGAACGCATCTGGAGCCAATCCATATCGTTTGTGTGAAAGAGGCCTAAGAAACAAAACACAGCCCTCTCCATGCTGATCATCTCCCAGCTGCAGCAGAAGGAGATGAAAACTTTGATTAACTGTACCAGAGGGACCTTTTATGATGTCAAGAGTGGAAGGGGCCAAACCAGGAACACAGTACAGTGATTATAACTGTAAAGTCTGTGTGTGTTTGTCAGGTGTGTATGCAGCAGAGCTGTGTGTGTTGTGGGGCAGTGACAGGCCCCATACGTGATAGAGGTGTAGAGGGGGTGGATATTTCAGTCTACACCCCTATTCCACCACAGTGTCCCCGGTATTTATACTGCCCCTACTGTTATAATGCTCACCCTGAAGTGCCCCCAGTATTTATAATGCCTCCTGCAGTGCCCCCTGTAGTTATATTCCTCCCTCCACCATACAGTCCCATGTAAATAATATCACACCATCTCTCCTGCCCCCTCCAAAATACAGCCCTATGTAAATAACATCACTCCCCTCCCTTCAGCCCCTCCAACATACAGTCACATGCAAATAACACTATTTCCCTCCCTCCGCCATAGAGTCCCGTGTAAATAACATCACACCATCTCTCCAGCCCCCTCCAATATACAGTCCCATATAAATAACATCCCTCTCAGTCTCTATCTACAGCCCCCTCCAAAATACAGTCCCGTGTAAGTAACATCATTCACCCCACCATTCACCTGCAACATTCAGTCCCATGTAAATTACATTACTCCATCTCTTAGACCCCTGTAACATTCAGTCCCATGTAAATTACATTACTCCATCTCTTAGACCCCTGTAACATTCAGTCCCATGTAAATAACATCACCCTGCCCCAGCCCCCTCCAACATTCAGTCCCATGTAAGTAATATCACTCCCTCCTACAGCCACCATTCACATACAGTCCCATGTAAATAACAACCCCCTCCCCAGCCCCCTCCAACATACAGTCCCATGTAAATAACATCCCTCCCTTTAGCCCTAACATACAGTCCCAGTTAAGTAACTCCCAGCATTGCTCTGCCTCTCCCCTCACTTACCTCTCCTCATGTAGCAGACATCACCACAGCTTGTTCCCCCAGGACTTCTCCTTTTCACTACCATCCTCTCCTGCACTGGTCACATGATGGTGACATCACCGCAGGTCCTTCTCAACCACTGCCTGTTTTACTGGTCACATGACCTGTGATGTCACCACAGGTCCTTCAGCTCTGCAAGTGCGTTAGATTCAATTCTATTGCCGTCCTGAGGAGGGCAAAGTTAGTGACCTTGACTCCCTCCACTTCATTAAACCACTGGGAAAGGCTTAATAGGTAGAAAAATACTCTTGTTGTCTAAACCTGGGGTTTATAGTCTAAAAATACTGCAAATACTGTATTTCATAACTTATTTTAATACCTTCTACATTGTAACCAAATAATCTTATAGTGGAAGGTTTATAAAATGATTTTCATGTTGTGTTCCAGTATGTGGAACATATGCTGTTTAATTAACATGGTAAATTACAGGTTCACCGCAAAAAGTTTTTAAATATGGATGATGATTTTTATACATTGTATTTTCTGCTTGCACTTGAAGGAGGCAGTCCATTAACCCATAAAATACATTGTATGGAAGTTTTTTATTTTCAATAAATTCAACTCTTCACCAACAGTGACTCTGAAATACAGATTTAATATACACACACAACAGGTCAGTCTGCAGATAATTGCTGTGAGTGTGCATTAGATAATTTTTAATCATATCCACTTTGCTGGTACAGTAAAACACTGTGGATTTGCAGATCTGCTGCACGGAAATTCCCTGTGACAAATGTGAGAGTTACATCCTGTAGAGATGAACCTTTAAAGCGTTTGGTAGGCACTTATCATAGTCTGCTTCATGCAAGCTCAGTGGTAAATTAGATGTGTATAAAAAAATTGTTTAATATCTAGCAGTGTTATAAAATGAAGTACTTTTCACGATAAAATAGAAGTAGTCATTTTTAGATTAAGCAGATGTCCACTAATGCAGTTTGGCACACTGTACTTCAGCAAATCTGTTAATATATAATAAACTCACTGTGGCACAAGCAGAAATGTCTCGGTATTGACAGCCTTAATCCAGACACAAAGCTGTCATAAATGTCCACTGTAACTTTGGATACAGGATCATTACAATCAATGACTCCAAATTAACATGTTTACATGTTTGTCTATCATTTTCTTTCTACTCTTCTCCCCGTGCTGTATACGCCAGCATAGGTGAATACACTGATGCCAGCATATTAACCCCTTTGTATGCCACAGTCAGTGTTGACTACGGCAAGCATGGAGCTTGTGGAGGGTACAGACACCCTCTACATCTCCATGGGGTCCCCTCATTGCAGTAATGGGGACGCGATGGTTGAGAAGGCAGCCCTATGCCTTACAGAGGCATTGGGGCTTGCCTTCTACGGAAGCCTAGGAGATCTAGCCCCTAGCCCCCAGGCTGAGTCTCCTAGCCAATTGACAGTGTACTACACTGATGGTTCAATGTAGTAGAATACAGAATGTATTGTACTACATTGAAACAGATCAAACCCTGAAAAGTTGAAGTTTTTTTGTTCACCTTCCCTCACAAAAAGTGTAATACCAAGCGATCAAAAAGACATACGAACACCAAAAAGGTAACAATGAAACAAACCCCTACACAAGACAATCGGCAGAAGAATTAAAAAAAAAAGATGGCTTTCAGAAAATAGCTATTCAAAAGCAAGACTTTTTAAAGTATCCTTTTACTTTGTAAAACTTAACAAAATTAGACATATCAGTTATCGCTGCATCCGTAATGACCTGTTCTACCCCCCACAGGTGAATTCCGTTAAAAAAACTGTTCCAAAACAGCTATTTTTTGGTCACATTGCCCCAAAAAGTGTAATATTGAGCTACTAAAAATTATAGGTAACCAAAAATTATACCAATAAAAATGTCAACTCTTTCCTCAAAAAATAAGCCTCTACATAAGACAATCACCTGAAAAAAAAAATGGCTTTCAGAAAATGTAGACACAAAAACTTGATTTTTTTTAAAGGCTTTTATTGTGTAAAATTGAAAGACATATTAAGTATCACTGCATCCATAATGACCTGCTCCATTAAAAAATTGCATGATATATCCCCTCAGGTGAATGTTTAAAAAAAAAACATTTTTCGATCCCCTCATTCCAAAAAAGTGTAATATTAAACTATGAAAAAATCATATGTACCCAAAAATAGTGCCGATAAAAATGTCTATTCCTCCTGCAAAAAACAAACCAATACACAAGATGATTGGCAGAAAAATTTAAAAAATATGGCTTTCAGAAAATAAAGACAAAAACATGATTTATTTTCAAAAATGGTTTATTATGCAAAACTGAAACAAAAAAAGAAAAATACACATATTTTGTATCGTCACAGACCTGCTCTATAAAAATAACATGTGACCTATCCTGTCAGGTGAACCCTGTAAAAATAAAATAAAACTGTGTCAAAACAGCCATTTTTGGTTACCCTGTCTCACAAAAAGTGTAATATCCTGCAATTAAAAATCCCAATGTATCTCAAAATAGTACCAATAAAACTGTCACCTTATCCCAAAGTTTCTAAAAAGGGGTTACATTTTGGGGGGGGGGGGGGGGTTCTACTGTAGGGGTGTATCAAGGTCTTCTAAATTGACATGGCAACTTAAAATTATCCCAGCGACATCTGCTCTCCAAAATCCATATGTTGCTACTTCCCTTCTGTTCCCTGCCGTGTGCCTATTCAGTTCAGCAGTTTACCGTACAATCACATATAGGGTGTTTCTTTAAACTACAGAATCAGGTTAAGGCCTCCTGCACACGCATGTGTGGCTTTTTCAGTATTTTGCGGTCTGCAAAAAACGGATCCGTCAAAAATACGGATGACGTCCTTGTGCATTCCTTTTTTTGCAGAACGGAACAGCTGGCCCCTGATAGAACAGTACTATCCTTGTCCGTTATGTGAACAATAATAGGACATGTTCTATCTTTGAACGGAACAGAAATACGGAAATGGAAGGCTTTTTTTTACGGATCAATTAAAATTAATGGTTCCGTATACAGAACGCAAAAAACGGAATGTAAACAAAAAAAAAACCATTAGTGTGCAGGAGGTTAGACAAATATTGAGTTTTTTGGCTGTTAAACCTGTGTTATTCCTGCTGTTAATTCCTGTGTTATAGGAAAAATAGATTAAAATGGAAAATCTGCAAAAAAAGTAATTTTTAGAAAATTTCTTTTTCTTGTGGGACACCTAAGGCCCCTTTCACATGAGCGAGTTTTCCGTGCGGGTACAATGCGTTAAAAGCAGAGAAATTACAATTTTAAAAATTCTGAGTTTTCCAAATTTTCTGTAAATTTGGGATTTTTTTAAATAAATAAAGGTGAAACATATTGACTCAAATGTATCACTAATATGAAGTACAATCAATGTGTCCCGAATAAACAATCTCAGAATCACTTGGATACGTAAAACCATTCCAGAGTTGTTACCACATAAAGTGACACCTGTCAGATTTGCAAAAATTGGCACATTCTAAGACTAGGTCTACACAGGGATTATTGGCGCAACAGCTATTACGTGGCCAGGGATCGCAATGTTAAGCCTTATTCACACATCAGTGTTTTGGTCATTGATTTCCATCAGTTATTGTGAGCCAAAACCGGGATTAGAGCCTCCACAGACATAAGGTATAAGGAAAAGATCTGTTCCTGTTCTATGTTTAGAGCTGCACCTGGTTTTGGCTCAAAATCACTGATTAAAATCACTGACCAAAACACTGAAGTGTGAATGAGGCATAACAGGGCACTAATAGAAATAACTAGGGTTGAAGCACAACCCAGCAGGGTCGCATGTTTGCTACAACCACAAGACCCGAAATTGCAAACGATCTAGCAAGGTTGGATTATTTTGTGATTCTGGGGTCATGGTCACTGAAAACATGCATGTCGCTATGCAATCCCATTTATTTCTATGGTTGCCCTGCTACAATATTCCCTCTGGTCACACCCAAGATCACCATGTTGCCTTAGGCTAGGGCTACATGACGACATGTGTCGCGTGACATTAAGTCACGCGACACATAGGGCACAACTACACTGCAACATGTGTTGCGAGACATTGTTGGTCTTGGATGGATTTTTTGCTACTGTCGTGTTGCAGTCGCAGAATGTCACATGTCGCAGTGCGACACCATAGACTATCGTTTAAAAAAATGTCACGCGACACATGTTGTCGTGTAGCCCTAGCCTTAGGCGTGCCTTTCTTATAGAAATAAAGATTCATGTTTCATTTTGTTTATGTTATTTTATTATTTTTTTCAGAAAATAATAATTAAATGACGTTCTAAAAATATTATTTATGGGAAAAGAAATAGATTGTGTAGCAAATGAATTGTTAAACAAAAAAGTTCAGTTCTTCAGTTTTCTCTTACAACTCTTTTGGCATGGGAATCAAGATCAGTCCATTAGGGAAACGTACTAAAACATAAAGTAGGTTTTGCTATGTGAAAGTACACCAAGGCCTTCAGTTTATCCATTCAAAAGGAGCAAGGCTCATAAAAGCACACTGTCTGCAGCATAAATATTAAGGGAGATTGTCATAAAAAGTGACCTGTGGCTTTAAAACTCTGACTTCTGGCTAGTCATAACCCTATTTGATGCAGTTGTTTCCTGGAGAATCAATAGTCTCATACTGTACATAACAACAAGGGCAAGGCCCAATTGCTTCAGTCACATGGGTATTGATGTTTCCTAAGAGCTGGTTCTGTGTCTTATAGTCTTAACAGGCAGCTTACATGTAACAGCAAGCTATAAAACGCTCAGAGCAGATGACTAAGGGACACAATAGGCACAGTCTGATCCCATAAATACTATTACTATAAATACTCCTTTAAACTGTAACTGATGACAAGAGGACAGAAAAAAACCTAAATGATAAAACAGTGTACATCAAACATTTACACCACGTAGTGATATATTATTAGTATCAGCTACAATATTCGAGGTTTTCCTCGAGTTTTATTCTGATGACCTATCCTCTGTCATCACTGAGTGTCTGATCGGTAGGGGTCTGACACCCTAGACCCCCGCCGATCAGCTGATTGAGAACGCACTGGCGCTAGCAGTAGTACAACGCCCTTCTGTCTGCAAACCATGCACAGCGCCGTACATTGTATAGTCGCTGTGCTTGGTATTGAAACCCAGCCCCATTCACTTTAATGGTGCTGAACTGCATGTAGGCCATGTGACTAATGACTAAAGAAAGTAAAGAGAAAGACCGTTATCTGTATGTACAAAATGGCAGACAACTTGAAAAGGCAAAAGACATGATACAACTTACAAATTACAGAAGCATAAAGTGATCAAACCGGTCAGGGATGCACCGCCAATGCTGTGATGGGGCATGGATGTGATGTCTTATAGGCTTTAGTTCTAGTTCATGTAGCCCATCAGAGGCCATGTCATCATTATTGTGCTGCCTGAGCCGGGCTGCATAGAGCTCAGGGCACAGACTAGAAGAGGTCTGTGTCTTGCACTGCAGCGTTGACAGCAGAAGGTAAGTATTTGAGTTTATTATTTTTGGTTGGCAGCATTCTGTTGGGCCAAAATGGGATGGGGGGGGTCATTATTTTGTAACTGGAGAAAGCACTATGGGGACATCAAGGCTGTAAAAAGGAGCGTTTTTGTACTGGCAAACATTTGTTCTACTGGGGGCACTAAAAGGGGGTCTTTTTTGTATTGAGAACAAGGTTGCATTTTTTGTAGTTAGCGCACATTATAGAGGAGAATTTTTGTACTGTCTCACATTCTAAGGTGGCCACTCTGGGGACATTTGTCCTGCAGGGGGGATGAAAAGTTTTTTTTTTTGTACTGGCACACATAAGGGGGTACTTTTGTACTGCCACGCATTAGAAAAGAGCATTTGTACTGGCACACATTACAAGAGTTGCAAGGGGGAATTATTTTAATGCAAAGATTATAAAGGGTCATTTTTAGTACTGAAACAGATTTTAAGGGGGTATTTTTTGTACACAAACACATTATAAAGGGAATTAGTACTACTGGCGGCACTATGGGGGGCCGTATTACTTCTGTGGGCCAACCGAGTGACGATATTACTATTGGGTGCACTGTTGGGTGCAGAGAAATATTACTGTTGGTGGGACTTTTGGGAGGATTGTTATATTGGGAGTCAGCCTGGAACAGTATCAACTTAACACAATTATTTTTGGAAGACACTATGTTTACGGCACTATAGATTTCAGGGACACTATTTGATGGGCACAGTTATTCTTTAGGATACTGTGTGCCAATAATTATTGAACGCGAACTATCTCTATGGTACTAGTATTTTCTGGGGGATTATCTATTTCAGTGGGCCCAGTATTAGAGATGTCAGGATGCTGGGTTCAGAAGGTAGGGAGGAGTATGGAAAAGTAGGAAACTACGGTAAGATGTCTGTTTGTCAAACTCTGCAGAGACAAGAGATGGCTGAAAGAAATCATCATGATAGTCTGGTCTAAATGGAGAAGATAAAGAAAAGAGAATGCCTACTGGATGTAAGAGGTATGTGGCACTGTATGACCCTCAGGCAGCAGACAGGCTAGGTTCCCCCCTGTAACCGGTGTAAAATGTGAGGCCTGTGGCTTTGCCCCGCAAAAGTCCACACGGTCATGTAATCCAAAAACATGACTTTACTCTTTGAAGTGGTGCAAATCTTGGTAGTTACGGTACATTACAATACAGCTCACACTCGACAGTACAGTCTTTCATAAAAGGGAATAAAACTCTATGGTTAAGCTCACAAGGAGGTACTCTGGCTTGACGGTTACCAGCAGCAACTATATGCACAATTTATATACATACTTTAGCAGGAGTGGTGGTGGGTTCTAGAAATTAGTGAATTGATTCAAAACTAATTGGATTTATTACAAATTTCACAAAACCTGTTTTACAAAATGAATCCTTTACTTCAAATAAATTGCACAAAATAGTTTCTGACATTATAAAAGTTAAAATGCAAGGGGGACAGGGCTGGGAGGATGAAGAGGATCACAAGACCTATGAAGGATGAGGGGCTTGCCCACAGCTACCATGGTTAGCTGACAGACTGTCAGTCTATCAGGTAGCTTATTTTTGGAAGAAACTATGTTGATAGACACTATGCAGGATATTGATAGATCCTTCAGGATCTATACTGTGAGTAAAGCACATGCACCATTCTGAGCTCAGCCTGCCATGTGCGAGGACATGCGTACCATGTGTCCGGGCAGACACCAATTACTGATACAAGCCAGCCATATTAGGGTAGCAGGTAACAATGAGAAAAGTCAGGGTTTTATCGGAGTTCCGTGGAAAGCTGTTCATGCAATGGAGTTGCAGCAAGGCCCTGAGAAGCCAGAACAGAGGATGGAGTGGTAGTGGCCCTGATGATGTTAACTGTGGTTTATTCACCAAGGGAATGCCACGTTTCAAACAGACTTGGTCTTTCTCAAGCAACAAGTGCAATGTATCCCTACATGTACCAACCTTTCTCATCACATGACAAAGGACCCTCCCTCAGCTATTGAAGTACGTGGTGGAAGTACACTTGCCACATGTCTTTGCATATGTAATGAATGATTTAAATAATAATAATACACTTGCTACATTTCTTTGCAAATGTAGTGATTGATTTAAATATATTTTGTAGACTCCGGAGTGCTGCAGTTTCATTTAGGATTTATGGGGGTTCTACAGGCTGGTATCCATCACCGCTGGCACCACCACTAATTGGACATCTTTCTTTTTTTCCGTAAGTGCTGCTATAACTTCTCTTTATAATATAACCTGATAATAATATAACCTGATAATAATGTGTCATGGTGTACCTCCTAAGACCGTCGCTCCCTGGGGCTGTGTTCCTTGTGGGGCCTCCTTGTAGCTGTTGGTACCCTGCTTGATGGTAGTTTGGGGGTGCCCATGGTGCTAATGTTCATGTGGGTGCTAGGCGGGACATGTGATGGAAATACAATAGCTGTGTTGATTGAACTTAAAGGGAGTATTCCAAGATGCCTCCATTTAGCCTCGGACTTCAACTTGAAGTGTAGGCGATTCAGACTCACACAGTACAAATATTCCTCCCAGATGTCCAAGCATAATCTAGGTAGCTTGTTGCAGCAATGGCCCTCTAGTTGCTCCTTTTACTGGGATCTCTGGCAAGAAACTACAATTTGGCAACAGTGGCTGTAGTGTCCACTAGTTTGGGGTGCATAGAGTGTATTCACTTCTTTGCAGCAGCATGGTCTGGAATGCATTAAGCTGATTTATCTTGCTGACTTTCACTGTAGCCATGCAAATCCTCCTTCAGATCTTCCTCTCTTTCTTCTTCTGGAGCATATGGTGCTGCAAAAGGCTCCAGAGCCTGTATCTAGAGTCTGGAGAAGAAGAACACATGGACACTTCTCCCTATCTACTCCCTCTCTCTACAGCTAGACTGACAGGGATCCTCTCGAACTAGGGGGTATAGCCAGCCCACTTCCATTGCTTCAGAGAGGGATGAGCCAGGATAGGTAACTCTGGCCATAACTGTCTCATGCTTAGACATACTGGATGGTGCATTACATTACCATTACAAATCATTACTTCACATTGCATTACAAATCAAACATTGAATATACTCCCAGGTCTGGGGTACTGCACACTGCAAACAGAGATGAGCGAATTTCTCAAAAATTCGATTCGGCCGGTTCGCCGAATTTTATGGAAAAATTTGCTTCGATCCGAGTTAATTTGCGACGCTTGCTAATGCACAAAATAATAATTTAATATTGTAAAATCCGGTGTCTCCATGATAAATCTGCAGCGTGAGGGCCCCGTGTCAGCTACTACAAACTTTCAAAATAATGCTTCATCAGGGTGAATAGATGCCGGATGACCGGGACGCTCCATGACCTTCCAAGGACCAGCTGTCGGGTGCAGTGGTTCATTTCTGAGACGTCCGTACAGTGCAGGGGAATCCAAAGATGCTCTCCATCTCCGTGTACCACAGGATGCCCTTTTTGATTTCCATGATGACTGGATACCCGTGATGTTTTCACCGGACGATGAGACTGGGGCCTGGTTGGTGGTTTGAATCTTGAGTAACTTCGCGACTCCAAGGGCTCCAAGCTATCTTGAACCTTTGTCTTCTCATTGTCTGTAGCTACTGGAGGCCTGTTCATGCCAGGCAGGTTGCCCCCAGAAGTATCTTGGTCGACAAGCAGCCAATAACGCACTAACAGCAATCTTGACAGGATTAGTCTCCAGGTGGAGAGGAATTGTTTTCTTTGCAAGATTTCTCCATCGCAACACCACGTCCGTAAATATGTGGGATTGGTCCTATCTTCCCAGAGGAGTTACTACAGCCATGAAGAATTTGTATGAGAAACTGAAACGGCTAACGTTGAAGGATTTGCTCGAGAGTCATGGGCGTTCGGCTAGTAACCGAGCACAACAAGAACTGATAGTTGAATTGCTCGAATTGGACTACCATGGCTAACTCCAACCCACCGAACGGATAAGAGAACGAGATCCAGAGAATCGTAAAATGGAGGTTGACACTATGGGCCGCATCCACCTGTGGAACTGGTAACCCCAGCTTCTTAACGCAGCGATAGAGGAGGCAAGAGAGTAAAGAGCCTATCACCAGGTACTGACTGCACAAAGACCAGAGAGGTCAACGGTATTACCGATTGTGACCCCCAGCGAGCGGAACAAGATACCCTTTGCAGCATTTAAAGCATACCAAGAGACAGATGGAGAGATAGATGGATATTTGGCCAATTTTGAAAGGCAATGTGCGCTACATCATGTGCCATCCAGGGAATAGGTTACAATTTTGTCGGGCAAACTGTCGGGAAAGGCCAATGAAGCTTTTCGTGCCATCCCAACTGAGGATGTTACAAATTATGCCATGGTAAAGGAAGTGCTACTGTTCCGGTATGCTGTGACCCCCGAAGTATACCGGCGACGGTTTAGTGAGTCCAAACAGAAAGAAGGAGATTCCTACTCAGTGGGCCTGTATGCTTCACAGGACCGCATCCCATTGGGTACAGGGATGCCAAGCCACCACAGGAGAAGGAGCTTTGCAGCTGTTCTTGCGCAAACATTTCATAGGAGCATTACAACCGGGCCTGAAGGAATAGGTTCAGGATGGATGGCCACTCACCCTACAGGATGCAGCGTGCCTGGCAGATGAGTATAAGGATTCCCGACGGCCAGAACCAACCGCTGTATGTCCTCGTCCAGAGCAGACCATTACAAAACCACCTCAGAGGGAAGAGTTCCGTGCTCCTGTCCCGCCAGCCCCAGCCTGCTCCTCTGGACACCCCAGGTTCCAGAAAAAACAGTCCCGAGTATGCTGCCATGTATGCCAACAGCTGGGACACATTAGGAGCAACTGCCCGCTGGAACCCCCCAGATCCAACTGGGGACGACCCTCCAACCGGCCCCAACCTACACCAGCTGCCCACTGTGAGGTCACAGAAGCAGAGGCGGAGGAATACTTAGGGGTTCTATATGAGGCTGACCCCATCCAAGCTCTGGACAACAGACAACAACACCGCCAAGAGGTACTGGTCAATGAGTAATCAGCTCAGGGCCTGCGAGACTCTGGGGCCACCCTGACGCTCATACAGCGACACTTGGTCCACAATAATGATTGCATCGGGAAGACTGTCGCCGTCCGAGTCGCCGGAGGAGCTATTTATCGTCTCCCCACTGCCAGGGTTCATCTAAACTGGGGAGCTGGATCTGGTACTGGATGAGCCAATCAGAGTTGCAGCAGGCAGGCAAGCATTCTGTGTTGGGCTGTGAATGAGGGTGGATGAGTATCACAGTGTCTGACCAAAAATGATCTTGGAGACAGTGTACAGTCACAATCAAGCTTCTATTCTAGTGTGAGGGACAATGAAAGGAAAGGCTAGAAAGAAGAATTGTGTAGAATAGGGAAAGGCAGGGAAAGCTTTCAGCCATGGAGTGAGAAGTGAGGAGCTAAGGCAGGGTGTGCCCAGCAGTGTCTTCTAGCTGCAGCTACTGCATTAATACAGCTTTTGTGTTGGGAGAATAAGCTCAATGCAACTTCGCAATACGTGTTTTACCATGTATTAGATAGTGTTTGAAGTCTCATTGAAAACATCTGAAATACTAGACCGAAATATGTGTCAGGGCATATCCAGACAGTTTAATTTTTATTTGGCTATTTTTTTTTTTTTTTTGCCATTTTGGGGAAAATTGCAGTATACGTGTGCAAAGTGTCCCTTACAATACAGAGTGTAGCTTTTTAAATCTGAGTGAAAATGTAATATACTACTTCAAAATCTGTGTCAGGTCATCTCCAGACAAGGTTGTTTTTTATGCAGAATGTAGTAATAGCATCAATGTTCAATATGTGCTTTACATAGGTTAGCATTTGAAATCTCAGAGTGAAAAAATAAAATTCTAGTCTGAAATCTGTCAGGGCATCTCCACAGTTCAAGATTTTATTTATTTAGTTATTTTTGCAAAAAATAGCAATACCAATGTGCAATGTGTGTTTTACATTACAGAGGGTAGCATTTGAAAACTGAGTGAAAAAATAAAATAGTCGGAAATCTGCGACATTAAATATGACAATAAAAGTGTGCTACATGTATCTTAAAATACAGGGGGTAGCATTTCTAAATCACCAAAGTTAAAACTTGTGAAATACTAGTCCAATAATCTCATAGTAGGTTGACAACTTGTGTTTTACACTAGAAAAAGCTTTTTTCTGATTCTGCATATTTGAATAGAACTATGTAGGACATTGGATTAGGTCCAAATCTGTTAGTGGCACAGTTGCTGCATTATTTCCAAATTCAGTTGTCAGTAGCAGTGTGGTTGTGGAAATGGAAGAACATTTTATTGTGCTTCTCTGTCTTTAAGTTAAAGAAAACCGATTGCAAACTGTTCGATTTGTGTGACTGTGTACATTAGACGAAAAGATGTCAGGAATACGGAAGGGTTCCAAACGAAAGACCCAGGGCAAAGCTTTGTTCCCTTACGTCCTACCAGCAGCACAGATGGGGTTAACCACCCCCCGTGGACTGGCAGGACCGGCGGAATGTTTAATGAGCCCAAGACTAATAACTCAATTTAACAATTAAGTATCTCCTTAAAAGGAGGAAGTCAACCCCCAGCCCACTGTGTTTTTTTCTGTCCTCCTGGACAGGTGGACTAGGCGGTTTGTTCCCCCCTTTCTTATGGAAAGTGCGGGGAGCCTTCTTTTCGTTTGGGTAACGGCGTTGCCCTTTTTTCCTAGGTACCTTGTCAGTTTGGCCGGCAGCTTGTTTACTGCCGGCCCCGCGCAGTTGCGCCTGGCTGGGGTATTTTGGCGGCGTCCTTGGTCCAGGATTCCCGGTCCCTGTGCGCCGCCATCTTCCGGAGGTGACGCGGGGACTCTCCTTTTGCATCACCTCCGGGTAATCCGGCCGTGATTTTTTCACGGGCACGATTTTTTTCATAGATGCGATTTTTTGTTATGCATCTTCCTGTGAGGATTTACTGGGGGAAGGGTGGATTGGCTATCCCTCCCCTTCCCCTATTTTGGGAGGCTGTGTGCTCCAGTTCAGTCTCTGTCTACATATGCTTTTTCAGCTAGCTTCCAGAGTCCTAAAATTGGTGTTCCACTTGTGGTGTTTTTTTCCTCAGCTGCCTCCGGTCTGTTTTTCTTCCTTTCTTGCATAGATAGGTGGTTTACAAATGTTTCATTTGTCCCTTTTTTTCCCGCAGTGATGTCTCCTCCGCGGGATCCGGAAGGCAGGAAAGTGGATTCCAAGAGGAAGCATCTATCCTGCTACCATTGCAGCAGTCAACGGTTATTGTAAGCTGATCATACCTGCACTCGTAAGATCGCAGAAGCTAAGCAGCTTTAGGCTGGGCTAAGACCAGGATGGGAGACCTCTGTCCGGTAGAGAGACCTCCTTAGTTTCTTCCTCCTCGGATAAGGAGGAGGAGTTGATATTGTGTTTTCTCCCCTGGAAAGACACAGAAGTTGCTCAAGTCCATCAGGTCGGGGGACCATGATGTTGACTCGGGGGGGAGCCTCCGTTCCCGCTACTCGGGCACATCGTGTCTTCAAAGCGGATGAGACCCTCCTCTCTGTCATGATATAGAGTGGAAAAAACCTGGAAAAGGTCCGGTTTTAACAAAGAAGTTTAAATCCATGTTCCCGATGGCTTAACCCTTGGTGGATTCGTGGGGATCCATTCCCAAGGTGGACATGGCTATTGCCAAGTTGTCCAAGCGCACTCTGGTTCCTGCAGACGATTGGTCTAGCTGCATGATCCCCTTGCAGAGTGCACACTAAGACGGGGTGTTACGGCGGCTTCCGCTTCCACAGCCATAGCGGCTTTTTGAAATCTCTACGTTCCTCTGATCTCGCCTGGATCAATTCAAGTTGATGTGAACCAGATGCTTTCAAGACCATCAACCTGGCTACGGACTTCTTATGCGATACCGCACAGCCCCAGTTGAAGCTAGCGAGGAAGCTTCCCGCTAGCAAAGCAAGTCCTGGATATGAGGCCAAGCACAAATCCTTGCTCTTGAAGCTAAGCAGCAGGTCTGTGGCTCATGGGAGACCAAGTGCCTTTGGCACCCTGTAACAATACTATCAAATAATGTCAGGGGCCTATATATGGCATGGCCCTGAGATCGGCGGCCCATATTCCATTTGGAGGAGCCAAGGATGGAAAATCCACCTCCTGACTACGGGCCTCTTTGAGGCTCTTGCTTAATTCCCGTTACTCCTGCCGTCCTGCCAATAAGCTTCATGTACCCGTCGGGAGTCATCTCTCCCACTTCTGAGAAGAATGGATCCAAGAGATCCCTGGGTCCTGAATATTATTTTCAACGGTTATTTAGTCAACAACACCTCTATTCCACTGGACAGGTTTGTCAAGATCAACCTTCTACAAGCTGCCAAGGAGGCGATCCTAGAGGCGTACATTCAGGACTACATTTGCAAAAGGGCTCTGGAGGAGGTTCCGGCAGGAGAACGGGGCCTAGGGATCTATTCGCCAGTTTTTCTGGTTCCCAAGACTTTAGGAGATTTCCGGATGATTATCGATCTGAGATATTTCAATCGATTTATAAGGAAGGTGAAGTTTCGTGTAAAAACCATCAGGTCAGTAGTTCACGTCGTCAATCCTGGAGACGTGATGGCAACCCTGGACCTCAAGAATGCATATCTGCACATCCCGATCCATCCTGGTTCCAGGAAGTATTTCAGGATCACAGTCCAGGTGTCCGGTGTCGTCAAGCATCTTCTGTTGCCCTTCTCTTTGGCATTTCTTCTGCCCCTCACACTTTTACCAAGGTGGTGGTTCTGTGGTGGCGGCTTTGAGGCTTCAAGGACTGACCATCATTCCTTATCTGGACGACTGGCTTTGAAAGCCTCTGCTCTAGCGGTCCTAACCCAACTTCTTCAGGTAACAATCTCCTTTCTGTTCCACCTAGGTTGGATCATCAGCTGGTAGAAGCCGAACGTGAGCCCGTCGACTTCAGTAAGATATCTAGGCTTCATAACCGACTCCGCTGGGATGTCGCCTCCAGTTGACTCCAGAAAGAAGATTCCGGGTTCAGAACACGGCAAGTTCCCTTCCCGGCGAGTTCCAATCCGGACTCTCATGAAGATGTTGAGCTCATGTCAGCGTCTGCGGAAGCAGTCCCTTGGGCTCTATGGCACCTCCGCCTCTACAGTCGGAGGTCCTCTCCTAATGGAATGGCAGCCCTGCTGGGCTAAACTCCCTGTGCTCCCTGACTTGGCAAACTCGGTATTCCCTCAGATGGTGGTGCCATCTTTTAGATGGGAAGTCTATGACCCAGCCAGTCTGGGTCATATTGACTACAGATGCGTCCTAAGTAGGCTGGGACGCTCACCTAGACGACACTCCAGTTCACGGGACCTGGTTTCCTCAGGAGTGGCTTCTTTCATCCAATCTCCGCGAGATTCAGGCTATCCGGCTAGCCCTTCTTCACTTAGCCCCTCAGATCTGGGGCAAAGTGGTGAAAGTCCAGTCAGACAATGCGACTGCGGTACTTTACATCAACCAGCAGGGAGGCACAAGATCACTTCCCTCTTGTCAGAGATCGGGGTGATTCTGGATTAGACAGAGTTGTACCTTCCCACTTATCTGCGATCCACATCCAAGGCTCCCTCAATATGATAGCGGCTGAGCCGCGGTCTTCCGTCGGTAGAGTGGTCTTTACATCCGGAGAATCAAGCAGATAGTCCTCAAGTGGGTATGCCAGAGGTGGGTCTCATGGCAACAAGGTTCAATGCCAAGGTGGAGAGGTTCTGCTCCTCTACAGGGAGGACAACCCCTGGCGTTAGACGCTCTGTCAATATCCTGGAGGTTCAGGCTGGCTTAAATCTTCCCTCCCTTTTCCATGATACCGAGGGTATTGATGAAAATCCGTCAGGATCAGGCCTCGGTGATAGCCATCATACTGTTTTGGCCGAAGAGATCCTGGTTTACCTAGCTCACCCAGTTGAGTCGAGGACAATATTGGAGGCTCCCCCCACAGCAGACCCTGGTGTCGTGGGACACTCACCTCTGCTCAGATCTGCACAGATTTAACCTGACAGCCTGGAGGTTGATCAGTCCCTTCCCGGAATAGAAGGGCTTTCAGAGTCGGTCCTGAGAACGCTGTCTCATTCTAGAGTGGACTCTACCAAGAGAGCCTACTCTTGTATTATGAGGATATTCTCATCCTGTTGTACCTCAACTGAGGTGGCGTCTGCAGATCCGCCCCTCTCCGCTATCCTTCAGTTCCTGCAAAACGGCCTTGATAGAGGCCTTGCCCTTTTACTCTGAAGATTCAAGTTTCAGCCATCCCAGCTTGCCTTAACAGGCTTTTTTCTCAGGACCCGCTGATCAAACGGTTCCTTAAAGGAGCTGAAAGATTAAAGCCTACAGTACTGAGACCCCTTTTTTTCAATAGGTTTTTCAGTAGTTCTCAGGGGGTTAGCATCTCCCCCCTTTGAACCGTTAGAGGAGGTGGACATCAAGTTCGTCACTTGGAAGTTTGTGTTTCTCCTTGCAGTGACTTTGGCCAAGAGGGTCTCTGAGCTTCAAGCTCTCTCAGCACATGAGCCCTATTCTTACATGACCGGGACCTTCTTAGATTCCTCCCGTATTGTAGGCCTAAAGTTCCTTCCTTCCAGAACATCAACCAGGTGATATTCCTCCCGGTTCTGTCGACATCTACCACCTCCTCCTAGGAACCTGCTAGACATCCTCTGGACGTCTCCGGATCTATGTGGATAGATCAAGGAGTTCAGGAAAGATGAGAATCTGCTAATCCTGTTACCGGTAAGTTTAAAGGCTATAAGGCATCCAAACCTTCCATCAGTCGGTGGATTGAGGAGGCTATTAAGGAATCCTTTGTTTCCACAATCTCTGGACCCTCCGGGATTTGTGAAGGCCAACTCTACTAGAGTTGTGGCTACTTCTTTTGCCGAGAGGAGTCTTCTGCCTCTCAACATGATTTGCAAAGCTGCCTCCTGGAGCTCTGAATCGACATTCATCTCCCATTATAGACTAGATGCCAGTCTAGCTGAGTTTTCGGCCTTTGGGCAGACTTTTCTTAGTTCTGCCAGGCAGGAAGGCCCTCCCTAGGGGTTTTTTCTTGCCATCTCCCCATCTGTGCTGCTGGTAGGACGTAAGGGAATCGTTAATTTCTAATGATAATTTGTTTTCCCTTAGTCCTAACAGCAGCACACAAATTTCCCACCCTAGTAAGTCTAGTTTTTTTCTTGCTATAAACACAGTGGGCTGGGGGTTGACTTCCTCCTTTTAAGGAGATACTTAATTGTTAAATTGAGTTATTAGTCTTGGGCTCATTAAACATTCCGCCGGTCCTGCCAGTCCACGGGGGGTGGTTAACCCCATCTGTGCTGCTGTTAGGATTAAGGGAAAACAAATTATCGTTAGAAATTAACGATTCTCCCAGAGTCAGAATGTGGGTGATAGCAGCATCAGCAACCTAGATTAGTAGTAGGCCATAGTTGCCCTTGGTTTCGGAAAGACACAACATTATCATTAACATTCATCCTCACAGAAGGATGAAGTGGAGGTAACTTCTGAATCTGACAGTGTGCTTTGGAGCCAGGGAGCACATGATCCCTTCTGCTTCTCCTGCAGCCCCATCCTTTCAGTGGAGTTCTGTGTTTTCGCTGCCCCTTCCTAATGGGGTGTTCTTTTTTTTTTACAAAGAGGAAATAAAACTCCACCATGGCCTATGGTAGATAGTCAGGAAAGTCTCCCTGTTTACAACTTGTGTAAGGGCAGTCAGTGTTTGGACTGCCTTGAGCAGGAGGCTGGGGATCCATGCATGGCTGTGTTGGTGGTGGTGGTAGTGGCACACAGCCACTGTATTGGCAGTGGAGGCAGCTATAGTGGCAGTAGGAGCAAATGCAGAGTAGTAAAGGGGAAGGGAGCCAAGGAGTCCACCATGATATCTCACAGTCAAAATAAAGTGGTATGGAAAGTGAGGACGTAAATGATGGCATGTTAGGCAGTACAGGAGAGCCGGATCGGGGTGCTAGGGAGGAGGCAACATCAGAGGAGGAGGATGGTGGCAACAGCAGCAATAAAGAGCCGAGGTGGTGTACCTCCCAAACAACTGCCAGGGCCATATCTAATTTGTGTTAGATCAGGTGATGCCGGTGACACTGTGGTTGCACTAGGCCCAACACATGACAGAACTAAACCAAGCTCGGCCACCTCTAGCTCTGTGCTTGTCTCTCAACACACTGCAGGAAGGCAGAAGCATTGCTCTGAGCCCTAGATAACAGAATGCAAGGCCAGGAAACAACTGTATATGCCCAGCAAACTGCTGATGGCCAAGCTTAATTCCCCCCTAGCCAAGTTACTGGTGGTGCAGTCACTGCTGTACCATTTCGTCAAGTCTGCTACCTTTAGGGAGCTGGTGGCATGCGCTCAGCTTCACTGGAAGATACCTATTCAGCATTATTTTTCCCAAAAAGCATCCTTGCCTTGTACATGGCGGAAAAAACATTGTCCTCTCCTTGTGATTGTCTGTGTGGCAAGGTGCACACTCTGGTGGACACCTGGAGCAGCTCTTACAGGTAGGGACAGTTCATGTCTGTCCTGTCCCACTGGGTCAATATTTTTCATAGCAGTGGCAAGGCAGCACTCTAACAACAAGGCAAGGTTTTTTTGACCCCCACCACCACTATTGTGTTGCCCTGGCTCCCACACTTATCCGCCTTCTACACCACCTCCTCCATGGATGCGATCTCATCTCGACCAGCAGCAAAGCAAAGCTTTGCTCCCACTCCCCCTCCTTCCTATTGCATTTCAAGTCAATCCATGTCATGCGGTGTTGGAACTGATCAAGCAGCAAGCATCCTTATGGCTGTCACCTCACTGACTCCAACCAGGGAAGGGAACCTTGGAGAAATAACACATGCTCCCTGCATGGCACACATCATTAACCTAGTTGTGCAACTATTGCTTGTGCAAGGTGCTGCCAATGTCCAAGAGACTGTCCAAGCATTTATGGCATTCTATACTCTCTCCTACACTGCTTGAACTGCAATGTTCCAACTTGCTGGAATTCCACATTGCACATGCTAGAGCTTTTGTACAAGCAGTGGAAAGACATGAACAATTATGGCAGATCTATTTATCAGCCTTGGGTGAAACTTTGTAAAAAAAAAAAAACTCATTGATGCAGGCCTAATTCATTTCGACAAAAGTGATATTTTGTACACCGTAGGAGGACAACTTTGTCCAATTGGATATGATAACGCCACATTCTTGCTGAAAATCCTCTCTGAGATGATGCTGGAGGATAGACAAGACAGTTCAAAGAGCTTACTGGGCCAGTTTCTGCTGGTTGTGGTAGTGGAGCAACAGGAAAAAACAGGAAAAAAATTCGCTTATTTTGTTTTGATAGCAAGGGTCTAACAGAATGGCTACCACGACATCTGAGAGCAAAAGACCTAGGAGTTATGCGACTTCAACGGCTCCTCTGCATGGTGATCGGGGATTCAGGGGAGCTGTTGGTTGTATCTGAAAGCCCTGGTCTCTCTGAAGAAACCAGGGCTTTCAAAGCTGTACTTCCTATGGAGGCTGCAAGTGGCAGGGATCCATAAGAACATAGATTGCAATAGAAACAAATATATTGTAAAATCTAATGATTACTTGATTACTAAAGTTTAACTTAAAAAAGTTAAGGACAACATTTAAAAAAAAAAAAATCTAAAGATGTCGACATTAAAATCAACCCTCTTTCACCATAATTATAATAAAAATATACAAAAAAACATAATAGTCAAATCCCAGTAGTAGATGTGGTGCACAGGAATCACCAATAACCAGTAGAGGTGCACTCAGTAACGCGGACTCACCCTGTCCACTCCAAAATAAAGACTTAAGTCTCTTGCACACAAACGTTTTTTTTGCGGGTGTACGGACAGTTTTTATGAGTTCCGTATACGGTCCGTATACGGACCCATTCATTTCAATGGGTCCGCAAAAAAAAACGGAAGTGTTTCCGTATGCATTCCGTTTCCGTGTTTCCATTTTTCCGTTCCGTGGAAAGATAGAACATGTCCTATTATTGCCCGCAAATCACGGTCCGTGGCTCCATTCAAGTCAATGGGTCCGCAAAAACAACGGAACGCATATGGAAAAACAACGGACCGCATTCGGGGTATCCGGTCACCCCTTCCTCAGTAGCTATCAGTCCCCATAGAATCCTTCCTTATGTAGTGAAAGAGGAATTTCGAAAAACTTGAAATGGATCCTTTTGGGAAAATATTCTATCTATCCGATTGTTATTTTACAGTCAAACTTTCATACTAGAGTACAATATCTATTTCCAATATTATTTAAAAGCCATATTTAGTGAAGTCTACAGTACTTATGATATCTCTTATATATAAAAATGAATTTCTGTCTAGACGTCTGTCTGGACATTCTTTATACGCGACCAAATGACTGGACCGATCTTCACCAAATTTTTGCACACGGGTACATCAGGTGTCCGGGAAGGTTTTGGACCAGGTATCAGCTCGCTAGGACTTACCGTTCCTGAGATATTCCCAAATAATAGCCTGCATTATAGCCAATAAAGCCTTTCACTTAAATCCAAACTGTCATTTACTGCTACCTGCCAGTTTGGTAACCATAACAACCCCCAGCCATATTCACTGCTGTAGATGAGATGAGAAAAAACTGTCATCAGGATAATCACTATAGAAGTAAATCCATGGCCTAATAGCACTTAGTACCTAATTTCCTGAGGTTTCCATAACAACTTGGCCATTTCTCTCCACTGCTGCAGGTTAGCTTTAAAGGGGCAGGGTGCTGTGGATGACACTGATAAGGGAGCGGACTGCAATGGAGGTCACAGTTCAGGAGACAAGTAGGGTGGCCATTCAAGTCACCCTTCAAACCCCGCCCCCAGGTCCAGATAAGCCACAGCTCTGATTTGGTTAGGCCATGCCCCATCCCCTCCTGAGGGGGGAGGGATGGTGATTTTTACCCTGCAGTTCACATTCAGACTGTGCTGCTGTCTTCGAGTGAGCTGTTTAAAAGGCAACGCCCCCCCACTAAGCGAACAGGGATTGAAAAAATAAAGTTAAAAATCAACTTTTAGGTCCACTAAGCCACACCGCCGATACATTTAGTACACACCCCTCCCCCTCTGCAGCCAATGAGTATTGACAAAATGAAGTTAAAAATCAACTTCTGTCAGCTGCAGAGGTGGGAGGGACGGTGACTTTCTCATTGCAGCTCACACCGTACTGCTGTCTTAGATTAAGATGTTCCAAAGGACACGCCCTCTCCCACTCAGCCAACAGGGATTGAAAAAATAAAGTTAAAAATCAACTACTAGGTACACAGCTCAGCAGACAGGATATGATTAGATACACAGCTCAGCAGACAGCATAACACAGGATAGAATATTAGATACATGCTCAGCAGACAGTATCACACAGTATAGGATTAGATACACAGTTTAGCAGACAGTATCATACAACATAAGATTAGATACACAGCTCATCAGATAGTATCACACAACATAAGATTAGAATCACAGCTCAGCAGACAGTGGGGCGGGTACTATAGAGGTCACTGTTATGGGGGATACTGTTGATATCTTTTTACGACACACGGAAACATGAAACGAAATAGATGAAATATACCCGTGGGAAGCCGGGTCCTTCTGCTAGTATATATATAAATTAATTTCTGTCTAGATGTCTGTCTAGACGTTCTTTTTGCGCGACCAAACGACTGGACCAATCTAAACCAAATTTGGCACACGGGTACATCAGGTGTCAGGGAAGGTTTTAGACTGGGTCTCAGCTCTCTAGTACGTACTGTTCCTGAGATATTCCCAAAAAATGACCTGCATTAGCCAATACAAGCCAACCAACCTTTCACTTAAATCCAAACTGTCATTTACTGCTCCCTGGCAGTTTGTCTCCACACACACAATTTTACCCCAGGTAACCATAACAACCTAGCCATGTTTCCTCACTGCTCTAGATTATGTTTAAAGGAAATCTGTCACCAGGATAATCGCTATAGAAGTAAAGCCAGGGCCTAATAGCACTTAGTACCTTATTTCCTGAGGTTTCCATAACAACTCGGCCATTTCTCTTCACTGCTGCAGGTTAGCTTTAAAGGGGCAGGGGCGCTAGGGATGACACTGTTAAGGGAGCGGAGTGCTATGGAGGTCACAGTTCAGGGGGAAAGTAGGGTGGCAATTCAAGTCACCCTTCAAACCCCACCCCCAGGTCCAGATAAGCCACACCTCTGATTTGGTTAGGCCATGCCCCCTCCCCTTCTAAGGTGGAAGGGATGGTAATTTTCTCCCTGCAGCTCACATTCAGACAGAACAGTGCTGCTGTCTTAGAGAGAGCTGAAGGACACGACCCCAATACTGTTAGGCCACGTCCCCTCCTACTAAGCAAACAGGGATTGGAAAAATAGAGTTAAAAATAAACTTTAAGGTCCGCTAAGCCACACCCCCAATATGTTTAGAACACACCCCTCCCCCTCTGCAGCCAATGAGTATTGACAAAATGAAGTTAAAAATCAACTTCTGTCAGCTGCAGAGGTGGGAGTGACGGTGACTTTCTCTTTGCAGCTCACACTAAGAGAGGACAGTGCTGCTGTCTTAGATTGAGATGTTCAAAAGGACATGCCCCAATCCAGTTAGCCCACAAATAAAGTTAAAAATCAACTACTAGGTACACAGCTCAGCAGACAGGATATGATTAGATAGACAGCTCAGCAGACAGAATCACACAGGATAGAATATTAGATACACGCTCAGCAGATGGTATCACACAGGATAGGATTAGATACACAGCTCAGCAGACAGTATCACACAACATAAGATTAGATATACAGCTCAGTAGATGGTATCACCCAGGACAGGATTAGATACACAGCTCAGCAGACAGTGGGGCGGGGCACTGTAGAGGTCACTGTTATGGGGGATACTGTTGATATCTTTTTACGACACACGGAAACATGAAACGAAATAGATAAAATATACCGGAGTGAAGCCGGGTCCTTCTGCTAGTATATATATAAAATCTCTATAAAAAAAAAAAATCATACAAAAATATAGAAAAATCAAATAAAGAAATAAAAATAAAAAACATAAACGCAACTTTATATTTAAAACCTCCTATGTATCATTACCTACTGATTCTATCACACTGAAAAACGCATCAGAACTCATGCAATATTAATGCGGTTCCCATGTGATTCTTCCTCTAAATACTGCATATAAATTACTATTGCTGCTCTGTACCTATTAAGTTAAGGATTAGGATAAAATTGCATACAAAGGAGCAATTTGCACATAGTTAAAGAGCTGTTCGCACATAGTTATAAATCGCACATAATTAAACATCTTCCCATAAGTCAAAATCTTCAACACTAAGCAGGGATATAGGAATACACACTGCTTTACATTTACAGCCAATGCATTCCAAAACAGAAGTTTTTGAATGCATTGTAAAGGGGATCAGACCCCCAAACGTTGAAATCCCAAAGTGGGACAAAAAATAAAGTGAAAATAAAGTTGAAAAAATAAAGTTTCAAGTAAAAAAAAGTAATTTTCCCCAAATAAAAAATAAGGAAAAAGATAAAAGTTGACATATTAGGTATCGCCGCATCCGTATCGGCCGGCTCTATAAACATATCACATGAACTTACCCCTCAGATGAACACCATCAAAAAAATAAAATAAAAACTGCGCACTAAAAGTGTAACACCAAGCAATTAAAAAGGCTTATGCACCCCCAAATAAGTGCCAATCTAACCGTCACCTCATCCCGCAAAAAATAAGCCCCTACCTAAGACAATCGCCCTAAAAATTAAAAAACTGTGGCTCTCAAACTAAGACATGATTTTTTTTGTTTCAAAAATGCTTTTTTGTGTTAAATGTAAAAAAAAAAATTGCATATTAGGTATTGCCGTGTCCGTAAGAACCTGCTCTATAAAAATACCACATGACCTAACCCCTCAGATAAACACTGTTATAAATTGTGTCAAAAAGCCATTTTTGGCACCTTACATCACAAAAAGCGTAATAGCAAGTCATCAAAAAGTCATATGCACCCCAAAATAGGGCCAATCAAACTGTCATCTCATCCCGCAAAAAATGATACCCTACCTAAGACAATCTCCCAAAAAATAAAAAAAAATCTGACTAAATAAAAAAAGTATACATAGTGGATATTACCACGTCCATAATGACCGTTTTTTGCCAAATAAAATTTTTTTGACTCAATTTTACCACTGTCATGAAGTACAATATGTGACAAGAAAACAGGCTTAAAATGGCCTGGATAATTAAAAGCATTTTAAAGTTATAACTAGGGTTGAGCAAACCCAAACTGTAAAGTTCGGGTTTGTACCGAACATTACGGTTTTCCGCACCCTGACCCAAACCTGAACTTTTGCGTAAAAGTTAGGGTTCAGGTTCGTTGTTCGGTGATTTCTTTCCCCTGCAGGGGTTTAACAATCCTACAGGCTCACCTGAGTCAGAGGACAGCTGGCTGGAGGTAGGAGCGGGGCCCAGTGGCAAGGACCGCAGGCAGGTAGTAGGTGCAGGAAGTCTGGCAGAGGTCTAGTCGGTTGGCAAGCGGTGGGTCAGGGCAGGCGGCAGTAAGCGCGGTCAGACAATTCAGATCGGCAACGGTGGTAGCAGTTCAGTTGGTAGGGACAAAGCAGAAGAGTAGGCGGTAGTCAATTCCTGGTCAGCAGTGGACTTACGGTAGTAGTAAGAGCAGCAGATGAGGAGACGCTTGATCAAGGCTCAGGAGCTCAATAATCAGCAAGCTGGAGTGCAAGGGGCTGGACTTATATAGGGAAGTACCAGGTGTGGGGAATCAAGGGTGATGAGCAAGGATTGGCAAGACTGAGGATAAATAATAGGCTTCAGGGAGGAATGTCCAGAGAGGACGGTAGCCTAGTAAGCAGGGCTACCGCCTGGGATGTGGCTGGTCACGGGTTTGAATCCCGACAAAGCGTTTCACTACTTTGCCCAAAGAAGCCATCACAGCAATGCCTACTATTGGCATGGCTGTGATTGGCTAAGTGCAACATGTGACCCAGCATCAATTTTAACTGGAGTCACGTAGCGCCGCAAGTCACTCTGTTCTTCTCAATGTAGTGATAGGATGCTGCCCACACCCATCAGTCTTTCACCTCTCCCCCTTGCAAAGCAGCCAAGCAGTCTGAGCTCCAAGTCATGCAGCAGACTCTTATGCTTTTTGATGAATCTGCTGGCAGGGTTTTCCTGGGCCATCCACTTAGCCCTGCCCCAGAAGTGGAAGACATTGAATGCACTGATGCCCAAACACTTATGTTGCAGGATGAGGAGATGGGAATACAATCGCAGCACGTCTCTGATGACGAAACAAAGGTGCCAACTGCTGCGGCTTTTTGCAGTGTGCAGACCGACGAGGAGGGCAGGGGTCAAGAATGGGTGGAAGATGATGTGGAGCACGATGAGGTCCTAGACACCGACTGGACTAAAGTTTATGCTAGTGATGTGTGCAGTTCTGAGGAAGAGGCGGTGGTCGCACAGAGGCAACAGCACAGCAAAAGAGGGAGCAGGCTGCAAAAGCAGAGCGACCGTCCCCGAGACAGTACGCCTGCTACTGCCCACCGCACCCAGGGACCTAGTTTACCAAAGCCAGCTCCAAGGAGTTAATTGGCGAGGCAGTTCTTCAGACAATGTCCTGATGACAAAACACGAGTGGTTTGCACGTTGTGCCATCAGAGCCTGAAGCGAGGCATAAACTTTCTAAACCTGAGCACAACCTGCATGACCAGGCATATACATGCAAAGCACGAACTGCAGTGGAGTACACCATAAAAATCAAGAAAGGTCTCAGGCTCCTCCTGCTTCCTCTTCTGCTGCTGTCTCAGCCTCTTCCTCCACCTCTGGAGTCACAGTGGCACCTGCTACCCAGCAAACAGAGGATGTGCTACCAACACCACCACCTCCATCATCATCACCAAGCATCTCCACAATGTCACAGGCAAGTGTTCAGGTGTCCATCTTCCAAACGCTGGAGAGACAGAGAAAATACCCACTCACCCTCGATCCCTGGTCCTGAATGCCAGCATTTCAAAATTGCTGGCCTTTAAAATGCTGTCATTCTGTATGGTGGAGACTGACTATTTTAAACAGCTGATGGCGGTGGCTGTCCCACAGTACATCGTTCCCTGCGGCCACTACTTTTCCAGACGATCCATCCCTTCACTGCACAATCAAGTGGAGGATAAAACACAACGCCATCTGTGGCAAGGTCCATATGACTACAGATACATGGACCAGTAAGCACGGGCAGGGACGCTATATCTCCCTAAGGCTACATGCACACAACCGTTGCCTGCCTCAGCGTCCGCTCCTCCTTGAAATTTTGCGTCCGTCAAAAAAAACGGATGACGGACCGTTTTTTTTGACGGATCCGATTTTTATGGCAGATCCATTGTAAAAATGCCTATCCTTGTCCGCAAACGTGAAAAAAATAGGACATGCACTATTTTTTTGACGGAATGAAAACACGGATCACGGATGCAGAACAAAAACGGTTGACCATCCGCATTTTTTGACGGACCCATTGAAATGAATGGGGAAGCATCCTATCCGTGAAAAAACGGAACGGACGCGGAAACAAACAACGGTCGTGTGCATGGGGCCTAACTGCACACTGGGTAAATGTAGTGGCTGGGCCCGAGGCGGATGACGATTTGGCGCATGTCCATCTACCACCGAGTATCGCAGGGCATTATTCTTTGCCTCCTGTTGCCTCCTCCTCCTACTCCGCTTCCTCCTCCTCCTCTACCACCTCCTCATCCGGTCAGCGACCTTCACCACCAACTTCAGCACAGCCAGGATGAAAACGTCAGCAGGCGGTTTTAAAAATCATGTGTTTGGGGGACAAGCCCCACACCGCACAGGAGCTGTGGAGGGGCATAGAAGAACAGACCGATGAGTGGTTGCTGCCAGTGAGCCTCAAGCCCGGATTGGTGGTGTGCGATAATGGGAGAATTCTCGTAGCAGCTCTGCGCAATGCGATTAATTTAACCTGCATTAATCGCATTGCGAATTCAACTTAGAGCTGGGTTCCTAATGGTTGTATTGCTAGAATATAACGAAGATTGAGAATATAGCGCTATATTCTCAATCTTTGTTATATTCTAGCAATACAACCATTAGGAACTCAGATCTAAGTTGTAATCGCAATGCAATTAATATAACCTGTATTAATCGCATTGCGATTACAATTTAGATCTGAGTTCCTAATGGTTGTATTGCTAGAATAGACGACTATAACGAATATAGCGCTATATTCTCAATATTCGTTATATAATTCTAGCAATACAACCATTAGGAACCCAGCTCTAAGTTAAATTCACAATGCGATTAATACAGGTTATATTAATCGCATTGCGATTACAACTACTAACACTGCAGCTTTAGAATGAATCTAAAATGGATGCCGTCCTTGCTTTTTGATAGGAGGTCTGGGAGGGTGGGTATGCTGATTGTCTGGAATGTGTCTGCTGACTGTGAGGTACAGGGTCAAAGTTTGCTCAATGATAAAGTATACGGGCGAACTCGAACATCGCATATGTTCGCCCGCCACGGCGAACGCGAACAAGCGAATAGTTTGGGACATCACTAGTGACAGACCAAACTCTGACAGACCAAACTCCCCGTTTAACGCACCGCAAACAACCGCAAACAGTCCATTTGAACAACCGCAAACTTCCAATTTGCACAAGGTTGGATATCAAGCTAGCCATGTCCCGTTCCTTGTCCTCACTGATATCATTGAAGGTCTCTTCCTCCAACCAGCCACGTACTACACCAAGGGTCCCTGAAAGGTGACAACAAGCCCCCTGGGCCGACTGCTGTGGTTGGTCTTTCACCTCCTCAAAGCCACCTTCCTCCTCTGACTCCTCTTCTTCAGACTCCTCTCTCTGCGTTGCCGCAGGTCCAGCAATCAACGACGACAAGGCTGCTTCTGTTGGTGATGGTGACCACAACTCTTCCTCTTCATGCCCATCTACGGCCTGATCCAGCACTCTTCGCAGGGCACGCTCCAGAAAAAACGCATATGGGATGAGGTCAATGATGTTGCCTTGGGTTTGACTGACCAGGTTTGTCACCTCCGCAAACGGAGTCACGAGCCTACAGCCATTGTGCATGAGCGTTCAGAAACGCGGCCAAAAAATACCCAGCTCTGCAGAGGCTGTCCTCTTATTTTTAAATTAAAAAAATCTGTTCTTACCAGTTTAATCTCTGCTTTGTCCCCTATCAGGGGCCGGTGTATGGAATAGATTTTAGGAACCAGGAGATGGAAAAAGATGCTTGGTCGGTCCTCTTACTTCCAATTTGGGGCACTGCGCGTACAGCTTGCAATGTACTGTGCCACCAGATATGAGTGATGTGTTTAATTAGTACTACTTCTATCAGTTTAATCCCTGTTACGTCCCCTATCAGGGGCCGGTGTATGGAATAAATTTTAGGAACCGGGAGATGGAAAAAGATGCTTGGTCTGTCCTCTTACTTCCAATTTGGGGCACTGCGCTTGCGCCGTGTAATGTACTGTGCAATCCCAATATGAGTGGTATGTTAAGTAGTACTATTACTATCAGTTTAATCCCTGTTACGTCCCTTATCAGGGGACGTGTATGGAATAGATTTTAGACAACCGCAAAGAGTTGTCAATAGTTGACACACTCATGACTTAAATTATATTCCTCTATGCGTCAATATTGGTGTAGTGATGACTGTGCTCGTGCGCACGTTTGGGAGATTGCAGGCGATAGGGTTTTTTCAAAGCCTATCGTCGTGCTGAGGTAGTTCAGTGACAGTTAAGTGACCCAGAAAACAATGATTCTGCAGTGTGGGCTCATTGTTGGTCTAGTAGGCTTTAATGATCACCTTAGATGATCACAAAGAAAATTAATGTTTTTTCTATGCAAAATTATCCAGCCGATCGCTTTTGGTCTGTTCACAATGAAACAACGACCTTATCATCTGGGGTGTGCCAACATTGCCATTGCCAACACACTCATAGAGGTGGTCACTTCATTGTGATATGCAAGCCCCTTCACCACAACAAGGTAAAGATCACGAAGGGGAATTGACACATGTATGTGCCTTTTTAGTTTTGTTTTTGCAGCCACAGTGCAACAGATAAATTAGGCATGTACACATGCCAGAAAAATTTGGTATTGTTGCAGCCGCTGCTGTAGCAGCGGCCAGAAAAATTTATGTTTTCCAGGCAGAAAGTGCACTAAAACATTGCGCCTTGAATCCTAGTTGGTGGCGGATAAGTCATGCAAGTCATCCCGCATGCAGAGATAAAATGCAGCAGCGTGTGGACCATTTTTAGCCCAAGGCAGCTCATCTCATCAGGCTTTTTTTAGTCAAATGTATCGCCCACTGTCAGTCCCTTCAGGATCCATGCCTCATTCATCTTAATAAAGGTGAAGTAATCTAGACTTTTTTGACCTAGGCGACTTCTCTTCTCAGTGACAATACCTACTGCTGCACTGAAGGTGCTTTCTGACATGACACTTGAAGCGGGGCAGGCCAGAAGTTCAATCGCAAATTGGGATAGCTCAGGCCACAGGTCAAGCCTGCACACCCAGTAGTCAAGGGGTTCATCGCTCCTCAGAGTGTCAATATCTGCAGTCAAGGCGAGGTAGTCTGCTACCTGTCGGTCGAGTCGTTCTCTGAGGGTGGACACCGAAGGGCTGTGGCGATGCATACGACTTAAAAAGCTCCGCATGTCCTCCATCAACAACACTTCTGTAAAGCGTCCTGTCCTTGCCGGCGTGGTCGTGGTAGGAGGAGGATTACTTTCACCTCTTCCCCTGTTAGATTCCCGTTGTGCTGTGACATCACCCTAATACGCTGTGTAAAGCATACTTTTTAATTTATTTTGGAACTGCTGCATCCTTTCCGACTTCCGGGAATTCGGAAACATTTCAGGCACTTTCTGCTTATACCGGGGGTCTAGTAGCGTGGCCACCCAGTACAGGTTGTTCTCCTTCAGCCTTTTTATACGAGGGTCCCTCAACAGGCATGACAGCATGAAAGACCCCATTTGCACAAGGTTGAATGCCGAGCTTCTCATGTCCCGTTCCTCGTCCTCACTGATCTCACTGAAGGTCTGTTTTTCCCCCCCAGCCACGTACAACACCACGGGTCCCAGATAGGTGACAACAACGAGCACCCTGGGATGCCTGCTGTGGTTGGTCTTCTCCTCCTCAAAGCCACATTCCTCCTCTGAGTCCTCAGACTCCTCTTCCAGCATTGACGCAGGTCCAGCAAGCGATGCTGATACGGCTGTTTCTGGTGGTGATGGTGACCACAACTCTTTCCTCTTCCTCTTCACGCTCATCTACGGCCTGATCCAGGACTCTTCGCAGGGCACGCTCCAGAAAGAAAGCAAATGGGATGATGTCGCTGATGGTGCCTTTAGTGCGACTGACTAGGTTTGTCACCTCCTCAAAGGGATGCATGAGCCTACAGGCATTGCGCATTAGCGTCCAGTAACGTGGTAAAAAAATTTCCAGCTCCGCAGAGGCTGTCCTAACACCCCAGTCATACAAATACTCGTTGACAGCTTTTTTTTGTTTGAGCAGGAGGTCAAACATCATTATATAATTCTAGCAATACAACCATTAGGAACCTAGCTCTAAGTTGAATTCGCAATGCGATTAATATAACCTGCATTAATCGCATTGCGAATTTAACTTAGAGCTGGGTTCCTAATGGTTGTATTGCTAGAATATAACGGAGATTGAGAATATAGCGCTATATTCTCAATCTTCGTTATATAATTCTAGCATTACAACTATTAGGAACCCAGCTCTAAGTTGAATTCGCAATGCGATTAATATAACCTGCATTAATCGCATTGCGAATTTAACTTAGAGCTGGGTTCCTAATGGTTATATTGCTAGAATATAACGAAGATTGAGAATATAGCGCTATATTCTCAATCTTCGTTATATAATTCTAGCATTACAACTGTTAGGAACCCAGCTCTAAGTTGAATTCGCAATGCGATTAATATAACCTGCATTAATCGCATTGCGAATTTAACTTAGAGCTGGGTTCCTAATGGTTGTATTGCTAGAATATAACGAAGATTGAGAATATAGTGCTATATTCGTTATATTTGTCAATTCTAGCAATACAACCATTAGGAACTCAGATCTAAGTTGAATTCCCAATGCAATACAACTACTAACACTGCAGCTTCAGAATGAATCTAAGATGGATGCTGTCCTTGCTTTTTGATAGGAGGTGGTAGGGTCTGGGAGGGAGGGTATGCTGATTGGCTGGAATGTGTCTGCTGACTGTGAGGTACAGGGTCAAAGTTTGCTCAATGATAAAGTATAGGGGCGAACGCGAATATCGCATATGTTCGCCCGCCACGGCGGACGCGAACAAGCTATGTTCACCGGGAACCGTTTGCCGGTGAATAGTTCGGGAGATCTCTAATCCTTACCTCTGGGCAGCCTGGCACACATGAGCGACTACATGTTGCAGTGCCTGCACAACGACCGCAGAGTTGCACACATTTTAACTTGTGCTGACTACTGGGTTGCCATCCTTAATTCCCTCACTGGAGCGTGATAGGAAGATGTGCAACTACTAGCGCACGCTGGTAGACGCGCTCCTGAGAGCATTCCCAACTGACACTGGGGGGCACTTGGAAGCACATGGCGAAGGCGGAAGAGTAAGAGGTCGCCAATGCAGCTGGGTCATGGCCAGCACCTCACAAGGCAGGGTTAGCATGGCCAACATGTGGAAAAGCTTTGTCCCCACACCACAACAACCGGCACCACCAGCTGATATGGAACATCTTAGCAGGAGGCAGCATTTGAACAACATGGTGGAACAGTACATGTGCATACGCCTACACGTACTGACTGACTGGTTCTGCCCCAATCAACTTCTGGGTCTCCAAATTGTCCACATAGCCTAAGCTTGCCCTTTATGCCTTGGAGGTGCTGGCTTGCCCTGCAGCCAGAGTATTTTCTGAACGTGTATTTAGCACGGCAGGGGGCGTCGATACAGACAAATGCAGCCGCCTGTCCACAGCCAACGTGGACAAGCTCACGTTCATTAAAATGAACCTGGCTTGGATCCCACAAGACTTGTCTGTACCTTGTGCAGAATAGACATTTATACCCGCCTCAACCATACATCCTTGTACTCAAGTGCACTTATTCTTAAATTTTTTTTTTTATTTGTCCCATTTAAAAAAAAAAAAAAAAACATTGTTAGCTGGCTACCTCCTCCTCAACCTCTGACTCCACATCCGGCTCCTACTTCGAGTTGCAGGTTAATAATTTAAAATTTTTATTTGTTTTGTTTTATTTTATTTTAAGTTATTTCCTATCCACATTTGTTTTCAGAGCACTTGCCATGCTCTTAAGCACATTTTGCTGCCTTTTGCAGCCCTCTAGCCCTTTCCATTACATTTTTAGGGGCATTTTATTGCCCAAAAGTTCGGGTACAGGGTTAAATTCGGATCCCGAACCCGAACTTTTTTTGTGAAGTTCGGCCGAACCCGTCGAACCCGAACTTCCAGGTGTTCGCTCAACTCTAGTTATCGCCACATAAAGTGACACATGTCAGATTTGAAAAAAATAGCCTGGTTCTTAAAGTGAAATATGGCAGGGTCCTGAAGGAGTTAAACAACAGTACTATGAATACTTACTTTTTCAGATGTTTCTAAACACTGCTAGTGATGCCTGATTTGCTTGTCAATGTGCCAAATACCTTCGAAAAGGTCAAGTTATCTTATTGAAGAAACCAAAATCCATATCAGGCAGGAGGCTCGTACATTTCAGGCCACTAGATTCTTTAACTGAATCAGCAGTTCTTAGACAAAAAAGTAGATACAGTATAAATAAAACACCCAGCAAACAGTCAGTAAAAATAATAAAATTAATTCCAATAATAATGGCAATAAAATGCATGTAACTGACAAGACAAATGCTACAAGGAAAAGGTTAATTTTCTACATTTGTTTACAGATAAATACCCCTGTTCAAATCAATGTTTAATAATGCTAAATTAAGCCTATTCTAAAGTTTAAACTCTTAGGGAAGTCTGTACACAGCATGAAAAAACACAAAAATTCAATAAGCTTCCCTACTGAGCAAACTTTTTTTGTGTTCATCATTAAAATGCCCACCTTCTTCCACTAAAGTCACATGTATGACATTTGTAAGTAACTAGTGTTTTGAGATATTTATATATATTGTATATATTTATAAAAGTGTATCAGTTTTATCAAATAGTATTCTGGAATTACAATTGCTGAAATATTTATTGGGATAGTGGAACATTTTTGACTTTGGAATCTTTGCTACCAGTTTTCCTTTGGAGGAAAAGGGTTGTCTCACTTCAGCAAATGGCATTTTTCTTGTAGACAAAGTTAAAACAAGGCACTTGTTCATATTTTCCATTGCATTATACATTGCTTATTTCCAGGGGTTACAGCCACCGCTGCAGTGCAGCTACAAGGGAGGGGAGGGGTGCTGGCTGCTCATACGTTCCTACGTTTGCTGCTATGGTCCCAGTTACTAGAAAGCCTGGCACTTTTCCTATAGTGTGCAAGCACTGCCATCATTGCTAGATTGTAGTAGTGGATGAAACCCATGGAAACGAACTGCTAGTGTTTTTAATTTGTCTCTGAAATTACCCAGACTCCATCATTTAATTGCCAATAGAAATTGATGTTTTAAAAAAATGTGTAAGGCTACAAGCACACAAACGTATGTGTTTTGCGGTCCGCAAGTAAAAACAACGTATGGCATCCATATTTTTTTTGTGTGGATCCATTGTAATAATGCCTGTCCTTGTCCGGAAAACAGACAAGAATAGGACATGCTCTATTTTTGTTTTGCAGGGCTACGGAACGGACATACTGATGCGCATAGTACACAGTGTGCTGTCAGCATTTTTTGCGGACCCATTGAAATAAATTGGTCCACATCTTGTCCGCAAAAAAAACGGAATGGACAAGGAAACATGTGTGCATGTTTGGACAAGGAAACGTGTGCATGTAGCCTGCGGATAGGATGCACACCGTTTACTATTCAAATCCGTATGTCCGTTTCATAGCCCAGCCAAAAAAAATAGAGCATGTCCTATTCTTGTCCGTTTTGCAGACAAGGATAGGTATTATTACAATTATTCCAAAAAAAAAATATGGATCCGCAATTTTGCAGACAGCAAAACACAGACGTTGGTGTGCATGTAGCCTTAAGCTGTGAAAAATTTAGCCTGGGTGTTTGCTGATAATTTATGTCTTAAACTATAGGGATAAGAAAAGTATTCAATGTTATTCACACCATGTTTGAAAAAAAGACATTCTGTCCAATAGTGGTCACACCTGGAATTAGCAGTATTTCTTCTGACAAGCAGAGAAGCCACTGCAGCTTTAGTAGCAGCTGACTCACAAAACCAGTAATACCTGTGTATATGAGACAGAGCAAGACTGAGCATGTGCATCCAACCTTGGCACATTTGCTGAGGTGGACACAGAAAATCTGATTAGAATCAGCAGGTGGTGCTATTTTAACATTATTACTAGAATATCTGGGGATGTCAATATGTATTTAATGGTAAAATAAAAAAATGTATATAATAATGGGTTGGATTGAACTATATGTATTATGGGGCAAACCCTTTAAGAAATACATTACAGATTTTAGATATAGAAGACATTTTCTTAACACCAATCAATAATGTCAAAAAGTCAAAAATTGAGCCATTACAGCTAGCATAATGTCTTTATAAAACATTGCAAGAAATGTCACCTTTTTACAGAAATACACAGATATCAAGTCCTATAAAGAGCCATGATGAATAGAGAAATATCATCAGTATATCTAAGGCCTCTTTCACACTTGCGTTGTGTGGATCCAGCTTGCACTTCAGTCGCCGGAAATGCCCGCCGGATCCGTCACAACGCAAGACAACTGAAAGCATTTGAAGACTGATCAGTCTTCAAAACGCTTTCAGTGTTACTATGGCAGCCAGGACGCTATTAAAGTCCAAGTTGCCATAGTAAGTAGTGGGGAGCCAGGGGAGCAGATACTTACAGTCCGTGCAGCTCCCAGGGCACTCCACAATGACGTCAGAGCGCCCCGCGCGCATGGATCACGTGATCCATGCGATCATGTGATCCATGCTCATGGGGCGCTCTGACGTCTGTGTGGAGCGCCCCGGGACTCGAGAGCCCCACGGATGGTAAGTATACTTCTCCCCTGCCTCCCCACTACACTTTACCATGGCAGCCGGGACTTTAGCATCCTGGCTGCCATGGTAACCATTCAAATAAGCTAAACGTCGGAATCCAGCGATGCGCCGAAACGACGTTTAGCTTAAAGCCGGATTAATGCTTTTCAATGGGCATTAATTCCGGATCCGGCGTTACGGCATGTTTTCCGGATTTTTGGACAGAGACAAATCCGCAGCATGCTGCGGTTTTGTCAACGTCCAAAAAACTTTCACATACTGAACGGAAGACATCCTGATGCATCCTGAACGGATTTCTCTCCATTCAGAGTGCATTAGGATAATCCTGATCAGTATCTTTCCATCCTAGAGCCCCGAGGACGGAACTCTAGGACGGAAAGGAAAAGATGTGAAAGGGGCCTTAGTCAAACTCTTACATGATTTTAACTCAGACATACAATACATTGTTCCCAGATTCATTCATTCATTGAAAGGCTTACACAAAATTTAATTTTTATTACAAATCTTGATATCTGTTGGATGAATATATCCTCAAAAAGAAGGAAATGAAAGTCTAAGGTAACATGTGTAGATGACTCTTTCACTGAACAGATTTGACATATTGTTACTCCGAAGGGTATTATCTAAGTGCCCCCTTGGTCTACTCTTCACCCTTTTTACCCCTGTACAGGGATCTTAATTTCACTGCGAGGTTGCTTCTTTTAAGTAGTATCTGTTAAATGACAGCCTGAGACTGGTACCAAGGGGAAAGAAAAACAGGTGGTCAGTGGACAAGCCAAAGTCAGGACAAATATAATTAATTCAATTCAGCAAAGAGACAAAGGACAAGGCAATGGAGTTCCTAAAAAACTGGGAAGGCTCACCCATACTGACATGCATGCAGTCAATCAGCAGCCAGCCCTGTGATGTCACAGCCTTATAAATACGGCAGCCATCTTAGATTCTGCCATTCACCAGCGTGCTTAGTGCAGGGAGAGACGTGTCTGCAGAAGCTAGGGACAGTTATAGGAAAAACTTAAAAATGATTTACAAGTGCCGGGAAAGATTACTCAAGGTGTAGGGAAATGATAGGGAGGAATCATTCCACCAGCATTTATGTTGAACAGGGTTCAGTCGGGGAGGTGACACACTGGGTAATAGGAACAATCCGATTACACCTTGCGGCACTGACTGGGGATCCAAATTGCCATTATACAGCTCTGTAATTCCAGAAAACCTGTCTTATTAGGGTACAAGTGCTGTTTGATACATGCATTAACAGGGTTTATTACAAGGAAATATTTCTACATTTTTTTGCCCTTGAAGTTATATGTTCTAAATAGTGATGAGCGAGCATGCTCGGCCGAATATCTGTTCGGCTCGAGCATCGCTATGCTCGGCACATGGTGGTACTCGACCGAATACTACATGTGCTCGAGCACAATGCTCGTGTCTCCGCCCCGCACATTTTGTGGCTTTTAAGCACCCAATAAAGGTGCAGGTAAGTACTACTCTCACTGTAATGCCTGCAGCCATGTTGGCTGCTGACATTACAGTGATTGGCTGGCCAGAACGCGTCATCGGGTGCTATATAGCATCCTATGACGCATGTTCGGCTCAGACGTAGAAAGGAAGAGCAGAGCGTAGGAAGGGAAAGACAGTGTAGGGAGAGATTTTCACAGTTTTTATTCTGAGAAAGCATTTCCAAGACCCCAAATTCCTTTTAAGGACTACTGTGTGTGTGTGTGTTTTAGAGCAGCAATCTATTTACCTCCTGCAGTCTCAGGGACAGTGCTTCGAAAGGGACAGATAGTGCAGGAAGAGACAGTTGCTGTTTTTACTAGCAAAAGCTTTTCAAAGACCCCAAAGTCCTTTTAAGGACTACTGTGTGTGTTTGACAGCAGCAAGATATTTTTATTTTATACCAATTAGTGACATATACTGTACATCATTGGCAGACTGTGTCTTTAAAAATCTGGACCACATCTAGTGTCCATAGTGTGTGGCTTTGTGTAGCCAATACTGTAGAACATCTGCAAACAGTGTCTGTATTACAGATTCCAATAATCTGGGCCTAATACAGTGTCCATAATCTGTGGTGTTCTGTAACCAATACTGTAAAACATCTGCAAACAGTGTCTGTATTACAGATTCCAATAATCTGTTCCACATCTAGTGTGCATAGTTCGGGGCTTTGTGTAACCAATACTGTAGAACATCTGCAAACAGTGTCTGTATTACAAAAAAACATCCAACGTACACAGATTCATGTCCAACTTAGCTGGGTGGCGCACGACAACACTGTCTAAGTCGGACCAGTGCGGACAGTTTTGGATTGCTGAAGATAATGCTTCCAGTTGGTTAAACACCACCCTCTTATCCAGTCTCTGTAGCCAAGAGTCTGGTCAACCGAATCCTCACTCTGATCATCCTTCCTCCCACCATGGCTTGCCAAACGAGGGATCCCACACTGGGATAATCCGAGGAGCTCTTTCCAGCGCCACTATTAGATTTGGCCCTCTCGCCCAGTACACTTGAAGAGGGACCTAAGATATTGTGCCCTGATTCACAACCACTTGAGCCTTCACAGTCTCAAGAAGATTACGGTGGTTAACGGCAATCAGTCGTTCACGAGGTGGATGATGATGAGACACAGTTGTTACTAACTGAGGTTGTGGGTAGGTCAAGTCAAGAGGATAAGCATAGCAAGGAAGTGGAAGAGAAGGTGGTGGACGATGAGGTCACTGACCCAACATGGGAAGTTGAAAAGCCGAGCAAGGAAGAGGCAGTGGGGTTGCAAAAAGGAGGAGTCAGCCAACACCAAACAGGCCCGCAAATATTACACTGAGCACCCCCATGTGTAAATCTACCTTGCCAAGGGTAGGTGTTCCGCAGTATGGCGCTTTTTTTGAGGAAAGTGCAGACGACAAAAGAGTGGTAGTTTTACCTGTGCCATACCAAAATAAGCCTGGGCGTGAACACTAGAAACCTCACCACCACCAGCATGACCTGACACATTGCATCCAAGAACCCTAATAAGGGGGCCGAACGCCTGGGTCCACAATCTAGGTCTGCGGGCAACACTATTGCCTGCTCTTCCCCTGTGTTACACACTGCTGGCCAATCCCCTGTTGAAGGCACAGGCCCAGATGCCCCTCACCCTGCACCTGGACCTTTGCATGAACCGTCAGCAACAACATCCACTTCCCTGTCCCAATGCATCATCCAAATGTTGATAACACAGGCATTTGAACTCAAGCGCAAATACCCACCCACCCACAGGCCATAGCACTAAATGCTCAACTTTCGAAATTACTAGCTCTTGAAATGTTGCCATTTAGGCTTGTGGACACTGAGGCCTTCCGCGGCCTGATGTCGTGGGCATCCCTCGGTACGCAATACCCAGCAGCCAATATTTTTCATGATGTGCCATGCCCTCCTTACACCAGCATGTGTCTCAGAACATCACCCGTGCCCTGACCAACGCACTTAGTCGGAAGGTCCACTTTACCACGGACCCATTGACAAGTGCTGGTGGCCAGGGATGCTACATTTCCCTGACCACACACTGGATGAATGCTGTGGAGGCCGGAAGTGAGTCGTACCCTGGAATGGCACAGGTCCTACCGACGCCAAGGATTGTAGACCCTACGTCCATCAGGGTCTCCACCAGCAGCTATGTTACTGGCTCCAACTCCAACTCCTCCTCCTCCACTTCCACCTCCTGCAGCAGTCAGACATTAGTCACTAGGTGGAAGCAGTGTAGCACTGCTGTGGGTGAGCGTCAACAGGCCGCGCTGAAGCTGATCTGCTTAGGGGTCAAACAGCACACCTCCGCAGAGCTATGGCAGGGTATAAGGGACCAGACCGAGCTGTGGCTCTTGCCACTCAACCTACAACCAGGCATGGTTCTGTCTGACAATGACCATAACTTGGTGGCGGCTTTGGAGCTCGGCACATCCCATGCCTAGCCCACGTCTTAAACTTAGTGGTTAAGCGGTTTATCAAAATCTGCCCCAATTTGCAAGAGCTACTAGTGAAAGCGCATCGCGTGGGTGCCCATTTCCGCAAGTCGTCCACAGCTTCAGCCGGCCTGTCAATGCTGCAGCAGCACGTGCGGCTTCAAGATCACCTACTGTTGTGAGACGTGAGCATGCGCTAGAACTCTATGTTCTACATGTTGGCAAGGCTTTGTAAGCAGAGGGCAGTTGTAGAATACCAGCTGCAACGTGGTCGTCACCTTTCGAGTCAACTGCCACTATTCACAAGCGAGGAGTGGGCATCGAAGTTTTAAAAAACTTTGATGAATCCACACAGATGGTTAGTGGCGATAACGCTATTATCAGCGTAACCATCCCACTGCTGGGTCTACTCAAACGATCGCTGCTCACAATTAAGGAGGACGCTCCTAATGTGGCATATGAGGAAATGGGGAAGGACATTACACTGGGTGAGACCCAGACCACCCACAGTTCATCTTCTTGGCGTAAATTGAACCATGAAGAGGAGGAGGAGGGGGAGCTGAGACCGTTGCTTCTCTTTTTTATAGGGTCAGCTGAACAACATGCACTCGCATATAATGTTTTAGAGCGTCAGCTCACCAGCAGGCCCTTGTCCCTAATGTTTTAGAGGGTCAGCTGAGCAGCAGGCCCTTGCTCCAAATGTTTTAGAGGGTCACCAGCAGGCCACTAATGATAATTTTTCTAAGATGTGTATGATGCCCTCCTTTTATGTGTAACAAAGGGTGTATTGCAGTGACAGTTCCTTGTAATTTTTGGCAGCCCTTTCACTTAATGCATAGGTTTTATGAGTGTAGGAGTCCCACTACCTGAACAATTGTACCACAATGTGAATAAGGCCCCTCTTTATGTGATATACATGCAGTTTTGGAGTGCCTCTTGCTTCTAAATTTTGGCAGCACTTGCACTTTGCATACAATTGAATATACAGAAAAGAATGTTTTCTAACTATTTTTCCTGTGAAATTGATTTTTAGGGGGGTTTTGTGCGTATTTTTGTCAGTCTGAAAAAGTGGCGTACAACTCGGACAACATGGTTCCCAGCAGCGACCTGGGAGTCCAAGATGCATCCAGACATCGTCCCCATCCTGTTCCCGATCCATTTTGATAGTGTTTCTGTCACTTTCTGACCTTTTCCAATGGACCAGGCACCCTCCCCTCTTCCGAGCAGGGGGTGCCTGGTTGTCTCCCATTGACTTCCATTATACTCGGGTGCTCAGCCGAGCACATGTATATAGCAATGTGTTCGGGCCGAACACCCGAATACTTTGGTGCTTGATCATCACTAGTTCTAATGCATTTTTTGGCTTGTATTAGTTGGAAAAAAGGGCTTATTAGACGTTGTGTGGTGAAGGACAAAAATTAAAGCCCTTTTTGTCGCGTATTAGTGTCAAAAGTAAAATATCTTTGCCGCTCAGCGGTGCAGTTATCTGTTGTAAAGCCCTTTTTTGAGTGTATTAGTGGAAAAAGAAAAAATATCTTTGCCGCTCAGCGGTGCAGTGATATATTCGGAAGCCCAGTTTGCCGTGTGTTAGTGGCGAAATAAAAATATATTCGCCGCCCAGAGTTGCATTTATCTGTTGAAAAGCCTTTTGTGTAAAAGTGGGAAAAAATTAGGGCCTAATTGCCGCTCAGCGGTGCAGCGATATATTCGGAAGCCCAATTTGCCGTGTATTAGTGGAAGAAAAAAAATTATATTCGCCATTTATCATTGCATTTATCTGTTGATAAGCCTTGTGTAGTGTAAAAGTAAAAAAATAAATAAAGGCCTATTTGCTGTTCAGCAGTGCAGTTATATGTGTTAAAGGCCTTTTTGAGGTGACATTTTTTTCTCTGAAGCGGTCTTTTCTTGGGAAATTTCATGGGTGCCTGTACACCTCCTTTTGCTGTATGGACCGAATTACGTAGTAATGGGTGATTATACACCTCTTTTGCTGAGAATGAGAAAACAGAAAAATCCAGCTTCTTAAAAGTTGCAAATTTATTCCATCAGGTTAAAATCTTCAGAACAGGAAAAGACTCAACGAACAATGCATTTCAGACCTTAAAAAACATTACGGTCCTTACACCTCTTTTGCTGTATGGACCAAATTACTTAGTGGTGAAATTTGTTATATGAAACAGGCTTTTTTGGGGAAAATTGATGGGTGACTGTACACCTCCTATTGCTGCATGGGCCGAATTACGCAGTGGTGAAATTTTTAATTTCAAAGCAAACTCCTGTGCTCTGTATCTCTTGTGAGGAAAATGTCTCCAACTATGCCCCTCCCGCGATTTACACCAAATATGTTATTTTCATGTAGAACTAGAGATACAAGAATTATGTTGGAGGCATGTTCTGTATACAAACTATGTGCAACCTCTCTTATCACTCTCACGCTGTTCTGCCCCTGGTTTGCCTGGGCGAACGGAGTCGCACAAGGGAGTAACTGCTCCATGTCCTTCATCAAGAAATCGAATCCTGGCTTTCTCCGCGACAACTATAAATCGGAACCTTGGTGACCGACAACGGAAAGAACATGGTGTCAGCACTGGATCAAGGAGGGCTGAGCCATGTGCCCTGCATGGTGCACGCGTTTAATCTGGTTGTCAAACGGTTCCTGAAGTCTTCCACCCATCTGCAAGACATCCTAAAAATGGCCAGGAAACTTTGCATGCACTTCAGTCACTCATACATCGCAAAGGACACCCTCCTTGAGCTGCAGCGGCAGAACAGCATCCCCCAACATCGGATGATATGCGACTTTTCCACCCGTTGGAATTCCACCCTCCATATGTTGGACTGGCTATACGAACAGAGAGCATCAACGTTTTTTTGATGATCCAAGTGGACATGAATAGTCCTCTGTGTAACTTCGATGTCAGCCAGTGGCAGCTCATGCGTGACACCTGCTGTTTGTTCAGGCCCTTTGAGGAGGCCACGTTATTTGTCAGTCACCAGGACTACGGGATGAACAATGTCATTCCACTGCTTCATGTCCTGGAACAGATTCTGGTAAATCTGGCTGGTCAGGGGTCTGGAGACATGTTGCCTAGACAGATGGTGGCAGAGTTTGATACATTTGTCTGTCAAGATCTCTGTTTACAGTCAGTTTTATCGCAAGGATAGGCAAACACCAACAGATGGGGTGTTAACCCCCAGAAGTAGGTCATCGGCATGAATCAACAGTCATTTTCAAAGCCCAAGGTATCCTCCAGGAAGCTTGACCTCTGCACGTTAACGGTCTACATTGCGAAGCTTGTCCAAAGCAAAAATCCCGCAGTGCACCCCCTTGGAGGAATTTCTCGATCTGGCACAGGCTGCTTTGCTCCTTAAAAAACAATAGACTCTATACAGCGTGACACTGATGTATAATTTCTCATACACCTGACTAAAAGAGTATTCCAAGCACCTGTAAATGCTTTTTTTATGTGCTAAATTATCTCATCATCCACAGGTAATAAATTTGATACCTACGGGGAAATTCATGCAGGCTCACAAGATTTGATCAACTGAATCTTCATTTGATATCAATGGTCCATGGTAGCGGAATCCAAAACAGATTTCTTAGATAACCTGAACCTTGTACACCGAACTTGAAAATACAAGTTCGCTCATCCCTAATCAGGATCTTAGAACATGTCAAAGACATAAAAATTTCCATGAAAACACAGGAAGCTTTAGCTCAGTGTGAATTTAAATGGGTTGTCACTTTACAAATAGTGTCAGGGATTCATTGAAATGTTTAGTTTTTCATAATTTTGGGGGAAGGTGTGATGATTTTTGTTGATGGCAGGTATAGAGTATTATACTGTATTAGATTGGTCACTTAATGGCTATTGTTGTTTTCGTACATTCAGGGTGAATCATATAAGAAGTTGGTTTGCATAGGAAATTCAAGACGTATAAATGATGGCACATGGTTGTGGAATAGCTATTTTGTAATTTGATATAAGTGGAGTCAGAATATTAAGTTACACTATTGTTTTTCTTGTTATTTTTATCGAATTGTTTTATTAGTTTCTGCTTTATATGATTTATATTTTCAATTTTTACATTAAGAATTTTTGCTTACTGATTGTGTTCTTTCACACACTTATTGGGTGTTACCGTGATACATTTTTTATGTTTTTAAAATACTGGGTTGTCTTTTTCCCTTTTTTTTACATTTCAAATTTTACATTGCAAGATCATTTTGGTAATTTGTCTTGATTCTGTGTATCCTTATTCACTATACTGTATATATTGGTATATGTATGAATTAGAGATGAGAGAAGTTTTGGAAAATTTGATTTGGCTGCTTCGCTGAATTTTACAAAAATCATAATGAAGCGCATTTTTTTTGTAAGTAGCGGGTGCAATGGCAGGGAGCTCCAATAGTGCCACTCCCCATCATTGTACCCCTCAGATGCCGCTTCATACATGATTGTGTAATAAATGATTGTGATTATGAGAGTAAAATTAGTGTGAAATGAAATCATACTTACCGCCTCCATTTGCTCACGATGGGCCAGCTGCCACCATCTTGCTTGAAAATCTGGCACAAAATCTCGTGCAGCCCGAGATCTCGTTGTCACACCAGCTGGTGTGGTGACGTCATACGTCACCAAGAACGGGATTTCGGACAACCTCTTCAATGAAGATGTCGGTGGTCATCCAGTCACAATCAAATAGAGGAGGTAAGTATGATTTTTTTAGTTTTTTTACACTATTTCAGGTTAAATCATTTCGCTACCACAAAGCACAAGGAAATTTGGCTTTGCAGCAAATCAAATGTATCCTGAAATTTGGATTGAATTCCACTTTGATTCAATTCGCTCATCTCTAGTATGAATTGATACACTTAATGCGCATTTACACAAACGTGGTTTGGTTCCGCATCCGAGGTGCATTTTTAGCAGCTCAGGTGCGGACATATTCACTTCAATGGGGTCGCAAAACATGTGGACAGCACTCCATGTGCTGTCTGCATCTGTTGCTCCATATCGTGGCCCCGCAAAAATTATAGATCATGTCCCATTCTTATCTGTTTTGCAGACAAGAATAGGGATTTCTATAATGGGCAAATTGCGGAATGTACACGGGCGGCATCCTTATTTTGTGAGTCTGCAATTTGTGGACCACAAAACACGGCACGTTTGTGTGCATGAGCCTAAGTGTTTATTACTGGTCATTATTAGAGATGAGCAAAGTTATAAAAAATTAAATTTGCCTGTTTCGCCGAATTTCACAAAGAAGTTTGATTGGTGACGAATTACTTTGTAACAAATTGCATACCATTGTATTTAGCAGGAGCAATAATGGGGAACGGCTATTGCCCCTGATCGTGTCATCTAACATCCATTTGCTCGCGAAGAGGCCATTGTGGCCATCTTGATTGAAAAAAAAACACAGAAAATCTTATGCGAGGTGACGTGATGACGTTACTACATCAACACGCTGTCCTGGCACAGTGATGTCATCAGAAGAACAGTTTCTTCAATCAAGATGGCTGCAAAAGCCTATCTGCGAGCAAATGGATTATGTGAGTATGTTTTTTTTTATTACCATCATTTCAGGAAAAATGTATTCATTACCACGAAGTGCAAGGAAAATCAGCTTCATGGTGAATACAAATTTTCCAGAAATTCAGATCGAAGTCAATTCATTTCACTTCGATTCGCACTGTTATTATAATTATTCACATTTCCCTGTATAGGATCATCACACTGTAATTTTTACTTTGCATTATTTGTATAATGATTATGTTATTTAACCACTTCAGCCCCCCTAGCTTAAACACCCTTAAAGACCAGGCCACTTTTTACAATTCCGCACTACACTACTTTACCCGTTTATTACTCCGTCATGCAACTTACCACCCAAATGAATTTTACCTCCTTTTCTTCTCACTAATAGAGCTTTCATTTGGTGCTATTTCATTGCTGCTGACATTTTAACTTTTTTTGCTATTAATCAAAAATTACCGAAATTTTTACAAAAAAATGACATTTTTCACTTTCTGTTGTAAATTTTTTTTTAAAAAAACTACATTTCTATATAAATTTTTCTCTAAATTTATTGTTCTACATGTCTTTGATAAAAAAAAGTCCAATAAGTGTATATTTATTGGTTTGGGTAAAAGTTATAGCGTTTACAAACTATGGTGCAAAAAAGTGAATTTCGGCATTTTGAAGCAGCTCTGACTTTCTGAGCGCCTGTCATGTTTCTTCAGGTGCTAGAATGTCAGGATGGTATAAATACCCCCCAAATCACACCATTTTAGAAAGAAGACACCCCAAAGTATTCGCGGGGGGGCATGGTGAGTTCATGTATCATTTCATTTTTTTTCACAAGTTAGCGGAAAATGACACTTTCTGAGAAAAAAATAAATAAAAAGTTTCAATTTCTGCTAACTTCTGGCAAAAAAAAGAAATCTCAGACGGACTCACTATGCCCCTCAGTGAATACCTCGGGGTGTTTACTTTCCGAAAAGGGGTCATTTGTGGGGTGTGTTTACTGTTCTGGCATTTTGGGCGGGGCTAAATTGTGAGCCGCCATGTAAAATCTAAAGGTACTCGTTGGAATTTGGGCCCCTTTGCGCACCCAGGCTGCAAAAAGTGTCACACATGTGGTATCGCCGTACTCAGGAGAAGTAGGGCAATGTGTTTTAGGGTGTATTTTTACATATACCCATGTTGGGTGAGAGAAATATCTCTGTAAACTGACAACTTTGTATAAAATTTTTAAAAGTTGTCGTTTACAGAGATATTTTCACACACAGTATAGGTATATATAAAAATACACCCCAAACACATTGCCCTACTTCTCCTGAGTACGGCGATACCACATGTGTGCCACTTTTGCAGCCTGGATGCGCAAAGGCCCTAAAACCAATGAGTACCTTTAGGATTTCACAGAGCCATTTTACGCATTTGGATTCCAGACTTCTTCTCACGCTTTAGGGGCCCCTAAAATGCCAGGACAGTATAAATACCCCACATGTGACCCCATTTTGGAAAGAAGACACCCAAGGTATTCTGTGAGGGGTATGGTGAGTTCATGTAAAATTTTATTTTTGTCACAAGTTAGTGGAATATGAGACTTTGTAAAAAACAAAAAAATAAATAAATAAATAAACTATTTCTGCTGACTTGTGGCAAAAATAAAAATTCTGTGGACTCACCATGCCCCTCACGGAATACCTTGGGGTGTCTTCTTTCCAAAATGGGGTCACATGTGGGGTATTTATACTCACCTGGCATTTTAGGGGCCCCTAAAGTGTGAGAATCCAAATGCATAAAAATGCCCTGTGAAATCCTAAAGGTACTCATTGGTTTTAGGGCCCTTTGCGCATCTTGGCTGCAAAAAGTGTCACTCATGTGGTATCGCCGTACTCAGGAGAAGTAGGGCAATGTGTTTTGGGGTGTATTTTTACATATACCCATGCTGCATGTGAGAAATATCGCTGTAAACGACCACTTTTACATTTTTTATTCAAAGTTGTCAATTTACAGAGATATTTCTCTCACCCAGTATGGGTATATGTAAAAATACACCCAAAACACATTGCCCTACTTCTCCTGAGTACGGCGATACCACATGTGTGACACTTTGCAGCCAAGATGTGCAAAGGCCAAATTCAATGAGTACCTTTTAGGAGGGCATTTTTACGCATTTTTCTTCTCACGCTTTAGGGCCCCTAAAATGCCAGGGCAGTATAAATACCCCACATGTGACCCCATTTTGGAAAGAAGACACCCCAAGGTATTCCATGAGGGCATGGCGAGTTCATAGAATATTTTTTTTGGCACAAGTTAGTGGAAATTGATTTTTATTGTTTTTCTCACAAAGTCTCCATTTCCGCTAACTTTTGACAAAAAGTTTAATTTTTCATGAACTCATTATGCACCTCAGCGAATACCTTGGGGTGTCTTCTTTCCAAAATGGGGTCACATGTGAGGTATTTATACTGCCCTGGCATTTTAGGGGCCCTAAAGCGTGAGAAGAAAAATGCGTAAAAATACCCTCCTAAAAGGTACTCGTTGAAATTTGGGCCCCTTTGCGCATCTTGGCTGCAAAAAGTGTCACTCATGTGGTATCGCCGTACTCAGGAGAAGTATGGCGATGTGTTTTAGGGTGTATTTTTACATATACCCATGCTGGGTGAGAGAAATATCTCTGTATATTGACAACTTTGAATAAAAAATGTAAAAAGTTGTCGTTTACAGCGATATTTCTCACACCCAGCATGGGTATATGTAAAAATACACCCCAAAACACATCGCCCTACTTCTCCTGAGTACGGCGATACCACATGAGTGACACTTTTGCAGCCAAGATGCGCAAAGGCCCTAAACCAATGAGTACCTTTAGGATTTTACAGGCCATTTTTACGCATTTGGATTCTCACGCTTTAGCACCCTAAAATGCCAGGGCAGTATAAATACCCCACAAGTGACCCCATTGTGGAAAGAAGACACCCCAAGGTATTCCGTGAGGGGCATGGCGAGTTCACAGAAAAAAAAAATTGGCACAAGTTAGCGGAAATTGTTTTTTTTTTTTTTTTACAGTCTCATATTCCACTAACTTGTGACAAAAATAAAATTTTGCATGAACTCACCATACCCATCACGGAATACCTTGGGGTGTCTTCTTTCTAAAATGGGGTCACATGTGGGGTTTTTGTACTGCTCTGGCATTTGAGGGTCTCCGCAATCATTACACGTATGGCCAGCATTAGGAGTTTCTGCGATTCTCCTTATATTGAGCATACGGGTAATGAGATTTTTTCCGTTCAGCCTCTGCGCTGAAAAAAAAAAAATGAGCGGCACAGATTTCTTCATTCGCATCGATCAATGTGGATGAATAAATCTCTGCCAAAATCAGTGACTGCGGTGCGGTGGGCTGGGCGCTAGCTACCTAACAAGTAGCTAACTAACTGGTGGTGATAGGGGACCCTTATGCCCCATTCACACGTCCGCAATTCTGTTTGCGGAACAGAATTGCGGACCCATTCATTTCTATGGGGACAGACTTTGTCCCGCTCGGATCCGGAATTACGGATCCGCGCTTCCGGGTCTGCACTTCCGTTCCGCAAAAATATAGAACATGTCCTATTCTTGTCCGCAATTGCGGACAAGAAAAGCATTTTCTATATAGTTCTGGCAATGTGCGGATCTGCAAAATGCGGAAAGCACATTGCCGGTGTCCGTGTTTTGAGGATCTGCAGATCGGATCCGCGGATCGAATCCGCGGATCGGATCCGTGAATCCACGGATCCGTGAATCCACGGATCCGCAAAACACATATGGATGTCTGAATGGAGCCTTACAAGGGGTGTGATCAATGACAGGGGGTGATCAGGGGTCTAGATGGGGTGATCAAGGGGTTAATAGGTGAGGGGGTGGGGGGGTTAGTGTAGTGTTTGGTGCAACTTTGCTGTGTTACCTGGTCCTCTGGTGGTCGATCCCAGAAAATGGGACCACCAGAGGACCAGGTAGCAGCTATATCAGACGCTGTTCATAAAACAGCGTCTGATATAGCTGTTTGATGCGATTTATATCGCATCTACAGCCTGCCAGCGATTGATCATCACTGGCAGGCTGTAGTACAACTCTTCAGACGCCAGACGCTGTGAACGCGCGCGCGCCCGCGCGCGCGTTCACAGGAAGTCTCGCGTCTCGCGAGATGACGCCCCGGCGCGTCCGATCAGAAGAACAGGACCGCCCGCAGGACGCAATCCTGCGTACGGCAGTCCTGAAGCGGTTAACAAGTAGATTTTTGTCCTAAGACTATTGTATACGTTATTGGGGAAATCATATGGTTATACATTATGCAGTTTCTCATTCCCATTTCTGAAATGGTTGCGGTGGATGTGCTTTGGTATGTGCATGTTTGGAATTTGGGCCTCTCTCCTACCACTTAGACACAATAAGGAAATGGACTGGGGCACTCATGCGCCCAATAGGATACATAGTATCAATTAGATAATTACCAGTGGCTGTAATTCGTTTCTATATATGAGCCATGCACATTTATCCAGCACCCTCTAAAAAAGCATTGTGGGTACTTTGGGGTGCTGGTGGAGAATGTGGTAGACCATTAACATGGCTCATAGTGGGTATTAACTTTGAAGTGACGTACCATATTCATATGGGAATCATGTAGGTTTAACAAAAATAATGGCTGATAAGACTCTGCCGGAAGCTTATCTTTGACTTGGGCCTCATGCACACGATCGTTGTTTGATTCCGTGTCCGTTGCTCCGTTTTTCGTCATTTTCTGCGGACTCATTGGTTTTTTAATGGGTCCGTGGAAAACTCGGCAAATGCACCGTTTGTCCTCCGCGTCCGTGGTCCGAGATTCCAGTCCGTCAAAAAAATATAACCTGTCCTTATCTTGTCCGTTAAAAAATGGTTCACGGACCCATTCAAGTCAATGGGACTGTGAAAAAATGCGGATGGCCATCCGTCTGTCATCCGTGTTCCGGGTCCGTTTTTTTTGCGGATCCCTTGGCAGGCACTTGGCAAAAATTGTCAGCCTGTCTTTTGGTAAAATCTTTTGGGTCATGTCCGCTAAAAAAAACGGAAGACACACGGAAACACAACGGAAGGCAAAAACGGACACGGATCACTGAACAACGGAACTCCTTTTTGCGGACAGCATAAAAAAACGGTCGTGTGAATGAGGCCTAAGCTGGCAGACCCTCCCAAAAAGCTGTTATTAAGTTATTATTGTTCTAGGAATACTCTGAGAAAAGAGTGCAGAAATGAATGTCATACTGACCCACCATTCAAGTTGCCCTTTTGAAGGTTGATAAAGAAAGTTATTAATTCATGCAGGTTAGTCATCAGAGATTGCCCACATAGAAGATCAGTGTGGCCCAAGCCAGTGCTTCACTGGAGAGAAGGGACACTCAGGTATCCTCTTTGGCATGATCTGTAGGAAAGTGGTGATTAGAGATGTCCCGAACCATTCGACGGCGAACAGTTACCAGCGAACATCGCATGTTCGTGTTCGACGAAGCGGGCGAACATATGCGTAGAGATGAGCGAACACCTGGAAGTTCGGGTTCGGGAAGTTCGGCCGAACTTCCCGAAAATATTCGGGTTCGGGATCCGAACTCGACCCGAACTTTATCTCGAACCCGAACCCTATTGAAGTCAATGGGGACCCGAACTTTTAGGTACTAAAAAGGCTGTAAAATAGTCCAGGAACGGGCTAGAGGGCTGCCAAAGGCAGCAAAATGTACGTAAATCCCCTGCAAACAAATGTGGATAGGGAAATGAATTAAAATAAAATAAAATAAATAAAATTTAACCAATATCAATTGGAGAGAGGTCCCACTGCAAGGAATCCTGCGTCATATCACCCAACACTGGAGAAGGCCACTTTCAGTTATTTTGGCCCCAGCACCCAGACAGAGGAGCGAGGTCCCACAGCAAGGAATCATGCTTCATATCACCCACCACTGGAGAAGGCCACTTTCAGTTATTTCGGCCCCAGCACCCAGACAGAGGAGAGAGGTCCCACAGCAAGGAATCATGGGTCATATCACCCACCACTGGAGAAGGCCACTTTCAGTTATTTCGGACCCAGCACCCAGACAGAGGAGAGAGGTCCCACAGCAAGGAATCATGCGTCATATCACCCACCACTGGAGAAGGCCACTTTCAGTTATTTTTGCTCAGCACCCAGACCGAGGATACAGGTCCCACAGCAAGGAATCATGCGTCATATCACCCACCACTGGAGAAGGCCACTTTCAGTTATTTCGGACCCAGCACCCAGACAGAGGAGAGAGGTCCCACAGCAAGAAATCATGCGTCATATCACCCACCACTGGAGAAGGCCACTTTCAGTTATTTTTGCCAGACACTTTATGCAGCAGCTCTGACATGTCGGGGTAGTTGTGAATGAACTTCTGCACCACCAAATTCAGCACATGCGCCAGGCAAGGGATGTGCGTCAAACCGGCTAGTCCCAGAGCTGCGAGGAGATTTCGCCCATTATCGCACACCACCAGGCCGGGCTTGAGGCCCACCGGCAGAAACCACTTGTCGGTCTGTTGTTCAACCATGTTAATGAAATGCTGCCTCCTGCTAACACGTTCCGTATCAGGTGGTGGTGCAGTTCGCTGCGGCGTGGAGACAAAACTTTTCCACATTTCTGCCATGCTAACCCTGCCATGAGAGGAGCTGGCCGTGACACAGCTGCGTTGGCGACCTCTTGCTCCTCCTCTGCCTTCGCCTTGGGCTTCCACTTGTTCCCCTGTGACATTTGGGAATGCTCTCAGGAGCGCCTCTACCAGCATGCGCTTGTACTCGCGCATTTTCTATCACGCTCCAGTGCAGGAAGTAAGGTGGGCACATTGTCTTTGTACCGGGGATCCAGCAGGGTGGCAACCCAGTAGTCCGCACATGTTAAAATTTGGGCAACTCTGCTGTCGTTGCGCAGGCACTGCAGCATGTAGTTGCTCATGTGTGCCAGGCTCTCCAGAGGTAAGGACAAGCTGTCCTCTGTGGGAGGCGTATCATCATCGTCCTCCGTATCCCCCCAGCCACGAACCAGTGATGGGCCTGAGCTGTTTCGGGTGGCACCCCGCTGTGAACCTGCTTTATCCTCATCCTCCTCCACCTCCTCCTCATCCTCCTCATCCTCCAGTAGTGGGCCCTGGCTGGCCACATTTGTACCTGGCCTCTGCTGTTGCAAAAAACCTCCCTCTGAGCCACTTCTAACAGACTGGCCTGAAAGTGCTAAAAATGACCCCTCATCCTCCTCCTCCTCCTCCTGGGCCACCTCCTCTTCCATCATCGCCCTAAGCGTTTTCTCAAGGAGACATAGAAGTGGTATTGTAACGCTGATAACGGTGTCATCGCCACTGGCCATGTTGGTGGAGTACTTGAAACAGCGCAACAGGGCACACAGGTCTCGCATGGAGGGCCAATCATTGGTGGTGAAGTGGTGCTGTTCCGCAGTGCGACTGACGCGTGCGTGCTGCAGCTGAAACTCCACTATGGCCTGCTACTGCTCGCACAGTCTCTCCAGCATGTACAAGGTGGAGTTCCACCTGGTGGGCAATTCGCATATGAGGCGGTGAGCGGGAAGGCCGAAGTTACGCTGTAGCGCAGACAGGCGAGCAGCGGCAGGGTGTGAACGCCGGAAGCGCGCACAGACGGCCCGCACTTTATGCAGCAGCTCTGACATGTCGGGGTAGTTGTGAATAAACTTCTGCACCACCAAATTCAGCACATGCGCCAGGCAAGGGATGTGCGTCAAACCGGCTAGTCCCAGAGCTGCGAGGAGATTTCGCCCATTATCGCACACCACCAGGCCGGTCTTGAGGCCCACCGGCAGAAACCACTTGTCGGTCTGTTGTTCAATACCCCGCCACAACTCCTGCGCGGTGCGGGGCCTGTCCCCCAAACATATGAGTTTCAGAATGGCCTGCTGACATTTACCCCGGGCTGTTCTGAAGTTGGTGGTGAAGGTGTGTGGCTGACTGGATGAGCTGGTGGAAGCAGAGGAGGAGGAAGCCTAGTAGGAGGAGGAGGCTACAGGAGGCAAAGAATGATGCCCTGCGATCCTTGGCGGCAGAAGGACGTGCGCCAAGAAACTCTCCGCCTGGGGCCCAGCCGCCACTAAATTTACCCAGTGTCCAGTTAGGGAGATATAGCGTCCCTGGCCGTGCTTACTGGTCCACGTATCTGTGGTTAGGTGGATCTTGCCACAGATGGCGTTGCGCAGTGCACACTTGATTTTATCGGATACTTGGTTGTGCAGGGAAGGCACGGCTGTCTTGAAGAAGTAGTGGCGGCTGGGAACAACATACTGTGGGACAGCCATGGACATCAGCTGTTTGAAGCTGTCTGTGTCCACCAGCCTGAATGACAGCATTTCAAAGGCCAGTAGTTTAGAAATTCTGGCATTCAGGCCCAGGGCTCGAGGGTGGCTAGGTGGGAATTTACGCTTTCTCTTAAGGTTTGTAAGATGGAGAGCTTAACGCTGCCGTGTGACATGGTGGAGATGCTTGGTGACGCAGGTGGTGTTGTCGGTGGCACATCCTCTGTTTGGTGGGCGGCAGGTGCAAATATTCCTCCCGAGGCGGAGGAAGAGGCCGAGGCAGCAGCAAAAGAGGGAGCAGGGGGAGCCAGAGTGATTTCCTTGCTTTTAAGGTGTTTACTCCACTGCAGTTCATGCTTTGCATGTAGATGCCTGGTCATGCAGGTTGTGCTAAGGTTCGGAACGTTAATGCCTCGCTTCAGGCTCTGATGGCACAGCGTGCAAACCACTCGGGTCTTGTCGTCAGCACATTGATTAAAGAAGTGCCTTGCCAGGGAACTCCTTGAAGCTGCCTTTGGAGTGCTCGATCCCTGGTGGCGGTGGCCAGTAGCAGGCAAACTCTCTTGGAGGCGGCTGTTCTGCTTTTGCCCCTTGCTCCCTCTTTTACTACGCTGTTTGTACGGTTTCACCACTGTCTCTTCCTCTGAACTATGAAAGTCAGTGGCACGACCTTCATTCCATGTGGGGTCTAGGACCTCATCGTCCCCTGCATCGTCTTTCACACAGTCTTCCTCCCTGACCTCCTGTTCGGTCTGCACACTGCAGAAAGACGCAGCAGTTTGCACTTGTGTTTCGTCGTCATCAGAGAAGTGCAGACTGCGATTAGATGGTATTCCATGTCCTCATCATCAGGAAACATCAGTGGTTGTGCATCAGTGCATTCTATGTCTTCCACCACAGGGGAAGGGCTAGGTGGATACCCTTGGGAAACCCTGCCAGCAGAGTCTTCAAACAGCATAAGAGACTGCTGCATAACTTGAGGCTCAGACAGTTTCCCTGATATGCATGGGGGTGATGTGACAGACTGATGGGCTTGGTTTTCAGGTGCCACTTGTGCGCTTTCTGCGGAAGACTGGGTGGGAGATAATGTTGTGAACGTGCTTGATCCACTGTCGGCCACCCAATTGATTAGTGCCTGTACCTGCTCAGGCCTTACCATCCTTAGAACGGCATTGGGCCCCACCAAATATCGCTGTAAATTCTGGCGGGTACTGGAACCTGAGCTAGTTGGTTCACTAGGATGTGTGGCTGTGGCAGAATGGCCACTTCCTCTCCCAGCACCAGAGGGTACACTAACACCACCACGACCGTGTCCGCGTCCCTTACTAGATGTTTTCATCATTGTTACCGTTCACCAAGCACCACAATAAGAAATAAAATATTTGGCCCAATGTATCGATTTCAAATTCAGGCCTTTTTTTACCGGCACCTAACACTATCTGCCAATTTATTTATGTAGCGTATTACACTAATCCAGGCATAGCAGTAACCACTGATTTAGGGGAATATCTCTTTTAGGGCTAGTATTTAGGCCCTGGATGAAAGGTATCCTTTTATGGACAGATTTACACTTGGCCTGCAACAGCTGGAAGACCAGATTCAGGGTATTGCTATTTTGGCAATTGAATTTCACCCCAGAACAAAATATATGTTTTTGCGGACACTATGAATCTTGGCCAGCCACAGCTGAAACCACTGATTTATGGTATTGCTATTTTTGCAATTGAATTTCCCCCCAGAACAAAATATATGTTTTGGCGGACACTATGAATCTTGGTCTGCAACAGCTGGGACACCAGATTCATGGTATTGCTATTTTGGCAATTGAATTGCACTCCAGAACAAAATATATGTTTTTGCGGACACTATGAAACTTGGCCTGCAACAGCTGGGACACCAGTAGTGATGAGCGGCAGGTGCCATATTCGATTTCGACGAAATTCGCGAATATTCGAATGAATATTCGTTTCATATTCGTCGAAATCGAATATTCGTCATTTTTTCTAGTTATCGCGATTAAAATGCGATTTAAATAATCGCATATTGCGATTTGTACTTAAGGCTACTTTCCTATTGGTTTCATATCTAGAATTAGCGAGGTTGACGAATATGACGAATGTATTCGTCATATTCCTCAAAACGAAGATAACGAAGTATTCTACATCTTCGTTTTAGCAACCTATTCGTCAACTTCGCTAATTCTAGCAATCAAATAGGAAGGTTGACTAATGAGACAGTTGTAGTTAATTGCTATGCGATTTTTTTTTTTTAATAAATAGAATACTTATAATAATATTATCATATCAAGTAATATAATTATTGTATTAAAAAAAAAATCGCATAGCTAATTTTTAACACAGCTGTCTCTATAGTCAACCTTCCTATTTGATTGCTAGAATTAGCTAAGTTGACGAATAGGTTGCTAAAACGAAGATGTAGAATACTCGCTATCTTCGCTTTGAGGAATATGACGAATACATTCGTCATATTCGTCAACCTCGCTATTTCTAGCAATCAAATAGGAAGGTTGACTATAGAGATAGTTGTAGTAATTCGCTATGCATTTTTTTTTTTAATAAATAGAATACTTATAATAATATTATCATATCAAGTAATATAATTATTGTATTAAAAAAAAATCGCATAGCTGAATTTAACACAGCTCTCTGGTAAGTCAACCTTCCTATTTGATGAATGATGATGATTGCTCGAATTAGCGAAGTTGACGAATAGGTAGCTAAAACGAAGATGTAGAATACTTGCTATCTTCGCTTTTGAGGAATATGACGAATACATTCGTCATATTCGCCATCCTCGCTAATTCTACCAAGCCAACCATAACTTCTGTAGCTCATGGAGCGTCCTCATCACCATGGGAACGTCTCCATATACTAAAATGTACTGTCGGATTTGAGGAATTACGTTGAAATCGCAATGCGATTAATTCAAGTTATATTAATCGCATTGCGATTTCAACTTAGAGATGGGTTTATAATGGGTCAGCTTGCTAGAATTAACGAAGTTAACGAATATGGAATATAGCAGCAGTGCTAAGTTGAAATCGCAATGCGATTAATTTAACTTAAAGTATTCGCATTACGATTTCAACTTAGCACTGCTAGTGCATAGCCATATATTCCATTATGGAATATATAGCTATGCACTAGCAGTGCTAAGTTGAAATCGCAATGCGAATACTTTAAGTTAAATTAATCGCATTGCGATTTCAACTTAGCACTGCTGCTATATTCCATATTCGTTAACTTCGCTAATTCTAGCAAGCTGACCCATTATAAACCCATCTCTAAGTTGAAATCGCAATGCGATTAATATAACTTGAATTAATCGCATTGCGATTTCAACGTAATTCCTCAAATCCGACAGTACATTTTAGTATATAGAGATTTTCCCATGGAAGGGACGCTCCATGAGCACGGAAGTCGGCAGAAGCGGCAACGGGCACTGACTGGAGCAGCCAGGAAGCCAGGAATCCTCATGACAGGTAAGAACTACTTTTGGGAAGTGGGAAAGAAAAAAATATAACTAAAAAAAAAAAAAAAAAAAAACGAATATTCGAAATAGCGAATTTATAGCGCTATATTCGAAATATTCGCGAATTAGCGAAGTGCCGATATTCGCTAAAAAAATTCGCTTTTCGAATATTCGCGCTCAACACTAGACACCAGATCCAGGGTATTGCTATTTTGGCAATTGAATTTCACCCCAGAACAAAATATATGTTTTTGCGGACACTATGAAACTTGGCCTGCAACAGCTGGGACACCAGATTCAGGGTATTGCTACTTTGGCAATTGAATTTCACCCCAGAACAAAATATGTTTTGGCGGATACTATTATACTTTGCAAGCCACAGCTGAAACCACTGATTTATGGTATTGCTATTTTGGCAATTGAATTTCACCCCACAACAAAATATATGTTTTTACGGACACTATGAATCTTGGCGAGCCACAGCTGAAACCACTGATTTATGGTATTGCTATTTTGGCAATTGAATTTCACCACAGAACAAAATATATGTTTTTGCGGACACTATGAAACTTGGCCAGCCACAGCTGAAACCACTGATTTATGGTATTGCTATTTTGGCAATTGAATTTCACCCCAGAACAAAATATATGTTTTTGCGGACACTATGAAACTTGGCCTGCAACAGCTGGGACACCAGATTCAGGGTATTACTATTTTGGCAATTGGATTTCACCCCAGAACAAAATATATCCTTTGCAGGACACTATGAAACTTGGCCAGCCACAGCTCAAACCACTGATTTATGGTATTGCTATTTTGGCAATTGAATTTCACCCCAGAACAAAATATATGTTTTTGCGGACACTATGAAACTAGGCCAGCCACAGCTGAAACCATTGATTTATGGTTTTGCTATTTTGGCAATTGAATTTCACCACAGAACAAAATATATGTTTTTGCGGACACTATGAAACATGGCCTGCAACAGCTGGGACACCAGATTCAGGATATTGCTATTTAGGCAATTGAATTTCACCGCACAACAAAATATATGTTTTTGCGGACACTATGAAACTTGGCCAGCCACAGCTGAAACCACTGATTTATGGTATTGCTATTTTGGCAATTGAATTTCACCCCAGAACAAAATATATCCTTTGCAGGACACTATGAAACTTGGCCAGCCACAGCTGAAACCACTGATTTATGGTATTGCTATTTTGGCAATTGAATTTCACCCCAGAACAAAATATATGTTTTGGCGGACACTATGAATCCTGGTCTGCAACAGCTGGGACACCAGATTCATGGTATTGCTATTTTGGCAATTGAATTGCACCCCAGAACAAAATATATGTTTTTGCGTACACTATGAAACTTGGCCTGCAACAGCTGGGACACCAGATCCAGGGTATTGCTATTTTGGCAATTGAATTTCACCCCAGAACAAAATATATGTTTTTGCGGACACTATGAATCTTGGTCTGCAACAGCTGGAACACCAGATTCATGGTATTGCTATTTTGGCAATTGAATTGCACCGCAGAACAAAATATGTTTTGGCGTACACTATGAAACATGGCCTGCAACAGCTGGGACACCAGATCCAGGGTATTGCTATTTTGGCAATTGAATTTCACCCCAGAACAAAATATATGTTTTTGCGGACACTATGAAACTTGGCCTGCAACAGCTGGGACACCAGATTCAGGGTATTGCTATTTTGGCAATTGAATTTCACCCCACAACAAAATATGTTTTGGCGGACACTATTATACTTTGCCAGCCACAGCTGAAACCACTGATTTATGGTATTGCTATTTTGGCAATTGAATTTCACCCCAGAACAAAATATATGTTTTTGCGGACACTATGAAACTTGGCCTGCAACAGCTGGGACACCAGATTCAGGGTATTGCTATTTTGGCAATTGAATTTCACCCCAGAACAAAATATATGTTTTTGTGGACACTATGAAACTTGGCCTGCAACAGCTGGGACACCAGATTCAGGGTATTGCTATTTTGGCAATTGAATTTCACCCCAGAACAAAATATATGTTTTGGCGGACACTATTATACTTTGCCAGCCACAGCTGAAACCAATGATTTATGGTATTGCTATTTTGGCAGATTGAATTTCACCCCAGAACAAAATATATGTTTTTGCGGACACTATGAATCTTGGCCAGCCACAGCTGGAAACCACTGATTTATGGTATTGCTATTTTGGCAATTGAATTTCACCCCAGAACAAAATATATGTTTTTGCGGACACTATGAAACTTGGCCTGCAACAGCTGGGACACCAGATTCAGGGTATTACTATTTTGGCAATTGGATTTCACCCCAGAACAAAATATATCCTTTGCAGGACACTATGAAACTTGGCCAGCCACAGCTCAAACCACTGATTTATGGTATTGCTATTTTGGCAATTGAATTTCACCCCAGAACAAAATATATGTTTTTGCGGACACTATTAAACTTGGCCAGCCACAGCTGAAATCACTGATTTATGGTATTGCTATTTTGGCAATTGAATTTCACCACAGAACAAAATATATGTTTTTGCGGACACTATGAAACTTGGCCTGCAACAGCTGGGACACCTGATTCAGGGTATTGCTATTTTGGCAATTGAATTTCACCCCACAACAAAATATATGTTTTTATGGACACTATGAAACTTGGCCAGCCACAGCTGAAACCACTGATTTATGGTATTGCTATTTTGGCAATTGAATTTCACCCCAGAACAAAATATATGTTTTTGCGGACACTATAAAACTTGGCCTGCAACAGCTGGGACACCAGATTCAGGGTATTGCTATTTTGGCAATTGAATTTCACCCCACAACAAAATATATGTTTTTGCGGACACTATGAAACTTGGCCTGCAACAGCTGGGACACCAGATTCAGGGTATTGCTATTTTGGCAACTGAATTTCACCCCACAACAAAATATATGTTTTTGCGGACACTATGAAACTTGGCCAGCCACAGCTGAAACCACTGATTTATGGTATTGCTATTTTGGCAATTGAATTTCACCCCAGAACAAAATATATGTTTTTGCGGACACTATGAAACTTGGCCAGCCACAGCTGAAATCACTGATTTATGGTATTGCTATTTTGGCAATTGAATTTCACCACAGAACAAAATATATGTTTTTGCGGACACTATGAAACTTGGCCTGCAACAGCTGGGACACCAGATTCAGGGTATTGCTATTTTGGCAATTGAATTTCACCCCACAACAAAATATATGTTTTTGCGGACACTATGAAACTTGGCTAGCCACAGCTGAAACCACTGATTTATGGTATTGCTATTTTGGCAATTGAATTTCACCCCAGAACAAAATATATGTTTTTGCGGACATTATGAAACATGGCCTGCAACAGCTGGGACACCAGATTCAGGGTATTGCTATTTTGGCAATTGAATTTCACCCCACAACAAAATATATGTTTTTGCGGACACTATGAAACTTGGCGTGCAACAGCTGGGACACCAGATTCAGGGTATTGCTATTTTGGCAATTGAATTTCACCCCACAACAAAATATATGTTTTTGCGGACACTATGAATCTTGGCCAGCCACAGCTGAAACCACTGATTTATGGTATTGCTATTTTGGCAATTGAATTTCACCCCAGAACAAAATATATCCTTTGCAGGACACTATGAAACTTGGCCAGCCACAGCTGAAACCACTGATTTATGGTATTGCTATTTTGGCAATTGAATTTCACCACAGAACAAAATATATGTTTTTGCGGACACTATGAAACTTGGCCAGCCACAGCTGAAACCACTGATTTATTGTATTGCTATTTTGGCAATTGAATTTCACCCCAGAACAAAATATATGTTTTTGCGGACACTATGAAACTTGGCCTGCAACAGCTGGGACACCAGATTCAGGGTATTGCTATTTTGGCAATTGGATTTCACCTCAGAACAAAATATATCCTTTGCAGGACACTATGAAACTTGGCCAGCCACAGCTCAAACCACTGATTTATGGTATTGCTATTTTGGCAATTGAATTTCACCACAGAAATGGACAAAATAATCTATCCTTTGCCAGACAGCAGTATTATGCTTGGCTAGCCAAAGCTGGAACACCAGATTTAAGGGAATGGTATTTGGGCAACTGTATTTAACCCCTTAATAAAATATAGAAATTGCTATCCTGAGTTTCTAGGGGTGACAATTAGCACAGCCAAGCCCCTGATGTAGGATATAGCAAAAAAAAACTAGTATTGATGGATTGATGGACTTGGTGGCAGCTTCTTCTGGTGCACCACAAGTCACAAAATGGCCGCCGATCACCCCAGAAAATAAGTGACAGAAAAACGCTCTGTGCAGCCTAAAAACCAGTGAGCAAGTAACTAGCAGAAGTTCAATCATTCATAGTTGTAGATCGATCAGTTCATTAGGTGCTGTTGCTGACTTTTCCCTGCCTAATCTCGCCCTCACAGAAGCTGCGTCCTCTCCCTACACTAATCAGAGCAGTGTGACGTGCGGCGCTACGTGACTCCAGCTTAAATAGAGGCTGGGTCACATGCTGCACTTGGCCAATCACAGCCATGCCATTAGTAGGCATGGCTGTGGTGGGCTCTTAGGGCAAGAAGTAAAACGCTAGCTGATTGGCTGCTGTGCAGCCCTTCAGAAAGCGGGAAGTAATCGCCGAACAACGAATCCTGAACTTTTTTGAAAATGTTCGGGTTCGGGTCCGTGTCCCGGACACCCCAAAATTTGGTACGAACCCGAACTATGCTCGAACTGTTCGCTCATCACTACATATGCGATGTTCGGTTCGCCCCCGATACTTTATCATTGAGCAAACTTTGACCCTGTACCTCACAGTCAGCAGACACATTCCAGCCAATCAGCATACCCTCCCTCCCAGACCATCCCACCTCCTATCAAAAAGCAAGGACGGCATCCATATTAGATTCATTCTGAACCTGCAGTGTCAGTTAGAGCAGGGAGAGTGCTGCTGCTGGTGAATTAAAGGGGTTCTTCACTTTGTTACAACTGATGATCTATCCTCAGGATAGATCCTCAGCATCTGATCGGCCGGGGTCCATTACCCGGGATCCCCGCTGATCAGCTGTTTGAGAAGGCAGCGATGCAGCTGGAGCGCAGCAGCCTTCTCACTGCTTACCGCTTCTAGCGCCCCGCCCAGTGACGTCATGACTTGTATTGGTGAACAGAGCTAAGTCTCACCCACGCCACTTGATACAAGTTGTGAGTGACATCACTGGGCGGGCGCTAGCAGTGGTAAACAATGAGAAGTCCACGACACTCCTGCAGCGCCACTGCCTTTTCAAACAGCTGATCGATGGGGGTCCCGGGTGTCGGACCCCGGCCGATCAGATATTGTTGATCTATCCTGAGGATAGATCATCAGTTGTAACAAAGTGAAGAACCCATTTAATAGGGAAAGCGTTAGCTAGGCCAGTGTTGTGTCCACTCCAGTCCTCAAATACTCATCTGCTGTAAGGACAGCATCCTGACAGCACCCCAAAAAGCCCTTTTTAGGGCTGGTACATCAGTCTGCTTTTATTTATTTTTTCTATATATATTGCAGTCGCCTGCCCGTGTGTGAGAGGCCGCAGGCTCACAGACTGTACTGTGTGCACACCACTCATAACTGGTGGCACAGTACTTTGCAGATAAAAAAGTCATTTAATTTTTACCCTTTAATTTAATTGCAGTTGCCTGCCAGTGTGTGTCAGGCCCACTGACTGTACTGTACCCACTGCCCACCACTTATATCGGGTGGCACAGTACCTTGCAGATAAAAAAGTCATTTAATTTTTACCCTTTAATTTAATTGCAGTTGCCTGCCAGTGTGTGTCAGGCCCACATACTGTACTGTGCCCACTGCCCACCACTCATATAGGGTGTCACAATACATTGCACGGCGCACGCGCAGTGACCTAAAATTCAAACTAAGCGGACCAAGCATGGGTCTTTTTCCATCTCCCGGTTCCAAAAATCGATTCACTACACCGGCCCTGGCCCTGATAAGGGAGAGAACAGAGATTAAACTGATAGGAATAGTACTTAGTTAACACTAGTTGCATTGGTGGCAAATTCCATTGCAAGTGGCCAAAATTAGAAGGTAGCGGACAGAGCAAGCTTTTTTCTCTATCTCCCCATACAAGGATTTAATTCAATACATGTCCCCTGATAGGGGACTTAACAAAGATTAAAATGGTAAGAATAGTAGTTCACACTATTTGTATTGGTGGCACACTACATTGCCGCAGTGCCCCAAATTGGAAGTAAGAGGACCGACCAATCATCTTTTTCCATCTCCCGGTTTCTAAAATCTATTCAATACACATCCCCTGATAGGGGACTTAACAGGGATTAAACTGATAGGAATAGTGCTACTTAACACACCACTCATATAGGGTGGCACAGTACATTGCACGGCACACACGCAGTGCCCCAAATTGGAAGTAAGAGGACTGATCAACCATCTTTTTCCATCTCCCGATTCCTAAAATCTATTCCATACACCGGCCCCTGATAGGGGACAAAACAGAGATTAAACTGGTAAGAACAGATTTTTTTTATTTAAAAATAAGAGGACAGCCTCTGCGGAGCTTGGTATATTTTGGCCGCGTTAGTGAACGCTAATGCACAATGGCTGTAGGCTCATGCGTCCTTTGGCGGAGTTGATAAACCTGGTCAGTCAAACCCAAGGCAACATCATCGACCTCATCCTGTATGCGTTTTTTCTGGAGCGTGCCCTGCGAAGAGTGCTGGATCAGGCCGTAGATGAGCATGAAGAGGAAGAGTTGTGGTCACCATCACCACCAGAAGCAGCCTTGTCGTCGTCGATTGCTGGACCTGCGGCAATGCAGAGAGAGGAGTCTAAAGAAGAGGAGTCAGAGGAGAAAGGTGGCTTTGAGGAGGTGGAAGACCAACCACAGCGGGCGTCCCAGGGGGCTTGTTGTCACCTTTCGGGGACCCTTGGTGTTGTACGTGGCTGGGTGGAGGAAGAGACCTTCAATGACGTCAGTGAGGACAAGGAACGGGACATGGCTAGCTTGGTATCCCACCTTGTGCAAATGGAGAGTTTGCGGCTGTGCAAATGGACTGTTTGCGGTTGTTTGCGGTGCGTTAAACGGGGAGTATAGTCTGTTAGAGTTTGGTCTGTCACTGTGAAGCGGGCTTAACCCTTACACTACCTGATCGATATAACATCATACCTGATCGTATACACACACTGGATGTTTTAAAGCACGTTATTCCAAACAATTTAGGAATGTTAGGTGATTTATGCCCTTTATGGATTAAAACCCGACTCTGTGTCAACTACGTAACTTTCCATGGGAGTTTTGCCATGGATCCCCCTCTGGCATGCCACAGTCCTGGTGTTAGTCCCCTTGAAACAACTTTTCCATCACTATTGTGGCCAGAAAGAGTCCCTGTGGGTTTTAAAATTTGCCTGCCTATTGAAGTCTATGGCGGTTCGCCCGATTCGCCCGCTGCAGTCTCTTCAAACAGCTGATTGGCAGGGGGCCAGGGATCTGATATTGATCACCTATGATGAGCATAGGTGATCAATAAAGGAATCTGGACAACCCGCTTAAGGAGCTGACTACACCGCAGAGTCACCAGCAGCATCTACTACAATTCATAAATTTAATGCAATCTTGCCAGAAGGGTCAATGAACGGAGGTGCCAGAAGGGTCAATGAACGGAGCAAAATGTAATTCAGTGGGTGAAGAGCCACTATGTCACTAAACTGATCTGAGTTAGGCCTACTTTTAAGGGCATTATCTAAGTGGGCCTCCTGTGTAAGGGGACAGACAAGTGTGTGGTCAATGGACAAGCTGAAGTTAGAGTAGGCAGAGTTCATTCAATCCAGAAAACAGGCAAAAAGTCAGGGCAAGTAGCATAGCTATTCACTGGAGACAGATAAGGCCACATTTGCTCTGGCCCTTTAAGAGCCTGGGAGAATGTGAGCCTAAGGGCCCTTGCAGACGAGCGGATACAGTCCCTGTTATCTGCAGCGAGAATGAGAGCCAAGCTGCGAGGTGGACATCAGAGGCACGAAGCAGTATCATGATTAATAATGCTCCGTGCCTCCCTGTGACCCTTTTACTACAAAATCACAGTGAGATAAAGTTGTCACAGTGATTTTGTAGTAAAAAGGTCACAGGGAGGCACGGAGCATTATCAATCATGTTACTGCTTTGTGCCTCTGATGTACACCATGCAGCTTGGCTCTCATTCTGACTGCGGATAACACGGAGTGCATCCGCTCTCTGCAAGGACCCTAAGGGATCAGAGAAGGGACTGGCAGGTAGGAGGCAGAGGGATGGAACAGAAAGATGCCAGTAGGCATGGACTAAATATCACATTAATGCCAGACACAGTTGTAAAAAATAACAGCACACTGCCATGTGCAAAGACACTTGCAAACACTGTAAACATGAATAAATGTAAATTGCATTACTGCTGTACTTACTATATGGAAATTAAAAGCTGAACAGTTTTTTTTTTTTTTCACATTGTTTGGGGGTGCTGGTCTAACCTTGTTCCTGGCATTATACATGGTGAGCCACCAAAAATAAAGCCCGCCCCCTTCAGCGATAGTATGCTGAAAGTGGATCCCGTTCATGTGTATGCATCTTTGGACACGTCAGATGATGTTATCTGATACTGCTTGCAGAACTTCAGTAGTGATGAGCAGCAAGGGCAATATTCGAATTTGTGATATTTCGGGAATATTTGGTAGAATATTAGTCATATAGTTGTGAATGTATGTAGCATGCATACAGGGGCGTAACGACCGCGGTTTTAGAGTGTGCGACTGCGACGGGGCCTGGCCGCAATAATTTAATCTGGGCAGGCTGGCAGCAGTGGCGGCGGCGGAAGGGCACAGGGAGATAAGCGCTTCCATTGGTCTGGGTGTAATGTGGTGGTCATAACTAGAGTTAAGCGAACACCTGGATGTCCAGGTTCGAGAAGTTCGGCCGAAGGCTGTAAAATAGCCCAGGAAAGGGTTAGAGGGCTGCAAAAGGCAGCAAAATGTAGGTAAATCCCCTGCAAACAAAAGTGGATAAGGAAATGACTTAAAATAACAAAATAGAGAAAAATAATAAATAAACATTCTAAACTTGAGCCCAAGTGAGTGACAGTGGCACCTGTCACCCAGCAAACAGAGGATGTGGCAGCAACGCCACCACACCTGTCATCGTCACCAAGCATCTTCACCAAATCCCATGAAAGTGTTCAGCTATCAGCTGTCCATCTCCCAAACACTGGAGAGAAAAAGAAATAGAAAGACGAAGTACCCCCCTACCCATGGCTCTGAATGCCTTATTTCAAACTTCCTGGTCCTTTGAAATGCTGTCATTCTGTCTGGTGGACAGTTTTAAAAACCTTATGGCAGTGGTTGTCCCACAGTACGTGTTTCCCAGCCACCGCTACTTTTGCAGGCGAGCCATCCCTTCACTGCACAACCAAGTGGCGGACAAAATCAGGTGTGCACTGTGCAACGCTATCTATGGCAACGTCCACATAACCAACAACACAGTGGGTAAATGTAGTGGCTGGCGGATAGCATTTTTGCGAATGTCCTTCCGCCCCCGAGGATTGCTGGGCATTTCTCTTTGCATCCTGTTACCTCCTCCTCATACTCTGCTTCCTCCTCCTCCTCTACCACCCCCTCATCCACTCACTAGAAGAGTACGTGCCAGAGCGAGGCGACGTGTATACCAGAAGGGCGCACAATGACAACCGGGTCCTCTCAAGCAAAAATAAGAAACCCTTTATTGGCAAAGACTACGCGTTTCGGGGTTCTTGCGACCCCTTTTTCAAGTCTAAAAAACATATATAGCAATATATTTCACATAAAATAAATACATAAAATCAATAATGGATGTAAATATGTATATAAGGATATGTTTAAAATTAATAAAAAATTGATAATTAATAATTAATAAAGGTTATTAATAAAGAATTAATAAAACGATTGGTGCTTAAGCTGAATATAGCAAATTCTTTCAAAGCGTATCTATACATATGCACATACACAAAATATGGATGCAATAAACTCATATGAAACATCGTCGGGCCAATTGTGGTAATTAATGAAAGAATATGAAAATAATTTTTACCTGAGTAGATGGGTTTGATCCAACGTACGGTGAGGTGTACGAGGAATTTCTATTTTGCTGGTGGAAAAGAAGTAACATAAGTATTTTGTATATCAGATGTTTGTATAATGAAAAAAGAGGACTCAAGTAGTGTTAAATGGCGCATTTTGCCGTAAGTACAATCCCGTTGTTGGATAAGGAACTGTGTTTAGTTAGTAATTATGGAATAAATGATTAGGTGCAATATTGGCCATTTTAGATGGACATATCCAGGTCAGCATAAGTGACCAATAGGTGTCCCAAGACCCGTTTGGAGTACAGTGAAATCTGTGGAATCTCTTTATGGCAGTATACATTTTTTTGGGGGATATGTGATATCTGCTATAGATATTATGGTGATGAATTGGACTTTACAATTATATTGTGGTGAAAATACTATAATATGTAATCCAGAGAAATGAAAACTGAGCTGCTCCATAATAATGATGATGATAGAACAGGAATATGAGGTTGCTGTGGGTATTATACTGAGGACTAAAACACATAGATAAATGTGTCTATTTTCATCTGCTGGTGCCGCAGATTGAACCTATTAGTGTGTGCAGACCGCAGCAGAAATGATACTGCTCCTGCGATCTGTTTTGCTTACCTTGCTGTGTGGAGCAGTCCTGATGCACGTGGGACGCTCTCACTACAGCAGGCGCGCTTGAGATCGAGAGGTATGAAGAGGGAGTTCACTCTGATTGGTGGAGTGAGTGGAGGGAGGAGGGGCTGGCTATACTGTTCGGCAGTGACAACTGCCGTTCTGTGAATGCAGGGAGTGGGGGGAATGAAAGAAGAAGGTAATAGTGAGGGACAGATGCTTAGAGTGTTGATTGCTGGGGTTGGATATGTGAAAGGAATCGCTAGTATGAGAATTGAATGGTTGATTGCTAAGTATTGGGGATGTGAGTGGAAACTGGAATTGAGGTGAAAGAGAATCACATCACCACCAGAGGCAACAGATGTGTATAAGGAAATTGTATGTGTGTGTGGAATCAGGTTATGGAGAAGGAACGAAAATGCAGAGGATTAAGGAGTGGATGTATAATAAGTCGCAGTTTATATGGTGAAAATAAAAACAGGGGGAAAAATACTCTGATGAAAACATATGGATTATGACTTTAGGGTATAGGTAAAAAGTGGAAACAGGGGGAAGGTCTGTAGTGTAGCATATAGGATCAGATTTTTTTTTTTTTTTTTTTTTTGATTTTTTTTTTTTTCTGCTGCGGTCTGCACACACTAATAGGTTCAATCTGCGGCACCAGCAGATGAAAATAGACACATTTATCTATGTGTTTTAGTCCTCAGTATAATACCCACAGCAACCTCATATTCCTGTTCTATCATCATCATTATTATGGAGCAGCTCAGTTTTCATGACTCACTGCCCATTTCTCTGGATTACATATTATAGTATTTTCACCACAATATAATTGCAAAGTCCAATTCATCACCATAATATCTATAGCAGATATCACATATCCCCAAAAAAAATTTATACTGCCATATAGAAATTCCACAGATTTCACTGTACTCCAAACGGGTCTTGGGACACCTATTGGTCACTTATGCTGACCTGGATATGTCCATCTAAAATGGCCAATATTGCACCTAATCATTTATTCCATAATTACTAACTAAACACAGTTCCTTATCCAACAACGGGATTGTACTTACGGCAAAATGCGCCATTTAACACTACTTGAGTCCTCTTTTTTCATTATACAAACATCTGATATACAAAATACTTATGTTACTTCTTTTCCACCAGCAAAATAGAAATTCCTCGTACACCTCACCGTACGTTGGATCAAACCCATCTACTCAGGTAAAAATTCTTTTTCATATTCTTTCATTAATTACCACAATTGGCCCGACGATGTTTCATATGAGTTTATTGCATCCATATTTTGTGTATGTGCATATGTATAGATACGCTTTGAAAGAATTTGCTATATTCGCTTAAGCACCAATCGTTTTATTAATTCTTTATTAATAACCTTTATTAATTATTAATTATCAATTTTTTATGAATTTTAAACATATTCTTATATACATATTTACATCCATTATTGATATTATGTATTTATTTTATGTGAAATATATTGCTATATATGTTTTTTAGACTTGAAAAAGGGGTCGCAAGAACCCCGAAACGCGTAGTCTTTGCCAATAAAGGGTTTCTTATTTTTGCTTGAGAGGACCCGGTTGTCATTGTGCGCCCTTCTGGTATACACGTCGCCTCTCTCTGGCACGTACTCTTCTGGTCATCCACTCACTGTAACACCTTCACCACCCACAGCAGTACAGCCAGGGGAAATGACAGCAGTCTGTTTTAAAACTTGTGTGTTTGTGGAAAAAAAATCACAATGCGCAGGAGCTGTGGACAGTCATGGAACAACAGACGGATGGTTGGTTGGTGTCATTGAGCCTTCAGCCTGGCCTGGTGTTGTGCGCAAAATTTAATAGCAGGTCTGGGCCTATGTGATTTGACGCACATCCCCTGCCTGACACATGTGCTGAATTTGGGGTGCACAAATTCCTAGACACCAGACAGTGAAAATCAGTTAATCGAACACCCCCCCCCCCCCCCCTTACACTCAAACCATTAACAGACTATTTACAAATTTACTTAAAAACATATTAAAATAACTATAATGCAGCTAAACTAACCATACAAACAAACAAAACTATATACACGCCTTATCCTTAACTTAAGGCCAGACAATTACAAGTGGCTCGGAGGGTGGGTTCCTGCGCCAACATAGGCCCTGGCCTGGAACACAAATGTCCAGCCAGGGCACAGTTCTGGAGTATGAGGAGGATAAGTAGGATGAGGAGGAGTAGGAGGAACTGTGTTCTCAGCAGGGTGGCACCCAAGCCAGCTCACGGGCAGCTGGGTCACCATCAGCACCTCAGAAGGCTGGGTTAGCATTGGCGAAATGTGGGAAAGCTTTGTCATCACGCCACAACAACCTGCACCACCAACAGATCTGGAACATGTTAGCAGGAGGAAGCATTTTAGCAACATGGTGGAAGAGTACACGTACTGACTGATGGGTTTGCCCAGGGGCGTAGCTACAGGGAAGCATGGAAAGCTACTGTTTTGGGTCCCTGACCTATAAGGGGCCCATCCAGGAGAAGGAGGAGGAGGAGAACTAAAAGACTTTGTCAGGGCCCCCTCAACAGTATTATACAATGAAATTATATACAGTGGCAGTATAGACAGTATAGAAAGCGGATGGAAAATTAACCCAAACAGCCTCACACCCTACACACTCAACACCACCCCCCCCTTTACGCAAACCATTAACAAACTATTTACAAATTTACTTAAAAACATATTAAAATAACTCTAATGCAGCTAAAGTAACTATATAAACAAACAAAACTATATACATGCCTTATCCTTAACTTAAGGCCAGCCAATTACAAGTGGCTCGGAGGGTGGGTTCCTGCACCAACATAGGTCCTTGCCTGGAACACAATTGCCCAGCCAGGGCACAGTTCTGGAGGATGAGGAGGAGTAGGAGGAACGCTGGGGGATACAGAGGACACAAACGATATACCTCCCTCAAAGAGGATAGCTTGTCCTTGCCTCTGGGCAGCCTGGCAGACATAAGCGACAACATGCTGCAGTGCCTGCCCAACGACCACCCAGTTACTGCCACATTCTAAATTGTGCTGCTTACTGGGTCGCCACCCTGCTGCATCCCCGTTACAAGGACAAAGTGCCGTCCTCAATTCCCTTACTGGAGTGTGATAGGAAGATAAGCCAGCTAGTAGACACGCTGCTGATGGCATTTACACCTGACACCGTGGACTCAGTGGAAGCACAAGGTGAAGGCAGAGGAGGAGGAGGAAGAATTTGCCAATGCAGCTGGGTCACCACTAACACCTCAGAAGGCAGGTTTATCATTGGCAAAATGTGGAAAAGCTTTGTCATCATGCCACAACAACCTGCACCACCAGCAGATCTGGAACATCTTAGCAGGAGGCAGCATTTCAGCAACATGTTGGAACAGTACACGTACTGACTGATGGGTCTGCCGAGGGGAATAGCTCTAGGGGAAGCAACTGCTTTGGGGCCGTGACCTAGAAAGGGGCCATCCAGGAGGAGGAGTAAAAGACCTTGTCAGGGCCCCCTCAACAGTATTATACAATGAAATTATACACAGTGGCAGTATAGACAGTGTAGAAAGCGAATGGAACAGATGTTGGGCCTGGTCTGAGAGAGCGATCTTTAGTAGCCACAGGCATGGCGGCATGAAAGGAAGGGGTTGCGCAAAAATTACTGGGGGAGGGGGGTCCCATTCAAAAATTTAATGTGGTGCCCAATAATTTCAATCTATGCCACTGGGTCTGGCCCATTGAACTTCTGGGTCTTCCAATTGGGCACATGTCCTGAGGTTGTCCTTTACGCATTGGAGGTGCTGGCCTACCCTGCAGCCACTGTATTGTCTGAACGTGTGTTTAGCATGGCTGGGGGCATTATCACAGACAAGTGCAGCCGCCTGTCCCCAGACAATGTTGGCAACTAAGCTTTCGTTTATTAAAAAGAACCAGACATGGATCCCACAGGACTTGTTTGTACCTTATGCAGAATAGACATGTATACTGGCCTCACCCAACCATTGTTGCAAAATTAAAAATAAAAAACAGTTATTGGCGACTACCTTTGGCTTCACAGCCCAAAAAGGCTTCATTTCATGCAAGAATGTAGCCGCCAATTTTAAGTTTCCTGTTAGTTATGCAGTGCAGGGGATTATACCTGGCAAAAATGGTAATATTTCACCCAACAATTTAAAATCTATCCTTTGCCGGGCAGTATTAAACTTGTCAAGCCACAGCTGAAACCAATAATTTACGGTATTGCTATTTTGGCAATTGAATTTCACCCTAGAAAAAAATATATCCTTTGACGGACACTATGAAACTTGTCCAGTCACAGCTGGAACACCAGATTTACTGTATTTCTATTTTTGCAACTGTATTTCACCACAGAACAAAATCTATCCTTTGACGGACACTAGGGAAATTGTCCAGTCACAGCAGGAACACCAGATTCAGGGTATTGCTATTTTGGCAATTGAATTTTATCCCAGAACAAAATCTTTCCTTTCACGGATACTATTAAACTTGTTCAGTCACAGCTGGAACACCAGATTTACTGTATTTCTATTTTTACAACTGTATTTCACCACAGAAGAAAATCTATCCTTTGACGGACACTAGGGAAATTGTCCAGTCACAGCTGGAACACCAGATTCAGGGTATTGCTATTTTGGCAATTAAATTTCACCCCCGAAAAAAATATACCCTTTTACGGACAGATTTAAATTAGATTTAAACTAGGCCTGCAACAGCTGGAACACCAGATTTACGGTATTTCTATTTTTGAAACTGAATGTCACCACAGAAAGTAATATATCCTATGACGGACACTATTAAACTTGACAAGTCACAGCTAGAACACCAGATTTACGGTATTTCTATTTTGGCAACTGAATTTCACCCCATAAAATAATAAATCCTTTGCCAGACACTATTAAACTTGGCCAGCCACTGCTGGGACACCAGATTTACGGTATTTCTATTTTGGCAACTGAATTTCACCCCATAAAATAATAAATCCTTTGCCGGACACTATTAAACTTGGCCAGCCACTGCTGGGACACCAGATTTACGGTATTGCTATTTTGGCAACTAAATTTCACCCCAGAAAATAATAAATCCTTTGCCGGACACTATTAAACTTGGCCAGCCACTGCTGGGACACCAGATTTACGGTATTGCTATTTTGGCAATTGAATTTCATCCCAGAAAAAAATATATCCTTTGCCGGACACTATTAAACTTGGCCAGCCACTGCTGGGACACCAGATTTATGGTATTGCTATTTTGGCAATTGAATTTCACCCCAGAAAATTATCTATCCTTTGCCGGACACTATTAAACTTGTCCAGCCACAGCTGATACACCAGATTTAAGGTATTTATATTTTTGAAACTGAATTTCACCCCAGAACAAAATATATCCTATGACGGACACTATGAAACTTGTCCAGTCACAGCTGGAACACCAGATTTACGGTATTTCTATTTTGGCAATTGAATTTCACCCCAGAACAAAATATATCCTTTGCCGGACACTATTAAACTTTGCCAGCCACTGCTGGGACCCCAGATTTAGGGCGTATTCACACGTCCGTAGTGTTTATGGATCTGCAAATTGCGGATCCATAAACACATCCGGCCTGCAATTGCGGGCAAGAAAAGGACATGCTCTACTTTTTTGCGGAGCTGCAGCCATAAGATCGGCGGCGTGCTCTACAAAAGCTAATGCAGAAAGAACAGTGTGTGCTCTCTGCCTTGTTCCGTGCCACATTCACAGTCAATGGGTCCGCATGTATTCCGCAGAATTGCGGAATGCATGCGGACATATATGCGGACGTGTGAATAAGGCCTTAGGGGATTGCTATTTTGGCAATTGAATTTCACCACAAAAAAAATCTATACTTTGTCAGACAGCAGACAGTATTACACTTGGCTAGCCACAGCTGGAACACCAGATTTAGGGGATTGCTATTTTGGCAATTGAATCTAACCCCTCAATAAAATATAGAAATTTCTATCCTGAGTTTCTAGGGGTGACAATAAGCACAGCCAAGCCCCTGATGTAGGATATAGCAAAAAAAAAAAAAACTAGTATTGATAGATTGATGGACTTGATGGCAACCACAAGACACAAAATGGCCGCCGATCACCCCAGAAAAAAGTGACAGAAAAACGCTCTGTGCAGCCTAAAAACCAGTAAGCAATTAACTAGCAGAAGTTGAATGTTTCACAGCTGTAGATTGATCACTTCATTAGGCATTTTTGCTGACTTTTCCCTGCCTAATCTCGCCCTCATAGCAGCTGCGTCCTATCCCTACACTAATCTGAGCAGAGTGACGTGCAGCGCTACATGATTCCAGCTTAAATAGAGGCTGGGTCACATGCTGCACTTGGCCAAACACAGCCATGCCATTAGTAGGCATGGCTGTCATGGCTTCTTAGGGCAAGAAGTAAAAAGCTAGCTGATTGGCTGCTGTGCAACTTTTTAAAATGTTCGGGTCCGGGTCCCGAACACCCCAAAATTCGGTGCGAACCCGAACTATCCAGTAATAAATGGTATTCTAAAAATAGACTATAGGAATGTAAGTAAGTCCTCACTCCCAGTGGGCACAGTCACCTGGATTCTCAACCCACCAGCTGCTTTGAATTTCCTGCAGTCTATGCCTGCTGGCATCTCTCTGTTCTATCCCAGAGAACATGGGTGTCAGAGTGTGTGCTGTCTGGCACCACGCCATAGACTTCTTCTGGCCACCTCTGCCCCCTACCTATTAGTTCTTGCTCTGATCCTCCACTTGCTCATTCATCTTGTCATACTATTACTGGAGGAGTTGGCTTTCTCAGTTTGGAGCTCTCACTCCCTGCCCACCTACCCAGAGCTTCTAATCAGAGTTTATTATAGCTTGATTTTACATTGCCCTGAATTTGGTAGACGAAAACCCCAGGAGAGGCAAGTCTGCTAGTGTAGGATCCTGTGTCACTGGTAGATGGGCCCAATAGGTTTAAAGAGCTTCTAATTTTCATATAGTACGAAATAGCAGTAATGCAATTTACATTTATTTATTCTTCCAGTGTTTGCATGTGGCTTTGTGCATGGCAGTATGCTGCTACTTGTAGTCCTTGTTTGCTTTTACATTACAGCTGTATTAGTGTGCACCTGAACTCTTTTTTCACATTCTTTGGAGTTGCTGGTCTAACTTGTTTTTTTGCATTGTACAATTGTAAAAAAATAACACTGATTCCAGGTACAATTGTTCTTTTGAGAGTATACCTTAAGGGCTGACCTTGAGGCTGGGGTCACACGTGGCAGATTAATTGCGGATTTGCTATTGTGAATTTTAGTGCGGCAAATCTGCAGCATTGTACACCACCAACAAAGTGAATAAGAATTTCTGAATTCTCATCCACACATTGCGGAAAAGAAATACAGAAGAACTGCTGAGGTATTGCAAATTCTCTTGTGGATTTCACCCTTTTCAAGGGATAGGGTGAAATCTGCTGTAATATATGTGGTTTTATTGCATTTTTGTGCATTTTTTACTGTGTAAAACGCAACATAAACCATGGCGGATTATTCTGTTGAATTTTCCATCACGTGTGTCCCTGGCTTGAAGAGAATACATAATATATGATTAAAGGGGTTGTCTCACTTCAGTAAAAGGCATTTATCATGTAAACAAAGTTAATATTATCCGTATTGCTTCCTTTGCTGGCTAGCCTCATTTTTCCATCACATTACACATGTCTCGTTTCCATGGTAACGACCACCCTGCAATCCAGGATTGGTAGCTGTGCTTGCACAAGCGCCGGGCTATGTGCGTTCCTATGGTCTCGGACACCATAGAAGCCAGTGCTTTTTTCTTTAGTGTGCAAGCACAGCCACCGATGCTGGATTGCAGGGCGGTCGTAATCATGGAAACAAGACATGTATAATGTGATAGAAGAAGGAGTCTAGCCACCAAAGGAAGCAATATGGACAATAACAATGTATTAGTAAATACTTTGCATTAACTTTCTCTACATGATAAATGTCACTTGCTGAAGTAAGACAACAAGGTGCTGAGGTGACGGCGTCCATCCCTGTTCGGTATTGTATCCTCCCGTAAGTGCACTTTAGAGTTAGTTGTGGCTGATTATTTTCCTCATGTATTTGTACATCTGACTTTTCCCTCTCTGAACAGAGCGCATATGTCTTATTCCTCCCGGGTACCATGTGATTGACTTGGACCCCGGACGATATCCATGGGCTCAGTTTGTTGTTCAGAGTGGGCAACAGAGTAAGTGAGGAAAGCCATATATTCGTTAGGTATTATACCTTTCACAATTTACGTATTATAATTTTGGCTAATATAGGCGGGAGAGATCCTTACTGACCAGGGGTGTACGCCCCTCCACTTGTTGATAGTCTATTTATATTTATGTAATCATGGATTTTATGTATAATGTTTTAATGATTGGTCAATAAAGGAACTTTTGTTATAAATCGGCGCATGACCTTTTTGTTGGAGGTAGTATTATTTCTTTTCAATGGTCTGATTAAGGCAGTTTATATCTACTATGCAAGAGTTTATATCTTACTTGTTTTATGAGCTTTTAATTAAAAGGGGCCTCAGGACTCAAAAAAATGTCATTCTACTTGATGAAGGGGCTCTGTGATTTTAAACTTCCTGTATTTGAGTCCATTCACCAATATTTCTGGATCTGGTCTGGTCTGCTGTCAAAAGAAAAAAAAAGACCTGGTCCTGTCGACAGTTTCCGTTACAATCACTCCACAGCCATCTCTGCATCTCCCCTGTCCAGATAACAATATCTATCAATGGGAAAGGGGGGAGGGACGGACAAGTGACCAGTGCAGCCATTAGCCAGCCACAGTAGACTTGTTACACTTGCGTCACATGTGATATCACACGTCTGGCAAGGGGAGCAGGTCACTACTTTGGCATAGCTGTGGATGAAGAGCATGATGTGCATGAGCAGTCTGCTCTCCCCGGTTCTGGAGATAGAAATTGGTCCCAGAGATGGAACCGCACCTATCTCACACTGATGGCATATCCTCGAAATATGCCATTAATGTCTTAGATGGGAATAACCCTTTAAGAAATCTTCAATCTACTTCATAGAAATGCACATAAAATAGTTATCGTTGAGGGATCTGTCCACAACTGAATGTCACATATTCTGTTTTATCACACAAAACTATTGGATTTAGTATCTAAAGATGCTCCTCTGTTACACACTAGTTATGGCGCCACTTGGTATAAACATGCATGACCAGCATTCTTCTTCTTATCCTTTAGACCAGGGGTGCACAACCCATGGACCCCAGAGCCCTGGTTTGAGGCCGCCGTCCTGCTGGGCATAAGCACAGCTGATCATGCGATCAGCTGTGTTTTTTCCTGGAGCGCAGCACAGTGAAGGATGACAGCTCCTGACGGTCCTCGGCTGTAACTGGGGCTTCTTGGGAGACATATTATATGGCAAATATATATAAAAAGTTTTAATTTATTTTTAAAATACTAAAAGAAATACAAATAAAAGGGGAAAAAAAAGACCTCTTGGGGGGGACATCCGGTGCTGCAAAAATATATTAAAAAAATAAAAAAATCAATGAAAATTTTAGCAAAAAAAAGTAAAAGAAAACAATAAAAAGGAAAAAGTGCTAAATAAAATTGTTTACTGTCCCCAAATGGTCTTTTTATGACCTTTTGGGGGACATATTATGTGGCAAAAATATATTTTAAAAATAAATAATAAAGTGATTAAAAAACATTAAAAAATACTAAATAAATAAAATACAAGTAGGAAAATTGGCTTCTGCCTCACAGGGTTTTTTTGCCTTCCTCTGGATCAACTTGTAGGAAACAGGCCGAACTGGATGGACAAATGTCTTTTTTCGGTCTTATATACTATGTTACAAATAAAAAGGGGAAAAAAAGTAAAATGTGCAAAATAAAAAGTCAGTGTCCCCCAAAGATCTTTTTGTAGCAGAAATATATAAAAAATAAATAAAATAAAAATAAAATACATAAAATAAAAAAAACACTTACACCAACCAAAACCATTACAATTATCACCCCATTCATGGGAAACTATACATAGTATATAATAAAACGATCCAACACATATAGGAAAATAATTATAAAAATTTGCATATTTAAATAATGAGCTATAGTTTGAATAAAAATGACTTTTAAAACACTTTTTTGTACAGTGTCCTCCTAATAAAACTAAACAATATATTAAAAAGCCCTGTGTAATGTAATAAAAAAGCTGCTAAAGTTATTTTGGTATTCCAACAAATAAATAGGTTACAAATGTTTGAACCACGTGCGTTAAATCACAAAAACTGACTGGTCATTAAGGACATATTAGGCCTGGTCATTAAAGGGTTAACCAATAAGTGCTTTTTTTTAGTAAGGCCTCATACACACGACCGTACCTTGTTTTGTGGTCCGCAAAAAACAGATACTAGCCATGTGTGTTCTGCATTTTGCAGAATGGAGTAAAGGATGTGGACAGCATACGGAGTGCTGTCTGCATCTTTTGCGGTCCCATTGAAGTGAATGGGTCCGCCTCCGAGCCGCAAAGAATGCGGCTCGGATGCTGACCAAAACAATGATCGTGTGCATGAGGCCTCAGGGAAAGTGCTTACTGGTTATTGCAGGGCTCCTACAGTATATCTAGGGGTGCAGGAGATGGTGAGAACCAGTGAGTGCCATCCTCTGCAGTGAAGTAAAGCTCTCATTTGTGAATAGGAGGCAGGAAGGAAATGTCGCTACTTAAAGGGGTTTCAGAGTAAAAATGATTTTTTAACAAGTTCCTGTAGCCTGGTCCATGAAGCAGAAGATTCCTACTTTCCTGCTCCATGCTGCTATTTCTGTCAGTGGTGGAACGCCACTTGTGGCCACATCCCCACTGATGCCAGTCATTGGCTAGAGCGATGCAAGTAATTATACCCATAGCCAGCCAGATGTGAGCAGTTCCGGGACTAGGAGATGGAGGTAGCGGGCGGGGTGGGGAGCAGAAAAGTATGAATCTTCTGCCTCAGGACCATGCTGCAGGAACATGTTAAAAATAATTTCTGATATTTGGCCTTTATAATCCTGCCGCTGATCAGCTGATAAACAAGCGATCACTCATATTTAATCAAATAATCGGCAGCACATCTCCCTGTGTCATCAGGAATGTGCTACCAATAATCAATAGAAGTGAATGAGGAAGGAATCACGAGCACTGATTAACCTTTTTTTTTTCTGTTTTTTTTTGCGGCCCCTTGAAATAGAGAGATGTGATAATGCGGATCCCAGACCAAAAAGAAAGACTAAAAAAGGTTGTACACCCCTGCTTTAGACCAAGATCTCTTTGTACACCCCCCCCCTTACATTGAAGCATAGGAGAGCGGCACAAACTTCACTTTTTGTAATATATTTTTAAAAAGAGAAGGCACCCCGAGCAGCTTTATACAGTATAGCAAAGAGGATGAGAGTAGCCCGCAACGGGACCCCTTTCCTCATTGTCATAGAAGCTTCTGCATGGGAAGCCTTCATAGCACATGCCTCCTTGTATGAAGGTCCTGGAAAAGCAATAGAACATGTAATCCGGCAAATGGTATTATGTACAATATAAGCTAAACCATATCTGTAATATAATTATCTTTATCTCATGCAACTGGAAATAACATGCTGACGATTTTCCAAACCCTGTTTGCACATGGTGGCATACTCCTTGCCTTATTTTCTTGCTATAATGCAATCATGGCACATGAGCAGAGATGGCTGCTGAGGTGGTTATCAATGTTGCTCCTTGGCCTTTTTCATACTGTGAGACAAGCATTCAGATTGAATCTAGAAAGGCATAAGACAAGCTCTTTAGTTAATGAGCGTTGTTTTAGACTGGCGTATCCTGCTGGGTTTTCTATCTATTCAGTCAGATGTGCTGTTGTCATGTGCCATTTGCTCAGAGAGAAAGTAAAAAGAATATGAAGACAGAACTCCTCAATAAAGTATACCTCATGCTGCTTCCATGAACCAAATAAATATAGTCCATCTCCCCAAGTACAAATCATTACAAGCTGTTACTTTTGCCTTTGGGATTTCTTTGAAGTGTCATTGGCCAATTATGTACAACCTTCACTCATTTTAACTATTTATGTATCCTGTATTTTTATGTAGTAAACTACTAACATTAATACCCTGATTTATATTCACAATGTTAGAATATACTGACATCCTGACACACAGGTAATTTAATATATAAAGCTGAGTGTATGTATGTATGTATGTATGTATGTCCGCTAAATGAATCCGCACAGTGGCATTTACAATCATGAAAGTGTCCGGGAAGGTTTTAGACCAGGTCTCAGCTCTCTGGGACATACCATTCCTGAGATATTCCCAAAAAATGTATTAGCCAATAGAAGCCTGGTCACATGACCCTTATCAGCCAATAGAAGCTCGCTGGCATTTCGTCTCCATACACACAGTTTTGCTCCCAGTAACCATAATAACCCAGCCATGGTTCTTCACTGCTTTAGATGAGCTTTAAAGGAAATCTGTCGCCAGGATAATCGCTATTGTGTAAAGCCATGGCCTAATAGCACTTAGTACCTTATTTCCTGAGGTTTCTATAACAACTTGGCCATTTCTCTTCACTGCTGCAGGTCAGCTTTAAAGAGGCAGGGCGCTGTGGATGACACTGTTAAGGGAGCAGCTGTGGAGGTCACAGTTCAGGGGGCAGGTAGGGTGGCCATTCAAGTCACCCTTAAAACCCAGCCCCAGGTCTCACTAAGCCATGCCCCCGATCCTGTAAGGGCAAGCCCCTCCCACTCCTTAGCCAACAGGGATTAAAAAAATGAAGTTAAAAATCAACTTCTGTCAGCTGCAGGGGTGGGAGGGACGGTGACTTTCTTCCTGCAGCTCACATTCAGACAGCACAGTACTGCTGCCTTAGAGTGAGCTGTTCAAATGAACACACCCCTGATCTGGTTAGGCCATGCCCCCTCCCACTCAGCCAACAGGGATTTAAAAAATTAAGTAAAAAATCTACTTCTAGATCCCACTAAGCCACACCCCGATCTGGTTAAGCCATTCCCCCTCCCCATCCGCAGCCGATGGGGATTGCCAAAATGAAGTTTAAAATCAACTTCTATCAGTTGCAGAGGTGGGAGGGACAGTGACTTTCTCTCTGCAGCTCACTCTCAGATAGGACAGTGCTGCTGTCTTAGGGTGAGCTATTAATAAGGCCATGCCCCCTATCCGGTTATAGTAACTATGCCTGTCACAGTGTAGTGATCTTGCTAGTGGATGACCGCAGGGTGCATAACCACAACCCGAAGTATGATGCAACAGAGTTTATTGAGAGACAACACGTTTCGGGTCTAAACGACCCCTTTATCAAGTCTACAAAAACAATACAATAAAAGATTTTTTATATAAAAAATGATCAATGAAAATTATATATATATATATATATATATATATATATATATATATACAGGGAGTGCAGAATTATTAGGCAAATGAGTATTTCGATCACATCATCCTCTTTATGCATGTTGTCTTACTCCAAGCTGTATAGGCTCGAAAGCCTACTACCAATTAAGCATATTAGGTGATGTGCATCTCTGTAATGAAAAGGGGTGTGGTCTAATGACATCAACACCCTATATCAGGTGTGCATAATTATTAGGCAACTTCCAAAATGGGTCAAAAGAAGGACTTGACAGGCTCAGAAAAGTCAAAAATAGTGAGATATCTTGCAGAGGGATGCAGCACTCTTAAAATTGCAAAGCTTCTGAAGCGTGATCATCGAACAATCAAGCGTTTCATTTAAAATAGTCAACAGGGTCGCAAGAAGCGTGTGGAAAAACCAAGGCGCAAAATAACTGCCCATGAACTGAGAAAAGTCAAGCGTGCAGCTGCCAAGATGCCACTTGCCACCAGTTTGGCCATATTTCAGAGCTGCAACATCACTGGAGTGCCCAAAAGCACAAGGTGTGCAATACTCAGAGACATGGCCAAGGTAAGAAAGGCTGAAAGACGACCACCACTGAACAAGACACACAAGCTGAAAAGTCAAGACTGGGCCAAGAAATATCTCAAGACTGATTTTCCTAAGGTTTTATGGACTGATGAAATGAGAGTGAGTCTTGATGGGCCAGATGGATGGGCCCATGGCTGGATTGGTAAAGGGCAGAGAGGTCCAGTCCGACTCAGACGCCAGCAAGGTGGAGGTGGAGTACTGGTTTGGGCTGGTATCATCAAAGATGAGCTTTTGGGGCCTTTTCGGGTTGAGGATGGAGTCAAGCTCAACTCCCAGTCCTACTGCCAGTTTCTGGAAGACACCTTCTTCAAGCAGTGGTACAGGAAGAAGTCTGCATCCTTCAAGAAAAACATAATTTTCATGCAGGACAATGCTCCATCACACGCGTCCAAGTACTCCACAGCGTGGCTGGCAAGAAAGGGTATAAAAGAAGAAAATCTAATGACATGGCCTCCTTGTTCACCTGATCTGAACCCCATTGAGAACCTGTGGTCCATCATCAAATGTGAGATTTACAAGGAGGGAAAACAGTACACCTCTCTAAACAGTGTCTGGGAGGCTGTGGTTGCTGCTGCACGCAATGTTGATGGTGAACAGATCAAAACACTTACAGAATCCATGGATGGCAGGCTTTTGAGTGTCCTTGCAAAGAAAGGTGGCTATATTGGTCACTGATTTGTTTTTGTTTTGTTTTTGAATGTCAGAAATGTATATTTGTGAATGTTGAGATGTTATATTGGTTTCACTGGTAAAAATAAATAATTGAAATGGGTATATATTTGTTTTTTGTTAAGTTGCCTAATAATTATGCACAGTAATAGTCACTTGCACACACAGATATCCCCCTAAAATAGCTAAAACTAAAAACAAACTAAAAACAACTTCCAAAAATATTCAGCTTTGATATTAATTAGTTTTTTGGGTTCATTGAGAACATGGTTGTTGTTCAATAATAAAATTAATCCTCAAAAATACAACTTGCCTAATAATTCTGCACTCCCTGTATATATATATGTAAAGAAGTAGTAGATGTTATCTAAAACGTTGTGTGTATAGAACAACAGATAGATAATAAAATAAATACTAAAATAAATAAATAAATAGGTGATGGAACGCTTAGTTCAATGTATGTGAAAATATATATATAATGTTATAATGGAAAATTCGGGGGTCTAGGCTTAAATATATTCATGAATGAAAAAAAATGGCGTTAGGAGAATACATTAAACAAATAATAATATATCGATACAAGAGTAACATTAGCAGGGGGGTAGTAGGATGATGATAACCATAGTGTATTGGTGGATAATGAATAAATAAAAACATGTATGAATAAATACTAAGAATTATATATATGAATAATAAATAAATAAAAACATGTATGCATAAATGTGAAAAATTATACATAGCCATTTCTAAATCAATGATAATATATAGACATTCATAATTAATATAGTCCGAGAGTCAATGATTATAAGTAGACATTCAGGCTGGGAACACACCTAAGCGTTTCTGAATCGCGCGTTTTACGCGCGTTTTTGGATGCGCGTTTTCGTAACTAAGAAACGCGCATCATACGCGCGATTCAGTGATTCTCCACTATTTCAGCATGGTCCATAGGCGCGTTAAAACGCCCAAAAGAAGCTCATGCTGAAGCGACAGTGTTTGGCGTTTTTCAGCGCGTTCAAACGCGCTGTAAAATGCCCAAATGTGAACCATGCCCATAGGGAAACATGGCTTTCCACATGTTGTGCGTTTTACAGCGCATTTGAACACGCTGGAAAACGCTTAGGTGTGTACCTAGGGTTATAGTTCATAGCGTCCAAATTATCAAAGTAATCAAGACGGTTCAAATTGATAAGACATATAAACACTGGCAGCAATGTATGGTATAGTAACCTTCCAATTATCCTTCAAATTAGAGTTTCTAAAGGGAGGAACAAAAATACCAAACTTCAAAAAAGCTAAATTTAGCCACCTAAGAGAGGCCATAGGCCTAACTAACTGGGACAAAGTCCTCAAAAATAAAAATACAACCATAAAATGGGAGATTTTTAAAAGCATTGTAACATCTAATTGTGAGAGGTACATACCTTATAGGAATAAAAGGCTAAGGAACAATAAGAAACCCATGTGGATAAATGGAACCGTAAAGAAAGCAATAAATGACAAAAAGAAAGCATATAAATCACTAAAACAGGAGGGGAGTCAGGAAGCACTGATAAACTATAAGGAAAACAATAGAATATGTAAAAAACTAATAAAATTTGCCAAACTAGAGACCGAGAGATTAATTGCCAAAGAGAGTAAAACTAACCCTAAAATGTTCTTCAATTATATAAATAGTAAAAAATATAAATCTGAAGGAGTCGGCCCTCTACATAGCAATGAGGGGGGTGTTGCAAAGAGCGACAAGGATAATGCAAAACTATTAAATATTTTTTTCTCCACTATATTCACTGAGGAAAATAAACTGTCAGATGAAATGCAGAATGTAAAAGTAAATTCCCCATTAAAAGTGCCCTGTCTGACCCAGGACGAAGTACAACAGCGACTTAAAAAGATTAAAATAGACAAATCGCCAGGACCGGATGCCATACAACTATATCCTAAGGGAATTAAGTGATGTCATATCCAGACTTTTATTTCTGATATTTACAGACTCTATACTGACAGGGAATGTTCCACAGGATTGGCGTATAGCAAATGTGGTGCCAATATTCAAAAAGGGTCCAAAAACAGAGCTTGGAAATTATAGGCAGGTAAGTTTAACATCTATTGTTGGTAAACTGTTTGAAGGGTTTCTAAGAGATGCTATTTTGGAGTATCTCAATGACAATAAGCAAATAACGCCATATCAGCATGACTTCATGAGGGATCGGTCATGCCAAACGAATTTAATCAGTTTCTATGAGGAGGTAAGTTCTAAACTTGACAGCGGCGAATCAATGGATGTCGTATATCTGGACTTCTCCAAAGCATTTGACGCTGTACCTCATAAAAGGTTAGTACATAAAATGAGGATGCTCGGACTGGGAGAAAATGTCTGTATGTGGGTAAGTAACTGGCTCAGTGATAGAAAAGAGAGGGTGGTTATTAACGGTAGATACTCAGATTGGGTCACTGTCACTAGTGGGGTACCTCAGGGGTCAGTATTGGGCCCAATTCTCTTCAATATATTTATTAATGATCTTGTAGAAGGCCTGCACAGTAAAGTATCTATTTTTGCAGATGACACTAAACTGTGTAAAGTAATTAACACTGAAGAGGACAGTTTTCTGCTACAGAGGGATCTGGATAGATTGGAGGCTTGGGCAGAAAAATGGCAGATGAGGTTTAACACTGACAAATGTAAAGTTAAACATGTAAAGGAATAATGCAAGTCACCCGTACATATTAAATGGTAAAACACTCGGTAACACTGACATGGAAACGGATCTAGGAATTTTTATATACAGCAAATTAAGCTGCAAAAACCAGTGTCAGGCAGCTACTGCCAAGGCCAATAAGATAATGGGTTGCATCAAAAGGGGCATAGAAGCCCGTGATGAGAACATAGTCCTACCACTTTACAAATCACTAGTCAGACCACACATGGAGTATGGAGATGGCCCGAACTATATGCCGGCGAACAGTTCCCGGCGAACATAGCTTGTTCGCGTTCGCCGCTGCGCGCGAACACATGCGATGTTCGGTCCGCCCCCTATACATCATCATTGAGCAAACTTTGACCCTGTACCTCACAGTCAGCAGACACATTCCAGCCAATCAGCAGCATACCCTCCCTCCCAGACCCTCCCATCTCCTGAACAGCATCCATTTTAGATTCATTCGGAAACTGCAGTCTTAGTGAGAGGAGGGAGAGTGTAGTTGCTGCTGATTTAATTAGGAAATTGATAGCTAGGCTACTGTATTCAGTGTCCACTCCAGTCCTGAAAGACTCATCTGATCTCTGCTGTAAGGACAGCGTCCTGACAGCACCCCAAAAAGCCCTTTTTAGGGCTGCAACATTAGTCTGCTTTTTTTCCCTCTCAATATATATATATATTGCAGTTGCCTGGCCTGCCTGTGTGTGAGGAGCTGCAGGCCCACAGACTGTAGTGTGCCCACTGCCAGTGCCCACCCCTGTCATCCCGTGTGGCACAGGACTTTGCATCAAAAAAAGGCATTTCATTTTTACACTTTAGTATAATTTCAGTAGCTTGCCGATAAATAAGGCATTTATTTTTACACATCAGTTGCTTGCCTGATGCCAGTGTGTTTCAGGCGCACTTCCACAGACTGTAGTGTGCCCACTGCCAGTGCCAACCACTGATACCGGGGGTGGCACAGTAGCTTGCCGATAAATAAGGCATTTCATTTTTAGACAGTAGTCTAAATTCAGTTGCTTGCCTGCTGCCAGTGTGTGTCAGGCCGACTTCCACTGACTGTAGTGTGCCCACTGCCAGTGCCCACCACTGATACCGGGTGGCACAGTAGCTTGCCGATAAATAAGGCATTTCATTTTTACACATTAGTCTAATTTCAGTTGCTTGCCTGCTGCCAGTGTGTGTCAGGCCGACTTCCACTGACTGTAGTGTGCCCACTGCCAGTGCCAACCACTGATACCGGGAGGCACAGTAGCTTGCCGATAAATAAGGCATTTAATTTTTAGACAGTATTCTAATTTCAGTTGCTTGCCTGCTGCCAGTGTGTGTCAGGCCGACTTCCACAGACTGTAGTGTGCCCACTGCCAGTGCCCACCACTGATACCGGGTGGCACAGTAGCTTGCCGATAAATAAGGCATTTAATTTTTACACTTTAGTCTAATTTCAGTTGCTTGCCTGCTGCCAGTGTGTGTCAGGCCCACTTCCACAGACTGTAGTGTGCCCACTGCCAGTGCCAACCACTGATACCGGGTGGCACAGTAGCTTGCCGATAAATAAGGCATTTAATTTTTAGACAGTAGTCTAAATTCAGTTGCTTGCCTGCTGCCAGTGTGTGTCAGGCCCACTTTCACAGACTGTAGTGTGCCCACTGCCAGTGCCAACCACTGATACCGGGTGGCACAGTAGCTTGCCGATAAATAAGGCATTTAATTTTTAGACAGTAGTCTAAATTCAGTTGCTTGCCTGCTGCCAGTGTGTGTCAGGCCCACTTTCACAGACTGTAGTGTGCCCACTGCCAGTGCCAACCACTGATACCGTGTGGCACAGTAGCTTGCCGATAAATAAAGCATTTAATTTTTAGACAGTAGTCTAATTTCAGTTGCTTTCCTGCTGCCAGTGTGTGTCAGGCCCACTTCCAGTGACTGTAGTGTGCCCACTGCCAGTGCCCAGCACTGATACCGGGTGGCACAGTACCTAGCATGCGTAGTACCACTTATCTAAAAATAAATGACAGGCAGAGGCAGGCCACCCCGCATGGGCCGCCGTGGTCGTTGTGCTGTGATTTCCACTGTCCCTGGAATAATGCCTAGTGTTCAGAGTCCACGTACCCTGAACCCGAAAAATTCTGAGGACATAGTTGACTGGCTTAGACAGGACACCCAATCTTCAACAGCTTCCGCTAAGAACCTTGACGCACCATCCTCTTCCAGCTCAGCTTCGGTCACCTGATCTCAAGTTACCACGCACCCGCCCGCCGCCACCACCACCACTACACCCACAGCCGCTTCACTTGATCCGTCAGGGAGTTATTTACACATCAGTTGGATGCAATTAGTGATGCAGAACCATTATTGCCAGATGATGTAGATTACAGGGATATGTCTCAGTCAGGCAGGATTACACACATGGACGTACAGTGTGATGATGATGATGTTGTACCCGCTGCTGCTTCCTTTGCTGAGGTGTCAGATACAAGTGAAGCGGTTGATGATGACGATGTGTCTACGGATGCCACGTGGGTGCCTGCTCGAAGAGAAGAAGAGGGGGAAAGTTCAGAAGGGGAGACAGAGAGAATGAGGAGACGAGTTGGAAGCAGGGGGAGGTCATCGCAATGAGTTAGTGGCACAGTCAGACAGCATGTATCGGCACCTGGGGTCAGCCAGACAGCACGCCAGTCAACGCATGCTGTTGCCACCACCAGAATGCCGTCATTGCAAAGCTCAGCAGTGTGGCATTTGTTTTGTGTGTCTGCCTCTGATAACAGCAGTGCCATTTGCAACCTGTGCCAAAAGAAACTGAGTCGTGGAAAGTCCTACACCTACCTTGGTACAACTGCTTTGCGAAGGCACATGATCTCACATCACAAACGCCAATGGGATCAACACATGAGTACAAGCAGCACACAAACTCAAAGCCACCATCCTCCTCCTGGTTCAGCATCTTCAGCCACATCAACCACTGCTGTTCTCCTTGCCCCCTCTCAACCACCCGCCACTCCGCCTCTCACCTTCAGCAGTTCCTGCTCATCTGCCCTAAGTCAGGTGTCTGTCAAGGAAATGTTTGAGCGTATGAAGCCAATGTCACAGAGTCACCCCCTTGCCCGGCATCTGACAGCTGGCTTGACGGAACACTTAGCCCACCAGCTTTTACCATACCAGCTGGTGGAGTCTGAGGCCTTCAAAAAATTTGTCGCTATTGGTACACCAGAGTGGAAGGTACCCGGACAAATTTTTTTTCAAAAAAGGCAATCCCAAACCTCTACAATGTAATTGAAAAGGAAGTAATGGCATCTCTGGCATACAGTGTTGGGGCAAGGGTCCATCTGACCACTGATACCTGGTCTGCAAAGCACGGTCAGGGCAGGTATATCACGTACACTGCGCATTGGGTCAACCTGCTGACGGCTGACAAGCATGGAATGCGTGGCTCCGCAGCGGAGTTGGTGACACCGCCACGACTTGCAGGCAGACCTACTGCCATCTCCTCTACTCCTACTCCATCCTCTTTGATATCCTCCTCGGCTGAGTCCTCTTCTTCTGCGGCGTCTGGCTGCACATCAACTGAATCCCCCCAGCTCCCCTGGGGCTATTCCACATCCCGGATACGACAGTGTCACGCTGTCGTGGGGTTGACTTGCCTGAAAGCAGAGAGCCACACAGGACCGGCACTCCTGTCCACCCTGAACGCACAGTTGGATCAGTGGCTGACCCCGAACCAACTGGAGATCGGCAAAGTGGTTTGTGACAATGGAACAAATTTGTTGTCGGCATTGAATTTGGGCAAGTTGTCATATGTGCCGTGCATGGCACATGTGTTGAATCTCATCGTACAACACTTTGTGTCTAAGTACCCAGGCTTACAGGACGTCCTCAAGCAGGCCAGGAAGGTGTGTGGCCATTTCAGGTGTTCCTACACGGCCAAGGTGCACTTTTCCCATATTCAGCGGCGAAACATGCCAGTGAGGCGCTTGAATTGCGACAGCCCGACACTTTGGGATTCAACACTCCTAATGTTCGACCGCCTGCTCCAACAAGAAAAAGCAGTCAATGAGTATTTGTATGACTGGGGTGCTAGGACAGCCTCTGCGGAGCTGGCAATTTTTTTGCCACGTTACTGGACGCTCATGCGCAATGCCTGTAGGCTCATGCGTCCTTTTGAGGAGGTGACAAACCTAGTCAGTCGCACCGAAGGCACCATCAGCGACCTCATCCCATTTGTTTTCTTCCTGGAGCGTGCCCTGCGAAGAGTGCTGGATCAGGCTGTAGATGAGCGTGAAGAGGAAGAGTTGTGGTCACCATCACCACCAGAAACAGCCTTGTCATCATCGCTTGCCGGACCTGCGGCAACGCTGGAAGAGGAGTATGAGGAAGAGGAGTCAGAGGAGGAATGAGGCGGCTTTGAGGAGGAGGAAGACCAACCACAGCAGGCACCCCAGGGTGCTCGTTGTTGTCACCTATCTGGGATCCATGGTGTTGTACGTGGCTGGGGGGAAGAACAGACCGTCAATGACATCAGTGAGGACGAGGAACGGGAAATGAGTAGCTCTGCATCCAACCTTGTTCAAATGGGGTCTTTCATGCTGTCACGTCTGTTGAGGGACCCACGTATAAAAAGGATGAAGGAGAACGACCTGTACTGGGTGGCCACGCTACTAGACCCCCGGTATAAGCAGAAAGTGGCAGAAATGTTACCAAATTACCGAAAGTCGGAAAATAAATAAAAAAATAAAAATAAAAAAATATGCTTTACACAGCTTATAAGGGGGATGTCACAGCACAACGGGAATCTAACAGAGGAAGAGGTGAGTGTAATCCTCCTCCTACCACGGCGGCAAGGACTGGACGATTTACAGATGTGTTGTTAATGGAGGACATGCAGAGCTTTTTCAGTCCTACACATCGCCACAGCCCTTCGGGATCCAGCCTTAGAGAACGACTCGACTGACAGGTAGCAGACTACCTCGCCTTAACAGCAGATATCGACACTCTGAGGAGCAATGAACCCCTTCACTACTGGGTGTGCAGGCTTGACCTGTGGCCTGAGCTATCCCAGTTTGCGATAGAACTTCTGGCCTGCCCTGCCTCAAGTGTCCTGTCAGAAAGGACCTTCAGTGCAGCAGGAGGCATTGTCACTGACAAGAGAAGTCGCCTCAGTCAAAAAAGTGTTGATTACCTCACCTTCATAAGGATGAATGAGGCATGGATCCCGAAGGGACTGACAGTGGGAGATACGTTTGACTAACAAAAGGCCTGATTACATGCCTTGGCCTCAAAATGGTCCCCACGCTGCTGTATTTAATGTCTGTATACCGGATGACTTTCGTGAATTCTCCACCACCAACTAGGGTTCAAGCCGCAATGTTTTAGTCACTTTTCTGCCTGGGAAACATCAATTTTTCCGGCCGCTGCTACAATAGCGGCTGCAACAATGCCATTATTTTTCAGGCATGTGTACATGCCTAATTTTTCTGTCCTATGGTGCAGCACTGTGGCTGCAAAAACAAACCAAAAAAAAAGGCACATACAAGTGTCAATTCCCCTTCGTGATCGTTACCTTGTTGTGGTGAAGGGGCTTGCGTATCACAATGAAGCAATCATCACCTCTATGAGTGTGTTGGCAATGTTGCCACACCCCAGATGATAAGGCTGTTGCTTCATTATGGTGTTAGTCCCCTTGAAACAACTTTTCCATCACTATTGTGGCCAGAAAGAGTCCCTGTGGGTTTTTAAAATTCGCCTGCCTATTGAAGTCTATGGCGGTTCATCCGGTTCGCCCGTTCGCGAACATTTGCGGAAGTTCGCGTTCGCCGTTCGCGAATGGAAAATTTTATGTTCGCGACATCACTAATGGAGTACTGTGTACAGTTCTGGGCTCCTGTAAACAAGGCAGACATAGCAGAGCTGGAGAGGGTTCAGAGGAGGGCAACTAAAGTAATAACTGGAATGGGGCAACTAGAGTACCCTGAAAGGTTATCAAAATTAGGGTTATTCACTTTAGAAAAAAGACGACTGAGGGGAGATCTAATAACTATGTATAAATATATCAGGGGTCAGTACAGAGATCTGTCCCATCATCTATTTATCCCCAGGACTGTGACTGTGACAAGGGGACATCCTCTGCGTCTGGAGGAAAGAAGGTTTGTACACAAACATAGAAAAGGATTCTTCACTGTAAGAGCAGTGAGACTATGGAACTCTCTGCCTGAGGAGGTGGTGATGGTGAGTACAATAAAGGAATTCAAGAGGGGCCTGGAGTATTTCTGGAGTGTAATAATATTACAGGCTATAGCTACTAGAGAGGGGTCGTTGATCCAGGGAGTTATTCTGGTTTTCTGATTGGAGTCGGGAAGGAATTTTTTCCCCTTAAGTGGGGAAAATTGGCTTCTGCCTCACAGGGTTTTTTTTGCCTTCCTCTGGATCAACTTGTAGGAAACAGGCCGAACTGGATGGACAAATGTCTTTTTTCGGTCTTAAATGCTATGTATAGTAAGAAGTACCTGAAATGCCCCAATCAGGGTGTAGATGGACATCTACTGCCTGGTTACTTCTGGAATTGGCAGAGTATTGGTGTCTGAATGGTTTTTAGGGGACAAAGAAAAACAGGCATTGAACAGTGAGCTGGAGTGAGCTGACAGTCAATGGACACTTGGATACTATTAGTACATAGTGATGTCGCGAACATAAAATTTTCAGTTCGCGAACAGCGAACGCGAACTTCCGCAAATGTTCGCGAACGGGCGAACCGGGCGAACCGCTATAGACTTCAATTGGCAGGCGAATTTTAAAACCCACAGGGACTCTTTCTGGCCACAATAGTGATGGGAAAGTTGTTTCAAGGGGTCTAACACCTGGACTGTGGCATGCCGGAGGGGGATCTATGGCAAAACTCCCATGGAAAATTACGTAGTGGACGCAGAGTCGGGTTTTAATCCATAAAGGGCATAAATCAACTAACATTCCTAAATTGTTTGGAATAACGTGCTTTAAAACATCCAGTGTGTGTATACGATCAGGTATGATGTTGTATCGATCAGGTAGTGTAAGGGTTACGCCCGCTTCACTGATATTGAAAGACCAAACTCCCCTTTTAATGCACCGCAATCAGTTCATTTGCACAACTGCAAACTCCCCATTTGCACAAGGTTGGATTCTAAGCAAACACGTCCCGGTGATGTCATTGAAGGTTTCTTCCTCCACCCAGCCACGTACAACACCAAGGGTCCCCAAAAGGTGAATTGAATTGATTTTTCGAACGGGGAGATGGTTAAAAAAAACGCTGGCTCCCTCCCCTTTGTTTTTATCCACGGTGACTGCGTCTGCGCCGTGCAATTTACTGTCACACCCGATATGAGTGGTATTTTCTGTAGTACTATTCTCATCAGTTTAATCCCTCTAACGTCCCCAATCTAGGGGCCATTTATTGAATAGATTTTTCGAACGGGAGATGGTTAAAAAACGCTGGCTCCCTCCACTCTGTTTTAAACCACGGTGACTGCGTCTGCGCCATGCAATTTACTGTCACACCCGATATGAGTGGTATTTTCTGTAGTACTATTCTCATCAGTTTAATCCCTCTAACGTCCCCAATCTGGGGGCCATTTATTGAATAGATTTTTCGAACGGGGAGATGGTTAAAAAAACGCTGGCTCCCTCCACTCTGTTTTAATCCACGGTCACTGCGTCTGCGCCGTGCAATTTACTGTCACACCCGATATGAGTGGTATTTTCTGAAGTACTATTCTGATCAGTTTAATCCCTCTAACGTCCCCAATCTGGGGGCCATTTATTGAATAGATTTTTCGAACGGGGAGATGGTTAAAAAAACGCTGGCTCCCTCCACTCTTGCGCCGTGCAATTTACTGTCACACCCGTTATGAGTGGTATTTTCTGTAGTACTATTCTCATCAGTTTAATCCCTCTAACGTCCCCAATCTGGGGGCCATTTATTGAATAGATTTTTCGAACGGGGAGATGGTTAAAAAAACGCTGGCTCGCTCCACTCTGTTTTAATCCATGGTCACTGCGTCTGCGCCGTGCAATTTACTGTCACACCCGATATGAGTGGTATTTTCTGTAGTACTATTCTCATCAGTTTAATCCCTCTAACGTCCCCAATCTGGGGGCCATTTATTGAATAGATTTTTCGAACGGGAGATGGTTAAAAACGCTGGCTCCCTCCACTCTGTTTTAATCCACGGTGACTGCGCCTGCGCCGTGCAATTTACTGTCACACCCGATATGAGTGGTATTTTCTGTAGTACTATTCTCATCAGTTTAATCCCTCTAATGTCCCCAATCTGGGGGCCATTTATTGAATAGATTTTTCGAACGGGGAGATGGTTAAAAAAACGCTGGCTCCCTCCACTCTGTTTTAATCCACGGTCACTGCGTCTGCGCCGTGCAATTTACTGTCACACCCGATATGAGTGGAATTTTCTGTAGTACTATTCTCATCAGTTTAATCCCTCTAACGTCCCCGACTCCCCAATCTGGGGGCCATTTATTAAATAGATTTTTCGAACGGGGAGATGGTTAAAAAAACGCTGGCTCCCTCCACTCTGTTTTAATCCATGGTCACTGCGTCTGCGCCGTGCAATTTACTGTCACACCCGATATGAGTGGTATTTTCTGTAGTACTATTCTCATCAGTTTAATCCCTCTAACGTCCCCAATCTGGGGGCCATTTATTGAATAGATTTTTCGAACGGGGAGATGGTTAAAAAAACGCTGGCTCCCTCCACTCTGTTTTAATCCATGGTCACTGCGTCTGCGCCGTGCAATTTACTGTCACACCCGATATGAGTGGTATTTTCTGTAGTACTATTCTCATCAGTTTAATCCCTCTAACGTCCCCAATCTGGGGGCCATTTATTGAATAGATTTTTCGAACGGGGAGATGGTTAAAAAAACGCTGGCTCCCTCCGCTCTGTTTTAAACCATGGTGACTGCGTCTGCGCCGTGCAATTTACTGCCACACCCGATATGAGTGGTATTTTCTGTAGTACTATTCTCATCAGTTTAATCCCTCTAACGTCCCCAATCTAGGGGCCATTTATTGAATAGATTTTTCGAACGGGAGATGGTTAAAAAACGCTGGCTCCCTCCACTCTGTTTTAAACCACGGTCACTGCGTCTGCGCCGTGCAATTTACTGTCACACCCGATATGAGTGGTATTTTCTGTAGTACTATTCTCATCAGTTTAATCCCTGTTACGTACCATATCAGGGATTGCCTTTTGTGAAAAAAAATTTAGGCTGGGTACCTTCGACTGCCTTCACAGTGACAGACCAAACTCTCACACACTAATCTGAATTGATTTCAGGAACCGGGAGATGGAAAAAGCAGCTTGGTCGGTCCTCTTACTCCCAAATTGGGGCACTGCGCGTGCACAGAGCAATGTGCTGTGACACCCTATATGAGTGGTGTCTTAACTAGTACTATTCCTATCAGTTTAATCCCTGTTACGGACCCTATCCGGTCAAATTGATTAACCATTGTCGAATTAGCGAACCATTACGACATCATGAAATAATTTGGTTCTGAGATCTGTACTTGCTTTGTATTGGAATTGATGGGGATTTTTTTAATTGCCTGCATCATTTCTAATAAACTATTAAGAGACTTTATTATGATTTTTTATTTTATGTATTAAAAACTTATACAACATATAAAAAAAAAGGTAAATTAATGTTTTTTCTATGAAATATTATCCAGCCGTCCGATCGCTTTTGGTCTGACCATAATGAAGCAACGGCCTTATCATCTGGGGTGTGGCAACATTGTGATGATGATTGCTTCATTGTGATACGCAAGCCCCTTCACCACAACAAGGTAACGATCACGAAGGGGAATTGACACTTGTATGTGCCTTTTTTTTTTGGTTTGTTTTTGCAGCCACAGTGCTGCACCATAGGACAGAAAAATTAGGCATGTACACATGCCTGAAAAATAATGGCATTGTTGCAGCTGCTATTGTAGCAGCGGCCGGAAAAATTTATGTTTTCCAGGCAGAAAAGTGACTAAAACATTGCAGCTTGAACCCTAGTTGGTGGTGGAGAATTCACGAAAGTCATCCGGTATGCAGACATTAAATACAGCAGCGTGGGGACCATTTTGAGGCCAAGGCATGTAATCAGGCCTTTTGTTAGTCAAACGTATCCCCCACTGTCAGTCCCTTCGGGATCCATGCCTCATTCATCTTTATGAAGGTGAGGTAATCAACACTTTTTGACCGAGACGACTTCTCTTGTCAGTGACAATGCCTCCTGCTGCACTGAAGGTCCTTTCTGACAGGACACTTGAAGCAGGGCAGGCCAGAAGTTCTATCGTGAACTGGGATAGCTCAGGCCACAGGTCAAGCCTGCACACCCAGTAGTGAAGGGGTTCATTGCTCCTCAGAGTGTCGATATCTGCTGTTAAGGCGAGGTAGTCTGCTACCTGTCGGTCGAGTCGTTCTCTAAGGCTGGATCCCGAAGGGCTGTGGCGATGAGTAGGACTGAAAAAGCTCCGCATGTCCTCCATCGACAACACATCTGTAAATCGTCCAGTCCTTGCCGCCGTGGTAGGAGGAGGATTACACTCACCTCTTCCCCTGTTAGATTCCCGCTGTGCTGTGACATCCCCCTTATAAGCTGTGTAAAGCATATTTTTTAGTTTGGTTTTGAACTGCGGCATCCTTTCCTACTTTCGGTAATTTGGTAACATTTCTGCCACTTTCTGCTTATACCGGGGGTCTAGTAGCGTGGCCACCCAGTACAGATCGTTCTCCTTTATCCTTTTTATACGTGGGTCCCTCAACAGACATGAAAGCATGAAAGACCCCATTTGAACAAGGTTGGATGCAGAGCTACTCATTTCCCGTACCTCGTCCTCACTGATGTCATTGACGTTCTGTTCTTCCCCCCAGCCACGTACAACACCATGGGTCCCAGATAGGAGTGCTGGTCCTGTGTGGCTCTCTGCTTTCAGGCAAGTCAACCCCAAGATAGCGTGACACTGTCGTATCCGGGATGTGGAATAGCCCCTGGGGAGCTGGGGGGAATCAGTTGATGTGCAGCCAGACGCCGCAGCAGAAGAGGACTCAGCCGAGGAGGATATCGAAGAGGATGGAGTAGGAGTAGAGGAGGTGGCAGTAGGTCTGCCTGCAAGTCCTGGTGGTGTCACCAACTCCGCTGCGGAGCCACGCATTCCATGCTTGTCAGCCGTCAGCAGGTTGACCCAATGCGCAGTATACGTGATATACCTGCCCTGACCGTGCTTTGCAGACCAGGTATCAGTGGTCAGATGGACCCTTGCCCCAACACTGTTTGCCAGAGATGCCATGACTTCCTTTTCAATGACATGGTAGAGGTTTGGGATTGCCTTTTTTGAAAAAAAATTTCGTCCGGGTACATTCCACTGTGGTGTCCCAATAGCGACAAATTTTTTGAAGGCCTCAAACTCTACCAGCTGGTATGGTAAAAGCTGGCGGGCTAAGAGTTCTGTCAAGCCAGCTGTCAGTCGCCGGGCAAGGGGGTGACTTTGTGACATTGGCTTCTTATGCTCAAACATGTCCTTGACAGACACCTGACTGTGGGCAGATGAGCAGGAACTGCTGAAGGTGAGAGATGGAGTGGCGGGTGGTTGAGAGGGGGCAGGGAGGACAGCAGTGGTTGACAGAACACCAAAAAATTCATCCGGAATAAACAAAATAATCTTTATTAGTATATTCATATATATAAAATCATGATGACAACATAAAAATAGCAGTAAACTAGAGCTGGTGGTATAAAAAGCACCAGAGGGATATCAGGAGAAAAATGTGCAAATGATGTGCAAATAACAGCGAATAATATCAGATAATCGACCTATATAAGGAAACACATAATCAAATATAAAGTGCCTAGTGCGACATAAGTAAAAGGATGATCTCCAAAGAGGTCAGACTACCTGGTGTGAACAAGTAACAATCTCCTGCGTCCCCAACCCGACGTATGTTTCACCAAAAGCGGCTTCTTCAAGGGTATAAAGTGCTGTGAAGATACTGCATCCCTCTCCCCTGTATATATCCCCCGCCCATCAAACTGATAGGTCACTAACGTTAAACACACCTGAAGCAAATCGCCTGGTTGTAAGCCACAGGATGTGACGTCATGCGGCTCAGACTGGAGCGCATACGTCACTTCCTGGAAACGGCAGGCGTGCGTCTCAGCTTGGAGCGCACGTCAGCCGGACCAGGTAAAGGCAAACCACGGCGAACATGGGGCGGCCGCCCCGATCTCAACATACACTAAGGCCACTGAGATAATGTAATATAAGATGAAAACTAGCGAATAAAAGTATATACAAGCTCATACCCTGCATTTGAAGCATAATAGAAAAAGTGCAGCAGTGCAAAGAGTGAATAAAAGTGCAAGTGCTGTGAGTAAGGTGAAACTAATAAAGTGCACAAGTGATCAGCAATAAAAAGAAGTTAGCCACTAACGTGAATTAAATAATACATCCATATCGAAATAATAGCATATAAAGTGAAAAAGCGCCTAAAAAACAGTATTGTATACATAATTATGTGATCAATAAAAAATTTTGTGGTCAATAATTTTTTTAAAAAGTTACAAAATCACAACAATCACAAAAAATCACAAAATACATGATAGGATATAGGAAAAAATCACAAACTACATGATAAAACAAGAAAAAAAAAAAAAAAAAAAAAAACCATTATGGTGCAAAAACACTTGTGATTAAATATTCGCAGTTAGATGTCATCAATTCATGATTCCAGAATGCCAGGATGAAGAATGACCGGATATCTATGATAATAGAAAACAGCATTAATATCATATCCACGTACCTATCAGAATATAACAGGACAACCGGGGGCAATGACAAAAACACAAAATTTTAAAAAGACAATAATAACAATCATAAAAGCCACCATTAGGTGGTAATATAGGAGAGAAGCCCCTACAATATCCCACTATGACCCTGAACATACTGTAATTACAAAAATGGAGCAAAATTAAAATCCTCATTGAGACCCTTCGGGAACACCGTGTCAAGTTTGTATATCCACTTTAACTCTCGCTGAGCTAATAACTGTTTCCAATTCCCACCCCTTTGATCGAAGAAAACCCGATCGATGCCACTTACTTTCAATAAGTGTTCATTGCAGTTATGATAGTCTCTAAAGTGTCTAGGGATGGTTTTCAAGGAACTCAAATCCCGTTCTTCTTTTGCCGCAGCGATACCCAACACATGCTCACGTACTCTCTTTTTCAATTGTCTTGTGGTCATGCCCACATATAACAATTTACATGGGCAGCTCGCCACATATATAACTCCTATGGTATTACACGTGATCTGATGCGTAATTGTGTACTCTTCTTTGTTTGCAGAATCAGAGAAACTTGTGGAACGATTCACGTTCGGACACGCCACACATGCTCCACATGGTCGACATCCCCAGCTGGGGCCCCTGGAACCAAAGGCCCTCTCTGGTCTCTCCCCACATAGTGGCTCCTAGTAAGTAAATCTTTCAAATTTTTGTTCCTCCTGTAGGTTATCCTAGGTACTGCCGGTAAGTAGTTTTTTAGGACACCATCCGAAGTAAGTACACCCCAGTACTTTTTTTTTTCATGGTCACTTGAGTATTTGGTGATAAAGCGTACCTGGTCATTATTTTTATTTTTAGTGTTGGCTTTCTTCCGTGAGTATATCAGGGACTCTCTCTTCACGCTGGTAGCCCTTGCCAAACCTCTTTTGATTGAGGGTTCATCATAACCTCGCCATCTAAACCTGTCACTCAAATCACTTGCACGATGCTTAAAATCCTCTTCTCTTGAACAGATACGTCGTATTCGCAAGAACTGACCCACTGGTATATTAGATATTTGTTTATGTGGGTGGGCTGACCTCGCTTGTAGCAAACTGTTCACAGATGTCTGTTTACGGTACAAATCAGTTTGGATATATCCTGCTTGGTCCACATCCAGAATCAAATCCAAAAAATCCATTTTTGATCGGCCCGTCTTGTATGTTAATTTAATATTGATTGAATTGGTGTTCAAAATTTCCATAAAATGCTGCAATTCCTCTTGGGACCCCTGCCAAATAAACAGGATATCATCAATATACCTGTACCATGATTGTACACGTGTACAATATTTGACAGGGTCCGTAAGGAAAATCCTCCTTTCCCACAGCCCCAGGAAGAGCCCAGCATATGAGGGCGCACAAAAATTTTTTCCATAAAAATGCCATTCCTGCACTTGATGTCGACCATGTGGAGCATGTGTGGCGTGTCCGAACGTGAATCGTTCCACAAGTTTCTCTGATTCTGCAAACAAAGAAGAGTACACAATTACGCATCAGATCACGTGTAATACCATAGGAGTTATATATGTGGCGAGCTGCCCATGTAAATTGTTATATGTGGGCATGACCACAAGACAATTGAAAAAGAGAGTACGTAAGCATGTGTTGGGTATCGCTGCGGCAAAAGAAGAACGGGATTTGAGTTCCTTGAAAACCATCCCTAGACACTTTAGAGACTATCATAACTGCAATGAACACTTATTGAAAGTAAGTGGCATCGATCGGGTTTTCTTCGATCAAAGGGGTGGGAATTGGAAACAGTTATTAGCTCAGCGAGAGTTAAAGTGGATATACAAACTTGACACGGTGTTCCCGAAGGGTCTCAATGAGGATTTTAATTTTGCTCCATTTTTGTAATTATGTCCAGGGTCATAGTGGGATATTGTAGGGGCTTCTCTCCTATATTACCACCTAATGGTGGCTTTTATGATTGTTATTATTGTCTTTTTAAAATTTTGTGTTTTTGTCATTGCCCCCGGTTGTCCTGTTATATTCTGATAGGTACGTGGATATGATATTAATGCTGTTTTCTATTATCATAGATATCCGGTCATTCTTCATCCTGGCATTCTGGAATCATGAATTGATGACATCTAACTGCGAATATTTAATCACAAGTGTTTTTGCACCATAATGTTTATTTTTTTTTTTTTCTTGTTTTATCATGTAGTTTGTGATTTTTTCCTATATCCTATCATGTATTTTGTGATTTTTGCACTTTTATTCACTGTTTGCACTGCTGCACTTTTTCTATTATGCTTCAAATGCAGGGTATGAGCTTGTATATACTTTTATTCGCTAGTTTTCATCTTATATTACATTATCTCAGTGGCCTTAGTGTATGTTGAGATCGGGGCGGCTGCCCCATGTTCGCCGTGGTTTGCCTTTACCTGGTCCGGCTGACGTGCGCTCCAAGCTGAGACGCACGCCTGCCGTTTCCAGGAAGTGACTTATGCGCTCCAGTCTGAGCCGCATGACGTCACATCCTGTGGCTTACAACCAGGCGATTTGCTTCAGGTGTGTTTAACGTTAGTGACCTATCAGTTTGATGGGCGGGGGATATATACAGGGGAGAGGGATGCAGTATCTTCACAGCACTTTATACCCTTGAAGAAGCCGCTCTTGGTGAAACGTGACGTCGGGTTGGGGACGCAGGAGATTGTTACTTGTTCACACCAGGTAGTCTGACCTCTTTGGAGATCATCCTTTTACTTATGTCGCACTAGGCACTTTATATTTGATTATGTGTTTCCTTATATAGGTCGATTATCTGATATTATACGCTGTTATTTGCACATCATTTGCACATTTTTCTCCTGATATCCCTCTGGTGCTTTTTATACCACCAGCTCTAGTTTACTGCTATTTTTATGATGTCATCATGATTTTATATATATGAATATACTAATAAAGATTATTTTGTTTATTCCGGATGAATTTTTTGGTGTTCTATTTAAGTGGGCGGTCCGGTGATAGGCGCTTGCCCAGCGCCATTTTTTGGTGTGTACAGCAGTGGTTGACGTGGCTGAAGATGATGGACCAGGAGGAGCATGGTGGCTTTGAGTTTGTGTGCTGCTTGTACTCATGTGTTGATCCCATAGGCGTTTGTGATGTGAGATCATGTGCCTTCGCAAAGCAGTTGTACCAAGGTGGGTGTTGGACATCCCACGACTCAGTTTCTTTTGGCACAGGTTGCAAATGGCATTGCTTTTATCAGAGGCAGACACACAAAAAAAATGCCACACTGCTGAGCTTTGCAATGACGGCATTCTGGTGGTGGCAACAGCATGCGTTGACTGGCGTGCTGTCTGGCTGACCCCAGGTGCCGATACATGCTGTCTGACTGTGCCACTAACTCCTTGTGACGACCTCCCCCTGCTTCCAATTTGTCTCCTCATTCTCTCTGTCTCCCCTTCAGAACTTTCCCCCTCTTCTTCTCTTCGAGCAGGCACCCACGTGGCATCCGTGGACACATCGTCATCAACAACCGCTTCACTTGTATCTGACACCTCAGCAAAGGAAGCAGCAGCGGGTACAACATCATCATCATCATCATCATCACACTGTACGTCCATGTGTGTAATCCTGCCTGACTGAGACATATCCCCGTAATCTACATCATCTGGCAATAATGGTTGCGCATCACTAATTGCATCCAACTGATGTGTAAATAACTCCTCTGACGGATCAATTGAAGCGGCTGTGGTGGCTGTGGTTGTAGTGGTGGTGGTGGCGACGGGCGGGTGCGTGGCAACTTGAGAGCAGGTGACCGAAGCTGAGCTGGAGGAGGATGGTGCGTCAAGGTTCTTAGCGGAAGCTGTTGAAGATTGGGTGTCCTGTCTAAGCCAGTCAACTACGTCCTACGGCCTCTGAAAACTGGGCATTATTCCAGGGACAGTGGAAATCACAGCACCACGACCACGACGGCCCCTGCGGGGTGGCCTGCCTCTGCCTGTCATTTTTTTTTTTAGATAAGTGGTACTACGCGTGCTAGGTACTGTGCCACCCGGTATGAGTGGTTGGCACTGGCAGTGGGCACACTACAGTCTGTGGAAGTGGGCCTGACACACACTGGCAGCAGGCAAGCAACTGAATTTAGACTACTGTCTAAAAATTAAATGCCTTATTTATCGGCAAGCTACTGTGCCACCCGGTATCAGTGGTTGGCACTGGCAGTGGGCACACTACAGTCAGTGGAAGCGGGCCTGACACACACTGGCAGCAGGCAAGCAACTGAATTTAGACTACTGTCTAAAAATTAAATGCCTTATTTATCGGCAAGCTACTGTGCCACCCGGTATCAGTGGTTGGCACTGGCAGTGGGCACACTACAGTCAGTGGAAGAGGGCCTGACACACACTGGCAGCAGGCAAGCAACTGAATTTCGACTACTGTCTAAAAATTAAATGCCTTATTTATCGGCAAGCTACTGTGCCACCCGGTATCAGTGGTTGGCACTGGCAGTGGGCACACTACAGTCAGTGGAAGTGGGCCTGACAAACACTGGCAGCAGGCAAGCAACTAAATTTCGACTACTGTCTAAAAATTAAATGCCTTATTTATCGGCAAGCTACTGTGCCACCCGGTATCAGTGGTTGGCACTGGCAGTGGGCACACTACAGTCAGTGGAAGCGGGCCTGACACACACTGGCAGCAGGCAAGCAACTGAATTTAGACTACTGTCTAAAAATTAAATGCCTTATTTATCGGCAAGCTACTGTGCCACCCGGTATCAGTGGTTGGCACTGGCAGTGGGCACACTACAGTCAGTGGAAGAGGGCCTGACACACACTGGCAGCAGGCAAGCAAATGAAATTACACTAAAGTGTCAAAATTAAATGCCTTTTTTTGATGCAAAGTCCTGTGCCAGCCGGTATGAGTGGTGGGCACTGGCAGTGGGCACACTACAGTCAGTGGAAGTCAGCCTGACACACACTGGCAGGCAACTAACCTTAGATTAAAGTGTAAAAATTAAGTGCCTTTTTTTTATGCAAAGTCCTGTGCCACACGGGATGACAGGGGTGGGCACTGGCAGTGGGCACACTACAGTCAGTTAAAGTCGGCCTGACACACACTAGCAGCCGGCAAGCAGCTGAAATTACACTAAAGTGTAAAAATTAAATGCCTTTTTTATGCAAAGTCCTGTGCCAGCCGGTATGAGTGGTGGGCACTGGCAGTGGGCACACTACAGTCAGTGGAAGTCAGCCTGACACACACTGGCAGGCAACTAACTTTAGATTAAAGTGTAAAAATTAAGTGCCTTTTTTTTATGCAAAGTCCTGTGCCACACGAGATGACAGGGGTGGGCACTGGCAGTGGGCACACTACAGTCAGTTGAAGTCGGCCTGACACACACTAGCAGCAGGCAAGCAGCTGAAATTACACTAAAGTGTAAAAATTAAATGCCTTTTTATGCAAAGTCCTGTGCCAGCCGGTATGAGTGGTGGGCACTGGCAGTGGGCACACTACAGTCAGTGGAAGTCAGCCTGACACACACTGGCAGGCAACTAACCTTAGATTAAAGTGTAAAAATTAAATGCCTTTTTTTGATGCAAAGTCCTGTGCCACACGGGATGACAGGGGTGGGCACTGGCAGTGGGCACACTACAGTCTGTGGGCCTGCAGCTCCTCACACACAGGCAGGCCAGGCAACTGCAATATGTATATAAAGGAAAAAAAGCAGACTAATGTTGCAGCCCTAAAAGGGGCTTTTGGGGTGCTGTCAGGACGCTGTCCTTACAGCAGAGATCAGATGAGTCTTTCAGGACTGGAGTGGACACTGAATTCACTAGCCTAGCTATCGATTTCCCAATTAAATCAGCAGCAACTACACTCTCCCTCCTCTCACTAAGACTGCAGCTTCAGAATGAATCTAAAATGGATGCTGTGCAGGAGGTGGGAGGGTCTGGGAGGGAGGGTATGCTGCTGATTGGCTGGAATGTGTCTGCTGACTGTGAGGTACAGGGTCAAAGTTTGCTCAATGATGATGTATAGGGGGCGGACCGAACATCGCATATGTTCGCCCGTTGAGGCGAACGCGAACAAGCTATGTTCGCCGGGAACTGTTCGCCGGCGGATAGTTCTGGCCATCTCTATTAGTACAAACGTAGTGGTAATTATACTAGTGCGGTATAAAAGTATCACTATGGCAATAACTTGTCTATTGGCTATATTAAAAAGGCAAGGTTGTTGGAGCAAGTGTGCTGCTATTATAAGTGTCACTATGACAGTGACTTGTCATAACTCTATTAAAAAGGCACAGACTGGTGTAGAACATGAGCCGCTGACTGGGGTTGTGGAGGAGACATTACCTGTTACAGAAGAGATCAATACAGCAGCTGTATGTTTTTTAAGATAAACAGATGGAATCTAGCAGATGGATACATGAATATAGCTTAATGTGGGGATGATGGATTGGGGTGGGATGGGTGATGAGAGTAAAATGATGAATATACCGAATATAGGGATAAGAAATAGAAGGGGGAGGGATTGTGTGTCAGGATAAACCTGATTGCTTCACTGATGAAAATCCTATGTTTGGGGGACAGTTGGTCGTCGGTGTTAAAATAAAAGTTGGATGTGTTGATCCCTGCTTCATGTGGGATGTTGGAGTAGAGGATAGTGATGTCCCGAACTATTCGCCGGCGAACATAGCTTGTTCGCGTTCGCCGCGGCGGGCGAACATATGCGATGTTGACCCTGTACCTTACAGTCAGCAGACACATTCCGGCCAATCAGCACCCTCCCTCCCACACCCTCCCACATCCTATAAAAACAGCAGCCATTTTAGATTCAGTCTGAAGCTGCAGTGTGTTAGTGAGAGCAGGGAGAGTGCAGCTGCTGCTGTGCTGATGAATTCATAGGGAAAGCATTAGCTAGGCCAGTGTTCTGTGTCCACAGACTCATCTGCTGTAAGGACAGCGTCACAGCACCACAAAAAGCCCTTTTTAGGGCTGATACATTAGTCTGCTTTTATTTATTTTTTCTCCATATATATATTGCAGTTGCCTGGCCTGCCCGTGTCTGAGAGGCTGCAGGCCCACAGACTGTAATGTGCCCACTGCCAGTGCCCACCACTCATACCGTGTGGCACAGGACTTTGCATAAAAAAAGGCATTTCATTTTTACACTTTAATCTAATTTTAGTTCCCTGCCTGCTGCCAGTGTGTGTCAGGCCCACTTCCACTGACTGTAGTGTGCCCACTGCCAGTGCCCACCACTCATACCGTGTGGCACAGGACTTTGCATAACAAAAAGGCATTTCATTTTTACACTTTAATCTAATTTCAGTTGCTTGCTTGCTGCCAGTGTGTGTCAGGCCCACTTTTACTGACTGTAGTGTGCCCACTGCCAGTGCCCACCACTCATACCGTGTGGCACAGGACTTTGCATAAAAAAGGCATTTCCTTTTTACACTTTAATCTAATTTCAGTTTCCTGCCTGTTGCCAGTATGTGTCAGGCCCACTTCCACAGACTGTAGTGTGCCCACTGCCAGTGCCCACCACTCATACCGGGTGGCACAGGACTTTGCCGATAAATAAGGCATTTCTTTTTACACTTTAATCTAAAGTTAGTTACCTGCCAGTGTGTTTCAGGCCCACTTCCACGGACTGTAGTGTGCCCACTGCCAGTGCCCACCACTCATACCGAGTGGCACAGTAGCTTGCCGATAAATAAGGCATTTAACTTTTACCCTTTAATTTAATGTTAGTTGCCTGCCAGTGTGTGTCAGGCCCACTTCCACAGACTGTAGTGTGCCCCCTGCCAGTGCCCACCAACTCATACCGCATAGCACAGTAGCTTGCCGATAAACAAGGCATTTCATTTTTAGCCTTTAATCTAAGGTTAGTTGCCTGCCAGTGTGTGTCAGGCCCATTTCCACAGCTTGTAGTGTGCCCACTGCCAGTGCCCACCACTCGTGACGGGTAGCACAGTACCTTGCACGCATAGTACCACTAATCAAAAAAAAAATGACAGGCAGAGGCAGGCCACCCCGCAGGGGCCGTCGTGGTGGTGTGATTTCTTTTGGCCCTAGAATAATGCCCAGTGTTCAAAGGCTACATACCCTGAATTCCAAAAATTCTGAGGACATAGTTGACTGGCTTACACAGGACACTCAATCTTCTACAGCTTCTGCTCGGAACCTTGACGCACCATTCTCCTCCAACTCAGCTTCGGGCACCTCTCAAGTTACCACTCGCCCGCACACCGCCATAACCAACACTAGCACCACAGCTGCTTTATTTGATCTGTCAGAGGATTTATTAACACATCAGTTGGAATAAATGAGTGATGCGCAACCATTATTGCCAGAGGATGTAGATAACAGGGATATGTCTCAGTCAGGCAGCATTACATACATGGACATACGGTGTGATGATGATGATGTTGTATCCGCTACTGCTTACTTTGCTGAGTTGTCAGATACAAGTGAAGCGGTTGATGATGACGATGTGTCCGTGGATGCCTGCTCGAAGAGAAAAAGGACAGGGGGAAAGTTCAAATGGAGAGACAGAGAGAATGAGGAGACGAGTTGGAAGCAGGGGGAGGTCGTCGCAAGGAGCTAGTGGCACAGTCAGACAGCATGTATCGGCACCCGGGGTCAGCCTGACAGCACGCCAATCAACGCATGCTGTTGCCACCACCAGAATGCCATCATTGCAAAGCTCAGCAGTGTGGCATTTTTTTTGTGTGTCTGCCTCTGATAACAGCGATACCATTTGCAACCTGTGCCAAAAGAAACTGAGTCATGGGAAGTCCAACGCCCACCTAGGTACAACAGCTTTGCGAAGGCACATGATCTCACATCACAAACGCCAATGGGATCAACACATGAGTACAAGCAGCACACAAACTCAAAGCCACCATCCTCCTCCTGGTCCAGCATCTTCAGCCACATCAACCACTGCTGTCCTCCTTGCCCCCTCTCAACCACCCGCCACTCCGCCTCTCACCTTCAGCAGTTCCTGCTCATCTGCCCACAGTCAGGTGTCTGTCAAGGAAATGTTTGAGCGTAAGAAGCCAATGTCACAGAATCACCCCCTTGCCCGGCGTCTGACAGCTGGCTTGACGGAACTCTTAGCCTGCCAGCTTTTACCATACAAACTGGTGGAGTCTGAGGCCTTCAAAAAATGTGTAGCTATTGGGAAACCCCAGTGGAAGGTACCTGGCCGAAATTATTTTTCACAACCTGTACTCTATTGTGGAAAAGGAAGTCATGACACGTCTGGCACACAGTGTTGGGGCAAAGGTCCATCTGACCACTGATACCTGGTCTGCAAAGCACGGTCAGGGCAGGTATATCACGTACACTGAGCATTGGGTAAACCTGCTGACGGCTACAAAGCATGAGATGTGTGGCTCTGCAGTGGAGTTAATGACACCGCCACGTCTTGCAGGCAGGCCTGCTGCCACCTCCTCTACTACTCCTACTTCATCCTTTTCCTTAAACTCCTCATCTGAGTCCTCTTCTGCTGCTGCATCTTGCTCCACATCATCAACTGCACCCCCCAGCTCCCCAGGGGCTATTCCACACAGTGTCACGCCGTCTTGGGGTTGACTTGCCTGAAAGCAGAGAGTCACACCGGACCAGCACTCCTGTCCACCCTGAACGCACAGGTGGATCAGTGACTGACCCTGCACCAACTGGAGATCGGCAAAGTGGTGTGTGACAACGGAAGCAATCTGTTGGCGGCATTGAATTTGGGCAAGTTGACACATGTGACGTGCATGGCACATGCGTTGAATCTGATTGTACAACGCTTTGTGTGTAAGTACCCAGGCTTACAGGATGTCCACAAGCAGGCTAGGAAGGTGTGTGGCCATTTCAGGCATTCCTACACGGCTATGGCACACTTTTCCTATATTCAGAGGCGAAACAACATGCCAGTGAGGCGCTTGATTTGTGACAGCCCGACAGCCTGTAGGCTCATGCGTCCTTTTGAGGAGGTGACAAACCTAGTCAGTTGCACCGAAGGCACCATCAGCGACCTCATCCCATTTGTTTTCTTCCTGGAGCGTGCCCTGCGAAGAGTGCTGGATCAGGCTGAAGATGAGCATGAAGAGGAAGAGTTGTGGTCATCATCTCCACCAGAAACAGCCTTATCATCATCGCTTGCTGGACCTGCAGCAACGCTGGAAGAGGAGTCTGAGCAAGAGGAGTGAGAGGAGGAATGTGGCTTTGAGGAGGAGGAAGACCAACCACAGCAGGCATCCCAGGGTGCTCATTTTTGTCACCTATCTGGGACCCGTGGTGTTGTACATGGCTGGGGGGAAGAACAGACCTTCAATGACATTAGCGAGGACGAGGAACAGGAGATGAGTAGCTCGGCATCCAACCTTGTGCAAATGGGGTCTTTCATGCTGTCATGCATGTTGAGGGACCCTCGTATAAAAAGGCTGAAGGAGAACGACCTGTACTGGGTGGTTACGCTACTAGACCCCCGGTATAAGCAGAAAGTGGCTGAAATGTTACCAAATTCCCGGAAGTTGGAAAGGATGCAGCACTTCCAAAACAATTTAAAAGTTATGCTTTACACCGCGTATAAGGGTGATGTCACAGCAAAAACGGGAATCTAACAGGGGAAGAGGTGAAAGTAATCCTCCTCCTACCACGACCACGGCGGCAAGGACAGGACGCTTTACAGACCTGTTGTTGATGGAGGACATGCAGAGCTTTTTAAGTCCTACGCATAGCCACAGCCCTTCGGTGTCCACCCTTAGAAAACGACTCGACCGACAGGTAGCAGACTACCTCACCTTAACTGCAGATATCGACACTCTGAGGATCGATGAACCCCTTGACTACTGGGTGTACAGCCTTGACCTGTGGCCTGAGCTATCCCAATTTGCGATAGAACTTCTGGCATGCCTCGCTTCAAGTGTCCTGTCAGAAAGGACCTTCAGCGCAGCAGAAGGTATTGTCACTGGCAAGAGAATTATCCTAGGTCAAAAAAGTGTACATTACCTCACCGTTATTAAAATGAATGAGGCATGGATACCGAAGGGACTGACAGTGGGGGATGCATTTGACTAAAAAAAAGGCCTGATTAGATGCCTTGTGCTAAAAATGGTCCCCACGCTGCTGTATTTAATCTCTCCATGCCGGATGACTTGCGTGACTTCTCCGCCACCAACTAGGCCCAAATGTTTTAGTACACTTTCTGCCAGGAAAACATCAATTTTTCCGGCCGCTGCTACAATAAACCTAATTTTTCTGGCATGTGTACATGCCTAATTTTTCTGGCCTCCGGTGCTGCACTGTGGCTGCAAAAATAAAACAAAAAAAAGGCACATATATGTGTCAATTCTCCTTCGTGATCGTTACCTTGTTGTGGTTAAGGGGCTTGCGTATCACAATGAAGCGATCACCTCTATGAGTGTGTTGACAATGTTGGCACACCCCAGATGATAAGGTCGTTGCTTCATTATGGTGTTAGTCCCCTTGAAACAACTTTTCCATCACTATTGTGGCCAGAAAGAGTCCCTGTGGGCTGGATAATTTTTCATAGAAAAAACATTAATTTTATTTGTGATCATCTAAGGTGATCATTAAAGCCTACTAGGCCAACAATGGGCCCACACTGCAGAATCATTGTGTTCTGGGTCACTTAACTGTCACTGAACTACCTCAGCACGACCATATGCTTTGAAAAACCACCATCACCTGCAATCTCCCAAACGTGCGCACGAGCACAGTCATCACTACACCAAGATTGACGCATAGAGGAATAAAATTTATGTAATGAGTGTGTCAACTATTGACAACTCTTTGCGGTTGTGTAAAATCTATTCAATACACGTCCCCTGATAGGGGACGTAACAGGGATTAAACTGATAAGAATAGTACTAGTTAACACACCACTCATATAGGGTTGCACAGTACATTGCACAGCGCACGCGCAGTGCCCCAAATTGGAAGTAAGAGGAACGACCGAGCTTCTTTTTCCATCTCCCGGTTCCTAAAATCTATTCGATACACGCCCCCTGATAGGGGACGTAACAGGGATTAAACTGATAAGAATAGTACTGAGTAACACATCACTCATATAGGGTTGCTCAGTGCCCCAAGTTGGACTTAAGATGACCGACCAAGCTTCTTTTTCCATCTCCCGGTTCCTCAAATATATTCGATACTCGTCCCCTGATAGGGGACGTAACAGGGATTAAACTGATAAAAATAGTACTACTGATTACTGAACACACCACTCATATAGGGTGGCACAGTACATTGCGCGAGGAAGAGACTTTCAATGACGTCAGTAAGGACAAGGAACTGTTTGGACTGTTTGCGGTTGTTTGCGGTGTGTTAAACGGGAAATTTAGTCTGTCACAGTTAGGTCTGTCACTGTGAAGCGGGTGTAACCCTTACACTACCTGATCGATACAACATCATACCTGATCGTATACACACACTGGATGTTTTAAAGCACGTTATTCCAAACAATTTAGGAATGTTAGGTGATTTATGCCCTTTATGAATTAAAACCCGACTCTGGGTCCACTACGTAATTTTCTATGGGAGTTTTTCCATGGATCCCCTCCGGCATACCACAATCCAGGTGTTAATCCCCTTGAAACAACTTTTCCATCACTACTGTGGCCAGAAATAGTCTCTGTGAGTTTTAAAATTCGCCTTTACTTGTCAACGAATTGATGCCTGAGATTATCGGTCTCCCCGGAGGATTATATTCGTCTTTATATACTTTGAGAAGATGGTAAAAAGTCGCCATGGTCGAAAAATTGATGGTTAGGAATTATCTCTCTTTCTTGGTTAGGACGTGATCGTCCTCTGCCTGCTTTAACATTACTTCCAGTGTTTTTGGGTCCTCTGTGAGGGGATTGTAGGGGAGGAGTTCATAATATGATAGGTCTCTTAGAATTTTTTGTGCTTCCAGGGTGTAGTCCTCTCTTCTTTGTATAACGATTCCGCCCCCTTTATCTGCTCTTCTGATGACAATTTTTTTTATCGTCGCTTAGTTCCTTCAGCGCTTTTTTCTCTTTAGATTAGATATGATCTTCTCGTTTAGGTTAATATTCCTAACTTCATTTGAGACTAAAGAAAAAAAGGTGTCTATATGGTTTCCCTTGTGGTGGGTTGGGTTGAATGATGATTTTGGTTTCAAGTCCGTGTGTCTCGTGGACGTGGACTGCAGGGACCCTGGATCTTCTTCCACTCTTCAGTCGAAAGGGATTGAAAAAATGAAGGTAAAAATCTACTTCTAGGTCCCGCTAAGCTACAACCCTGACCTGGTTAGGTCACGGCCACTACGCAACTGACGGAAGTTAAAAATCAATTTCTGTCAGCTGCAGGGGTGGGAGGGACAGTGACTTTCTTCCTGCAACTCACACTTAGATAGCACAGTGCTGCTGTCTGAGGGTGAGCTGTTCAAAAAGACATCCCTGTGTCCATCCAGGCCCTGCACCAGACGAAGGACATGGAGTCTGAAAGACGGACTGTCCAGCCTAAAACTGGACCTCTGGCTACCCTAGGGGAAGCCTGTTGTGGAGGTTACAGTTATGGGAATGGTCTGCTCTGGAGGTCAGTGTTAAGGGGCAGATTGCTGTAAAGGCTACTTTTAAGGGGGAGGGCCCCTGTGGAGATCACTGTCAAGGGGGTGGTGTTCTGTGAAACTCACTGTTAAAGGGGAAGGTTGCTGTAAAGGTCAAAGTTAAGAGGGTGGGCTGCTGTGGAAGTCCTATTTTAAAGGACGGGATACTGTGGGGGTTCAGTGTTAAGGGGTGGGGGGCTGTGGAGGTCACTGTTAAGGGGTGGGGTGCTGTAGATGTCACTGTTATAGTAGATACTGTCTATTTCTTTTAACGACACACACAAACATCAGCTAGTCCATTATATATGGTATTGTGTAGTATCTATTTATGTGGTAGTGGATAGATAGATAGATAGATAGATAGATAGATAGATAGATAGATAGATCTAGTGATATTGTGAGCAGCACAGCTGAAAACGTAATGACGGTGTACCAATGGCTGTGTAGGCGATCCAACGCCATGAAGAGGTCTTCACAAGAAAGCATTAAATAGGTCCTACTCCTGGGATAATGGTGTGGTGTGACATAATGTGTGGTAGCCAGACCCCTCTAGTCTCTATTTCAGGTACACTAACAGCTTAGAGTTTCATTGATTTTGTTGTGAAAACAGAGATATAGCCATTTCTCCAAAGTGTCTTAGGAGCCATTTTTCAACAGGAAAAGGCCAAGCCACATGTTGCTCATGCTACTGTGAGTTCACACCACTGTTGTATATGTCCATTGTTCTCCTCCATTAGAGTGGTAGAATAAGAAAACTAACAAAAGTGCTTAATAGGGCACGTAAATGACCAGAACGGGTCTTTTGTCTATGAGCGCTCAACTCTGTAAGAGCTCACAAACAGTATTATATCCCCTTAAGAGCGACCCACAGAGCATGTTGTCCCTTAAGTGTCTGCCAAGCAGTGATGCCTTTTAAGTGCCCCCCTCAGGGTGTGATAACTATCTCCCTCACAGTAATGTCCTCTTGGGTCCCCCTTACAAAGATTGATTCTAAAGTACTCCCTCATAGCAATGGCCTCTTAATTTGCCCACACACAGTATGATGCACCATTAATTGCCTATTCACAGTGATGGCCTAATAAGTGCCCCCTTAAGTGATCCTCTCTTAAGTGCGGCACCCAAATATTGCAGAGTGATGCTACCTTGTGTCCCCCATGGAGTGATGGCCTGCAATGCCTACAATTACTCACCTACCCCATATGTTCCCGCCATCAGCTCCCTGCTTCTCCATTTGCCATTGGTGGCTCAGTGCTGTCAGGCGCAAAGTCCTGAAGCCACAGATATATTTGAGAGTGGGACACGCAGGTTTCCAGACAGGTAGCTACCGTGGTTCCAATCCAGTGGAGTACCCCTGTCCTAGTGATTTCAAACATTATTGCTATTAAACTAACGTAGTTGAATTGTCACTATCATATTAAGAGTAGCAAAGCCTTGCCCTAGCTCATCACATAAACAACGCAATTAAACTCTTTTGTTGTCTGTCTAATAGGTGCACATATGATGTATATAGCTTGTCAATTCGCTACTGTAAGGCAGAACTGTTCTGGCCTATAGGCTTCCAGTAATCTTCATAAAAGGTCTAAGGGAACAAACAAAACACATAAATGTCCTATGTAACCAAATAAAAGTTGTGAGGTTTCCAGGAAACCAGCAGAAGGTAATATTTCATGGCTGGAAGGGCTGTTATTTTTCATGAACCAGGCTTAAACTCACTAAAGCTTTAAATAAAATAATAATATAAAAGAGATATTATGATTTAATTTATTTTGGTATCAACTGATTTTATTTTTGTAGCAATATTCCTGCATTCCTGTAATGTTTCTATAAAATTGTCTAGCCTTAGCATGTGAAAAAAAAATTACAGTATGTTTATATTGACAACCTAACTTTATATTTTATGCTTGTTACATTAGTGTTTCTGTATATTAAACCACTTTATCTTATCTGTGGTCTTACAATATATAGATATTATTTTAAATTTGTGTTAGTCTTTCAGAAAATCTGACCCATAGACCCTGATGACTTAAAATAGGATCCATCAGGGTTCTGTTTGGGTGTCTATCATTTTCATGGGTAAAATTCTGTAAATGTGACCCTTGTTAACTATGATGTGTACCACTTTAGTGAAAATTGTTTTTTTTTTTTAAAGATTTTTTTATTTTTTATTAAACAATAATATTTCCATACAAAATGAAACATCAACATTATTATTTCCATTTTCTTAAACATTACCCCCCCCCAATTCCCTCCCAAACTCCCACCCCTTTGCGATGCGTCTCCCACCCCACCCCCAACAAAAAGGGACGGAACAGGGATAGTGCGCAGGTTGAGGCAGGAAAAATTAAAAGTTCAATTTTCCCCATACCTTAAGCCATTTATCCTCAGATTTTCTTTGTTTATATAAGATATTTTCATACCTTTTAATCTTATTAACTCAGAATCCAAGACTCTATCGTCAATGGAATTGGCACTTTCAACTCTGCGGCTGTATGCTGTTTGTCACAGAAGCAAATGAGTTTCAGCACGGCTTGTTGCCGCTTCCCCAATTCTTTTATCGTCCCCACTTTCCTCAAAAAAGCGCCAGACTGCAGAACACCTACCCCTTGGCAGTGGAGATTTCCGCAAGGGGGAACAGTTGTGGGCCTATTTGGTGTGGCCTGCCTTCTCCCTTTTGCCACCCCACAGCCTCTTCCAGCCTGTTATGGTGATGTGGATCCCTCCCCCTCTGTCCTGCTGTCCTCGCTTGGTTTTCCAGGTTGGGTCAGTGATGTCATCGTCCCCCATCTCCTCTTCCACTTCCTCACTCAGGTCATATACAGTTCCAGAAAATATTTTATGAATGCCTCTTTAAAGAATTCCAAGTCTTGAGTAATTGTGCCTTCAGGAAAACGAATGCTAAATATCTCTTTTTTTGGATCCTGATTAGAGATCACCCTAGCCAACATTTTGCCTGGGCGACCTGATTCAGAGAAGTATTTTTGTCCTCTAAAAAAGCCTTTGCTGGGCCTTATCCAGAAGAAAGTCAGAAAATGCCTGATTTGTCCTCTGCATAATTTCCCTGGTTTGTTCTGTGTTTTTTTTTGGAACAGTCCTCCATACCAGAAGCCGCTGCTTCTTGCAAATCTCTCTTTTTCTTAGCATAGCTTTTTCTTAAGTTAGAGATATTACTAATAAACACCCTCCCCATAAAGGCCTTAAATGCATCCCATACCAAATAGGTCCTTGCTGAGTGATAATTACTATCCCAAAAAAATTATATCTCCTGTTTAATCAAATCATGGATGTCCATTATAAAAATGCAATGAGGGTTTAATCTAATCCACCATACATAACTTAATGGAGAGAGCTAAAAGATCGGATAGAGACCTAGCCTCATATTTCATAAATTTTATATATTTCAAATAGTTTTTATTTATCAGGGATAAATCTATCCTAGACATCGACCTCCTGGATTTACTAACACAGGAATATGCTTGTTTCCCCTTCCCTGAACATGGGAGACCCTTGGCTTGGGATATACGTATCTCTCCATAGAAACCCTAGTCCCCCGTCACTATGACAGGACATTCAGGCCACTGATCCATAAAAGTTAGTAAACAGTTAAGTACATAAAAAGAAAAAGGGGGAGAAATATAAAAAAAAGCCAAAATGCATAATTTCCCAGATAAGTTTCCATGAAAAACAAATCTCCCCTGCTTATCGATGGAGGATGCCCGGCAGACAAAATCAATCCCTTTGTGAATTAATACTGTTACTTCTCTTGAATAGCTGGTTAAAGGGGAATGATAAGTCTGCACGGCGCATCCCCCACCGAGTCAAGGGATCTCTCCCTCAGTAAAGTGGGTCTCCACTAAGCTGACAATCACTGGAAGATGTCTCTGAACCTGTTCACAAACTGCCTGTCTTTTTAATTTATCACCAAGACCCAGAACATTCCAGGTTAAGATTCTAACCGACAAAAAGAAAATCCTCTCCCTCCCCCTCCCAACCTGGGAGATGCATCATAACCCACCCCACAAACTACATAGCTCCCCTCCCTCCAGCTCTTCATCCACCACCATCTTAGGACAGACCTCTCAACTGAGACCACCTCTCCTTAACCCCACCCCCCCCCGCCACACAGAAAAAAGATAAAAAAAATAATCAGATGTTATTCTGAACAAGCCAATCTACCACAAGGTGAGGAATATCAAAAAAGTAAGTCCCGCTATTAAAGATTATCCGCAATTTAGCCAGATAGACGAATGAACATTTAACGTTTTTTTCACCAAGTCGTCTCTTGACCTCAATATAGCTATGTCTCTTTTCTTGAATATCCTTAGAAAAATCAGGAAAAAAGGACAGTCTATTTCCATTGTATAGAATAGGGGGGCACTCCCTTGCCCTTCTCAAGATCATGTCCCTATCTCATGAAACAAGAATCTTCACAAGAAGTATCTGTGGGTACCTTCCAGGAGTTGGGCTAGCCCCTGGTTAGAAAAATGCTCCCTTCCAAACCTCTCCAAAATTAAATTCTGTATCATATCACCAGGATTGTCCACTTCCATGCCTTCTGGTAGACCCACAATTTTAACATTATATTGCCTAGACCTGTCTTCCAAATCCACCATCTTTTTTTTAAGGTGTTACCCTCAGATCTAAACATGGGGATTTCCGTTTTAAACACTTTAACTTCCTTCTCTAGGACCTCCACAGTTTTTTTCTATGGCAGTTACTCTGTCCCTTATTTTGGAAACATCATCTCTTATCAGAACCACATCAGTCTGAATTACCCCAAGTTGAGTTGAGATGTCTTTTAGTAACACTCAACATTTTTTTTAACCATTTTATTCAGTGGTAATGATTTATCCTTGGACAAGACATTTACATCATCTCTCTCCGCCCCCACTTTCTGAATGTAAGGATCCGATACTTCTTCCATTCTAGCTCCACCTGTTTTTTTTCTACATCCAAATCATGCGACCCTTTTTGTCCAGCTCTTGTAGTTACGACCTTTGGGGACTTCAAGAATTGTTCAATTTTGGCCGATTCCGCCAATTTCTGGCCTGCTGTGGCAGATGTGTACTCAGCAGAACACCTATTTTGCTTAGGGGCCTTTTTTTTCTCTTTCCTATGTGGGGATTTGCTCCGGTAGACAGGCTTGCGGACGCGGTACAGAGGCAAGTACACAGTTCTTTGAAGCAAGCAGTAGTGTTTTATTCACACTCAGAAAAAACAAAGTCTTGGTGCTTGTTCACACATGGCAAAAATAACAACACAGCATAAGTTCACCTGTAAGGTTTTGGTGTTTTTTCACACCCGGCTGAGCTCAGCCACAGGAAAGTCCAGGTGCAGGCTTCCATGCAGACTGCACGCCTGCGTGCAGACTCTCACTCCTAGCACTGAGAGCTTCCACAGCGTCACTGGCAGATGGAGGATAATCCACACACCTGACAGTGCTTGGCTGGGTTTTGTACAAACCTTCAAAACCCAGCCTGGAACGTAGTGAGCAACCACCCACCCTACACTTTAGTTGCTCTCAGTAAGAGCCGGCCCGGATCGGCTTTGCAGCCATGCTAAAATACCAAAATGTCAAACAGCACTATCTGCTGCTGACATACAAACCAGGCTCTTATCTCACTGAGGCCAGGAACCTCGGTGACATGTACATTCCGTCAATGACGGACCCTTGCACTCTCTTACACCTACTTTTCCTCCTTTCTTTTATTTTCTTCTCTTCTCCTCTTCCTTTTTTTTTTCTTTTTCTTTTTTTTTTTTCCTTCTCCCTCCCCTCTTTACCTTCTTATATTAATTACCATAGGGGTAATTACCAGTACCAGTCCGATAATATATTCAGAGGAACAACTAATAAAGCAGACCTTTGGTATGACGAAGCAAACACAGGAGGGTCGGGGGGTATACAGAAGGAGACAAAAGGGGGTATGGATCAAACAATATCAAGTTGTTTTGAAAAGCTGGCGCAAATACCAGAATATGTCTAACCAAGTGGAAAGGTAGGACAAGACACAACTGTACATCTTGCTTTCATGCACAATCAATCAGTGGGCACTGTTATGAAAGTATATGAGCTATAGTAATAGCATCTGAACCTACTGCTCTGTACATGTACAGTCTTACACTTTTCTACCTGTACTACATTTACTGTGCTGCCCTCTACCTGTGCTAAAATACTGTATTGCTTGCCACCTGTTCTATATGAGCTGCACTGCTCACTAGTACCCATGCTACATTTACTGTACTGCTCTCTAAACCAACTAAATGCATTAGTGGTAAGCCACTGTCTACCTCATTCTTCAATATTGCTACTATAATTGTACCACCAGTAACGGTACTGGCGTCACGACGAATACCATCAAGGGACCCAGCCGCCACAAGCACCCTAAGCACCATTAACATCAGGGCACCTCAACCACCATCTTGGCTGGTGCTTCCCTATCACAGAGCGTGCCCCGGAGGATGTTGTGTTGTCTTCCCCTTGTGTTGTCTTCCCCTATGAACTGTAATTTCCCATCGGACCACCGTGTACCTTACGTGTATCCCCTGCATACTGGCATGCCGCAAATGGCTTTCACTATAATGCTGAAGCCATGTTAGCTACTGGCATTACAGTGATTGGCTGGCCGGAACATGTCATCGGAGGTTATATAGCAAACAATGACACATGCTCGGATCAGTCACAGTCAGGGAGAGCAGAGCATAGGAAGCGAAATTCACAGTTCTTATTCTAAGAATGCTTTTGAAAGACCCCCAAAGTCATTTTAAGGACTACTGAGTGTGTGTTTGACAGCAGCAAGATATTTTTCTTTAATACCTATTAGTGACATATACTGTACATCATCCGCAGACTGTCTTTTTGCATAAATTCAAATAATCAGCTCCACATTTATTGTCTATAGTGTGTGCGTTTAATACACATCCATGACATATATATCGTACTCCATCCGAAAACGGTTTCTTTAACGCAAATTTTAATAATCCAGGCCTAATCTAGTGTCCATAGTGTGTGGCTTTCTGTGACAAATACTGTACTACATCCAAAAAGTATCTTTAGCGCAAATTTAAATAATATGGTCCTAATCTAGTGTCCATAGTGTGTGGTTTTCTGTGACATAGACTGTACTACATCCAAAAACAGTGTCTGTAGCGCAAATTTAAATAATCTGGGCCTAACCTAGTTTCCATAGAGTGTGGCTTTTTGTGACAAATACTGTACTACATCCGATAGCAGTATCTGTAGCGCAAATTTAAATATTATGGGCCTAATCTAGTGTTCATAGTGTGTGGCTTTCTGTGACAAATACTGTACTACATCCGAAAACAGTGTCTGTAGCTCGTATTTAAATATTCTGGGCCTAATCTAGTTTCCATAGTTTGTGGCTTTCTGTGACAAATACTGTACTACATTCAAAACAGTGTCTGTAGTGCAAATTTAAATAATTTGTGCCACATCTACTGTGTGTGCGTTTAATACATATCACTGACATATACTGTACTTTATCTGTAGACGGTGTATGCTAGTCTGTGACATTATAAGGGCTATATCTCCTGTGTAATGCGTGCGCATCCCAAATACCTTTTTTAATTTATTGGCACATACACTTACAAATTCTACGCTACTGTACGTGTGACATACCTTTAAGCATATATAACATTTAATATTAATAGGTGGCCAGTCAGGGCCATGAAAGTGGCCGTGATGCACGCAGAGGTCGTGGCCCTGGGTGCTATGAAACTGAGTAGAAGAATGTAGCTGAGGGCCTCCAGGTGTGCTAACCCTCAAAAACATTATGTGGAAGGGCCTTCCGGTCAGCTGACCCTCTAAAACATCATTTGCGAGTGCTTTCAGGTCAGCTGACCCTCTAAAACACTATTTGTGAGTGCCTTCAGGGCAGCTGACCCTGTAAAACATTATTTGTGAGAACCTGCAAGTGAGCGGACCCTAAAAAACATAATTTTCCAAAGCCTGCAGGTGAGCCGACCCTCTAAAACATTATATGTGAGGGCCTGCAGGTGAGCTGACCCTGTTAAACATAATATGTGAGGGACTGCAGGTGAGCTGACCCTCTAAAACATTATATGTGAGGGCCTGCAGGTGAGCTGACCCTCTAAAACATTATTAGCGATGCCAGCCTAAAAAGCATGTTGATATGATGGAGGAGGAGGAGGATTAGAAAAGTCAGGGGCAATCCAGGCCTTTTTTAGTTAAAATTCCTGATGGATTGGGGGCCCGCAATCCTTGGCGTTGGTAGCACCTGTGCCATCCCAGGGTACGACTAGCTACCGGCCTCCACAAGGTTCACCCAGTGTGCCGTCACGGAAATGTAGCGCCCCTGGCCAAAAGCACTTGTCTGTGTGTAAGTTGTTAAGTTGACTTTCCCAATAACTGCGTTGGTCAGGGCACGGGTGATGTTACAGGACACAATTGCTGGTGTAATGCGGGGATGGCACACCGAGAAAAATAGAGGTGGCTGGGGACTGAGTAACGAGGGACATCCGCCGCAATAAGGCTGAGGAAAGCCTCAGTGCCCACAGGCCTAAATGGCAACATTTCCAGGGCCAGCAATTTTTAAAGGTGTGCATTTAGTGCTATGACCTGTGGGTGGGTGGCTGGGTATTTGCATTTACATTCAAAGGCCTGGGTTAAGGACATCTGCATGCGGTCCTATTTGGTGTGGCCCGCCTTTTCCCTTTTGCCATCCCAGCCTGCTGCGGTGATGTGGATCCCTACCCCCCCCCCCTCCCCTCTGTACTGCTGTACTCACTTGGCTTGCCAACTTCCCAGGTTGGGTCAGTGATGTCATCGTCCACCACCCCTTCTTCCACTTCCTCACTCGGGTCATCCTCCTGACTTGTGTTGTTGACCTAACAAGACCCTCACTTATTGACAACTGTGTCTCATCCGCATCATCCACTTCATGAAACACTAATTGCCATTCCCCACCGTCATCTTCTAACTGTGGATGCTGAAGAGTTTGGGAATCAGTGCACAAGATCTCTTCATGTCCCTCTTTAGGGAGGGTCAGCTCACCTGCAGGACCTCACCTACAATATTTGAGAGGGTCAGCTCATCTGCAGGCCTTCACCTAAAATATTTGAGAGGGTCAACTCACCTGCAGGCCCTCCCCTACAATATTTTAGAGGGTCAGCTCAACTACAGGCCCTCAACTACAATATTTCACAGGGTCAACTCACCTGCAGACCCTCACCTACAATGTTTGAGAGGGTCAGCTCACCTGAAGGCCCTCTCTTACAATATTTGAGAGGGTCAGCTCACCTTCAGGCCCTCAACTACAATATTTTCCAGGGTCAGCTCATCAGCAAGCCCTCACGTACAATATTTTACAGGGTCAGCTCAGCAGCAGGCACTCGCCAATCATTTTTTCAATGGTCAGCTAAGCATAAGGCACTCGCCCATCTTTTCTCATAATGCTCAGCAACAGGCCCTTACCCCTAATGTTTTGGAGGGTCACCAGCAGCCCAATAATGATAATTTTTAAAGGGTGTGTATGATGCCCTCCTTTATGTGTAACAAAGGTTGTTTTGGAGTGCCAGTTTCTTGTAATTTTTGGCAGCCCTTCCACTTAGTGCATAGGCTTTATGAGTGTAGGAGTCCCATTACCTGAACAATTGTACCACAATGTGAATAAGGCCCTCCTTTATGTAATATACAGGCTGTTTCAGAGTGCCTCTTCCATGTAATTTTTGGAAGAACTTGCACTTTATATACAATTGAATATACAGGAAAGAATGTTTCCTAACAATTTTTCCTGTAAAATTGATTTTTTTTTGGTGGGGTTTTGGGCCTATTTTTGTCAGTCTGTAAAAGTGGAGTACAACTCGGACAACATGGTTCCCAACAGCGACTTGGGAGTCCAATCTGCATCTAGACATCGTCCCCATGGTGTTCCTGATCCATTTCGGTGGTGTTTCTGTTACTTTCTGACCTTTTCCATTGAACCAGGCACCCTCCCCTCTTCAGAGCAGGGGGTGCCTAGTTGTCTCCCATTGACTTCCATTATACTCAGGTGCTCGGTCGAGCACACGAACATAGCGATGTGTTCGGCCCCAGCACCCGAACACCCGAATACTTTGGTGCCTGATCATCACTACTATAAAGTTCTGAGAACAGCCAAGCAAGTTTGCATCTTGGGAGTTGTAGTTTTACCATAGCTGGAGTGCTGGAGGTTAGCCATTACAGGGAGAGGTCATCAGTGTTTGATATGTGAGGGCCTGAGTCCTGGCATCCTCACAGCTTACCAAGCACAGTGACATCCATTGGAGGAGTTTGTATGTTCTCCCTGTGTTTGCGTGTGTTTCCTCCGGGTACTCCGGTTTTCTCCCACACTCCAAAGACATACTTATAGGGAGCTTAGATTATGAGCGCCACTGGGGACAATGTAATGCTAATGTCTGTAAAGCGCTGCGGAATATAGTAGCGCTATATAAGTGCATAAAATAAATAAATAAATAAATTGCGGCCTTGTTTGGTAAATAGATAAATAGATAAAACATAATGCTTGTTATGTAACTATAGTCTTGTAATTTGTATTTACAGAGTAAATAAAATAAAATAAAAAATATAACTTAACCTGAATTTCAAATATGTTTTAAGATGGACCACTGACAGCTTTTTATTATTCATAAAACAATTTCTCTAATTACCGGTAGTCTATTTCACAAATTGCCATGCACACAAGGCAGCAAGGTAAAAATGCTATAAAGAAGTTGGTAATATCTGGAGTTTAATAACTGTGCAAAATGTTTAAAAAAGACTGTGTGTAGAAAGACTTTTAGATTAGATAGAGCTTCTATCATATCTTTGGTAAATAGTGCAGAAACTGAAATCCAAAAGTATCCAACCTGTACAGAGCCCAGCAAGATTGAAAAGCAAATAATAACTGGTGTCAGTTGAATGATGGCTTATGGCTACATACGTCATTCAAAGCAAGGCATCCATGGATCATTCAGGCTTTTTAAGTTAACCTCTGACAATGCTACAAATATCCTGTAATTTCAGGTATCCGAGCTACCACATCTCAAAAAAATTCTAAAGCATCCTTATCGGCCTCCCCAAGGTTATTAATTGCACTATGATGAAAATACAGCAGTATATACAGTAACTCAACAATAAAATTGTTCTTTTTTTTTCTTTAAGAAATATCATTTATAGGTTTCAATGTAGTAGTAATGTTAACAGAAATAGAATTCAATTCTTGTAAAATTGAGTTTTCTGTGATAGGTTCTTTTATTGATTTGTTTTGTATTTTGTTAGCGAATGCCATATTTCTTCTAGAATGATACTGTCTTTCTGCAAACAGCGAAGAGGTCATGTATCAAGATAGTCGTTAGCATGAGACATTTGTTTTATTTCTGAAACTATATGTCTATGAAAATGTCATACAATACTTCAGAAATATTTTTGAATTATGATATGAAAACAGACCACGGTACATGACATGTCAGGCCTGTTATCCCTGTTAACCATTAGTTTGTTATACTGGTGTGATACATAATACTGTATGTGGCTATACTGTTACTTTCAGCAAAGTCTTTTTAGGACAAATGATAGTTAGGATAGCAGGTTGGTACAAGCTATCCCCTATCCATAGGACAGGGGATAACTTTAAGATCGGTAGGGTTCTTACAGCTGAGACCCCCACCGATCATGAGAATGGCAACCCCGTACCCCCTGCAGGCAGCGATGGGACCCCCACCAATCTTAAGGTTATCCCCAATCCTGTGTATAGAACTTTGCTCAATTGAGCTCAATTCACCACTTTTACCCTTAATATTTAAATCAGTAAAACTTCACTTTTATTAGTAGTTCTCTAAAAATGTTTGTGAGTTTTGACACACTTGTTAAAACTACTGCTCGAATTTGCACACTGCTATCACACAGGTTGCTAGTGGTAACGGAGGGTGTGCACTACCCTCCTAACCTTCCCACAAGTTTGCAATCAGTGTATAACTACCTGCCTGACTAATCCTGCAGGGTTCTCGGTGCTGTGAACATACACCCTAAAGTAAATAACTGTTTCCTACTGTTTCCTACTCAGTGTTTAGCAACTCGAGCAGAGCTAAAACCAACAGATTCTGTCCCCCAACATGTTTCACCAGATAAACTGGCGTCTTCAGGGGAAAGGACAGACTTGAAACACCATGCTGAACACTCCTATTTATAGTTTGTAATCCTATAATTGGCCAATAGTACCATTGGCATTAGACTGACAGTTTAAAGAGCCAGTGAACTGGTCAGGTTTAAATTTATTGGTTGAATCATTGGATGCCTGCCAGATAACGTGCTGCGCAGACCCAAGCTGCGCAAACACTTATTCCACACTCAAGTTGGATGACTGGAAGCATTGGCATGTTCTGCAGGCTGACCCTGATTTTCAAGAGGTATTGGCTAAAAGACCCCAGATTACGTTCAGGAGGGGAAAAAATTTAAAGGACCATTTGGTCCACAGTTTTTACAATACTAACCCTGCGCCACTTACCTGGTTGAGATCTACAGTTGTGGGAAGTCAACCCTGTGGGAGGTGTAGCTTCTGCCCATACGTCCAAAAAAAGAAATTTTTCATCAATCCTAAAGATGAGAGAAAATATGACATAAGAGAGTTCATTAATTGCCAAACTAAAGGAATAATATATATCGCCCAATGTCCGTGCCCTAAATTATATGTAGGCAAGACTATACAGGAATTTCGTAGGAGAATTTGCCAACATGTAAGCAGTATTAACACAAAGGCTGATACAAGCATCTCAAGACATGTTAGAACCTTTCATTCTGGAAATCCATCATGTCTGCAATTCTGGGGATTATGTAAGAGAAACCTAGGACCACGCTGTGGAAATTTGGATAAAATCCTATACCAAGAAGAAGCCAAATGGATATATCGTTTGGAGAGTTTGAGTCCACATGGACTCAATGAGGGATTCACATTTTCGTCGCTTTTGTAATACGATCTAGGTGTATTTTCAATAAATATGATCACACTATTTCAATTGTGAGTAATATAGGCTGAACACTCTGGGATCTTTTGAGCTAGCGTAAACTATAGATTATGACATAATATATATGAGTCACTAAGGCCAACATGGTACCTGTCTAGCAAGGTGGAAGTGTGACACTCTTTGGCTCTGGTGTTTTGGGTATTAATGTATGCATGGGAACAGAGAGAGGGGACTCGGAACCCCTTATATACATTACCTGAGGGATCCAAGCGCGTCTGTATACATCGAGGCGCGTTTGTTCAACATGTTACTATCTATATTTTGACACTGCTTATAATTAAGCTTGTGCCCACTATCTGAGGGACCCAGGCGCGTCTTGATGTATCTAGACGCGCTTGGTTATTATGTTGCCCTTGTGTCTGATACCTTGGTAATTAAGCCTGTACCTATTAAGGATGATATACTCCGACATTACAATGTTTTGCAACCAGGTCCGGTGCATTTAGTACTATGGACGGGGATATAAAAATTTATTTTTATTTATTTATTTATTTATTTATTTATTATTTAATTTTTTAATTATTTTTTTTTTTTTTATATCCTCTACATGCTTTGCCCCTGATTATATGTGTGTAAACAGGGGATCGTCCATGTTGGTAGTATGTAAGAACTAGTGGTATCAGCGCTTGTGTAGTCGCAGTGTGGCAGACTTGGCAGGGGCTGCTGGGTGATTCATATATAGTGAGTAGCTTTTACCTGACTACAGAATAAGTGTTAGCGCAGCAAGGGTCTGCGCAGCACATTATCTGGTAGTTACTCAATAACCAGTCATCCAACTTGAGTGTGGAATAAGTGTTTGCGCAGCTTGGGTCTGCGCAGCACGTTATCTGGCAGGCATCCAATGATTCAACCAATAAATTTAAACCTGACCAGTTCACTGGCTCTTTAAACTGTCAGTCTAATGCCAATGGTACTATTGGCCAATTATAGGATTACAAACTATAAATAGGAGTGTTCAGCATGGTGTTTCAAGTCTGTCCTTTCCCCTGAAGACGCCAGTTTATCTGGTGAAACATGTTGGGGACAGAATCTGTTGGTTTTAGCTCTGCTCGAGTTGCTAAACACTGAGTAGGAAACAGTAGGAAACAGTTATTTACTTTAGGGTGTATGTTCACAGCACCGAGTACCCTGCAGGATTAGTCAGGCAGGTAGTTATACACTGATTGCAAACTTGTGGGAAGGTTAGGAGGGTAGTGCACACCCTCCGTTACCACTAGCAACCTGTGCGATAGCAGTGTGCAAATTCGAGCAGTAGTTTTAACAAGTGTGTCAAAACTCACAAACATTTTTAGAGAACTACTAATAAAAGTGAAGTTTTACTGATTTAAATATTAAGGGTAAAAGTGGTGAATTGAGCTCAATTGAGCAAAGTTTTTTTGTTGCTATGGAACCCTCCCTTAATAGGGTCTCTATTTTTTTTCTATCCTGTGTATAGGGGATAACTTGTACAAACTAGAATACCCCTTTAATAGGCAAACAGTAAAAACCTCATAGACTGCAGTTGCATACTACTGCAGTTTATGGCAAAAGCAGTCGAATGGTCGCAAAATCAAGTTCCCTAGGGGGACTACAAATTATAGTAAACAAAAATCGAAATATCTAAAAAATATACAGTATATATTAAAAATTTTAATCACAAATTTTCCCAATTTACACATAAAAAGAAACAATAAAAACTGTAATTGATATTGCCATGATTGATATGTCCAAACTATTAGAATCTAAAAATATTTATCATGCAGGGTGAATGCCATAATGGAAAAAAATGAAATAGGTCAAGGTGTTGAACCCGTTGGTATCCTGTACTACCAGAGAGGCGTACACTAATTTCTCCATTACCATAAAAAAATAAAAGGGGTTTGTCATTCATGTATTACATAGACTACTATTCAGTGTATGTCTGCTATGTAATACTAAGTTTTCTCTGAAGCAACTTCTGCATATGAAATGTTTGGCTGGCTACATATTCCTCTGTAAAAAAAAAAAAAAACTGTTAGCTTCTCTATTAAATGAGCAAAGGTATCTTAGACCTTTATATTTGGCATGGTGTTCACAGCACAGCGTATCATTAGTGCCTTGAGAAACACCCCATGAGAGAGAACTAAAATGTTGCTAGTACATAAAGTATTCTCTACTTTTTTATTATTCTTTTTCTATCAAGTGCATTTGGAGTTGGAGTTGGATCCAGATTCACTTTTTTTTTTTTGTGTTTCCTGTTATGTGAAATAAGTCAAAGATAATCCACAAAACTAACATAACTTCATTTTTATTATGAAAAATAGCATGTTTCCATCAACAATTGCTCTTTCAATTAGAATTTATGTATATAGCATATTTTACAAGTTCACAATGCCAGATACTGAAGAATATATAACATCAACGCACAATATATTTTTTAAAGACATTGAATTAAAAAAGATATTCTATAGATCAACTGAATGGAGCACACCACATGCAGGGCCATATACATCAGACAATAAAGGAATCACTAAACCATTTCATTTATACCATACAGTATAGGAATTTTTAACTCATGACATAGGAATTGAGGTCATTTTCATTATATATACATGGAAAAAACATTGAATTACACATTTAGAAAATGCTTCTACAACACCCACATTTGATATTTACTGTAATTCTACATACTGGAAAGTTCCTTACCTTAGAAAATTATTAACATTCTAATTCTAGTCGCATTTTATAGATCGGATGAGTTATATAGCACTGTGCGTGCAGTATAACAAGTTGTGCCATTGCAAGGAAACAGACTCTTTAATGTTGAATGTGAGAACATGGGGGGAAATATTTTACTTTGAAAGCAACAATGCAATTATATGATGGTCACATCGTCTTACCAATGTAATAGAATAATGGAGGTGGTGTGTGCGGTATGGAAGCATTTTTCTCCAAGGTCAATATATTGCTTGTCGCTTGTTTCTACCATGTACATAGTACATCCATCTGCCAATGCTGAAGCATCTTTCAAATGTGAAGCAACAAAAGAATGAGAGTATATATCTTCTGCAAATAAATTACAGCGTTATAGCCAAGTTATAGAAAGTCAAAGGTCTGCTCTAGCTGTAAAGTCTATCATTAGTAGCAGTCTACCATCCACGAAATAGCTGGATGTATAATCTGAGTTTTACTCTAATACCTGCCTAGATAATGGATCCGCTGGGCAACAAAAAAAGGTCCAAGCAATTCATACTGTGACTTTTTACAGCGCTCATAATTATTCCTCATAAATGTGCTACTAGCAACAATGTCATCATAAAGTGCTTTGAATCTACTCTGTTTTAATACATTTGTACATTTTTATTAGTTCCAGTTTTTTTCATATTCTGTATGTGGGCAGTTAACTTCTGCCTCCACAGTTTATGCTTACTGTCTTTCTCCGTGTATACTTTTCCTCAATATATTTTTGGTATATTGTGAAATGTTATAATGATGAGAGGAATCATATAAAGTGAACTATAAAAAGTGTGCCTTTGAAGTCTGCTATGCTTCCAGTTAAAGCTGAGGGCAGTTTTCTTAACAGCTAAAAGACCTTACTGATCATGCATGTGGCAGCCATAAAGAAGTCCAGAAACATTTATTCATAAGTATAAATAGTTTCGGCAGCTCTTTCAATAAATTTCCCTTTTATTACTATCATTATTAGAAAGATAGGGCCTCCCTCTTATTAATGGTAAGAAGAATATTCAAAGATGTTCCAGACATAAGACCACTGAATGTTTTTTTTTTTATAAGTCCAGTTTCACAAGAAGAGATTACTAGTAAATTGTCCCACACACATACCACCATTGAACATAATTTATGTTTTTATACATGGCCATAATACGCAAAGAGCTAAATTATTTTGTAAATATATTACACTTATCTTGCACTGAGCCTTAGTTATATTGACTATTATGATCCAGAGTTGCATTCACAGTTCTGCTGGCTTCTTTTAGAAACCATTGCATATAAGCTCATAAACTGATATCTTAAACATCTTAGATTGTCTTCTATAAATTAGTGAGAGATTGAAGTTCTAGATAAAATTACTATATAGGGGCTGGTAAAAAAAAAAAAAAAAAAAGAGAGAGAGAGAGAGAGAGAGAAGAGCTACAAGTCGGCTTTTGACCCAATAATGACATTAGAAGATGTTAAAGGGGTTGTATACTCTAGGACATATCCTAGTGATATGCCATCAGAGTCAAATAGGTGTGACTCCCACCTCTGAGACCTGCACCTATGTCCAGAACAGGTCCCTGAAGTGGAGGGGAAAGGACTATGCATGCACGGAGTTCTCTCCATTCATTTCTATGGAAGTTTTGAAAATAGCAGAGCGAGCGTTCTCTACTATTCTGTAGTTCTATAGAAAAGAATGGAGAGTGCACTGCACAAGCGCAGCCCCTGCTCCATTCACTTCTATGGGAACAATGGAGATATTCGAGCCAGTGCTCTGGTATTCTTAGTGATCCCATGGACACGAATGGAGGGTGGCCGCACACATGCACTGCTGCTCTCTGCTCACTCTGGGGGTCCCGTTCTGGAGATAGGTGCAAGCCCTAGCAATTTGCCACCAATGTCTCAGCAGGAAATGCTAAAATATTTCAGCTTCAAAGCTTTCAATGTAGTTCTGGACAGAAATACATGCGATAAATCAGAACTGACATAAGATAAGTCGTAAATTGCAAAGATTTTCAACTAACATGTATGTGAACTCTAGATGCGTCTGTAAAATAGTGCTGCACAATGTACATAACTGTATGCTTTAAAATACTTATCTGAAGCACAGAGCATATACCTTGTATCATTCATTTTATGAAATATACTATATTTGTATATAAAATGAGAAAATGAGAATATGGAATGTGAGATGAGTGCATTAAGTGTACACTAAAGGGCACATTACTGTAAAGAAATGGAATGAAATTGTTATTAAACATTCATGCTTTGTAATCATAACTACTGCAAATGTAATGAGGAAGGTACAGAAAGGTTGCATCCATATAAGTGAGTAAAGTAAATAAGTAATAAAAAAGAAATAAAATAAAAAGGGATTTCCAGAGCATCTCATCAATGGTCAATGAAAACTACCAAGAGAACACTGATGTAATCACTGTTTTCATAGACTTCAATGGGCCTTATTGGGTCCACAACAAAGGAATACCACTGGTGTGAGGCAGAGGATCCATGGGTAGTCCATGGAAAACACAGACAGTGCACATATGTGATTCATGTGTGAATAAGGCCTTATGCTTCTAGGGAAAATGCATGTATCTGCATAATAAACCATCCAATGGAACATGGCACTTTTTTCATTCTCATGGACTCTACAAAAAATCTTTGCATGCCTCTATATAAAATTAGAGGTACAGTGTGGAGCTATATATTTGGATCATATATATATAGGGGTTTTCAAGGGGAGTGATTTTTACATGAAAAAGGGACAGAATGAGTTAAAATTAATTACCATTCCCTGCCATTGCAACACTTCTACAGTTTATACTGCTCTCCATTTCCTAAACCTGAACTCAACAAGGAGGAAAGGACTTGGAGTGCCTTCTCAGTCAATCACTGGCTAAGGCAAGTCATTGCTGTGGTTAGTGAGTGGTGGAGCAGATAGTAAAAGCCATTTCCAGTGTGCCGAACCTGGGACCAGGAGGTGAAGAGCATCAGGGACCAGAGCAGCATCACTGCAGCAATGTTCGATGAGGGAAGGATTGCACATTTATTATTTTAAGCCATTCCACTCCCTTTTGAAAAATGAAAATAATCCCTAGAAAAATCCTTCTAAGTACTACTCTGGACGTTTACTTTGCCTAGCTGAGCAAGTATACCCATATACTAGCATATATGATGGTAAGCTAATCAGCTGTTTGGTTACCTGTTTGCATAAAAATACAAAAGAGCTGCTTTAATCAAAAGATCTTGAGATTGTCACATAATTTTGCAAAAAGGGTAAATAACAAAACCAAACATCTAAATGGTTCCTAAGGAAATACAAATATTGTTTCAAATGATTTTCATGTACAGTATTTAGAGTCTTTTAGATTTTTAGTCTACAGCTCTACAGATTTTCAGTAAAGGCTGCCTCAGGGCTGATCAGTCAACCAATGAAACTGTTATTGATTCTCTCAGGGCGAATTTTACCCGCTTATTTTTCTCATGTGTCACTGCTGTCAAGTATTGAATCTTTCAAGCGCTCATAAATGTATATGTCTGGAAAATTTAAGATCAGACAACTCAACAGGGCATAGAGGAACAAAAAGAAATACTTGATAATACTACACTGTATGAGATGAATGCAATATATTTTACATATTTGAGAACTCAAAGGTAATGGAGAATTAAAACAAACCTTTCTAATGTTTTATAATTATTATATACAGGACTTTTCTGGGATGTTAGTATTGAAGACCTATCCTTAGGATAGGTCATCAATATCAGATCGGCGGGGGTCTGACACCCGACACGCCTGCTCATTAGCTGGTTGAAGAGAAGGATGCCCTCAGTGTCATCGATATTAAAATATTAAAATATCGGAAAACCCCTTTAATTGTGACTTTCTGATGGAAGTATGTGGTAATAATACCAAGGAGTATAACTCATTACTCAATACTGAGTGTTAGTAACACATTAATGAGTTGTGATGAATTTGCTCGTTCCCATATTAAATGCCTTATATTTTATCTTTTTTTTGAGCAACTGCTTCTCAAATTGACATATTTACATTTACAGTTACAGATAGCATGTGCAACCCCTGAGGAAGAGATATTCTACATGTAATTAGAAGTTAATCCCATTACAAAATGAATCTTCCTTGCATGCTTCCTTCTGGCTTTGATTATACAGTAGACAAGGAAAACCATTGGGGTTGATATAGACAATACCAGTTATCCAATAGGCTTTTACATAGAAGATTTTTTGAGTTTTCTGTTTTAAAAATATATCGTTGCTTCACATTTTTATAAAATAAGAATAAAAGAAAAACATATATTAAAGCCATATGATATACTGCACTGCACATGATAATTTCACTGCAAATTACAGCATAAATGGCACAAAAATATTTAATCTCTATGTGACAAGGCTACAGCCCTAATGTAGACGTATACAGCAAGTGACTGCTACAGCCAATCACTGGCCTCAATGGTCTTGTGTCATAAAGAGCTGAGGCCAATGAAATTGCTTTGGTGGTCATGTATTGTGCACTTGAATAATGTGCTACATACCCCAACGTAAGAGCTGCAGCCTTCGAGCACAAACACCATGAACGAGGACAAGAGCTGCCACACTGAAAACAGGCTCATTAATTGTACCATTTAGGCCCCTTTCACATGAACAATATGGATTGTGTGAGGATGCGTTCAGTGCAACTTGCACCGTTTTGCAAGCAAGTTTAGTCAGTTTTGTCTGCAATTGCGCTCAGTGTTTCAGTTTTTTCCGCACAGGGGCAATGCGTGAAGTGAACGATAGCGCCTGCACTCGAATCCTGACCCATTCATTTTAATGGGTCTGTGCACATGAGTGTTTTTTTTTAACGCATCATTTCTTGCGTGAGAATTGCAGCATGTTGTATATTCTGCGTTTTTCATGCAGCCCTGGCCCCATAGAAGTGACTTGGGCTTCAGTCAAAACACATTGCATCCGGATGTAATCCGGATACAGTCCGGTGCAATGCGTTTTTCACTGATGGTTGGTAGGAGATGTTGTTTGTAAGCCTTCAGGTGTGAAAACACATCAAAACTGATTGCACCCACGTGGAAAAAACTGAACCACTGAAGCGGAATGGAGACTGAACTGATACAAACTGATGCATTCTGAGCGGATCGTTTTCCATTCAGAATGCACTAGAATGCAAACTGATCTGTTTTGGACCACTTGTGAGAGCCTTGAACAGATCTCACAAACGGAAAGCCAAACGCGAGTGTGAAAGTAGACTTAGTGAAGTTTGAGTAGTTTTTAATTAACTCAGACAAACTCTTTAACATCCATGTTCTAGCAATACCCCATTACTTTGATGATTTAATAATTACCGTAAGAGGACTGTAAAATGGTTTGGACAGTGCAGAGACTATAATTTAAAGTGCACCTTCAATGATCCAAGTAGAAAACTCTTAGGATATGCACCTGGACGTAAATTCAACTTTTTAATCTCTTTCCGAATAAATAAAATGGTGCTTTGTGCTGCTTGATTGATTCAGCCACTTACAGACTGCAAACTTTTGTGTGTTACAGTACAGAGCAGAATATTCCTGCTCAATGTCTAGAGAGAAAAAGACGATAGAAAGATAGATATGAGATAGATCGACCTAAAATAACATGATTATTTAATAAAGAAGGGAGCTTGTTGAAGGGAACTTTCTAAATATGAAAGTCCAGTTACTACTGAATCGTCATTTGCACTTATTCAGGTAGACAGTGTATTTTTGTAAAAGGAGAAAGCAAGAAGTAGAAAATTTCAAAATAGAGTGTTCATTGCCTGGCAACTATACCGTATCTGTAATAAGACGGATAATGATAATGCTGTTGAATTAGTAATTGGCGAATTATAAAGAAGCTGAAATGCTGAGCTTTGCAGGGAAAGTCTCCACAAACTTACTGCATATGAGGATCTAAGAGTACTGTGAAGTTTATTCATTCAGTGGATGCACACTAGTTCAAAACTAGTCTTGTACCAATGTAGTTTTCAGTTTTTCTACCATTTCTGCTCACTCTGGGGGTCCCGTTCTGGAGATAGGTGCAAGCCCTAGCAATTTGCCACCAATGTCTCAGCAGGAAATGCTAAAATATTTCAGCTTCAAAGCTTTCAATGTAGTTCTGGACAGAAATACATGCGATAAATCAGAACTGACATAAGATAAGTCGTAAATTGCAAAGATTTTCAACTAACATGTATGTGAACTCTAGATGCGTCTGTAAAATAGTGCTGCACAATGTACATAACTGTATGCTTTAAAATACTTATCTGAAGCACAGAGCATATACCTTGTATCATTCATTTTATGAAATATACTATATTTGTATATAAAATGAGAAAATGAGAATATGGAATGTGAGATGAGTGCATTAAGTGTACACTAAAGGGCACATTACTGTAAAGAAATGGAATGAAATTGTTATTAAACATTCATGCTTTGTAATCATAACTACTGCAAATGTAATGAGGAAGGTACAGAAAGGTTGCATCCATATAAGTGAGTAAAGTAAATAAGTAATAAAAAAAGAAATAAAAATAAAAAGGGATTTCCAGAGCATCTCATCAATGGTCAATGAAAACTACCAAGAGAACACTGATGTAATCACTGTTTTCATAGACTTCAATGGGCCTTATTGGGTCCACAACAAAAGGAATACCACTGGTGTGAGGCAGAGGATCCATGGGTAGTCCATGGAAAACACAGACAGTGCACATATGTGATTCATGTGTGAATAAGGCCTTATGCTTCTAGGGGAAAATGCATGTATCTGCATAATAAACCATCCAATGGAACATGGCACTTTTTTCATTCTCATGGACTCTACAAAAAAATCTTTGCATGCCTCTATATAAAATTAGAGGTACAGTGTGGGGCTATATATTTGGATCATATATATATAGGGGTTTTCAAGGGGAGTGATTTTTACATGAAAAAAGGGACAGAATGAGTTAAAATTAATTACCATTCCCCTGCCATTGCAACACTTCTACAGTTTATACTGCTCTCCATTTCCTAAACCTGAACTCAACAAGGAGGAAAGGACTTGGAGTGCCTTCTCAGTCAATCACTGGCTAAGGCAAGTCATTGCTGTGGTTAGTGAGTGGTGGAGCAGATAGTAAAAGCCATTTCCAGTGTGCCGAACCTGGGACCAGGAGGTGAAGAGCATCAGGGACCAGAGCAGCATCACTGCAGCAATGTTCGATGAGGGAAGGATTGCACATTTATTATTTTTAAGCCATTCCACTCCCTTTTTGAAAAATGAAAATAATCCCCTAGAAAAATCCTTCTAAGTACTACTCTGGACGTTTACTTTGCCTAGCTGAGCAAGTATACCCATATACTAGCATATATGATGGTAAGCTAATCAGCTGTTTGGTTACCTGTTTGCATAAAAAATACAAAAAGAGCTGCTTTAATCAAAAGATCTTGAGATTGTCACATAATTTTGCAAAAAAGGGTAAATAACAAAACCAAACATCTAAATGGTTCCTAAGGAAATACAAATATTGTTTCAAATGATTTTCATGTACAGTATTTAGAGTCTTTTTAGATTTTTAGTCTACAGCTCTACAGATTTTCAGTAAAGGCTGCCTCAGGGCTGATCAGTCAACCAATGAAACTGTTATTGATTCTCTCAGGGCGAATTTTACCCGCTTATTTTTCTCATGTGTCACTGCTGTCAAGTATTGAATCTTTCAAGCGCTCATAAATGTATATGTCTGGAAAATTTAAGATCAGACAACTCAACAGGGCATAGAGGAACAAAAAGAAATACTTGATAATACTACACTGTATGAGATGAATGCAATATATTTTACATATTTGAGAACTCAAAGGTAATGGAGAATTAAAACAAACCTTTCTAATGTTTTATAATTATTATATACAGGACTTTTCTGGGATGTTAGTATTGAAGACCTATCCTTAGGATAGGTCATCAATATCAGATCGGCGGGGGTCTGACACCCGACACGCCTGCTCATTAGCTGGTTGAAGAGAAGGATGCCCTCAGTGTCATCGATATTAAAATATTAAAATATCGGAAAACCCCTTTAATTGTGACTTTCTGATGGAAGTATGTGGTAATAATACCAAGGAGTATAACTCATTACTCAATACTGAGTGTTAGTAACACATTAATGAGTTGTGATGAATTTGCTCGTTCCCATATTAAATGCCTTATATTTTATCTTTTTTTGAGCAACTGCTTCTCAAATTGACATATTTACATTTACAGTTACAGATAGCATGTGCAACCCCTGAGGAAGAGATATTCTACATGTAATTAGAAGTTAATCCCATTACAAAATGAATCTTCCTTGCATGCTTCCTTCTGGCTTTGATTATACAGTAGACAAGGAAAACCATTGGGGTTGATATAGACAATACCAGTTATCCAATAGGCTTTTACATAGAAGATTTTTGAGTTTTCTGTTTTAAAAATATATTGTTGCTTCACATTTTTATAAAATAAGAATAAAAGAAAAACATATATTAAAGCCATATGATATACTGCACTGCACATGATAATTTCACTGCAAATTACAGCATAAATGGCACAAAAATATTTAATCTCTATGTGACAAGGCTACAGCCCTAATGTAGACGTATACAGCAAGTGACTGCTACAGCCAATCACTGGCCTCAATGGTCTTGTGTCATAAAGAGCTGAGGCCAATGAAATTGCTTTGGTGGTCATGTATTGTGCACTTGAATAATGTGCTACATACCCCAACGTAAGAGCTGCAGCCTTCGAGCACAAACACCATGAACGAGGACAAGAGCTGCCACACTGAAAACAGGCTCATTAATTGTACCATTTAGGCCCCTTTCACATGAACAATATGGATTGTGTGAGGATGCGTTCAGTGCAACTTGCACCGTTTTGCAAGCAAGTTTAGTCAGTTTTGTCTGCAATTGCGCTCAGTGTTTCAGTTTTTTCCGCACAGGGGCAATGCGTGAAGTGAACGCATAGCGCCTGCACTGAATCCTGACCCATTCATTTTAATGGGTCTGTGCACATGAGTGTTTTTTTTTTTAACGCATCATTTCTGCGTGAGAATTGCAGCATGTTGTATATTCTGCGTTTTTCATGCAGCCCTGGCCCCATAGAAGTGACTTGGGCTTCAGTCAAAAACACATTGCATCCGGATGTAATCCGGATACAGTCCGGGTGCAATGCGTTTTTCACTGATGGTTGGTAGGAGATGTTGTTTGTAAGCCTTCAGGTGTGAAAAACACATCAAAACTGATTGCACCCACGTGGAAAAAACTGAACCACTGAAGCGGAATGGAGACTGAACTGATACAAACTGATGCATTCTGAGCGGATCGTTTTCCATTCAGAATGCACTAGAATGCAAACTGATCTGTTTTGGACCACTTGTGAGAGCCTTGAACAGATCTCACAAACGGAAAGCCAAAACGCGAGTGTGAAAGTAGACTTAGTGAAGTTTGAGTAGTTTTTAATTAACTCAGACAAACTCTTTAACATCCATGTTCTAGCAATACCCCATTACTTTGATGATTTAATAATTACCGTAAGAGGACTGTAAAATGGTTTGGACAGTGCAGAGACTATAATTTAAAGTGCACCTTCAATGATCCAAGTAGAAAACTCTTAGGATATGCACCTGGACGTAAATTCAACTTTTTAATCTCTTTCCGAATAAATAAAATGGTGCTTTGTGCTGCTTGATTGATTCAGCCACTTACAGACTGCAAACTTTTGTAGTGTTACAGTACAGAGCAGAATATTCCTGCTCAATGTCTAGAGAGAAAAAGACGATAGAAAGATAGATATGAGATAGATCGACCTAAAATAACATGATTATTTAATAAAGAAGGGAGCTTGTTGAAGGGAACTTTCTAAATATGAAAGTCCAGTTACTACTGAATCGTCATTTGCACTTATTCAGGTAGACAGTGTATTTTTGTAAAAGGAGAAAGCAAGAAGTAGAAAATTTCAAAATAGAGTGTTCATTGCCTGGCAACTATACCGTATCTGTAATAAGACGGATAATGATAATGCTGTTGAATTAGTAATTGGCGAATTATAAAGAAGCTGAAATGCTGAGCTTTGCAGGGAAAGTCTCCACAAACTTACTGCATATGAGGATCTAAGAGTACTGTGAAGTTTATTCATTCAGTGGATGCACACTAGTTCAAAACTAGTCTTGTACCAATGTAGTTTTCAGTTTTTCTACCATTAAATGTTCTTATTACAAAGCCTGTATGAGAAATGAATGCATTGTGTATCAATGAATACAATGGTCCATATGCACTAATGTGAGTGCACATAGATTATGTTGTCAACTGTGGTGCAAACTGGCACCTCTCGCTTTATAAAATTCCACTGCACCTACTGTAGCTCCCAAGAGGGCATGTCTTAACAGAAGAGAGCATATCTTAGTGGGAAAAGAGTTATGGACTAAAATGCAACTTTTTATGCCACAATTCTGCCATAAAATTCGGTCACAAAGTAAGGCATCCAATAGTTGGTATAAAATGAGAGAAAAAGTGTCTAGCCCTGCTCCAAATTTATCATCCACCATGAGACATTGTGATTAATTTCATGCATGTCTAAACAGCCTAAATGTATGCCATCTCTATGCCATCTATTTTTTTTAGGATACCATAAGTACACGTAGGTTAAAAAAACCTTTGAATAAGGGAGGTGTTTATAGTTATAACTAGTGTTGAGCAAATCCGAATTTCTTGCCGCTTTGTGGTAACAAATACATTTTTCCTGAAATGGTGGTAAAAAAAAAACATACTCACCACATCCCTTTTATAGTGTAGAGGCCGTCGTGGCCATCTTATTTGAAGAAAATACACCAATTCTCACACATGCTGACTTGTGAAATCCCCACGTCATCACGCTGTGCCCTTCTCTTCAATCAAAATGGCTGCAACGGCCTCTCGGCGATCAAATGGATGAGGTAAGTATGCATTTATCCTCCTGATAGGCTGAATGTGACTCTGAGGCTGCAATCAGCGGCTTCTGAGGGGTCAAATGAGGGAAGGTGGTGCGCTTGCCATTCCCCATCATTGCGCCCTCACCATACAATGGAATGCTATTTGTTACAAAGTAATTCGTAACTAATCAAATTTCTTGTTGAAGTTTGGCGAAGTAGCCGAATACAATTTTTCAAAACTTCGCTCATCGCTACTTATATCACTTGCTTAAATTTTTTTTTCTCAGAAACTAAGGCTTCCAGTGGGCCTTGCCTTTTTCTTCTATGGTGAACTGACTATTTTTGCTCTGTATAACTAAATTCCTGCAGTAGGCGGTCATTTTAGCCATTTTATACATAATCTGTTCTTAGCCAGTAGACATGGCACTCTTTAGGGAACACATGTAAACAAAGCCTCCACCCTCCATCACCTCAGCAACATGATCCCCAGGAACAACATCAAGTATTGAATCTTATTCCAGTTAACTGGCATTTTGGACACTATATTGTTAATGCTCAACATGTCTACCTGTATTTATGTAAACCTATAGAACCACTTAAAAAAATAATGAAAAAACTAAATTATTAATTGGGTTTTTTGAGTACATGGAAATTGATTAGCCATCCTCAGGTTAAGTCATCGATATGAGTTAGATGTGGGATCAACTAGCATGCTGTTTTGGGCACCCACTGACACCAGAAGTTATACAGTGGACAGAGCCAGAAGCATAAGTTTCCATACACTGAATAGTTGCCTTGTTGGGCTACAGAAGCTCAGCTCCTATTCAAGATAAAAGAGGGCTGAGCTGCAGTAGGTCAACACTAGAAACCACAGTGGACAGAGCCAGTGGCTGAAACAGCTGATCAGTGAGGATGCGGGATGTTAAACCCCCACTGATCTAAGGACCGGCCATCAATAAGTACTAGAAAACTACTTTAAATTAGTGTATTTGGTGACAAATTCATATTATGTAATAGTTTAAAAGTGAATTATGGAAAAGTTCCAATTTTACACTTTCACAAATCCAAATATCTTCCCCTTACAATTGATGTTATTTTAAATACAGTCAGGTTTCTGTTATTGCCAGAATAATCACAATGATGCTTCTTGACGACTTTGACCATTGAGGAGAGAAGTGCTGGTGACTGTATTCTTAACATTACTCTTCAAAGAAGTCATTCGGACATTAGATGAATTAAGCAGGTAGCTGGTAGACCTTTGGTGGCGTTTCTTTTTACTACAGCACAGTTGGCTGTTAAAATGTCTTCTGAAACTCTCACTTAGTAGGTAGAGTGCAAAAGGGTTTACACATGAGTTGGAAAAACTTAAGACACGGGCCACTAATGTGATTATCATATGTCCTAAAGAAGGATCAATTTCATTGTAGTTAAAAGACCGGTACATATATAAGACGTGGTTTGGAAACCAGCAGAGTGCAAAGCAGCCAACAAACACCAGGACGATTTTTGCCAGACGTTTTCGCGTTTCCATCTGCAATGAGAGCAAAATTTTATTTAGTTTCAGTTCCATGCATTTTAATTTCAAAATATTAGTAGATAGAAAATAACTAGTATTTCATTGGTATTTGAAAGCATTTATTTTGCATCCTCCCTATAGAATTATGTGACAAATTATACCAAAGGAGGCCAGCCTAGAAGCATGTGCAATAGCAACTTTTTTAGCTGTATGACCCACCTCAATCCCACCCTACAGCAAGGTCATACTTTTTTTTTTTTTATAGGTCAGATAATTTATTTTTAGCCTGAATGCCCAGTGGTAGAGAGAGATGTAATTCAGTCATGTGAAGTATTTGAAATAGTAGTGAATACTGTAGGTGGTCCTTACACTAGAACCATATACCTTCTCCATCATTATTAGAGAAGACTAGTTGGACAGAAATGATTATAGACACTGCTGTAATCAAAGGGTTGGCAAGTTGAGTCACATGGAAATGGGCAATGAGCTGCATGTAATACCCAAGTTTTTATACTGTTTTTATGCAATTTCTCTAATCTTTGTTTTATTATTTTTTTCTAGATGGGCATTGAATGTTACTTGGCAGTCTGAGGGTATTATCACACGGCTAAAATCTACCACCGATTCAGAAGTGGAGACTGGGCATTTCCCACTACTGAATCTACATTCAAAATTCTATCATCATTTTTCCTTGTGTACAATGTAAATAATAAAAATAAATCAACTTTGACCAACACCTTTCAGAAATGGAAGAGGTTTTTTTTATTGTTTAATTTTTGAGATTTGATTGTAGATTCCAAGTCAATTAGGAAGCAGAAAAACATCACTCAAAAACTCTTCTAAATGTTTTGTCAAAACTTAACTAAAACTGCCACCAAACATGAACTGCTTTCAGCTATTGATTTTTCTGCTGTAGATATTAGCTGTGTTAAAACCATAAACCATATATAATGTAACAGATTTCAGAAACACTGATGTGTACAATATCCGGGTGGACACACATGAAGAGATTTATCAAAATGGCCCAGAGCAACCAATCAGATTACACTTTTCATTTTCCAAAGAATAATAATAATAAGGAATCTGGTTGCTATGGGCAACTAAGCCAGTTTTCCTTTACACCATTTTTTATAAATCTCCCCATAATATTCTACTTTTGAGATAGAACAAACACAAAATGAGTATTGATTATCTATATACTTAGAGTATCAAAAGAACATAGACTCATTAGGTTATATTCTTTCAATGGCCTATGCTACCTTTACAGTTAAGTGTAACACAGAAACCCATAAAATTCTTTTCACCTTATCATTATACTTTTTTTCTATCATATATCAATACGCCTAATACAATATGGGTTCATGTGTCAACCTTATTTTCTGAATGTATATCATTTCTATGACTAGAAATACCTTAAGGAAAAGTACATAATTAATGAAAATTATCATTGGAAATACACTACGATGCCTCTAAATTTGTTTTAGTTAAAAAAAAAATTGGGATTAGATATATCCTTATTAACATGAATAACTGTTGACTGTTAGAAGATTGACAACAGAAAAAAGACCAAATGGTCCATCTAGTCTGCCCTTATATTATTACTTTTACTTAGGATAGACATGTTTATCCCAGGCAAATTCACTTACTGTCGATTTCCCAATCACATCTGCTGGTAGTTTGTTCCAAGCCTAAACTACTCTTCCGGTGGAAAAATATTTCCTGACATTGGTTCTTATGTTCCCCCAACTAAGTTTAGATTGTGTCCTCTTGTTCTTGTGCTGAGTTCTTTTCTTTAGTTTGTTTCTTTCAAGTCTTTCTTTCGTTTCTTTCTTTCTTTCTCTTTCTTTTTTTCCATTTTTATTCCTTTAACATGTTTAAAGGTTTCGCTCATGTCCCCCTTTTCCCTTCTTTCCTCAAAACTATGCAGATTAAGGGGGTCATTTATTACAAAACACACCACTTTTTGGTGTATTTAAGGTGCAGATTTAGTTGCAAAGGGACTTTTCCTAGCTCACTCCACTTTTCCGAGGTGGCAGAAAAAGGCGGGGTGGCGTCGGCAGGGAAGAGCATGAGCTGGCTGTCCCATCTCATTTACCCTTTTCTATGCCAGTTTATGGAGTGGAAATGGTCTTAAACTATGCCAGCAAAGGGGCTGGCATAGTTTAAGCCATGTCGCACGGCCAGCGGAACCAAGCGCCAAAAGTTATGTAGTCTAAATTTAAAATGTTATCTCCTCTGGTTGATTACTTAACTAGCTGTTTCAGAGATGCTTTTTAAGTGCATCATTTGGACTCCTGCTCTTGCATTAAAAAGCACTAGACCAGATATATTTCAGTCTACACTAGGCATGTTATAGCCACTAGAGATGAGCGAACACCTGGAAGTTCGGGTTCGGGAAGTTCGGCCGAACTTCCCGAAAATGTTTGTGTTCGGGATCCGAACTCGACCCGAACTTTATCCCGAACCCGAACTCCATTGAAGTCAATGGGGACCCGAACTTTTGGGTACTAAAAAGGCTGTAAAATAGTCCAGGAAAGGGCTAGAGGGCTGCAAAAGGCAGCAAAATGTAGGTAAATGCCCTGCAAACAAATGTGGATAGGGAAATGACTTTAAAATAAAATAAAATAAATAAAAATTAACCAATATCAATTGGAGAGAGGTCCCATAGCAGAGAATCATGCGTCATATCACCCACCACTGGAGAAGGCCACTTTCAGTTATTTCGGCCCAGCACCCAGACAGAGGAGAGAGGTCCCACAGCAAGGAATCATGCAACATATCACCCACCACTGGAGAAGGCCACTTTCAGTTATTTCGGCCCCAGCACCCAGACAGAGGAGAGAGGTCCCACAGCAAGGAATAATGCATCATATCACCCACCACTGGAGAAGGCCGCTTTCAGTTATTTCGGCCCAGCACCCAGACAGAGGAGAGAGGTCCCACAGCAAGGAATCATACGTCATTTCACCCACCACTAGAGAAGGCCACTTTCAGTTATTTTGGCCCCAGAACCCACACAGAGGAGAGATGTCCCACAGCAAGCAATAAGGCGTCATATCACCCACCACTGGAGAACACCACTTTCAGTTATTTCGGCCCAGCACCCAGACAGAGGAGAGAGGTCCCACAGCAAGGAATCATGCGTCATATCACCCACCACTGGAGAAGGCCACTTTCAGTTATTTCGGCACCAGCACCCAGACAGAGGAGAGAGGTCCCACAGCAAGGAATCATGCGTCATATCACCCACCACTAGAGAAGGTCACTTTCAGTTATTTCGGCCCCAGCACCCAGACAGAGGAGAGAGATCCCACAGCAAGGAATCATGCATCATATCACCCACCACTGGAGAAGGCCACTTTCAGTTATTTCGGCCCCAGCACCCAGACAGAGGAGAGAGGTCCCACAGCATGGAATTATGCGTCATATCACCCTCACTGGAGAAGGCCACTTTCAGTTATTTCAGGACAGCACCCAGACCGAGGAAAGAGGTCCCAAAGCAAGGAATCATGCGTCATATCACCCACCACTGGAGAAGGCCACTTTCAGTTATTTCGGCCCCAGCACCCAGACAGAGGAGAGAGATCCCACAGCAAGGAATCATGCATCATATCACCCACCACTGGAGAAGGCCACTTTCAGTTATTTCGGCCCCAGCACCCAGACAGAGGAGAGAGGTCCCACAGCATGGAATCATGCGTCATATCACCCACCACTGGAGAAGGCCACTTTCAGTTATTTCGGCACCAGCACCCAGACAGAGGAGAGGTTCATTCAACTTTGGGTTGCACCGCAAGATCATGGTAAAGTTAAAAAATTGAGGATTCAATAAAGAAGTGCCCCGGAGTAAAAGAATACATGGTTGAGGGGGAGGCAGTTATAAATGTCTATTCTGCACAAGGGAGGCCCAGGTCCTGTGGGATCCATGCCTGGTTCATTTTTATGAACGTCAGCTTGTCCACGTTGGCTGTGGACAGGTGGCTGCGTTTGTCAGTAATGATGCCCCCTGCCGTGCTGAATACACGTTCAGACAAAACCCTGGCCGTCGGGCAGGCCAGCACCTCCAAGGCATAAAATTCCACGTGGGGTCTAGGACCTCATTGTCCCCTGCATCGTCTTCCACACAGTCTTCCTCCCTGACCTCCTGTTCGGTCTGCACACTGCAGAAAGACGATGCAGTTGGCACCTGTGTTTCGTCATCATCAGAGACGTGCGAACTGCGATGAGGTGGTATTCCCATGTCCTCATCATCAGGAAACATCAGTGGTTGTGCATCAGTGCATTCTATGTCTTCCACCACTGGGGAAGGGCTAGGTGGATTCCCTTGGGAAACCCTGCCAGCAGAGTCTTCAAACAGCATAAGAGACTGCTGCATAACTTGAGGCTCAGACAGTTTTCCTGATATGCATGGGGGTGATGTGACAGACTGATGGGCTTGGTTTTCAGGCGCCACCTGTGTGCTTTCTGCAGAAGACTGGGTGGGAGATAATGTTGTGAACGTGCTGGATCCACTGTTGGCCACCCAATTGACTAGCGTCTGTACCTGCTCAGGCCTTACCATCCTTAGAACAGCATTGGGCCCCACCAAATATCGCTGTAAATTCTGGCGGGTACTGGAACCTGAGGTAGTTGGTTCACTAGGACGTGTGGCTGTGGCAGAATGGCCACGTCCTCTCCCAGCGCCAGAGGGTACACTAACACCACCACGACCGCGTGCCTTACTAGATGTTTTCCTCATTGTTACCATTCACCAAGCACCACAAGAAGAAAAATAATATTTGGCCCAATGTATTGTTTTCAAATTCAGGCCTTTTTTTACAGGCACCTAACACTATCTGCCTATTTATTTATGTAGCGTATTACACTAATCCAGGCACAGCAGTAACCACTGATTTAGGGGAATATCTCTTTTAGGGCTAGTATTTAGGCCCTGGATGAAAGGTATCCTTTTATGGACAGATTTAGACTTGGCCTGCAACAGCTGGAACACCAGATTTAGGGTATTGCTATATTGGCAAGTGAATTTCACCCCAGAACAAAATATATAATTTGCAGGACACTATGAAACTTGGTCAGCCACAGCTGAAACCACTGATTTATGGTATTGCTATTTTGGCAATTGAATTTCACCCCAGAACAAAATATATGTTTTTGCGGACACTATTATAGTTTGCCAGCCACAGCTGAAACCACTGATTTATGGTATTGCTATTTTGGCAATTGAATTTCACCCCCGGAACAAAATATATGTTTTGGCGGACACTATTATAGTTTGCCAGCCAGTGCTGGGACACCAGATTTAGAGGATTGATATTTTGGCAATTGAATTTTACCCCAGAACAAAATATATAATTTGCAGGACACTATGAAACTTGGCCAGCCACAGCTTAAAGAGGACCTTTCACCAAAAAAAAAAAGTGTAATAGTTATATTACCTTTTAGGGGACCTGCCCCTGAAGTCTTCACCTTTTTTTTTTTTTTAAAATGACCCCCCGTTCGGCCGAGAACCGCGAGAACTTGAGCTTGCCGAGTCCCGGAACCCGCGCCATCTTGGATTCCCCAGCGCAGAAGAGGAGCGAAGCGAGTGTACCAAGATGGCGCGGGTTCCGGGACTCGGCAAGCTCAAGTTCTCGCGGTTCTCGCGAGAACTTGAGTCCTTCTCCCTGGCTAAGAGCCGAGCGCTGCTATTGGATGCGCTCACAGCCAGGGGGAGAGGAGAAACGTCCAGGCACGCCCACCAGAACATCCGAGGAGACGCCTACTAGAACTTTCTGTGTCTCATTTGAATATGAGGCGCAGGACATATCGGGGACAAAGGCGGCCGAACAGGGGTCATTTAAAAAAAAAATAATATGGTGAAGACTTCAGGGGCAGGTCCCCTAAAAGGTAATATAACTATTACAATTTTTTTTTTTGGTGAAAGGTCCTCTTTAAACCACTGATTTATGGTATTGCTATTTTGGCAATTGAATTTCACCCCAGAACAAAATATACCCTGTTACGGACAGATTTAAACTAGGCCTGCAACAGCTGGAACACCAGATTCAGGGTATTGCTATTTTGGCAATTGAATTTCACCCCAGAACAAAATATATGTTTTTGTGGACACTATTATAGTTTGCCAGCCACAGCTGTGACACCAGATTTATGGTATTGCTATTTTGGCAATTGAATTTCACCCCAGAACAAAATATATATCCTTTGCAGGACACTATGAAACTTGGCCAGCCACAGCTGAAACCACTGATTTATGGTATTGCTATTTTAGCAATTGAATTTCACCCCAGAACAAAATATATGTTTTAGCAGACACTATTATACTTTGCCATCCACAGCTGTGACACCAGATTTATGGTATTGCTATTTTGGCAATTGAATTTCTCCCCAGAACAAAATATATGTTTTTGCGGACAATATTATAGTTTGCCAGCCACAGCTGTGACACCAGATTTATGGTATTTCTATTTTGGCAAGTGAATTTCACCCCAGAACAAAATATATGTTTTTGCGGACACTATTATAGTTTGCCTGCCACAGCTGTGACACCAGATTTATGGTATTGCTATTTTGGTAATTGAATTTCACCCCAGAACAAAATATATGTTTTTGCGGACACTATTATAGTTTGCCAGCCACAGCTGTGACACCAGATTTAGAGGATTGCTATTTTGACAATTGAATTTCCCCACAGAAAATAATCTATCCTTTGCCAGACAGCAGACAGTATTATACTTGGCTAGCCAAAGCTGGAACACCAGATTTAGGGGATTGGTATTTTGGCAATTGTATTTAACCCCTTAATAAAATATAGAAATTGCTATCCTGAGTTTCTAGGGGTGACAATTAGCACAGCCAAGCACCTGATGTAGGATATAGCAAAAAAAAAAAACTAGTATTGATGAATTGATGGACTTGGTTGCCGCTTGTTCTGGTGCACCACAAGTCACAAAATGGCCGCCGATCACCCCAGAAAAAAAGTGACAGAAAAACGCTCTGTGCAGCCTAAAAACCAGTGAGCAAGTAACTAGCAGAAGTTGAATCATTTACAGCTGTAGATTGATCACTTCATTAGGTGCTTTTGCTGACTTTTCCCTGCCTAATCTCGCCCTCACAGAAGCTGTGTCCTCTCCCTACACTAATCAGAGCAGTGTGACGTGCGGCGCTACGAGACTCCAGCTTAAATAGAGGTTGGGTCACATGCTGCACTTGGCCAATCACAGCCATGCCATTAGTAGGCATGGCTGTGATGGCTTCTTAGAGCAAGAAGTAAAACGCTAGCTGATTGGCTGCTGTGCAGCCCTTCAGAAAGTGGGAAGAAATCGCAAAACAACGAACCCGAACCCGAACTTTTTTGAAAATGTTCGGGTTCGGGTCCGTGTCCCGAACACCCCAAAATTCGGTACGAACCCGAACTATTCTCGAACTGTTCGCTCAACACTAATAGCCATCCATTACTAAAATATCCCCCATTTTTTCTATTTGAGAAATTCCATCCACCAACATGTTATCATAATCCTCCTTTTTCCCTGGAGACCTCTATACCACACCAATTCTAGTAACAGTTCCCTCTTTAGTTTGCATGCAAATCCAAAGAGTTTCCAGCACTTTATATGACACTGTATCAAAGGCTTTGTTGAAGTCAAGGTAGGCAAAAACCACAGCACCATCTTCATCTAAGACTTTGGTGACATTGTCAAAGAAATTAATAAGATTAGTTTGACATGATCTGCCCCACAGTGAAGCCACGCTGTTTTGGATCCAACAGGTTGCTGGTATTAGGTGATCAACTATTTTCTTTTTCTGAAGGGTTTTAATCATTTTTTAATACTACCCAGGTCAAGCTGTTTCTGTAGTTTCCAGCTTCTTCTCTGCTTCCCTTCCTGTGAGTAGGCACAACCAGGGCCAGCTCCAGGTTCATGTAGGCCCTTGGGCGATAAAGTCTCAGTGGGCCACTTACAGAGTAATAACTCTCTGAGTACAAATAATATAGTAGATATCACCTACAGTATTATTTAACAACAGAGATAACACAGTGATGGCTATCGGAGTACAGAAAATGTAGTAGTGTTACCTGAAGTCCTATGCAAAACCACAGATAACACTAGTGTAGATCATGTGGTAGTGTTACCTATGTCCTTAATGTGCCTCCCTGTGCCTCTCCCACAGACTCCATGCTGGCGGCTCTGCCTCCTTTTCCATCTTCTTCTTGCCCTTTACAGAACGTCCTGATGCAGCTGCGTCAAGGCATAGGAACACTGTGGGCATGGTGATGATGAAACACACACACACAGGGAGAGACACATACACAGGGACACACACACACACAAGGACACACACACTGGGATGGTCAAATACACACAGACACATACACACACACAGGGACAGAGAGATACACACACACGGGGACAGAAACACACACACACAGGGACAGACAAACACACAGGGACAGACACACACACAGGGACAGACACACACAGAGATGGTCAAATACACACATGGGGATCGTCAAATACACACAGGAACAGATACACACACAGGGACACACATACACACAGGGCAGACAGACACACACACAGGGACAGATACACACACAGGGATGCACACACACAGGGACACACACACATAGGGATACACACACACAGGAACAGACACACACACACTCACACAGAAACAGACACATACATATGGACAGACACGTATGTGATAGTGAGATCGTCAGCCAACTTCCATCTAATGTGTGTGGACAGCTTTAGGGACATTAAAAGGGAATTCCACCTTTCATTATGCTCCAACCTTTTGTTACCTTCTAATATGACTCCCGCTAATTCCCAGTACTGAGGGGACATGGACTGGGATTTAAAAAGGAATTATAAACATGTACCAGAAGGTGGTCTAAACTGTAACCCATTAGGCAGTGGCTCAACTGTGGTATGGAGTCTAAGCAATGCTTTAGACACACATAGGAACGAACACACACAGAGGGGTACACACACACAGGGACAGACACACATGCACACACAGGGACAGACACACACAGCCCGGGAGGAAACCCCAATCTACCCTTTTCTGAATCCTGGGGCCGCCCACCTCATCAGTGCATATGGCGAAAATTGTCTGCATTGCTGGGTTAAGCTGTCCTAGAATTCAGAACAGGCAGTTTAATGAAGGCCAGGACACAGCTGCAGGAGTGAGCAGTGGCCCCCCCCAGGAGCAGTGGGCCCCGCCATTTGCTCGGGTATGCCAGGTGCTGATGCCAGCCCTGGGTACAACCATAGTGGTAATTGCTAATAAGTCTGACATACAGTTTTGTTATCTTTACAGTCCACTGGGAAAACACACTTGCTGCTGTTTTTCACCCTTTTAATTCCCTTTTTAAATTCATAGCAATGTATGATTGTTCCCAGTTCGATTTTATATTAAATCATAAACATTGGTGGTCACCGGAACCCAAATATTTTTTCACCTTAACCTCAGACATCAGATCCCCATTTGTAAAGTCTTACTCTAGAATGTTATCTCCTCTGGTTGGTGATTTAGCTAGCTGTTTCAGAGATGTTCTTTTAAGTACATCATTTGGACCTCTGCACTTGCCTGAAAGAGCACCAGAGATATTCCAGTCTATACTAGTCATGTTGAAGCCCCCCCATAACTACAATAACCCCCCTTTTATGACATTTGAGAAATGTCATCCACCAACATGTTATCATGTTTTCAAAGACTTTCTAGCTCTTTGTGTGTCTCTTTAATTACTATAGCTTTAAGGCTACCCTTGACATGAATGGCTACTCTGCCACCTCTTCTGTCTACTCTGTCTTTTTTGTACTGTGTGTATCCAGTTATGGCTATTTCCTAATGATTACAAAATAGCAGAATCACCAATATTACAATATTATTGTGCACACATGTCCATAATAATACAAATTAACAGAACACAAATTACTTTACACACATAACTAATTTTTAAAACAGTAAATTGCTTTCCTTCTAAAGCTTATTTAATGAGAGGCTTTCAGAAGATATATGTCCCCCAAACCACCAGCAGTACTTGACCATTATGCTCATCTAGTCTCCAACAATGCTATGATTAGCCCAAAGAGGTGCCACAGTATGTTACAAAAATGATGTTTTTGCAAGTTGTATGTAAATTAGCCCCTGAAATCAAGGATGTGTAAATTTAGCTAAATTTAGCTGATCTGTCTTGATCAGTGGATCCATAACAAACAATAGTGCATGCAATGAATTCGTCCTGGCCTGTAACGATGTTCTCTTTGTCTTCTCTTGGTGGTTTGGAGGGCACATAACTTCTGACATGTTCACTTAAAGAGATTTTCCGAGATCACGATACTGATGAACTATCTTCAGGAAAGGTCATACATTTCAGATTGACGAGTGTCTGAACTCCTGGACCTGCACCAATCAGCTGTTTGAGGAGACCAGGATGTGCACACCCAAGCCATCCATTGTCTAGCGACTGTGCTTGGTATTGCAGCTCCTACGAGCACCGCACCTTCTTGAGACAGCTGATCGATGGAGCTCTGAGTGTCATACCCCCACCAATCTGCTATGGATGACCTATCCAGCGGATAGCCAAGACAAAAGTTATCATATGGGAAGGAATGGTGGCTCACCTGGCTAAATCTATGGAGATAGGCGCTATAATCTAGGACTGACACCCTCAGACAAATGGAGAAAATAAATAAGGAAGTAAGATTGGCACACTAGTATCTGGAGGTAGAAAAATAGGTATGATTTATTTAATATAAATATGGTCATAAAAAAGTAATAAATGAAAAAGATGAAAAAAGGATGTGGTAAAAGGTGAATGGAGGTAGGTAAGTCAATGGGCCTTTGATCAAGGGGAATTAAAAAAGTAATTAATAAAATGTATAAAAAGAAAAAAAAATGTCAATTGATCGCAGGTAATGAGGTAAAGGTGGTCCGGTTCCTATTACTCCATAAAAGTGATACAAATAATTAAATTGAGATGCAAGTTCATCAAATGTGGAGATAAATAAATAGGTATTACTCCAGTCAGCGGGTCATACATCTACCAGCAGTGGAGTCCCACTATGGGTGGGATGTGCTCCGCTGGGGTTACCTATCAGGTGGATCTCCTGGGATATGCAGGCGGCCCGCTGGAGTTACCTTTCCGGGCGATCTTCTGAGGTTGCATGCAGATTTCGTAAGTCGGCGTTCCACGTGGTGTTTGCGCGCTTGAGGTCCGTCCGTTCGCGTGGCTACACAGGGAGAATGTTCACGTGTGCCGTATCTTTTCGATGCTGGCGGAGGTACGCTGGGGGAGAATGGTCCTCACAGCGATAGTCATCAGGCAGAAAGGTTGCCCTGTGTTTTTTAGTCCTCTTATTGCGCTGTACTTTATAATCCTCTTGTCGGTCTTATAGGAAGTTTGGCAGACTGGCAGGGCACCCAGACGCATTTTAAAGTGTACTGACTTCTTCCTCAGTGGTAGCTACGCCGACTTACGAAAGCTGCGTGAGAAGGAATTATCGACACGTGCTGCCTGCAACCTCAGAAGATCGCCCGGACATGTAACTCCAGCAGGCCGCCTGCATATCCCAGGAGATCCACCTGACAGGTAATTCCAGCGGAGCACATCCCAGCCATAGTGGGACGCCACTGCTGGTAGATGTATGACCCGCTGATACTTACATATATATATGCATAATTATACACGGGATCTCGCAACATTAATTTCAACTTAAGTCACTGTTATTGGCAACAGGCTGCGGATTTACTGACATCTATATGACCTTTATATGAACTGTACACATCCTGACTGGAACCATACCTATTTATTTATCTCTACATTTGATGAATTTGCATCTTAATTTAATTATTTGTATCACTTTTATGGAGTAATAGGAAACCGGACCACCTTTACCTCATTACCTGCGATCAATTGACATTTTTTTTTCTTTTTATACATTTATTTTTACATTTTATTAATTACTTTTTTAATTCCCCTTGATCAACATTAAAGACCCATTGACTTACCTACCTCCATTCACCTTTTACCACATCCTTTTTTCATCTTTTTCATTTATTACTTTTTTATCACCTTATTTATATTAAATAAATCATACCTATTTTTCTACCTCCAAATACTAGTGTGCCAATCTTACTTCTTTATTCAAAAGTTAGCATATCCTGCAAATAGGTCATGAATATTGGAATCTCAGAAAATCCCTTAAAAGTTGAAGTTTAGTTCATTAATTTCCCACTTTAAACTTTATGGAGCTCTGTTACAAGCAGCTCTATATAATTCAGTTATCATCAGTAAGCATTACGCTAAGAGGAGCTATTGAACAAATCATTCATTATTCTGCTTGTCATGAACATGTTAACCAGCAATCCATCATGCGCAAGACTGTTTCTTCAGGGATCTTTATTCTTGCTAGCTTATGTCCATTCTGATTAGTACATATGGTGTTGCAGAAAATTGTTCATTTGTCGCTTTATCGTGAATTGCTTTATGTCAGTTGAATTCCCGAGTTATCAAAAAAAAATATTACTTTTCAATATTAAAACAGACAAGTTTTATAACAGTTTAGGAAATTGCTTCTGGTTCTGCTGCTCTTCTATTATAATAACAATAAAATGTAATATTTTTGCACAAAGTTTTGCAGCATATAATGATTGTTAAGAGATAACAAAGCTTAGTAAATTTATACTGGTTAATAGGAGATGAAGAGACTATATGAAAGATTCTCTTAGGATATAGTTACATGGCAGTTATGTTGCATACATCTCTGTGACTATCCCAATTATCTGAATGGGGATTTCAGAAATTTATGCACAGAAATGGATTCAGATTTGTTGCAAATTTCACAAAAATGTGTCTATCAAACTAATCAGAGAATTTTCATTACTTTCGGATGAATAGTATAACAACAGCGCCCAGAGCAATTTTACTGTGAACATTGGCAGGGAAAATAAAAAGGGAGGAAGAAGATGGAGAATCACAAGACACTGGGAGGAAGTGGGGGAGAGCAGAATTGAGTAAGGTCCTTTGCTGAGAACTTCATTCTGTTTTCAGCTTCTGACCTGGAAGTGTGATATGTGGCAGTGTCTGAGAAAAAGCTAGTACAGATACAAGCACCAAATGTAGTGTGATACTATATGAAAAGAACAGAGAGAGAGAATATGGAGATATAACCATGTAGATTTTCAGGAATTTGATCAGGGAGAGCTTTATAAAAAGCTTTGAGTGAGTGAAGTGCTTTTTACCTGCTGACACCTAGTTCTACAGTACTCAATGCATAATGCATTTTTCTTGTAAATGAACAGATGGCTTTTTTTTTTTTTTACACAAAAAAAACTAAACTCAGTTCATAGGTTTTATTGTCAGGAGGTTTTTTTTGTAAAAAAAAAAAAAAAAAACCAATACTGCAACAATGTCTTTTTTATATATGTTATATTGAACACATAGTTCAAAGATATTTAACTGAAAACTTTGTATTGTTATGTCCGTGTTAGCGGATGCATTACTGCATCAGACCATGTAATTCAAAGACACAAACATTTCTATACCCATGATACAATTTAATTTATAGTTCAAAGGCATTTTATCACAAACATTGCATTGTTATATCTGTGTTAGCAGATGCATTGCTGCATTAGAATATGTAATTCAAAAACATTTCCCCACATAAATTGCATTGTTATATCCATGATATAATAGAATGCAATGAATAGATTTGCCCTTGCTGACGGTGCCCCATCATGCCACTGTCTACCTACCTACCATTATGTTCCATACCATATGAATGCAGCTGCTGCCATCGTACTACTGCCTGCCTGCTATCATGTTCCCTACCGTATCTCTGCTGCTGCCATCACCACAGCTGCTACATTCTGCTGCTAATCCCCCTACTGCCACTTCCATTATCCTTCTGCCACAACCATTACTGCTACACAGCTATCTATACTACTACTACCCCTAAAAAGTCACACACACACACACATCTACTCCCTTGTCTTTTCCATGTAGTGCTGCTACTACTGTTGCTACCATCATGGACACATACCACTACCCTTTCCACATCCACACTGTACTGTTGTTGCTCCCAAAAAAGGGAGACTTTTTCCAGGCTTGGCCAACTTCAGAACAAGCCACTGTTGTGTGAGTGTGTGTATATAAATACGGACAGGAATTCTGCCCCTATTAATGCATAATTTTTGGATGATTGTGCAGAACAAGCTATTGCTTCTTATGATATTAACAAGAATTTGTGTATAGAACTGCCCCCATTAAGGCATAATTTTTGGATGCTTGGTCCCAACAAGACTGTGTGTATTTAAACATAATCTGCTCCCAATAAGGGACAATGTTTGGAAACTTTCTAAGATTATGTAATTTTTAATTTTATCTGGTGCACAATTCTTAACAAGAAACAGAATTTACATATATAAAAATGAAGTTTGTTTTTTGTTTGTTCTTCATAGACTCCTACATGCCATGCCTTCTAATAAAGTAATGTATTTTTGATGCAGCATTACATTAAACATGAATGTAACTGTAACTGCTGAGGCACTACTTCTCACTGCCTCTCATCTTCCCTACATTTCAGTCTGCCTCTCATCTCTGTACATATCCTGTCTAAAAGACAAACTGTTTGTTGCCCATAGCTGACCTATGTTTACCAACCTATAGCTCTCTAGCTGGAGGCTGTCGGAGCATGATGGGTAGTTTTTCAACAGCTGGAGAACCAAAGGTTTGAAAACATAGAGGTGCACCTCAATATATTAAAATATCTGTGAAAAGCTAATTTATTTCTGTAATTTAATTCAAAAGGTGAAACTCATATATTATATAGATTCCTTACATACAGAGTGATCTATTTCAAGCGTATATTTATTTTAATGTTGATGGTATGGCTTACAGCTAATGAAAACCCAAAAGTCAGTATTTCAGAAAATTAGAATATCATGAAAAAGTTACATTTTGTAGACTCATGGTGTCACACTTGAATTAGCTAATCAACACAAAAGACATGCAGAGGTTTCCTAGGCCTTAAAATAGTCCCTCAATCTGGTTCAGTAGGCTATACAATCATGGGAAAGATTGCTGACATTTTCAGAAGACACCCTACCAGAGGCGTAGCGTGGGGGGGGGGGCCAGGGGAACTGTTGCCTCGGGCGCCAATCTGCAAGGGGGCGCCCAGCAGTCAGTGAATGTTTCCAGCAGTCACTGTGCCTGCCACCCACAACAGCTGCGCTATGGCAGGACGCAGCATTATTAGTTTGCCATACTTTACAACCTGGGAGCAAAGGAGAGAGATTGTGTCACCTGCCAGACTCCTACTCCTCGCTCCCAGCAGGTACTTGCTATTTCCTAGCTGCAGTGGCTCCTGATGCCCGCCCCTCTCCCTCTATACAGAACCCAGAAGTGGCGGCTGCAGATCCTCTGAGGCAGACGGCCAGACTCAGGCAGAGCGGGAATTTCATTTACAGTGCTCTGTCTGCTGACTGTATGTTGTTTCTGACTCATTCCCTGTGTGGTTGCCCAGTCACACAGCACCTTCTAGCACTGCAGCTCATAGGGGTGGAGGCAAGCCACACAAGTTTTACTGTTTCCAATCACCTCACTGTGCCCTCTAACCTTCTGACAGCAGCGGACAGCCCAGCGCTGAGGAGGCAGATCTCCTACTTCCCCTGCCATCAGCTTCTTCCAGACTGCAGGTTAACCCCCACCATACTGGCCCCAGTGTTATCCAGCATGTAAGTTGCTGCTTGTCTATCTGTCACACATGTACAATATATATATATATATATATATATATATATATATATCTATACACACACACATGTACACACAAATGTTCATATTGTATATATTCATATATATTCCCAATCCATGTATATATGGAATGGGAATGAATTCATGTGGTTGTGCCAAATTGGAGGTTATATAACTGATTAGTGGGGTTCTGACTAAAGGGGTCCCACTGATCCCAAGAACCGATATCCTGTTCCCTCAATCTGATGGAGTGACAGGTCAGGCTTGCTTTCTGCCACTCCAGTCATTCACTATGGGACTGTCAGAAATGGCTATGTCCGGCAGTCCCATTGAGAATGAATGGAGCAGTCACTTCATCAGATTGATGGAAAGAAACTTCCAGTATCAGTCTGGTGTAATATTCAATCACTATGAGGTGATAGTAAGTGTTCATGGTTCTGTGTGGAAATTTAGCTGCTGTGTGGATTTTGATATCTGCAGCATGTTAATTGTCTGCAATTGTTTATGTGGATTTCACCCTTTTCAATAGAAGGGTGAGATCTGATAAAAATGAGCATGAAATATGAAACAAAAACCACAAGTTAGGGTGGGTTCACACTAGTGTTAGGGACTCTGTTATGGCTTTTCGTTACAACAGGGTTTATAAAGGAAAATAATGGCATTTATAAGACTGAAGGACGGATCCGTTCTGCTGCCCATAGACTTGTATTATGACAGAATTAAAAAAGGCATTCAGTTTTGCTTTCAGTCCTAATAGAAGTCTGTGGGAAAGCAAAGCGGATACGTCTGGTCTCCATTATGCAAAACGGAGAAGAAAGAGGACTTTGTTTTTTGTCTTGCTTAACGTGACCCAGACAGATCCCTTAGCTTTCCCATAGACTTCTATTAGGACTGAAAGCAAAACGGAATGCCTTTTAAAGGCTTTCGTTTTGCATTTCGTCTGGGCATTCCGTTAAAGCCATAATGGAATCCACAACACTAGTGTGAACCCGCCCTAATACATGTGCACAAAAGTCAAGCTGTAGGTAGCCTATAGTGTTTAGTGTTGGTAATACTGGTTTTAGTATAGTCTTGCATTATTATTCAGTATCAGTATTGTGGTAATATTCTGATCATATGTGACCATGTGGTATTAGTATTATTTAGCCTTTATATAGTGTTATTGGTAATGTTGGTCTTTGTATAATTTGGGTGTGGTTTTATAAAATGGAGTGTGTCCACAGATGAGGGGGCGCAATACTTTGCCTGCCCCAGGTGCTGGTAACCCACGCTACGCCACTGCACCCTACGTAAATTGAATACCCGAGTGCAAGAACATATAGGGAATATTAGAAAAGATAAGGAGGATCACAGTGTTACACTACACTTCAAACTAGCACATGGAAAAAATCTGTCAGGTTTGAAGTTTAGTGGTTTAGAATAGTGATGAGCGGGAGGTGGCATATTCGATTTTGTGATATTTCGCAAATATTCCATTGAATATTCGTCATATAGTCGTCGAAATCGAATATTCGTCATTATTCTATATATTGAGAATGTTATGCGAATTTATATTTGCATCACGAATTAAACTTAGAGCTGAGTTCCTAATCTTTGTTGTATTCTAGCAATACAACCAATGGGAACTCAGATCTAAGTTGTAATCGCAATGCGATTAATACAGGTTATATTAATCGCAGTGCGATTACAACTTAGATCTGAGTTCCTAATGGTTGTATTGCAAGAATATAACGAAGATAACGAATATCACGAATTCACGAATATAGCACTATATTCTCAATCTTCGTTTTATTCTAGCAACAACCATTAGGAACCCAGCTCTAAGTTTCATTCGCGAAGCGAACATATACTCGCATTGCGAATTGATCTTAGAGCTAAGTTCCTAATGTTTGTATTGCTAGAATATAACAAAGATGACGAATATTACGAATTCACGAATATAGCACTATATTCTCTATCTTCGTTATATTCTAGCAATACAGCCATTAGGAACTCAGCTCTAAGTTGATTTCGCAATGCGAGTATATGTTCGCATTGCGAACTCAACTTAAAGCTGGGTTCCTAATGGCTGTATTGCTAGAATATAACGAACATCGCAATGCGAATAATTCAGGTTATATTAATCGCATTGCGACTACAACTTAGTCAAATTTGTGAGATCATAATTCTCACATCCGATAGTACATTTTAGCATGGAGGCGTTCCCATTGGGATGGGGATGCTCCATGCACACAGAAAGTCGGCAGAAGCGGCAACAGGCATTAACTGGAGCAGGCAGGGAGCCAGGAATCCTCCGGACAGGTAAGAACAGTTTGGGAAGTGGGAAGACAACCAGGGAGCAACAAGGATTAACAACTAAAAAAAAACAAAAGACGAATATTCGAAATTGCGAATATATAGTGCTATATTCGCAATATTCGCGAATTATCGAAGTTGCGATATTCGCGATAAAAATTCGCTATTCAGATATTCACGCTCAACACTAGTTTGGAAAAGGTGGAGAGGAAGTGGCGAGGAGGAGACCCAGTTGCTAACTTTAATCGTAAAGAAGTAAGTTGGATATATAAACTAGGGACATGAAAACCAGGAGGGTTGAACATCGAATTTGATTTGAAGCCGTGTTTAGTGGAATGAGGAGGAAATATGTGAGGGGGTGTGTCGTCGCTACCCTCGGAGAGGGTTGTAGATAGCGAAAGACCAGCGATGTCTATCTGGAATGAATAAGAGAATAGTGGGCTGTGATTGGTTTTGAGGAGCACATGACATGAAATGATCACGTGACGTTTTTATGAATGAAAAGAGGTGGGGTTTGGATGTGTTGTGGAGTGAGCGCTCCGGGCAGTGAAGAGATTGCTTCTTATGTGAAAACCGCTGTTTTTTATGAAATGTAAAAAATATTTATGTTATATGTAAGATGAATTAAATATGTAGTGCTTTTTAATATGTACTTTGCAAGAGAAGAAAAAAAGTTGTCGAGTAGGAGGGCAGTCCATTGATGTGACCTTTGGCCCATAAGTATTGCACCTGAGAGGGAGGATACTATCGCCCCTGATGAAGCTGAACTGGTGAAACCCGGGTCGGGTGGACTTTGTGGACATGGACATCTTGATTTTATTAAGGCGTTTTGTTCATGTCGATCTTTTAAGTACAATAAATGTGCTTTTAAGTGAAAAACTTCCTTCTAGGGTGAGGGTGTACGGGAGTGCACCGGTCCCTGGAAATCGATTGTTTGGCTACGAAGTGAAACACCTGCGCATTGAGAAAAAATATCTGGGAGTGAATCCTACACTCATAGGCAGCGCGATCCCCATTCTTTGGAAATTTTCAGAAGACAGTCATTGACACCCTCCACAATAAGTATAAGACACAAAAGGTCATTGCTAAAGAACCTGTTTGTTTACAGAGTGCTCTATCCGAACATATTAACCCCTTAAGGACCCTGGGATTTTCCATTTTTGCGTTTTTCACTCCCCGCCTTCCCGTAGTCCTAACTTTTTGATTTTTCCCCTCACATAGCCTTATGAGGGCTTATTTTTTTGCGGGACAAGTTGTACTTTCTAATGGCACCATTTACGGTTGCATACCATGTAGTAGGAAGCAGGGAAAAAATTCTCAATGGGGTAGAATTGGGTAAAAATGCAATTCTGATAAAGGTTTTTATTTTTATTTTTTACACAGTTGAAGTGACAAAAGTTGAAGTCACAGTTGAAGTGACAAAATATGGCAAATTGGCAGTTTTTATTTTATTCCTGCTATGCCATTTGCCGTATGCCATTAAAATTGTTATATTTTAATAGTACTGTATGGGCATTTTCGCATGCGGCGATGCCCATGATGTTTATTTTTTTATTGGTTAAGTATTTTTATTTTAAGGAAAGGGGGTGATTTGAACTTTTAGTTTTTTTTTATATTGGGTGACAATAACTGACAATAATTCGATTGTCCATGGCAGGCATGCTCAACCTGCGGCCCTCCAGCTGTTGCAAAACTACAGCTCCCATCATTCCCTGACAGCCTCCAGCTATCATCCTACAGCAGGGCATCGTGGGAGTTGTAGTTTTACAACAGCTGGAGGGCAGCAGGTTGAGCATCCCTGGTCCATGGTATTCAGTGATGGCCAAATAGCCATCATTGAAGACTTCATTTACCCTATATCAATACAAGGCTGCCGCCTAGTGGCCTGTATTGATATATACATCTAATTGACTCTGAAGCCTGCTTGAGGCTTCGGTCAATTAGCGCAAGGTAACAGGTTCACCCATCTCTGCCGTGGAACGCTGTTACCGGAAGCGCGCGACTTCCGGTTCCGGTCTGCCAGGATGACATGGCAAATTTGACCACGGCATCTGAAAGGTAAGATATATGCGATCAGCCTTATGTCTGATTGCATACAAGTGCCATGAGTCTCTGCTATTTAAAATAGCAGAAACCCCCCTGCTAAGGCACCCGCTGCACTTGCAAAGCGGGAGCCATGTTCAGGGACCAGACCTGTGCCGTACATGTACGTCACGGGTCCTTAAAGGGTTAATGGAAGGTTGAGTGGAAGAAAAAGGTATGGGAAAAAAAGATGCACAATCAACAGGGATAACTGCAGCCTTGAATGGATTGTCAAGAAAGGGTAATTGAAGAATTTGAGGGAGATTCACAAGGAGGGGGCTGTGGGTGGAGTCAATGCTTCAAGAGCCGCCACACACAGAGCTATTAAGGACATGGATGACAACCGTAGCATTCCACTGTAGACCTAGGGACATTGTCAGAGGCTTCTTACCTGGCTAAGGAGAAAAAGGACCGGACTGTAGCTCAGTGGACCAAACTCCTGTTTTCAGTCTGGAGGAAGAGTGGAGAGGCAAATAAATCCAAGTTTGAAGTGTCCACAGTCAGTTATGATTTGGGGAGCCATGTCATCTGCTGGTGTTGGTCAACTGAGTTGTATCAAGTTTAAGTCTACCAGGAAAGTTTAGATCACTTCACGCTTCTCTCTACTGACATGCTTTATGGAGATGCTGATTTATTTTCCAGCAGGACTTTGCATCTGCCCACGCTGCCAAAAGTACCAAAACCTAATTTAATAACTATTGTTTCACTGTGCTTAATTGGATAGCAAACTCACCTGACCACAACCCCATAGAGGATCTATGGGGTATTGTCAAAAGGAAGATGAGAGACACCAGACCCAACAATGCAGACAAGCTGATCGCCTCCATGGCACACCACATTGATGCAGTAATTCATGCAAAAGGAGCCCCGACCAAGTATTGAGTGCATATGCTGTACATACTTTTCAGTAGGCCAACATTTCTGCATTAAAAATTTTTTCATTGTTCTTCATAAATATTATAATTTTGGTTTTTCTTCATTTGTAGGCCATAATCAACATTAAAATAAATAAACACTTGAAATAAATCACTCTGTGTGTAATGAATCTATATAATATATGTTTCACGTTTTAAATTGAATTACTGATATCAATAAACTTTTTGATGATATTGTAATTTATTGAGATGCACCTGTAGGTCTACAGTATGGTAAGAACTGCTTCAGTAAAATTAAAGTTGTGTTGAGATTGGTTGACATTGGAAAAATTAAATTTGTGCTGTGATTGTTTGCTATAGGCGACAAAAAGTTTGGCTTTTAGCAGGCACATGCAGGAGAGATGAGAGGAAGAATAAGAAGCAGTGCCTCGGTACAATTACATTAGTGTACAAAATGCATGCTGCATCATTGTTTGCTATGATCAACAAACAATTCGTCTTTTAGAAAGAGTATGTAGAGAGATTACTATCACGCTGAATCACAAAGGGTCTTATTTTCTGAGAACAATGAGGGAGAGACAGATTGAGAATTCCTATAGTAATATGAAAGTGGTGCTTAGACAGCGCATGAATGGAAATGACAGACAAATTGAAATACAGGGAATATATAAGATAAATCAGACTCAATGCAAAGGAGCACTCCCAAAACATGTGCAAATGTGTTTCCTCTGTGAATGGGCACCTGGAGCAGTAGTGGGTTTTGTAAAGTTTGCTGGCATGACCAATGTATTAGGATGGCCATACATATTCAATAGTTGTTAGCTGAATGATCGTCTATCTCTCTTGACTGATTCTCAGCTCCCCTATACACACACAGCTCAGTTGAACATTTATGTACAGTGCCTTGAAAAAGTATTCATACCCCTTGAACTTTTCCACAAACTTAAATGTGTTTTATTTGGATTATATGTGATAGACCAACACAAAGTAGCAAGTATGTGTGAAGTTAAAAGAAAATGATACATGGTTTTAAAAATGTTTAATAAATAGAATCTGGAAAGTGTGGCGTACATTTGTTTTCAGCCTCCCATGGTCAATACTTTGTAGGATCACCTTTCACTGTAATTACAGCTGCAAGTCTTTTGGCTTATGTCTCTATTAGCTTTGCACATCTAGAGGCTGAATTCTTTGCCCATTCATCTTTGCAAAATAGCTCAAGCTTAGTCATCTCAAGCTCAGCTCAGTGAAAAGAAAATTTCAAGTCTTGCCACATATTCTCAATGGGACTTAGGTCTATTCATTCACTCTGCGATAAAATTGACACTTGTATAGTTTTTCTTGTGTTTTAATACTGAAAAAAATGAAGAACCTTGAAAAAAATAAATTTTTTTTTCATCACCATATTCTGACCCCGATAACTTTTTTGTAGTTATGCATACAGAGCTGTGTGAGGGCTAATTTTTTGCGAGACAATCTATATTTTCAGTAATACCATTTTGAAGTGTGTGTGACATTTTAATCACTTTTTTTTAAAAAATTCGGGGAGTTGAAGCAACCAAAAATTGTGAATTGGCTGTTTTTTTCCATTGCGCCATTCGCTGTATGATATTAATATTGTTATGTTTTAATAGTAGGGGTGTTTTTGCACGTGGCAATGCTCATGATGTTTTTTTTTTTATTGGTTAAGTAGTTTTATTTTTTTTGGGAGGGAAAGGGGGTGATTTGAACTTTTATATTTTTTTTATTACTTTTTTACTTTTTTTAAGTCATCCTGGGTGACTATAACTGGCAATCATTAGACTGCCCATTATGTTCATTATGGGGTCATCCTTATAGAGATCATATGTGATGATACTTATGGCTGATCGCATACATGTGCTGGGGTCTCTGCTGTTTGAATCAGCAGAAACCTGGTGGCTATATTGCCCACTGTATGCTCGAGTGGGCACCATGTTTAAAGAAGCGACTTTACATGTACGGCGGAGGTCGCAAAGGGGCTAATTATGTTATATAAAATAGATTTACAGTAGAAACAAAGCTAGAAACATACTTCAAAGATTTATGGTTTATCTAAATTATTAAATTTGTAGTATAGAATCTCTTTACCACTATGTACTGCCAAAGGTATTTTGGCAGAAATAGTAACTGAACAAGCAAATTAGTATGAAAGACATGTTTATAGTGATACCTGTTGCAGAAACGAGCAACAGAGTTTCAGCCACCAGTTTCTTTTTCAATCTTGAAACATACTTGATGTATAAACAACAATAGTTGTTTATAGCTGATATGTCATAGGCTACATAATGGTAATATACTTCTTAATCATTACAATATTGAAATCACTTAAATTGTAGAAAAATCCATCACAAATTATATAAATCACAAAACACTTTCATTAAAGGAAATCCATACCATAAAGAACATGAAAAATAGATATAATAGTAGTTTTTTTTTTTTTTTTTGTAGAAGAGTAAAGGTAGATTACTAATTAGCACTATTGGTTATTGACTTTTATAAAAGCACATAAGGTGTCATGTAATGATTGCTTCAAATGTCACCTTGTCATAATGGGGTGATTAATTTTATACTTACAATGAGATATACCATTAAGGGAAGAACATACTCAAGAGCAAAAAAATAAATATAATTAACTTTAATGCCTTATTGACTGGTGCATTAGGTGTAAAGCCTTTTTTTTATAACTGTTTGGTGTAAAAGCTTTTTGATCTTACATCTGCCCAAACAGAGAAAGTGCTATTCGCTGCATAAAAGTTGTTCTTTGAAATATTTTCCAGTACTTTGTAGTATGATAAGTCAGCACTTAGAAATAAGGCAATTTCAGGAGGAGTAATGTTTACTTAGCAAAATAATTAAAACAACATAATGTTAAAGCATATTCTAGAGGCCACAAAAATGTCTAGAGATCATACCTTTACCCTGGGTTCAGACCTGAGCGTTCTAAAAACGCGCGTTTTACGCGCATTTTTGTCGCGCGTATTTCAGCGCGTTTTTGCAAATAGGAAGCGTGCAGCAAACGCTGCTGCTCTTGTGATTGACTACTGTGGTGTCAATCACAAAGCACGCGTCAAACGCCCCCAAAAGAAGCTCAAGTACTTGTTTATGCGTTAGCGTTTTACAGCGCGTTCAAGCGCGCTGTAAAGCGCTCAAGTGTGAACCACTCCCATAGGGATGCATTGGTTTTAATCTGTTGAGCGTTTTACAGCGCGTTTGAACGCGCTGTAAAACGCTCAGGTGTGAACCCAGGGTTAAACTCAATATGCTTGAAAAGTCCTAGAAATAATTGATTTTTATGGTTACACTAGTGATGAGCGGCAGGTGCCATATTCGATTTCGACGAAATTCGCGAATATTCGAAAGATTAAATCAAATATTCGTCATTATTCTAGTTATCGCGATTAATATGCCATTTAAATAATCGCGTATTGCGATTTTAACTTGGGCTATTTGGTTTCATATCTAGAATTAGAGCGAAGATGACGAATATGACGAATGTATTTGTCATATTCCTCAAAACGAAGATAACAAAGTATTCTCCATCTTCGTTTTAGCAACCTATTCGTCAACTTCGCTAATTCTAGCAATCAAATAGGAGGGTTGACTATAGAGACAGCTGTGTTTAATTCGCTATACGATTATATTACTTTGCTTTTTTTAATAGAATAATTATATTACTTGATAATTATTATAATTATTCTATTTATTAAAAAAAAATATTATATAATCGCATAGCGAATTAAACACAGCTGTCTCTATATTCAACCCTCCTATTTGATTGCTAGAATTAGCGAAGTTGACGAATAGGTTGCTAAAACGAAGATGGAGAATACTTCGTTATCTTCGTTTTGAGGTATATGACGAATACATTCGTCATATTCGCTAATTCTACCAAGCCAAGAACGTCTCTATACTAAAATGTACTGTCAGATTTGAGAATTAAGTTGAAATCGCAATATGATTAATATAACTTGAATTAATCGCATTGCGATTTCTACTTAGACCTGGTTTACTATGGTTGGCTTGGTAGAATAAGCGAATATGACGAATGTATTCGTCATATTCCTCAAAACGAAGATAACGAAGTATTCTCCATCTTAGTTTTAGCAACCATAGTAAACCATGTCTGTTGAAATCGCAATACGATTACTTCAAGTTATATTAATCACATTGCGATTTCAACTTAGAGCTGGGTTTATAATGGGTCAGCTTGCTAGAATTAACGAAGTTAACGAATATGGAATATATTATAGCAGTGCTAATTGAAATCACAATGCGAATAATGTAACTTGCAGTAATCGCATTGCGATTTCTACTTAGCAAGCACTGCTGCTATATTCCATATTCATCAATTCTAGCCTAATATGTAAGATAGCAGTGCACTGTTTAGTTGTAATCGCAATGCGATTAATATAACTTGAATTAATCGCATTGCGATTTCAACGTAATTCTCAAATCTGACAGTACATTTTAGTATATGGAGACGTTCCCATGGTGATGGGGACGCTCCATGAGCACGGAAGTCGGCAGAAGTGGCAACGGGCACTGACTGGAGCAGCCAGGAAGCCAGGAATCCTCAGGACAGGTAAGAACTACTTTTGGGAAGTGGGAAAGAAAAAAATATAACTAAAAAAAAGGAATATTCGAAATAGCGAATTTATAGCGCTATATTCAAAATATTCGCGAATTAGTGAAGTGCCGATATTCGCGATAAAAATTAGCTATTCGAATATTCGCGCTCAACACTAGGTTACACTAGCCTTTTAGTGTTATCATTCTTATATAAATATATCCTCCCCGAAATATATCACTGTTATATCATTTTTCCCCAAATACAGCAATTTATCAAAGTTATTAATCTACCATTGCACCTTGGGGCAAATATGTTTTGATATTCAGTTGCTGTAGGTTACGTCCTTCATTGGAGTCTTGTAATGTAGGACACCCAAGTATCATTGGTAAGAATAAGGGGCAGGGTTCGTTTCACATATCCTGTTGATGCCAGTACACATCTCACTGCCCTAAGGCATGATGGGACAGCAGATGGGACAGCTGTATTCGGCCGAATACAGCATGTGCTCGAGCGCAATGCTCGAGTCTCCTCCCCGCATGTTTCGTGGCTGCTACATAGCCAATAAATGTGCAGGTAAGTACTGCCCTCACTGTAATGCCGTAGCAACCTGCGCTAAATTGCTAAAACCTTACAGACCCAAAAGCCCTTTTAAGGACCATTGTGTGTGGCAGCAGCAATATATATTTTAAGCGCATCCAGCGCTAAATAGCGTCTAATAGGCTGCTGCGGACAGTTAAATTATCTGCGCCACATCTCCTGTGTAAAGTGTGCGCATCCCAAAAATATCTGTGACATCCAGTGTACTTTTTCAGTAGACAGTGTCCCCTGCGGACAGTCACATTAGGAGTGCCACATCTGCAGTGTAACCTGTGTGCTGAAAAAATGTATCAGTGACATCAGTGTACTTTTTCAATAGACGGTGTCCGCTTCTGACAGTGACATTACAAGGGCCACATCTCCAGTGTACCATGTGCGCTGAAAGCATTTATCTGTGACACAGTGTACTTTGTCAATAGACGGTGTCCACTTCTGACAGTGACATTACCAGTGCCACATCTGCAGTATAACGTGTGTGCATAAAAATTTTATCGGTGACATACAGTGTACTTTTTCCATAGACACTGCGGACAGTGACATTACCTGTGGTACCTCTCCTGTATAACGTTTCCTCATCCCAAATACCTGTGACATTCTGTGTAATCTTTTATTAGCCGCTGGTGACAGCATTGACATTATCTGCGGAATTTCTCCTGTGTGACGTTTCCACATCCCAAATACCTTTTTAAATTTTTTTGCGCATACACTTCTGAATCCTAGGTTACTGTACAGATGACATACTTTCAAGCATATATAACATTTAAAATTAAGAAGATGAGCAGTAAGGGACAAGGAAGTGGCCGTGATGCTGATGGTGCAAGCAGAGGCCGTGGCCCTGGGCGAGTTGAAACTGTGTCTGCTGCTAGAGCACAAGAAAAACAATCATCCACGATACCTACGGATGTAGCAGGGGTAAATTTCTTAACGTTTCTTTCCTCCAGACGTAGAGGATGAACCCTCTTCACAGTCCTGGGTATAAATAGATCACGGTAGATATTTATAGTTATTTGATCACCCCTTATTTCTTAACTTAAATAACCCTAATTTTGATTGGGTACTGTAGTCCACTCATTCCAGTTATTGCTTTAGTTGCCCTCCACTGAACTCTCTCCAGCTCTGCTATATATGTCTTGTTCACAGAAGCCCAGAACTGTACACAGTACTCCATATGTGGTCTGACAAGTAATTTGTAAAGTGACAGGACTATGTTCTCATCACGGGCATCTATGCCCCTTTTGACTCACCCCATAATCTTATTGGCCTTGGCAGCAGCTGCCTGACACTGGTTTCTACAGTTTAGTTTGCTGTTCACTAAAATTCCTTCTAAAAGTCCTTTTCCATGTCAGTGTTACCCAGTGTTTTACCATTTAGTATGTACGGGTGACTTGCATTATTCCTTACCATATACATAACCGTACATTTATCAGTGTTAATGCTCATCTGTCACTTCTCTGTCCAAGCCTCCAATCTATCCAGATCCATCTGTAGCAGTATACTGCCCTCTTTCGTGTCAATTACTTTACACAGTTAAGTGTCATCTGCAAAAATGTATATTTTACTGTGCAAGCCTTCTACAAGATCATTAATAAATATATTGAACAAAATAGGGCCCAATACTGACCCCTGTGATACCCCACTAGTGGCGATGACCCAATCTGGGTACATTATGTACCATTAAAAATCACTGTCTGTTTTCTATCACTGAGCCAGTTACTCATGCACATACTCACATTTTCCACATGTCCAAGAATTCTCATTTTATATACCAACCTTTATGGTAAGATCAGTGAGACTATGGAACTCTCTACCTGAGGAGGTGGTGATGGTGAGTTCACTAAAAGAGTTCAAGAGGGGCCTGGATGTATTTCTGGAGTGTAATACTATTATTACAGGCTATAGCTACTAGAGATAGGTCGTTGATCCAGGGAGTTATCTGATTGCCTGATTGGAGTCGGGAAGGAATTTTTTTCCCCTTAAGTAGGGAAAATTGGCTTCTACCTCACAGGTTTTTTTTTTGCTATCCCCTGGAAAACAGGCCGGACTGGATGGACAAATGTATTTTTTCGGCCTTATATACTATGTTACTATGCTAACATGTTACCAACCGTTTATGTGATACTGTATCAAATTCTATGGTGAAGTCAATATAAGACCTCTATTGACTTACTCCGGTCCAGTCTAGAACTAACCCCCTCATAGAAACTGATTAATTTAGTTTTATAGGACCAATCCCTCATGAAGTTATGCTGATACAGAGTTATATGCCTATTTTCATTGAGATATTCCAGGATATCATCTCTTAGAAAACCTTCAGTTTACCCACAACATATGTTAGAGTTACCAGCCTATATTTTCCAGAATCAGTTTCTGACCCCTTCTTGAATATGGCACCACATTTGATAAACGCCGATCCTCTGGAACACTCCCTGTCTTTATAGAGTCCTTAACCCCTTCATTACCCTGCTATTTTTCACCTTAAGGACAGAGCCATTTTTTGACTATCTGACGTGTCACTTTATGTGGTGATAACTTTAAAGGGATTCTGTCACCACTTTTAAGCCCTGTGAGCTAAACATATGCTCATATCCAGGGTATCATTATGGTTTTTAAGGTGGTCTTATAAAAGAGATCTGTGGCTTATTTTGCTAAAAAACAGGTTTTACTAACCTGTCAATCATAGAATTAAGGTGGCCAAGGGGAGTTCCATGGATGCATGGTGCCCGGCCGCACCCATAGCCGTTCGTGCCCAGCGCCACCTTCCCAGCGCTCAGCCCAGCCTACTACTCCTCTGTGTCACCTCTCCCTCCTCCTCCTCCCCTGTGAGATCATATATTAAAGCATTTCTGGAAAAAAAGATTCTTTAGTGTCTCTTATATTTATTTTTTATTTTTTGGGCGACTGTCTTATGTAGGGGTTCATTTTTTTGAGTATGAGATGACAGTTTGATTGGTACTATTTTAGGGTGCATATGACTTTTTGATCATTTGGTATTACACTTTTTGTGATGTAAGGTGACAAAAAATTGCTTTTTTGACACACTTTTTTTTTACGGTGTTCATCTGAGGGATTAGGTCATCTGATATTTTTATACAGCAGGTTCTTACAGACGTGGCAATACCTAATATGTATACTTTTTTATTTATTTAAGTTTTAAAAAATAATATTTTTGAAACAAAAAAAATCATGTTTTAGTGTCTCCATATTCTGAGTGCCATAGTTTAATATTTTTTGGGTGATTATCCTAGATAGTGTCTCATTTTTTGAGGGATGAGATGATAGTTTGATTGGTATGATTTTGTAGTACATATGACTTTTTTATCACTTGGTATTACACTTTTTGTGATGCAAGGTGACAAAAAAATGGCTTTACTGACACCGTTTTAATTTTTTTTTACGGTGTTCACATGAGGGGTTAGGTCATGTGATATTTTTATAGAGCAGGTCGTTACAGACGTGGCAATTCCCAGTATGTATCCTTTTTTTAATTTATTTTTTACACAATAATATCATTTTTGAAACAAAAAAAATCATGTTTTAGTGTCTCCATAGTCTGAGCGCCATATTTATTTTTTATTTTTTGGGCGATTGTAGAGTATAATTTTTGCAGGATGAGATGACGGTATGATTGGCACTATTTTGAAGTGCATATGACTTTTTGATAAACCTTGCTATGGCACTTTTTGTGATGTAAGGTGACAAAAATGTTTGTTTTTTTAGCACAATTTTTGTGTTATTTTTTTGACAGTGTTCCCCTTGCAGGGTTAGGTCATGTGATATTTTTTTTAGAGTGATATAGATATCAATTTTTTTTTACTTTACTTTGGGAAAAGGACCCTTTTTTTTTTTAACTGAAGCTTTGAATTTTCTTTGGAAAACTTTATTTTTTTGTCCCACTCTGGGACTTCAACTTTTAGGGGTCTGATCCCCTTTACAATGCATTGCAATACTTCTGTATTCTGTATACAATACTTCCCGCACATGTGAAGTGTGAAGGTTAATGCGCCGGCATCAGTGTTTTCATAGATGCCGGCGCATACAGCAGGGGTCCGGCTATCAGTGGCTGCCGAACCTTTACCGCTGATCGGGCGGGCGCAGCACCAGTTTGAGAATTTTCGCAAAAGTTCCGGTTCGGGTTCGTTGTTCGGAGATTTCTATGGCGCATTTTGAAAGCCTTCAAAGCAGCCAATCAACATGCGTCATACTACTTGCCCCAAGAGGCTGTTACAGCCATGCCTACTTTTGGCATGGCTGGGATTGGCCAAGTGCAGCATGTGACCCAGGCTCTATTTAAGCTGGAGTCACGCAGCGCCGCACGTCACTCTGCTCTGCTTAGTGTAGGGATAGAATGCAGCTGCTGCATTAGGGCGAGATAGGCAGGGATTAACTCATCAAAAACACTTAATGAAGTGAAAGATCTACAGCTGTGAATCATTCAAATACTGCTAGTGAATTGATCACTGTTTTTAGGCTGGGCAGACCGTTTTTCTGTCACTTTTTTCTGGGGTGATCGGTGGCGGCCATTTTGTGTCTTGTGGTGCGCCAGCACAAGCTGCCAGAAAGTAAATTTTTTTTTTTTAATTTTTTTTTTAATTTTCAACTTTTTATTGAAGATAAATCTGCAGTTTACAAGCAGTCCACACGCAGTAATCATAAAATGAGTACAAGCATAAAAGTAAAAAGGAGAGAGGAAATCTCCGGTTGTACAAATAGAATAGACACAACAAGTAGAACCATTTAGGTAGACGCAGTACATGCTCAATGTGGTGATTCATAATGTCTAACATCATAAGAGTATCAAATAAGTAGGGAAGATATCAGCAAGGCTTTAATCTAAAATGTGACCAATTCAGCCAAACGCTTAGGAATTTGGGATGTGAGCGGTTTTCCCATGCAGCTAATTCCTCCATCCTGTAGATAGAATCTATCTAATTGTACCAGTGATCCAATGGGGGTAGGTCTGGTGAGAGCCAAAACCGAGGGATTAGGAGGCGGGCAGCACTCAGCAATTTTTTAAATAGGTGAGGTAGGTTGGTGGAGGTGGTTGAGGGAGGAATGCCCAATAAGGCAAACAACGGTGTGGGAGGAATGGAAGTGTGGCAGATCTGGTTGCAAATATTGAAAACCATTGACCACCATTTAAGGAGTGGGGGGCAGGTCCACCATATATGGAAGAAAGATCCTGTTTCCCCCAAACACCTCCAGCAAGTATCCGAGTGTGTTGTGGAATAAAATTTGGTTATGTCGGGAGTTCTGTACCAACGGGTAAGGATTTTGTATCCATTCTCTTGTATGCGTACACATTTGGAGGATATATGGGGTTCCATCAATAAGCGTTGAAGCTCATCCTCTGAAAAGCTAATGTTTAAATCTTTTTCCCAGTGGCCTATAAAAGCAGGCTTGGGGGGTGAGATGGGAGAGTTGAGCCATTTGTATAATTGAGAAATAAGTTTCTTGGGGGGGTGCTTTGAGGCAAGGAGGTTTTCAAACCACGTCAGAGGTCTAAGCAGAGCTTGGAGTGGTACATGTTTGGAGATATAAGAGCGCAAGAAGGAGGTAAGGGAAGGAAGGGGTGTAGAATAGGATAGGAGAGTACGTATAGCCTCATCGTTTTTCAGTATGCCTTGGTCGTCAAACAGAGTTATAACTGGTGTTTGAGATGTGCGGATTCTTTGCGGTAAGCTTTGGATTAGAGCGCGCGGGGCTACAGAGAGAAGATCTCTGACTTGTGTCAAGGGGGAGGGTAAAGGGATGCCTTTAGAAGATTTTTGGAGGGACTGCCAGGACTTCAAGGTGGCATTGATTATCAGATCAGAAGCATTCAAATTGAGAGGGTATACATCTGGGCCTATTAATAAGGAGCGGAAGGAAAAAAGTGAGATAGATGATTCCATAGCTACCCAGGATTTGGAGTGTGGCTGCCTAATCCAATCAACTAATCTAGAAAGCAAGACTGCGAGATTATAGAGCTTGGGGTTGGGAAGGCCTATACCACCTGAAGATTTGGGTTTTTGTAGAGTTGACGTGGCTATTCTAGCTTTGGACTTGTTCCATATGAATTTTCTAAGGTGGCCGGTTAAAGAATCGAAGTAAGTAGGGGGAATATGAATGGGTAAGACTTGCATGAGATAGGTCAGTTTGGGTAGTACTAAGGAAGTAGCCAGATTTTTACGACCAAACCAGGGCCAGAAAGTCCATTAATCCCTCAATAGTAGGGTTTTTTTTTTTTTTGCTATATCCTACATTAGGGGCTTGTCTGTGCTTATTTTGTCACCCCTAGTAACTCAGGAAAGATTTTTCTATATATTATTGAGTGGTTAAACTGAAATTCACTTATATAGCAATACCCTGAATCTCGTGTTCCAGCTAGGCTAGCCAGCCAAGTGTAAAACTGTCAGCCATAATAAAAAAAAATTCTGGGGTTGAAATTTAATTTCCAAAAAGCAATCCCCTGAATATGGTGTTCCAGCTGTGGCTAGCCAAGTGTAAAACTGTCAGACAAAATATATATTTTTTTTTCTGGGGTTGAAATTTAATTGCCAAAAAGCAATCCCCTGAATCTGGTGTTTGAGCTGTGGCTAGCCAAGTGTAAAACTGTCAGCCAAAATATATATATTTTTTTCTGGGGTTGAAATTTAATTGCCAAAAAGCAATCCCCTGAATCTGGTGTTCCAGCTGTGGCTAGCCAAGTGTAAAACTGTCAGCCAAAATATATATATTTTTTCTGGGCTGAAAATGAATTGCCAAAAAGCAATCCCCTGAATCTGGTGTTCCAGCTGTGTAAAGTGTAATACTGTCTGCTGTCTGGCAAAGAATATATATTTTTTTTCTGGGGTGAAATTTAATTGCAGAAATAGCAATTCCCAGAATCTGGTGTTCTAGCAGTGACTGGAAAATTTCCCTAGTGTCCGTCAAAGGATAGATTTTGTTCTGTGGTGAAATACAGTTCCAAAAATAAAAATACTGTAAATCTGGTGTTCCAGTTGTTACAGGCCTACGTGAAACTTAATTGCTAAAATAACAATTCCATAAATCTAGTGTTCCAGCAGTTGCAGGCCTATTTGAAATCTGTCCCTAAAAGGGTATATTTCTGTCTGTGGTGAAATTTAATTGCTAAAATAGCAATTCCATAATTATAGTGTTCCAGCAGTTGCAGGCCTATTTGAAATCAGTCCGTAAAAGGGTATATTTCTTTCTGTGTTGAAATTCTATTGCAAACATTGCAATTCCCTAAATCTGGTGTTCCAGCAGTTGCAGGCCTATTTGAAATCTGTCCGTAAAAGGGTATATTTCTGTCTGTGGTGAAATTTAATTGCTAAAATAGCAATTCCATAATTCTAGTGTTCCAGCAGTTGCAGGCCTATTTGAAATCAGTCCGTAAAAGGGTATATTTCTTTCTATGGTGAAATTTAATTGCTAAAATAGCAATTCCATAAATCTATTGTTCCAGCAGTTGCAGGCCTATTTGAAATCTGTCCGTAAAAGGGTATATTTCTTTCTGTGGTGAAATTTAATTGCTAAAATAGCAATTCCATAAATCTAGTGTTCCAGTTGTTGCAGGTCTAGTTTAAATCTGTCCGTAAAAGGGTATATTTCTTTCTGTGGTGAAATTTAATTGCTAAAATAGCAATTCCATAAATCTAGTGTTCCAGCAGTTGCAGGCCTAGTTTAAATCTGTCCGTAAAAGGGTATATTTCTGTCTGTGGTGAAATTTAATTGCTAAAATAGCGATTCCATAATTCTAGTGTTCCAGAAGTTGCAGGTCTATTTGAAATCAGTCCGTAAAAAGGGTATATTTTTTTCTATGGTGAAATTTAATTGCTAAAATAGCAATTCCATAAATCGAGTGTTCCAGCAGTTGCAGGCCTATTTGAAATCAGTCCGTAAAAGGGTATATTTCTTTCTGTGGTGAAATTTAACAGCTGAAATAGCAATTCCATAAATCTAGTGTTCCAGTTGTTGCAGGCCTTGTTTAAATCTGTCCGTAAAAGGGTATATTTCTGTCTGTGGTGAAATATAATTGCTAAAATAGCAATTCCATAAATCTATTGTTCCAGCAGTTGCAGGCCTATTTGAAATCTGTCCGTAAAAGGATAATTTCATCCAGGGTCTAAATACCAGGCCTACAATTGATATTCCCCAAAATCAGTGGTTACTGCTGTGCCTGGATTAGTGTAATACGGTACATAAATAACTGGCAGATAGTGTTAGGTGCCTTTAAAAAAATGGCCTGATTTTGACATCTTCACATTAAGCCAAATATAATTTTTATTATTGTGGTGCTTGGTGAACTGCAACAATGATGAAAACATCTACTAAGGGATGCCGTCGTGGTGGTGTCATTGGACACTCTGGTGCTGGGAGAGGACGTGGCCATTCTGCCACAGCCACACATCCTAGTGAACCAACTACCTCAGGTTCCAGTACCCGCCAGAATTTACAGCGATATTTGGTGGGGCCCAATGCCGTTCTAATGATGGTAAGGCCTGAGCAGGTACAGGCGCTAGTCAATTGGGTGGCTGACAGTGGATCCAGCATGTTCACAACATTATCTCCCACCCAGTCTTCTGCAGAAAGCGCCCAGATGGCGCCCAAAAACCAAGCCCATCAGTCTGTCACATCACCCCCATGCATATCAGGGAAACTGTCTGAGCCTCAAGCTATGCAGCAGTCTCTTATGCTGTTTGAAGAGTCTGCTGGCAGGGTAACCCAAGGGCATCCACCTAGCCCTTCCCCAGCGGTGGAAGACATAGCATGCACTGATGCACAACCACTGATGTTTCCTGATGATGAGGACATGGGAATACCACCTCATCAGAGTCAGCAAGTCTCTGATGATGACGAAACACAGGTGCCAACAGCCGCGTCTTACTGCAGTATGCAGACTGAACAGGAGGAAGTCTGAGAGGAAGACTGGGTGGAAGACGATGCAGAGGATGATGAGGTCAGAGACCCCACATGGAATGAAGGTCGTGCCGCTGACTTTCATAGTTCAGAGGAAGAGGCAGTGGTGAGACCGAGCCAATAGCAAAGCAAAAGAGGGAGCAGGGGGCAAAAGCAGAACAGCAGCCGCCAAGTGAGTTTTACTGCTACTGGCCAGCGCCACCATGGACCCAGCACCCCAAAGGCAGCATCAAGGAGTTCCCTGGCATGGCACTTCTTCAAACAATGTGCTGACGACAAGACCAGAGTGGTTTAACGTTCTGAACCTTAGCACAACCTGCATGACCAGGCATCTACATGCAAAGCATGAACTGCAGTGGAGTAAACACCTTAAAAACAAGGAACTCACTCTGGCTCCCCCTGCTCCCTCTTCTGCTGCTGCCTCGGCCTCTTCCTCTGCCTCAGGAGGAATGTTGCCACCTGCCACCCACAAAACATAGGATGTGCCACCGACACCACCACCTGCGTCACCAAGCATCTCCACCATGTCACACGGCAGCGTTCAGCTCTCCATCTCACAAACCTTGGAGAGAAAGCATAAATTTCCACCTAGCCACCCTCGAGCCCTGGGTCTGAATGCCAGCATTTCTAAACTACTGGCCTTTGAAATGCTGTCATTCAGGTTGGTGGACACAGACAGCTTCAAACAGCTGATGGCCATGGCTGTCCCACAGTATGTTGTTCCCAGCCGCCACTACTTCTCCAAGACAGCAGTGCCTTCCCTGCACAACCAAGTATCCGATAAAATCAAGTGTGCACTGCGCAACGCCATCTGTGGCAAGGTCCACCTAACCACAGATACGTGGACCAGTAAGCACGGTCAGGGACGCTATATCTCCCTAACTGCACACTGGGTAGTGGTGGATGGGCCCCAGGCAGAGTTTTCCTTGGCGCACGTCCTTCCGCCCCCAAGGATCACAGGGCATCATTCTTTGCCTCCTGTAGCCTCCTCCTCCTACTCGGCTTCCTCCTTATCTGCTTCCACCAGCTCATCCAGTCAGCCACACACCTTCACCACCAACTTCAGCACAGCCCGGGGTAAATGTCAGCAGGCCATTCTGAAACTCATATGTTTGGGGGACAGGCCCCACACCGCACAGGAGTTGTGGTGGGGTATTGAACAACAGACCGACGAGTGGTTTCTGCCGGTGGGCCTCAAGCCCGGCCTGGTGGTGTGCGATAATGGGCGAAATCTCGTCGCAGCTCTGGGACTAGCCAGTTTGACGCACATCCCTTGCCTGGCGCATGTGCTGAATTTGGTGGTGCAGAAGTTCATTTACAACTACCCCGACATGTCAGATCTGCTGCATAAACTGCGGGCCGTCAGTGCGCGCTTCCCGCATTCACATCCTGCCGCTGCTTGTTTGTCTGCGCTACAGCGTAACTTCGGCCTTCCCACTCACCGCCTCATATGCGACGTGCCCACCAGGTGGAACTTCACCTTGCACATGCTGGAGAGACTGTGCGAGCAGCAGCAGGCCATAGTGGAGTTTCAGCTGCAGCACGCACGCGTCAGTCGCACTGCGGAACAGCACCACTTCACTACCAATGATTGGGCCTCCATGCGAGACCTGTGTGCCCTGTTGTGCTGTTTCGAGTACTCCACCAACATGGCTAGTGGCGATGACACTGTTATCAGCATTACAATACCACTTCTATGTCTCCTTGAAAAAACGCTTAGGGCGATGATGGAAGAGGAGGTGGCCCATGAGGAGGAGGATGAGGGGGTCATTTTTGGCACTTTCAGGCCAGTAAGTTAGAAGTGGCTCAGAGGGTGGTTTTTTGCAACAGCAGAGGCCAGGTACAAATGTGGCCAGCCAGGGCCCACTACTGGAGGACGAGGAGGATGAGGAGGAGGTGGAGGAGGATGAAGATGAAGCAGGTTCACAGCGGGGTGGCACCTGACACAGCTCAGGCCCATCACTGGTGCGTGGCTGGGGGGATACGGAGGACGATGATGATATGCCTCCCACAGAGGACAGCTTGTCCTTACCTCTGGGGAGCACACATGAGCGACTACATGCTGCAGTGCCTGCACAATGACAGCAGAGTTGCCCAAATTTTAACGTGTGCAGACTACTGGGTTGCCACCCTGCTGGATACCCGGTACAAAGACAATGTGCCCACCTTACTTCCTGCACTGGAGCGTGATAGGAAGATGCGCGAGTACAAGCGCACGCTGGTAGACGTGCTCATTAAAGCATTCCCAAATGTCACAGGTCGAACAGGTGGAAGCCCAAGGTGAAGGCAGAGGAGGAGCAAGAGGTCGCCAATGCAGCTGTGTCACGGCCAGCTCCTCTTAGGGCATTGTTAGCATGGCAGAAATTTGGAAACATTTTGTCTCCATGCCACAGCTAACTGCACCACCACCTGATACGGAACGTGTTAGCAGGAGGCAGCATTTCACTAACATGGTTGAACAGTACGTCTGCACACCCCTCCACGTACTGACTGATGGTTCGGCCCCATTCAACTTCTGGGTCTCCAAATTGTCCACGTGGCCAGAGTTAGCCTTTTATGCCTTGGAGGTGCTGGCCTGCCCGGCGTCCAGCGTTTTGTCTGAATGTGTATTCAGCATGGCAGGGGGCGTCATTACTGACAAACGCAGCCGCCTGTCCACAGCTAACGTGGACACGCTGACGTTCATAAAAATGAACCAGGCATGGATCCCACAGGACCTGTCCCTCCCTTGTGCAGAATAGACATTTATAACTGCCTCCCCCTCAACCAAGTATTCTTGTACTCCAGGGCACTTCTTTATTGAATCCTCATTTTTTTTAACTTTGCCATGATCTTGCAGTGCAATCCAAAGTTGAATAAACCTCTCCTCAATCTGGGCGTCGGGGCCTAAATAACTGACAGTGGCCTGTTACAATGGTGGGTGACATGAAGCCTGAACTTCTGCCATGCGACCTCTCTCCTCTGTCTGGGTGCCGTGGGCTAAATATCTAGAAGTGGCCTTCTCCAGTGGTGGGTGATATGATGCCTTATTCCTTGCTGTGGGACCTCTCTCCTCTGTCTAGGTGCTGGGGCCTAAATAACTGAAAGTGGCCTTCTCCAGTGGTGGGTGATATAAAGCTTGATTTTGTGCTATGGGACTTCTCTCCTTTGTCTGGGTGCTGTGGCTAAAATAACTGAAAGTGGCCTTCTCCAGTGGTGGGTGACATGACGCCTGATTCTCTCCTTTGGGACCTCTCTCCTCTGTCTGGGTGCTGGGGCCTAAATAACTCAAAGTGGCCTTCTCCAGTGGTGGGTGATATGAAGCTTGATTCTGTGCCATGGGACCTTTCTCTATTGTCTGGGTGCTGGTGCCTAAATAACTGAAAGTGGCCTTCTCCAGTGGTGGGTGATATGACGCCTTATTCCTTGCTGTGGGACCTCTCTCCTCTGTCTGGGTGCTGGGGCCTAAATAACTGAAAGTGGCCTTCTCCAGTGGTGGGTGATATGAAGCCTGATTTTATGTTATGGGACCTCTCTTCTCTGTCTGGGTGCTGGGGCCGAAATAACAGAAAGTGACCTTCTCCATTGGTGGGTGACTTGAAGCCTGATTCTCTGCTATGGGACCTCTCTCCAATTGATAATGGTTCATTTTTATTTATTTTATTTTAATTAATTTCCCTATCCACATTTGTTTGCAGGGCATTTATCTACATTTTGCTGCCTTTTGCAGCCCTTTAGACATTTCCTGGACTATTTTACAGCCTTTTTAGTGCCCAAAAGTTCGGGTCCCCATTGACTTCAATGGGGTTCGGGTTCGGGATGAAGTTCAGGTCGAGTTCGGATCCCGAACCCGAACATTTTCGTGAAGTTCGGCCGAACTTCTCGTATCCGAACATCCAGGTGTTCGCTCAACTATTGACTCCCACTTTAGAATAGAAGAACCTTCCCAGCAGCCTGCAGTATTTTGCAGATCTGAGAGAGACAGCTGTGTTATTGCTGTGCTTTCCTGTGTCATGACATTAGATAGGTAGTTAGTTAGTTAGTTAGTTAGTTAGATTATATATATAATACAGATAGTTAGTGGGAGATAGTCAGTGTAGGTTAGATAGTTTTATAGTGTAGCTGATTTTGCTGTATATACATACATGCTACATACATAGTGCTGTATGTACGCATGTATGTATGCTACATAGATACATACATAGTGATGTGATGACACAAGTTCACAACAATACTTAGTGCACCAATCACTAATATGTAGTCAGACCTGTTAAAACGTGATGTTGCACTTTTTGCACCAAAATATTTGCATCATTAGTGCCAATTTCACAATCGCAAATATATTGGAGCACTATATCTGCATATAAAGCTATTGTAATGTTCTGCCGTGCCAACCATTTTCTCCAGTCCCAGGAAACTTCTAGTAGCTTGAAAAATATAGCTATAGTAACCCACGCCTGTATTTCGCGCTCATTATGCAAATATTGAGCAAATATTACATTGATCACCTCAAATTTGCGAATATATGACAAATATTCTATCAAATATTCACGAAATATCGAATATTACCCCTGCCGTTCATCACTATTCCCTTTGACTTGTATGCTTTCTGCTTTTGTTCAAGTAAAGGTTAATGTTTTCATCATCTGTGTGTCTGAACATCAGGTGGTCAGGAGTCTTAATTGATCTGCTACTTAGACCTGTGTGCGGTGTGCCTGGGAGTTCAGTCTTTCTTCTGTCTCCAGGAAAGCTGTGAGCAAGCTGCTCTCTATCCTGACCAGAGTGATTATATTTTGGCCATGTCTCATGTGGTCCCCCTGATTGTTCATTGATTTTGTGTATGCCTGCAATGTCTGATACGTCTTTGTCATGTCTTTTGTTACGTCCTCGTCTGCCTGTGATCACCATGCTTCCTTTGTGTATTCTGACCCACATGGGTTCCGGTTTATTCTTTGATCCTGAGTCTGTGTCCTTGTTCTGGTCTTGTGTTCATGTTTCATGTCTGTTTAGTATGCTTTGGTTCCAGCTGTATAAACAGGTCTCTGCAGTTCTTACTGCAGGTTCTTGGACTAGGTCCCTGAGTTTTTGCCAGAGGGTGTCCTAAAGTTTTGTCTGGGTTCGTTTTTGATATATTTAGTGGTTCTGGTAACCCCTAAATGTGACATGACCACAGTTCAAATATAACAATAAACTCATTTAGATTCATTCCTAGCCAAAAAAAAATGAATGAATAGTGACAGTCTGGAACGCACCAGGTGAAGTCAATTTCATTACTTAGTGACTTAACGGGGTTCTCCAGGACTTAGATATTACTTTATTATAAATATATTTCCAAATACCTTTCATTAGTTATAATTAGAGATGAGCGAATCAAAGTTGAAGAAGTGGAATTTGATCCGAATTTCAGGAATTATTCGATTCACACTGGTAACGAATCACATTTTTTCCTAAAATGGCTTCTGCACGTGTGAGGACATGGGGAAAGGAACTCTGGAAAGGCGGGATCATCCATACTGACATGCATGCAGCCAATCAGCAGCCAGCCCTGTGATGTCACAGCCCTATAAATAGCGGCAGCCATCTTAGATTCCACCATTCACCAACGTACTTAGTGCAGGGAGGGACGTGTCTGCAGGTGCTAGGGACAGTGATATGAAAGACTTAATTGTGGTGAAAAAACGATTTTTAAGTGCAGGAAAAGGATAGGGAGGAATCGTTCCAGAGCATTTATGTAGAACGGGGTTCAGTAGGGGTGGTTACAAAATGAGTAATAGGAACAATCCTATTACACCTTGGTGCACTGACTTGGGATCCAAATTGCCATTATACAGCTCTGTCATTCCAGCAAACCGTTCTTGTGGCGCAACCGTTCTTGGGGTGCAAGTGCTGTTTGATACAGCCATTAACAGGGTTTATTACAAGGAAATATTTCTACAGTACGTCTTATTTGCACTTGTACGGTTCAGTTATAGGTTTTAAAGCCCTTTTTGCCGAGGATTTGTGGCAAAAGAAAAATATATTTGCCCTTGTGTGGTGCAGTGATATATTCAAAAGCACAGTTTGCCGTGTATTAGTGGCAAAATAAAAATATATTTGCCGTTCCCGGTTTTACTTATCTGTAGAAAAGCTTTTTGTGTTGTGTAAAAGTAGAAAAAAATTAGGGCCTAATTGCTGTTCTGCAGTGTAGTGATATAGTCTAAAGCCTTGTTTGCCGTGCATTAGTGGCGAAATAAAAATACATTCACCATTTATCGTTGCACTTATCTGTTGAAAAGCCTTTTGTGTTGTGTAAAAGGTGAAATACATGAGGGCCAAATTGACATTCTGCAGTGCAGTGATATATTCTGAAGCCCTGTTTTCAGTGTATTGCTGCAAAATAAAAATACATTGGCCGTTCATTGTTGCACTTATCTGTTTTAAAGCCCTTTGTGTTGTGTAAAAGGAGAAAAAAATTAGGGCCTAATTTCCATTTTGCGGTGCAGTGATATATTCAAAAGCCCCATTTGCCGTATATTAGGGGCGAAATAAATATATATTCGCCGTTCAGCATTGCACTTTTCTATTGAAAAGTCTTTTGTGTAACAGTTGAAAAAAATTAGGGCCTAATTGTCGTTCTGCTGTGCAGTGATATATTCTAAAGCCCAGTTCGACATGTTTTAGTGGCAAAATAAAAATACATTCGCTGTTCATCGTTGTACTTATCTGTTGAAAAGCCATTTGTGTTGTGTAAAAGGTGAAAAAAACGAGGGCCTAATTGCTGTTCGTCGGTGCAGTGATATATTCTGAAACATAGTTTGCCTTGTATTAGTGGCAAAATAAAAAATAACATTATTTGATTTAACAGTATGTCAGACAAAGAAGTGCCAGGCCCTGCACAGGGGAGTGGCAGAGGCCTAAATGTTTCTGGCGCAGGCGGAGGTTGCAGCAGAATAAGGGGCCGTGGCTGCACGGGCCACTTCGAGAGGCCTGAGTTCCCAGTGTCAGCTAGTGGTCGTGTCGTGACCAGTAACCCAGCGGTTCTTGAATGGTGTTCTCGATCTTCGACTTTGTCACAAGTGACATCAGACACCCCCAGCCAAGAGTCAGTGGGTTCCTCAGACACAACCCTTAGTTGGCATTGCCAAGGAGCAGGCCCTGTGCCCTCACCTGTCCTCAACCTGCCTCTGTCCTTTCCTCCACTAGACGGGCAAGTAGTGATGAGGAGAGTGGAGTGGGAGCTAGTGTTGTGAGCAGTCAGGTGCCTGACCCAGAGACCGTTGAGGGGACATCAGTGACGTGCAGAAAGTACTTGATGATGATGATGTAGCTGATCACACTTGGAAGCCGGGTGACAAAGGAGCTTCTTTTTTTTTCTTAATATAATAATGTAATATTATAAAATCCGGTGTCTCCATTTTAGATCTGCAGCGTGGGGGCCCCGTGTGGCTTCTACACACTTTCAAAAAATCCTTCAGCGGGGCAAATAGATGCCGGATGACCGGGAGGCTCTAAGACCTTCCCAGGAGCTGCTGTTGGGAGCAGCAGTTCATTTCTGAGACTTCCGTATAGTGCTAGGGAATCCGAAGACCCTCTCCATCTCCGTGCACCACAGGATGTCCTCCTTCCCATCCATGATGATTGGGAACTCGTGATGTTTTCCCTGAGGAAGAGACCAGGGGCTGGTAGTCATGGTTTGAATCTTGATGAACTTGGCGACTCTTCCGGGCTCCAAGCAATCTTGAAGCTTTGTCTTCTCATTGTCTGTAGTTACTAGAGGCCTGTTCATGCCAGGCAGGTTCCCCCAGAAGTATCTGGCTCGATGAGCAGCCGATACCGCACTTGCATCAATCTTGACAGGATTCGTCTCCAGGTGGAAAGAAATAGTTTTTTTGGAATGCTTCCATTGCAACCATGTCGTCGAATAAACAGAAGACTGGCCTATTCTCTCCTGTCTTAGGCAACACTTCATTGAGTAATCGCGGATAGTCAATAAGCAGTTGTCCACTAACTCCATAAAGGCCTTTCTGCTGCAGGTTAACCACAGATAAGCATTTTTAGATCGAACTGTCCCCATTCTTTAATCTGTTTCCTGGTTATATTTTGTATATCGCCCACATATACAGTCTCCCCTGGATGGCGTTAGCATCCAATCGTGATGGCGTCCTCACACACCTCTGATGCCATATATTTTCAACATTGATTGTGAACTCGTGATGTTTTCATTGACGAAGAGACCAGAGGCTGGTAGAATTTGAATTTTGATGAACTTCCTGACCCTTCTGGGCTCCTACCAATCTTGAAGCTTTATCTTCTCATTGTCTGTAGCTACTAGCGGCCTGCTCATGCCAGGCAGGTTCCCCCAGAAGTATCTTAAGTAACACTTAATTTTTTTTATACATTTTTTTTTAATATTTAATATTAAATTGAACTAAAACTTGATTAAAGTTATAATAAAGTTAACTTATTCGCCAATATATTATCCCAATCTTTGAGGGAAATTCCCGGACAATCAATTTGCCAAGCCTTTTGTGCCAGGTAATGTGTATTATTAAATCGTGTTTTAAGCAACACAATTTATAAAGTTGAGAAATTTTAACACTCTGCTCTGTCCAATATTCCCTATAAATGAATAGGAAAAATGAGATGCACAACGGAACCTGTCTGTGTAGCAGCTTTAAGGCCTGTATGGTCCCATCAGAATTGGCTTGTGATTTAGTAGCCAAAAGCAGGAGTGGGTACAAAACACAGAAAACATGCAAATATTACCTTCACGTGTCATCTCTGTTTTGGATCCACTCCTGTTTTTATTGTCATTAGCAATACTGATGGATTGCTGAACGAGTGAAGGCGGATGCCCAACAGACAGGATCAGTTTTATGGATGTTATTGTTCTGACGGATCAGAGGAAGGGCAAAATAATCAGTGACGTCGACACAAACTTACTGCTGACACTTTCTCCACTCTGTCAGGGGGCTCTACTTGTATAAGCGTTTAATAGAACAGATTCTGTAGACATCTATGTGGAATCAGCTGATGAGGGTGTAAAAGCAGTGTGTTTCTTCTTGGCGCTAACTTCGACCTGTAAGACTTGAGTTATTTGATCAGTTTTGGCCCCGTGACTGTCCAAATAAGTGAAGTGTGCAGTGATTCTAAGAGCGACACCTGTCATCTGCATGTCATACGGACTCACAGTATTATTTCACTACTAAAGCAGACTCCCTATGCGTGTTACTGCAAGGCACAGTGTTCTACATCCTCATCCTCCTCCTCCTCTCTGCTTGTCAAGAACTATGATCCTGAATACAGCTCATATTTAGATCAATCTCTGTAGGAATGGAGCTTATGAGACATGAAGTACAGAGAGGACAGACAGGACAGACTGTGGTTATGTGGGGCTATGGTAATGGAGACTGCATACAAGAGCTGATGTCCATTAGCCTCAACCCACCCTCCTCTCTGTACTCCAGCATGATGACGTCATCATGTCACCGCACAAGATTTTGCATGGTGTCTTCAATCAGGGTGGCTGTGGCAGCCTCTCCATGAGCAAATGGATAAGGAGAGTATATTTTTTTTTTAAACCTGATTAACCCCTGCAAGGCCTCAATTGTAGCATCAGATGCCGCAATCAGCCACATACAAAGGAACACGCTTCTTGACAAAGTCATTTTTCACAAATCGAATTTCTTTGTGAAAGTCGGCAAAGCAGCCAAATCAAATTTTTCATATCTTCGTTCATCACTAATATTTATAATAAATTAATATTTAAGTATTTTCAGTAATTTTATTTTCTTAATTCCCAGAGAACCCCCTTAATGATAGAATAATAGAGTGACTCAATTACATCACCATATAATTAATGAGTAATGCTAAAAGGGAGAGAAAAATATCACTACAGTTTCTGAATGCCTAATAACTCAAGGTTTTGGTACTGCACACATAGAATCTCCTGCATAAACTACTGAAAGGTATTGTAAAACATATGTCAGTGGGATGCTTCATAAATTAACTGAAACTAAATACTATTGCTTTCTCTGGATGCATGCTGTTCCTTCCATTCATTTTTCTATACATTAGGATTGAAGATCTATGTTATTTATAAAGAGGCTTTATGACACATCCTGGAATCAAAAACAGTTCTTTATTTTATATTTTAGATTCTATCACCACCTTTTTATTATCAGTCTGACTAGATGATAAACTGGTTATACACATATATTCCTTTGTATGTCCCCTCCCCCCTTAATACTTCTGAGTTTAATGCCTGTTTTATTTTTTTTTTATAACCTACAGTACTTAATTTTAATCTTTGATGGTTTTTATTTTCTGGGATTCTGGTAGAATGAAAAAAGGTTGATATACGAGGACTTAATGAGGAGTAATTATACTTTATTGGTTTTTGTTATGTGTATCTTGACAATTTTGTTTCTGAAAAATCTTTACTAAAGAGACAAAAACTAAATTAATGATGATTATAAATTATATGCCAAGGGAAAACTCTAACCATGATGTAAATTTTTTATATCATAAACAAACAAAATGAAATCACAGAAGAAGAATTAAAATGCCTAACAAGAGTCAGAGGGCACTTGGATAACTAATCTTTCCATTTATCAGTTATACAACTATTCAATTCAAAATATTCCTTAGGGACTATACTGCTTTTTATTTAATTATTTTTGTGTTTTGTTTTACAAAGATATAGAGAAAAATGCTAAAATTTTAGGTCTCCTCTGCAACCGCTCAGTTGTCTTGACATTTTTCTGATCAAAATAAATCATTATGCTGTCCATACTGTATATGCTATCAGATTGCATAAAACCTCAGGATTTTATTGTCAACAGATACTCAATCATGTTAATCCAAAGCTTGCTGAAGAAAATCAGCAGGCGATAATCAGCAAGCAATGGCAAGGGTAGTTAATTAACTCTGCATCACCATGGTGTGATGATCAAAGCACTTCAAACCATTGACCTGTGGGTGATGGCAGGACTCTTTTGAAATGGATGTATCTGTATTATAAGAAGATCATGATCAATTTGATGATAATAAAAAGGTATGAATCTTGTATAATACATTATTTAGGTGCTAAACTATAGCATGTTCATGAAATGTTTGTTAGCCTGCAACTATGAGTGTAGAATTCATAGAGGATCTATCATCTTTTCTGGTAAAGATGAAGTGCAGTACAAAGGCAAATTTGCAACTTAACTTTTTGGGGCTAATTTTGGTAGTATGATAAAGATTTGCTTGGAAGGGTGATCTATACATGTATTACAGGTAGAACTCATTAACAACCTAACAATAAACAGATTTTTTTGTGTTCGTTTAGCCAAGATCATAGCATCAGCAACTGATATTCCCACCATCATCATGGAGAACTGCAACATTCTTATTGACACATGCCATTAAGCTGCCTCCAAACTCCTATCTCATACTTCCTCCTTTAGCCTCTCTCAATGGTTCTCCATGGCCACTCAAACAGACATATTTTACATGATGCAGATGTACTGTTCAGTAAAACACCACAATTACTTCAGCTTGTAAGGAGAATAAATTGAATAACCTCCTGCAAAAACACCTACCTAATTTTCATTCTTATACAGTTTGTTATGTTTATGTTGAATTTATTGCAAAGCTGTTTATACAATATTTTATTGAATAATTATTGTTGCTCTGCTGCCATCTAGTGGCAAAACCATGCAATGAAGTAAGACCTTTGATGATGTCACTTCCTGTTAGCTTTGGCAGGTGCTCGAGGGCAGAGTGTGACCACAGTCTGAGAGCAAAAGCGTGTAGAATGGCATTGCAAGTGAGAGGTACTTTTAGCTGCACCCCTGATTCTGAGAGATTGCGGGAATGTTGTGAGGGGTAATTGGGTGCTGTGCCCGAGGGGCAGGGGCATAGCTATAGAGGAAGCAGGGGAACCGGCTGCTTTGGGGCCCCCAACTCAGAAATGGCCCATACAGGAGGACTAAAAGATTTTATTGTCAGGGCGCCCTTAACTGTATTATACAATTACATTATATACAGTGACACTGTAGCAAACACACAGAGTGGCTGCTGGGCCTTGCCTGACTAGACACAGGAGTGAAGGTTGCAAAGAAGTTGCTGGGGGAAGGGGCATTAAACGTTTGCTGTGAGGCCCAGTCATTTCTAATTATGCCACTGCCAAGGGGATAGGACTCAACAGTTGAGAACAGGCTGTGCGCAGAGAGAGAGAGAGACTGGTCCCAAAGTAGGCCATGCAAAGGCCTGAGGGATGCTCACACCAAGCAAGAATTCATTATATTCAAACAAGAAGTTCTCAGCTTCAAGTCTGCACCCCTTTTCAATACAGGACTGCTTATTACTAGGGATGAGTTCGGGTTCGTACAGAATTTTGGGGTGTTTGGCACACGGACCCGGACCCGAACATTTTCAAAAAAGTTCGAGTCCGTTGTTCGGCGATTTCTTCCCGCTTTCTGAAGGGCTACTAATGGCATGGCTGTGATTGGCAAAGTGCAGTATGTGACCCAGCCTATATTTAAGCTCACTGCTTTTTAGGCTGCACAGAGCGTTTTTCTGTCACTTTTTTCTGGGGTGATCAGCGGCCATTTTGTGTCTTGTGGTGCACCAGCACAAGCTGCCACCAAGTCCATCAATCCATCAATACTAGGTTTTTCTTTGCTATAGCCTACATCACGGGCTTGGCTGTGCTTATTGTCACCCCTAGAAACTCAGGATAGAAATTTTTATATTTTATTAAGGGGTTAAATTCAATTGCCAAAATAGCAATCCCCTAAATCTGGTGTTCCAGCTGTGGCTAGTCAAGTGTAATACTGTCTGCTGTCTGGCAAAGGATATATTTTTTTCTGTGTTTGTATTCAATTGCCAAAATAGCAATTCCCTAAATCTGGTGTCCCAGCAGTGGCTGGAAAAGTTTAATAGTGTCCGGCAAGGTATATTATTTTCTGGGGTGAAACACAGTTGCAAAAATAGAAATACGGTAAATATGGTGTTCCAGCTGTTGCAGGCTTAGTTTAAATCTGTCCGTAAAAGGGTATATTTTTTTCTGGGGTGAAACTTAATTGCCAAAATAGCAATACCCTGAAGCTGGTGTTCCAGCTGTGACTGGACAATTTCCCTAGTGTCCGTCAAAGGATATATTATTTTCTGGGGTGAAATACAGTTGCAAAAATAGAAATACAGTAAATCTGGTGTTCCAGCTGTTAAAGGCCTAGTTTAATTCTGTCCGCAAAAGGGTATATTTTTTCTGGGGTGAAATTTAATTGCCAAAATAGCAATAACCTGAATCAGGTGTTCCAGCTGTGACTGGACAATTTCCCTAGTGCCCGTCAAAGGATATATTATTTTCTGGGGTGAAAAACTGTTGCAAAAATAGAAATACAGTAAATCTGGTGTTCCAGCTGTGACTGGACAAGTTTAATAGTATCCGTCAAAGGATAGATTTTGTTCTGGGGTGAAATTCACTTGCCAATATAGCAATACCCTGAATCTGGTGTTCCAGTTGTTGCAGGCCAATGGTTAATCTGTCCGTAAAAGGGTAAGTTACACTCAGCGTGCATCTCCAAGTATATTTCTTTCCATAAAAGGGTATATTACAAGAAGTGTTACATTACAATTGTTGAAAGCATAATCCTGTAAATCTGCACGCACTATTGCGCATCTCATAGTGTATTTCTGTCCGTAAAAGGGTATATTACACTCAAGGTGTATATACAAGTGCTGAGAGGGTCATCCTCAATAACCACTCGCTACCGTGAATCTCCTAGTGTATTTCTGTCCGTTAAAGGGTATATTACACAAAGTGTTAAAATACAATTGCTGAAGGCATAATCCTACATATTTTTTAACACGCTACTGTGCATCTCCATGTGTAAATCTGTCCATAAAAGATACCTTTCATCCAGGGCCTAAATACTGGGCCTACAATTGATTTTCCCCTAAATCAGTGGTTAATGCTGTGCCTGGATTAGTTTAATACGGTACATAAATAAATAGGCAGATAGTGTTAGGTGCCTATAAAAAAGGCCTGAATTTGAAATCAATATATTGGGCCAAATATTTTTTTCTTATTGTGGTGCTCGGTGAAAGATAACAATGAGGAAAACATCTAGTAAGGGACGCGGACGCGGTCGTGGTGGTGTTAGTGGACCCTCTGGTGCTGGGAGAGGACGTGGCCATTCTGCCACAGCCACACGTCCTAGTGAACCAACTACTTCGGGTTCCAGTACCCCACAGAATTTGCGTCGATATTTGCTGGGGCCCAATGCCGTTTTAAGAGTGGTAAGGCCTGAGCAGGTACAGGCGCTTGTCAATTGGGTGGCTGACAGTGGATCCAGCACGTTCACAACATTATCTCCCACCCAGTCTTCTGCAGAAAGCGCACAGGTGGCGCCTGAAAACCAAGCCGATCAGTCTGTCACATCAACCCCATTCATATCAGGGAAACTGTCAGAGCCTCAAGTTATGCAGCAGTCTCTTATGCTGTTTGAAGACTCTGCTGGCAGGGTTATCCAAGGGAATCCACCTAGCCCTTCCCCAGTGGTGGAAGACATAGAATGCACTGATGCACAACCACTGATGTTTCCTGATGATGAGGACATGGGAATACCACCTCATCGGAGTCCGCATGTCTCTGATGATGACGAAACACAGGTGCCAACTGCTGTGTCTTTTTGCAGTGTGCAGACTGCGAACAGGAGGTCAGGGAGGAAGACTGTGTGGAAGACGATGCAGGGGACGATAAGGTCCTAGACCCCACATGGAATGAAGGTCGTGCCACTGACTTTCATAGTTCAGAGGAAGAGGCAGTGGTGAGACCGAGCCAACAGCATAGCAAAAAGGGAGCAGGGGGCAAATGCAGAACAGCCGCCGCCAAGAGAGTTCGCCTGCTACTGGCCACCGCCACCAGGGACCGAGCACCCCAAAGGCTTCAAGCTTCAAGGAGTTCCCTGGCATGGCACTTCTTTAAACAATGTGCTGACGACAAGACCCGAATGGTTTGCACACTGTGCCATCAGAGCCTGAAGCGAGGCATTAACGTTCTGAACCTTAGCACAACCTGCATGACCAGGCATCTACATGCAAAGCATGAACTGCAGTGGAGTAAACACCTTAGAAGCAAGGAATTCACTCAGGCTCCCCCTGCGCCATCTTCTGCTACTGCCTCGGCCTCTTCCTCCACCTCGGGAGGAATGTTGGCACCTGCCGCCCACCAAACAGAGGATGTGCCGCCAACGCCACCACCTGCGTCACGGAGCATCTTCACCATGTCACACAGCAGCATTCAGCTCTCCATCTCACAAACCTTGGAGAGAAAGAGTAAATTCCCACCTAGCCACCCTTGAGCCCTGGGCCTGAATGCCAGCATTTCTAAACTACTCGCCTTTGAAATTATGTCATTCAGGCTGGTGGACACAGACAGCTTTAAACAGCTGATGGCCATGGCTGTCCCACAGTATGTTGTTCCCAGCCGCCACTACTTCTCCAAAACAGCAGTGCCTTCCCTGCACAACCAAGTATCCGATAAAATCAAGTGTGCACTGCGCAACGCCATCTGTGGCAAGGTCCACCTAACCACAGATACGTGGACCAGTAAGCACTGCCAGGGACGCTATATCTCCCTAACTGCACACTGGGTAAATGTAGTGGCGGCTGGGTCCCAGACGGAGAGTTCTTTGGCACACGTTCTTCTGCCGCCATGGAACGCAGGGCATCATTCTTTGCCTCCTGTAGCCTCCTCCTCTTACTCGGCTTCCTCCTACTCTTCTTCCACCAGCTCATCCAGTCAGCCACGCACCTTCACCACCAACTTCAGCACAGCCCGGGGTAAACGTCAGCAGGCCGTTCTGAAACTCATATGTTTGGGGGACAGGCCCCACACCGAGCAGGAGTTGTGGTGGGGTATTGAACAACAGACCGACCAGTGGTTGCTGCCGGTGGGCCTCAAGCCCGGCCTGGTGGTGTGCGATAATGGGCGAAATCTCGTCGCAGCTCTGGGACTAGCCGGTTTGACGCACATCCCTTGCCTGGCGCATGTGCTGAATTTGGTGGTGCAGAAGTTCATTCACAACTACCCCGACATATCAGAGCTGCTGCATAAAGTGCGGGCCGTCTGTGCGCGCTTACGGCGTTCACATCCTGCCGCTGCTCGCCTGTCCGCGCTACAGCGTAACTTCGGCCTTCTCGCTCACAGCCTCATATGTGACGTGCCCTCTAGGTGGAACTCCACCTTGCACATGATGGCCAGACTGTGAGAGCAGCAGCAGGCGATAGTCGAGTTTCAGCTGAAGCAAGCACGGTTGAGTCGCTTGGCGGAACAGCACCACTTCACCACCAATGACTGGGCCTCCATGCGAGACCTGTGTGCCCTGTTGCGCTGTTTCGAGTACTCCACGGCGATGACGCCGTTATAAGCGTTACAATACCACTTCTATGTCGCCTTGAGAAAACACTTAGGGCGATGATGGAAGAGGAGGTGGCCCAGGAGGAGGAGGATGAGGGGTCATTTTTAGTACTTTCAGGCAAGTCTGTTAGAAGTGCCTCAGAGGGAGGTTTTTTGCAACAGCAGAGGCCAGGTACAAATGTGGCCAGCTAGGGCCCACTACTGGAGGACGAGGAGGATGAAGAGGAGGTGGAGGAGGATGAGGATGAAGCAGGTTCACAGCGGGGTGGCACCCGACACAGCTCAGGCCCATCACTGGTGCGTGGCTGGGGGGATACGGAGGACGATGACAATACGCCTCCCACAGAGGAGAGCTTGTCCTTACCTCTGGGCAGCCTGGCACACATGATCGACTACATGCTGCAGTGCCTGTGCAACGACAGCAGAGTTGCCCACATTTTAACTTGTGCAGACTACTGGGTTGCCACCCTGCTGGATCCCCGATACAAAGACAATGTGCCCACCTTATTTCCTGCACTGGAGCCTGATAGGAAGATGCGTGAGTACAATGGCACGCTGGTAGACGTGCTCCTTAGAGCATTCCCAAATGTCACAGGGGAACAAGTGGAAGCCCAAGGCGAAGGCAGAAGAGGAGCAAGAGGTCGACAACGCAGCTGTGTCACGGCCAGCTCCTCTGAGGGCAGGGTTAGCATGGCAGAAATGTGGAAAAGTTTTGTAACCACGCCACAGATAACTGCACCACCACCTGATACGGAATGTGTTAGCAGGAGGCAGCATTTCACTAACATGGTTGAACAGTACGTGTGCACACCCCTCCACGTACTGACTGATGGTTCGGCCCCATTCAACTTCTGGGTCTCCAAATTGTCCTCGTGGCCAGAGCTAGCCTTTTATGCCTTGGAGGTGCTGGCCTGCCCGGCAGCCAGCGTTTTGTCTGAACGTGTATTCAGCACGGCTGAGGGCGTCCTTACTGACAAACGCAGCCGCCTGTCCACAGCCAACGTGGACAAGCTGACGTTCATAAAAATGAACCAGGCATGGACCCCACAGGACCTGTCCATCCCTTGTGCAGAATAGACATTTATAACTGCCTCCCCCTCAACCATATATTCTTGTACTCCGGGGCACTTCTTTATTGAATCCTCTTTTTTTTATTTTTATCATTATATAGCGGTGCAACCAAAAGTTGAATGAACCTCTCCTCCGTCTAGGTGCTAGGGGCCTAATTATCTGAACGTGGCCTGTTCCAGTGGTGGGTGACATGACGCCTGATTCTCTGCTATGCGACCTCTGTCCTCTGTCTGGGTGCCGTGGGCTAAATATCTGGAAGTGGCCTTCTCTATTGCTAGGTGACATGAAGCCTGATTCTCTGCTATGCGACCTCTCTCCACCGTCTGGGTGCCAGGTGCCTAATTATCGAAAAGTGGCCTTCTCTATTGGTGGGTGACATGACACCTGATTCTCTGCTATGTGACCTCTCTTCTCCGTCTGGGTGCCAGGGGCCTAATTATCGAAAAGTGGCCTTCTCCATTGGTGAGTGACATGACGCCTGATTCTCTGCTATGCGACCTCTGTCCTCTGTCCTCTGTCTGGGTGCTGGGGCCTAAATAAGTAAAAGTGGCCTTCTCCATTGGTGAGTGACATGACGCCTGATTCTCTGCTATGCGACCTTTCTCCTCCTTCTGGTTCCTGGAGCCTAAATTATCGAAAAGTGGCCTTATCCATTGGTGGGTGACATGACGCATGATTCTCTGCTATGAGACCTTTCTCCTCCGTCTGGGTGCCAGGGGCCTAATTATCGAAAAGTGGCCTTCTCCATTGGTGAGTGACATGACGCCTGATTCTCTGCTATGCGACCTCCTGTCCTCTGTCTGGGTGCTGGGGCCTAAATAAGTAAAAGTGGCCTTCTCCATTGGTGGGTGACATGACCCCTGATTCTCTGCTATGCGAACTCTGTCCTCTGTCTGGGTGCTTGGGCCTAAATAAATGAAAGTGGCGAATGACCTGTACTGGGTGGCCACGCTACTAGACCCCCGGTATTAGCAGAAAGTGGCTGAAATGTTACCAAATTACCGGAGGTCGGAAAGGATGCAGCAGTTCCAAAACAAGTTAAAAAGTTTGCTTTACACAGCGTAGAAGGGTGATGTCACAGTACAACGGGAATCTAACAGGGGAAGAGGTGAAAGTAAGTAAGGAGACTGGTAAGTCCATGAGAGGCAGTATCTGTAATGTTAGGGACCCTTGTGCGGAACTTGCCGTGACGTGGTACTTGGGCCCGACATACTTTTGATCAAAAATGTGCACTAAGAGCTTCCTTCATTCAATTTTTTTTGAATGAGCCCCTTTTCCTATTTTTTGCTAACAGTTTATGATGTATTGTGCAGCCATCTTTTAACCAACCTTGTTTGCCTTATGGCTATGCACTTGTGAGTGTAGATACATATTTGCTTAGTCTGAACTCTGTCTTGTACTATATATTGAGGGTGGCGCCTCTTTTGGACTGAGCAACGCCCAAGTACCTGGGACTTCTCAGCACAAAAGCAATTTAGCTGGTTCCTGCAGTGCCCTGAATAAAAGGAGACTGGTAAGTCCATGAGAGGCAGTATCTGTAATGTTAGGGATCCTTGTGCGGAAGCCGCCGTGACGTGATACTTGGGCCCGACATACTTTTGATCAAAAATATGCGCTAAGAGCTTCTTTCATTCCATTTTTTTGGAATGAGCCCCTTTTCCTATTTTTTGCTAACAGTTTATGATGTATTGTGCAGCCATTTCTTAACCAACCTTGTTTGCCTTATGGCTAAGCACTTGTGAGTGTAGATAAATATTTGCTTAGTCTGAACTCTGTCTTGTAGTAATCCTCCTCCTACCACGACCATGCCGGCAAGGACAGGATGCTTTACAGACTTTTGTTGATGGAGGACATGCAGAGCTTTTTAAGTCTTCGGCACAGCCCTTCGGGGTCCACCCTCAGAGAACGACTCGACCGACAGGTAGCAGACTATCTCGCCTTAACTGCAGATATCGACACTCTGAGGAGCGATGAACCCCTTGACTACTGGGTGTGAAGACATGACCTGTGGCCTGAGCTATCCCAATTTGTGATAGAACTTCTGGCATGCCCCCTTCAAGTGTCCTGTCAGAAAGGACCTTCAGCGCAGCAGGAAGTATTGTCACTGACAAGAGAAGTCGCCTAGGTCAAAAAAGTCTAGATTACCTCACCTTTATTAAGATGAATGAGGCGTGGATACCGAAGGGACTGACAGTGGGCGATACATTTGACTAAAAAAGGCCTGATGAGATGCCTTGGGCTAAAAATGGTCCCCACACTGCTGTATTTAATCTCTGCATGCCGGATGACTTGCGTGACTTCTCCGCCACCAACTAGGGTTCAAGCCGCAATGTTTTAGTACACTTTCTGCCTGGAAAACATCAATTTTTCCGGCTGCAACAATACCTGATTTTTCATCGGGTATCATCGGTTCGATCGGCTGGATAATTTTTCATAGAAAAAACATTAATTTTCTTTGTGATCATCTAAGGTGATCATTAAAGCCTACTAGGCCAACAATGGGCCTACACTGCAGAATCATTGTTTTCTGGGTCGCTTAACTGTCACTGAACTACCTCAGCACAACCATAGGCTTTGAAAAACCCGCCATCGCCTGCAATCTCCCAAACGTTCGCACAAGCACAGTCATCACTACACTAAGATTGATGCATAGAGGAATAAAATTTATGTCATGAGTGTGTCAACTATTGACAAATCTTTGCGGTTGTCTAAAATCTATTTGATACACGTATGCGCAGTGCCCCAAATTGGAAGGAAGAGGACCGACCAACCATCTTTTTTCATTTCCCGGTTCCTAAAATCTATTTGATACACGTCCCCTGATAGGGGACGTAACAGGGATTAAACTGATAGGAATAGTACTACTTAACACACCACTCATATAGGGTGTCACAGTACATTGCACGGCACACGCGCAGTGCCCCAAATTGGAAGGAAGAGGACTGACCAATTATCTTTTTCCGTCTCCCGTTTCCTAAAATCTATTTAATACACGTCCCCTGATAGGGGACGTAACAGGGATTAAACTGATAGGAATAGTACTACTTAACACACCACATATATAGGGTGTCACAGTACATTGCAGGGGCAGTGCCCCAAATTAGAAGGAAGAGGACCGACCAGCCATCTTTTTCCATCTCCCGATTCCTAAAATCTATTCAATACACGTCCCCTAATAGGGGACGTAACAGGGATTAAACTGATAGGAATAGTACTACTTAACACACCACTCATATAGGGTGGCACAGTACATTGCACGGCGCACGCATAGTGCCCCAAATTGGAGGGAAGAGGACCGACCAACTATCTTTTGCCATCTCCCGATTCCTAAAATCTATTCCAAACACAAGCCCCTGATAGGGGACAAAACAGAGATTAAACTGGTAAGAACAGATTTTTTCTAATTTAAAAAAAAGCGGACAGCCTCTGTGGAGCTGGGTATTTTTTGGCTGCATTACTGAACGCTCATGCACAATGGCTGTAGGCTCATGCGTCTTTTTGCAGAGGTGACAAACCTGGTCAGTCAAACCCAAGGCAACATCATCGACCTCATCCCATATGCGTTTGTTCTGGAGCGTGAGAACGGGACATGGAGTTTGGTCTGTCAGAGTTTGGTCTGCCACTGTGAAGCGGTCATAACCCTTACACTACCTGATCGATACAACATCATACCTGATCGTATACACACACTGGATGTTTTAAAGCATGTTATTCCAAACAATTTAGGAATGTTAGGTGATTTATGCCCTTTATGGATTAAAACCCGACTCTGCGTTAAATACGTAATTTTCCATGGGAGTTTTGCAATGGATCCCCCTCCGGCATGCCAGAGTCCAGGTGTTAGTCCCCTTGAAACAACTTTTCCATCACTATTGTGGCCAGAAAGAGTCCCTGTGGGTTTTAAAATTCGCCTGCCTATTGAAGTTTATGGCAGTTCGCCCGGTTTGCGAACATTTGAGGAATTTCGCGTTCGCCATTCGCGAATGGAAAATTTTATGTTTGCGACACCTCTAATCACATATGGGGTGTTTCTGTGAACTACAGAATCAGGGCAATAAATATTGAGTTTTGTTTGGCTGTTAACCCTTCCTTTGTAACTGGAAAAAAAATTATTAAAATGGAAAATCTGCCAAAAAAGTGAAATTTTGAATTTTTATCTCTATTTTCCATTAATTCTTGTGGAACATCTAAAGGGTTAACAAAGTTTGTAAAATCAGTTTTGAATACCTTGAGGGGTGTAGTTTCTAGAATGGTCATTTTTGGGTGGTTTCAATTATGTAAGCCTCACAAAGTGACTTCAGACCTTAACTGGTCCTTTAGAAGTGAGTTTTTAAAAATTTCTGAAAAATTTCAAGATTTGCTTCTAAACGTCTAAGCCTAGTAACATCCCCAAAAAATAAAATTCCCAAAATGATCTAGACATGAATTAGACATATGGGAAATGTAAAGTAATAACTATTTTGAGAGTTAATACTATGTATTATAGAACTATAGAAATTGAAACTTGTGATGTTCTTCAAACACCTTGTGCCGTAGTTCTGAAGGAACAAACAACTTCCCTGGAGGACAAGAAACAGGTGCATCTCTCTGGGCCTCTATCACCTCTGCCTCAAGTTCAGGATCCTCCGAATCACCGACATCCCCCACGCCGGGAAAGCTACGCGTCAAAGCATCCGCTTTGACCTTCTTAACCCAAGGGCGATAGGTGACAACTAAATTAAATCTGGTAAAAAAACAATGACCATCTGGCCTGGCTTGGGTTCAGACGTTTAGCCGACTCCAGATAAGCCAGATTTTTGTGATCAGTAATTACCATAATGGGATGAATCGCTCCTTACAAACAGTGACACCATTCCTCAAAAGCCAACTTAATGGCCAGCAACTCTCTATTACCTACATCATAATTTCTTTCAGCAGTAAAGAGTTTTTTAGAGAAAAAAAGCACATGGGTGCCATTTGCTAGGAGAAGGACTCTGTGACAAGACTGCTCCATCCCCTACCTCGGATGCGTCAACTTCCACAATGAATGGCTGTGACACATCAGGTTGCACCAATATAGGAGTAGAAGCAAAACATTATTTTACTGTTGAAAAGGCATGTGCCTCATCAGACCAGACTGAGAAATCCGCACCTTTCTTAGTCATATCTGTTAATGGTTTAACAACAGTCGAGTAATTAAAGATAAATTTACGGCAGTAGTTGGTGAACCCCAAAAATAGCAAGAGCACTTTCAGATTTTCAGGTCAATCCCAGTCCAACACGACACGGACTTTTTCAGGATACATACGAAAACCCAAAGAAAAGAGTAGGTAACCAAGGAATTGCACTTCCGGAACCGCAAATACACACTTCCCCATCTTAGCATACAATTTATTCTTTATTATGTCTCACGTGATCCTGACGTGTCTCCATGTCAGGGGAATAAATTAAAATATAATCCAGATACACAACCACAAACCTGCCCACCAGATGATGAAAGATGTCATTGATGAAATGTTGAAAAACAGCAGGAGCATTAGTCAATCCAAAAGGCATGATAAAATTCTCAAAATGACTTTCAGGGGTATTAAAGGCCATCTTCCATTCGTCCCCATCCTTGATCCTTACCAGATTATATGCCCCCCTCAAACCCAACTTAGAGAACACCTTGGCACCAACAATCTGATTGAACAAATCTGGGATCAAAGAAGGGGATAGTGATCACGGACAGTAATGCGATTAAGCTCACGGAAGTCCAAACATGGCCCCAGAGTTCCATCCTTTTTTTTTTTAACAGAGAACCCTGCAGCCACTGGTGATTTGGATGGTCTAGTGTAAACTTTAGCCAAACTCTCAGTGATATATTCTTGCATGGCTACTCTTTCTGGTTCAGATATATTATACAACCGAGACTTGGGCAATCTAGCTCCGGGAATAAGGTTGACGGGGCAATTATACTCCCGATGTGAAGGCAACTCCTGGTCTCCCCTTTCAGAAAAATCCAAAATAAAAGAAGGTACTATTTTAGTGGTTACAAAAGAAAGCGAAATCCTAAGACAGTTGTCTATGCAAAAATCACTCCAATCAAAAATCTGTCTCGCTTGCCAATCAATGGTAGGGTTATGTTTGGTTGACACGGTAAACCTAGCACCAGAGGAGCAGGCAGACCCTCCAGCACAAAATACAAAATGGATTCTTGATGAGAAACGCCCACCTTTAGGCGAATGTCCTGCATCATTTTTGACAAACACTTTTGTGAGAGTGGGGCGGAATAAATCGCAAACACCAAAATATTTTTGTCTAATGCGCTGGTTGTCAAACCATGTATACGGACGAACTGGCCATTTACTAAATTAACCACCTCCCAACCGCCTAACACAGGGATGCGTCCTGCGGGCAGCCAGGATGTTTCTCGTTGACGCATCGGAGCGTCATCTCGCGAGAGGCGAGATTTCCTGTGAACGAGCGCACGTTCACAGGATCACAATGGCAGGAACTTTAACTACAGCCTGCCAGCGCTGATCATGCGCTGGCAGGCTGTAGATGTTAAAAAAACGGCATCTGAATCGCATATCAGACGCTGTTTTGTAAACAGCGTCTGATATGCCTGCTGCCTGCTCCACTGGTGGTCACTTTTGCTTGGGACCAACAGAGGACACTATAAGTGCACCAATTAACACACACCACACACCAACACCCCCCCCCCAGACACTGATTAACCCCTGATCACCCCTTGTCACCCGCCTGATCACCTCCTGTCACTAATCACCCCCTGTAAGGCTCATTCAGACGTCTGTATGTGTTTTGCGGACACGGACACCAGCAATGGCCTTTCCGCATTTTGCGGATCCGCACATTGCCAGAACTATATAGAAAATGCCTTTTCTTGTCCGCAATTGCGGACAAGAGTAGGACATGCTCTATCTTTTGCGGAGCTGCGGCCTGATGTTTCGGGGCCGAAACCCGCAGCGCCGGCCCCATTCACACTGAATGGGTCCACATCTATTCCGCAGAATTGCGGAATAGATGCGGACATTTTTGTGGACGTGTGAATGGGGCCTTACTTCGCAAGCACTCCTATGTCCTTTCCCCTCTTTTTTTTTTTTTTAACATTTTTTGGCAGAGATTTTTTTCATCCACATTGATTGATGTGAATGAAGAAATCTGTGCCTTTCATTTTTTTTTTTCAGCCCAGAGGCTGAATGGAAAAAAATAATCTCATTACCCGTATGCTCAATATAAGTGGAATAGCAGAAACTCCTGATGCTGGCCATACATGTAATGATTGCGGAGACCCTGAAATGCCAGGGCAGTACAAACACCTCACATGTGACCCCATTTTGGAAAGAAGACACCCCAAGGTATTCCGTGAGGGGTATGGTAAGTTCATGTAAAATTTTATTTTTTGTCACAAGTTAGTGGAATATGAGACTTTGTAAGAAAAAAAGAAATAAAAGTCAATTTCCGCTAACTCTTTCCCAAAACAATTTTTTCTATGAACTCGCCATGCCCCTCACAGAATACCTTGGGGTGTCTTCTTTCTAAAATGGGGTCATATGTGGGGTTTTTATACTGCCCTGGCATTTTAGGGGCCCTAAAGCGTGAGAAGAAGTCTGGAATCCAAATGCGTAAAAATGCCCTGTGAAATCCTAAAGGTAGTCATTGGAATCTGGGCCCCTTTGTGCGCATAGGCTGCAAAAAAGTGTAACACATGTGGTATCGCCGTACTCAGGAGAAGTAGGGCAATTTGTTTTGGGGTGTATTTTTACATACCCCCATGCTGGGTGAGAGAAATATCTCTGTAAATTGACAACTTTGTATAAATTTTTTTAAAAAGATGTAATTTACAGAGATATTTCTCACACACAGCATGGGTATATGTAAAAATACACCCCAAAACACATTGCCCTACTTCTCCTGAGTACGGCGATACCACATGAGTGACACTTTTTTGCAGCGAAGATGCGCAAAGGGGCCCAAATTCCAATGAGTACCTTTTAGGAGGGCATTTTTACCCCACAAGTGACCCCATTTTGGAAAGAAGACACCCCAATGTATTCCGTGAGGGGCATGGCAAGTTCATAGAAGATTTTTTTTTTGGCCCAAGTTAGCGGAAATTGACTTTCTTACAAAGTCTCATATTCCACTAACTTGTGACAAAAAATAAAATTTTACATGAACTCACCATACCCCTCCCGGAATACCTTGGGGTGTCTTCTTTCTAAAATGGGGTCACTTGTGGCCCTGGCATTTTAGGGGCCCCTAATGCATGATAAGTAGTTTGGAATCCAAATGCGTAAAAATGCCCTGTGAAATCCTAAAGGTACTCATTGGAATTTGGGCCCCTTTGCGCATCTTGGCTGCAAAAAAGTGTCACTCATTTGGTTTCGCCATACTCAGGAGAAGTAGGGCCAGGGCCGGCGCCACCTGTAAGGCGACCTAGGCAACGGCCTAGGGCGCAATTTAGAAGGGGGCGCCGCCAGTACCCTACGATAAAAAAAAAAAAAAACCTGGTTGGAAGGGAACGTGGCTCATGCTGCGCCGCCTGAGGTGGGTGTGGACCGTATCAGGTGACACCTGTCCCTGGGGTGACACATGATGCGGTCGTCCCGCCCCCAGACGAGCCTGCAGGAGGAGGGCCGGAGGCGTGTCCTGTCCCCTGTTCATCTGATAGGCTGCCAGCACTAGGCCGGCAGCCTATCAGAGGTCAGTCCAGGAGGTGCGATGACATCATCGCGCCGCCTGAGCCTACGGCGCTGGACACAGGCCGGAAGAGACCTGCATCGCATCGCTGCCATGGAGGTAAGTATGTGTTTTTTTTTGTGTTTTTTTTTGTGTGTGTTTTTGGAGTCAGTGCAGAGCACATAAGGGGGCTACTGGCACATAAGGGGCGACGGCTGGCGCATAAGGGGGGCTTTGTGGCACATAAGAGGGCTACTGGCACATAAGTGGGGGGGCTACTGGCACATAAGGGGGACTACTGGCACATAAGGGGGGTTACTGGCACATAAAGGGCTACTGGCACATAAGGGGGCTACTGGAACATAAGTGGCGGGGCTACTGGCACATAAGTGGGGGCTACTGGCACATAAGGGGCTACTGGCACATAAGGGGCTACTGGCACATAAGGGGCTACTGGCACATAAGGGGGCTTGCTGGCACATAAGGGGCTACTGGCACATAAGGGGGCTACTGGCACATAAGGGGGCTACTGGCACATAAGGGGCTACTGGCACATAAGGGGTGACTCCTGGCACATAAGGGGCTACTGGCACATAAGTGGGGAGGCTACTGGCACATAAGGGGACTACTGGCACATAAGGGGACTATTGGCACATAAGGGGGCTACTGGCACATAAGAGGGGCTACTGGCACATAAGGGGACTACTGGCACATAAGGGGGCTACTGGCACATAAGGGGTGACTGCTGGCACACAAGGGGGGCTTTCTGGCACATGGGGGGCTACTGGCACATAAGTGGGGGGCTACTGGCACATAAGGGGACTACTGACACTTAAGGGGGGACTACTAGCACATAAGGGGGCTACAGGCACATAAGGGGCAACTGCTGGCACATAAGGGGGGGCTTGCTGGCACATAAGTGGGGGGGGCTACTGGCACATAAGGGGGACTACTGGCACATAAGGGGGATGACTGGCACATAAGGAGACTACTGGCACATGGGGGGACTACTGTCACATAAGGGGGGGCTACTGGCACATAAGGGGGGGCTACAGGCACATAAGGGGGGCTACTGGCACATAAGGGGAGGCTACTGGCACATAAGGGGGGGCTACTGGCACATAAGGGGACTACTGGCACTTAAGGGGGGCTATTATTATTGTTATAAGGCCGCCTCTGTACTATTCTTATGTTAATAGCCCCCACTGTATTAGTATTATTATTTATACAGAGGGGGCCGTTATTATAATAATAGTACAGAGAGGGCCTTTATAATAATAATAATACAGAGCTGTGCTGCCATGTCATGGAGGGGGAGAATTGGGATACTATATAGGCACTATATAGGGGTATTTCATACTGGTACATTATGGGGGCACTATGGGGACATTAGCTCAGCTGGGGCATTACAAGGGGGTATTTTTTGCATGTGTATTATAAGGAGAATTATTACTACTGAGGGGGGTATTATGGTGGGCTTTATTACTCCCCCATGTTATGACCTCCCAGTAGCAGCACCAGCCTCTCCCTGCTCTGCTATCCCTCTGCCCCTTCTCCAAATCCTTATTCTGAAATCTTTCTCATTAGGATAAAACACATCATCAGCTCCGCCGATCCCCACAATATACAGTATACCTCTACACCGATCCCCCGGCCAAAGTGTGAAGTCGTGTCCGGGATCCCCAAGGGCCAAGTAACTGTAAGTTTTCATGTGAAATATGTTTGTTATACACATATAGCATACATTGCGCACAGCGTCATTGGTTGCTATGACGCCGTGCGCTTCGTGCCGCCGCTACAGTACTGTAAGGGCAGATCAACTGATGGGGGGTAGGGGAGGCAACTTTTATCTTGCCTAGGGCGGCAAAAATCATTGCACTGGCCCTGAGTAGGGCAATGTGTTTTGGGGTGTATTTTTACATATACCCATGCTGGGTGTGAGAAATATCTCTGTAAATGACAACTTTTTAAAAAAATTTATACAAAGTTGTCAATTTACAGAGATATTTCTCTCACCCAGCATGGGTATATGTAAAAATACACCCCAAAACACATTGCCCTACTTCTTCTGAGTACGGCGATACCACATGTGTGCCACTTTTTTGCAGCCTAGGTGCGTAAAGGGGCGTAAAGTCCAACGAGTACCTTTTGGCTTTACAGGGTTGCTCACAACCGCCCAAAATGCCAGAACAGTAAACACACCCCACAAATGACTCCATTTTGGAAAGTAGACACCCCAAGGTATTCACTGAGGGGCATAGTGAGTCCGTGGGAGATTTTTTTTTTTTTTGCCAGAAGTTAGCAGAAATGGAAACTTTATTATTTATTTTTTTCCTCAGAAAGTGTCATTTTCCGCTAACTTGTAAAAAAAAAAAGGAAATCCTACATTAACTCACCATGCCCCTCAGCGAATACTTTGGGGTGTCTTCTTTCTAAAATGGTGTCATTTGGGGGGTATTTATACTATCCTGGCATTCTAGCACCTGAAGAAACATGACAGGTGCTCAGAAAGTCAGAGCTGCTTCAAAATGAGGAAATTCACTTTTTTGCACCATAGTTTGTAAACGCTATGGGCCAGATTTATCATTACACTTCCATCTTATTCCAATTTCACAGAAGTCCAAAGTCACTTTTGGCTCAGTCAGATTTATTAATGGTCCTTTAATACTGTGACAAATGTGGTTTGATGGCAGCAGTTCATCCTTTAGTAAACGGCTTTACAAAAGTCGCACATATTTACAAAAAAGTCGCATCTTCTATTAAAAAGTCGCATGAGATAAGCATGGTCCTCACTGGAGTGAAATTGGGACTTTTTTGAAAAGTCCCAATGATAACTCTGGAGTGAAACTCATTAACATGGCTAACCACGCCCATTTTTACAAAACTGGAGTGAGTGGTGTACAGATTGCCCACCCACACTACCAAGAGTGAGAAGAGGACTAAACACATCAGGCTACATGCACACGACAGTGAAAAACGGATATGTGATGTACATTTTTTTAACGGCCATGAAATGTATATTTTAAGACCAATGGTAGTCTATGGGGTTATTCACATGGCAGTTTTTTTGACTGTCAGTGAAAATCGGATGTAAAAAAATAGAACATGCTCTATATTGTCCGTTTTTCACTGACAGACTGACCCTATACAATTGAATGGGTCTATTTTTAACGTCCATCTCTCAGAAAGGCATCAGTGAAAAAAACGTCCGTGAAAAATGTCCGTTTTTAACTGACTTTTTTTTCACTGTCGTATGCATGTAGCCTTAGTTTTCTTTCTCTCTTTTTCACCTTGACGTTTAACATAAGGACATATGTTAACAAAATGTCCCCCTTTACCACAGAAAAGGCAGAGTCTTTTCTTAACCCTAATGTTTTTATCACCAGGTCCAGGAGTAACATCCCCCAACTGCATTGGCTCATCAGACATGAGCTCAAGTGCCTACCTACCCAAAGTGTCGAAAGAGGCCACTACCCCATACCATAGTGCGTCCCGAGCAAGAGGAACCTTAGATCTCTCCCTCAGGTGTCTATCAATATGTACAGCCAGAGACATGGCTGCCTCCAATGACTCTGGATATTCGTGAAATGTCAAGGAGTCCTTCAGGTTCTCGGATAACCCTTGACAGAATTGACTACAGAGGGCTGGGTAATTCCACTAAGTATCAGTTGCCCATCTCCTAAATTCAGAGCAATAGGACTCCGCAGAACGCTCTGCCTGCCATAAGTCTTGGCCAGGGAGACCCGATCTGGGTCATCGTAGAAAAATTAATCTACCGACCGGAGGGATTGCAATCCAGTAGGCAAAGAAAAAGCCCAAGACTGAGTGTCAACTTTCAGCAACAAAAAAAGAATCCCCTCTCTTTGACTATCGTCCCCAGAAGAGTTAAGACATAGTCCAAAATATAGTTTGCACGACTCCCTGAACCGAATCAAGTTGTCACTTGCCCCGGAAAACCTATCCAGGGGAGCGACCTTAGGTTCAGGGCATGCCTGGATCCCGCAGCTGGAAGCCGCCGCCTATGATCTCTGAAACTGCGAGACAGCCGTGCGGAGGTCAGCCACCTACAAAGACAGTCCCTGCATACAATTGACCAGTGCAGAAACAGTATCCATCGCTGCACTGACACAAACAAAATTACTTTTTTGGGGCGGTTGATAATGTCACGGGTAATAGGGAGGGGATAACACCAGATACACACAGAAGGAATAGACCAGTCTAGTCCTCAAAGCTAAGGGAACGGTGACCTCCTAGGAATCCCTAGACCTCTCCCTGACTCCTGCTAGTATAAGTAGACCCAGAAGGCCGAAATACTCATACACCGGAACCTAAGCCCAGGAGACCCTGGAAGGCCCTAGGAATGGTGGCAGGGAATTAGACTACTGGTTCCTCCCCAGATGAAGGAACCAGAGTTTCCCTGAGGTCTAGACAAACAACACACACATCGAACAACAAAATGCAAAATAGAATGCTCTTAGCTTAACGTAGAATGGAGGAGCAGGAGATCCAAAGGAACAACACACCAGCTCAACCAACTCCAGCAGAAAATATCAACCACATGGTAAGCAGTGTGAGTCAGAACTAAATAGAGCCTCAGTAATGACCCACAAGCTGCGCCTGACAAGAAGTGTGGTCATTACCAAATAATAACACTGCAAGATGAAAACAGAGAAACTGTCAGATACCCTCACGTGCCGCCAGTCTCTCAGATCTTCTCACCTCTGTCATGGGAGGGACTGTGACACTCTCTACCTGAGGAAGTGGTTATGGTGAGTTCACTAAAAGAGTTCAAGAGGGGCCTGGATGTCTTTCTGGAGTGTAATAATATTACAGGTTATAGCTACTAGAGAGGGGTCGTTGATCCAAGGAGTTATTCTGATTGCCTGATTGGAGTCGGGAAGGGATTTTTTTCCTCTTAAGTGAGGAAAATTGGCTTCCACCTCACAGGGTTTTTTTTTTTTGCTTTTCTCTGGATCAACGTGCAGGATAACAGGCTGAACTGGATGGACATATGTGTTTTTTCAGCCCTATAAACTATGTTACTATAATCTGCTATCACTGAAGAAAGGCATTCCTGCCTCAAACCTCACCATCTGTGCCCTTGACCCAATCCCATCCCACCTCATCCATATAGTTACCGCTATGCTTATCCGAACCCACCTCTTTAACCTATCACTTACTAATTGTGTCTTTCCATCGTCTTTTAAACCTTCCACCATTACAACAGTCTTTAAAGAGACTTCTCTTCTTTTTCCAGCTATTGCCCCATCTCACACCTCTCATTTGCATCAAAATTCCTAGAATAGCATTTTCACCTTGGACTATTTTCCCACCTCTCATACCACTCACGTTTTGATCAATTACAATATAGTTTTTAACTCCATCACTCCAATAAAACTGCCCTAATTAAAGCCACTGCTGATCGTCTAGCTGCCAAAGCTAAATATCAGTATCCTGTGCTACTCCTTCTAGACCTGTCCTTTTAAACAATTCTTCTTGTTATAAACTCTCTCATTACTAGACATTAGAGACTTGGTCCTCTACTGGATCTCTTCACACCATGCTAACTGAGCATTCAGTGGTCTCCTACTCACACACACCCTCATCTCACCCTTTCTCTATCAGCATCCTTCAAGACTCTGTCCTGAGAATCCTACTCCTCACAACAAGTCCACTCTTACAAGTCCACTGCCTTGGGATAACATTTGATTCTGCTCTTCCTTCAAATCACATATTCAAACCCTTCCACCTCCCGCTGCCACCAAACCAAAAACATTTCTTGTATCTGCTACTTCCTAAACCTCTAATCAACTAAAATGCAGTGCATGACCTCATTATCTCTTGCCTAGACTTGCCTAGACTTGCCTAACATCCTATAGCCTTCTATCTAAGACTTTGCGCCCCTCCAATAAATCATAAAAGGACTAGATTTTTTTATGTCCTGATATATAAAAACTATTGGGGTCATTTATCAAGCTGGTTTAAATAAAACTGGCTTAGGCTATTTTCATACTCGGGTTTTGTGCGGATCTGTCATGGACGGATCCGTTCCGATAATACAACCGTCTGCATCCGTTCAGAATGGATCTGTTTGTATTATCTTTAACATAGCCAAGACGGATCTGTCTTGAACACCATTGAAAGTCAATGGAGGACGGATCCATGTTCTATTGTGCCAGATTGTGTCAGTGAAAACGGATCCCTCCCCATTGACTTACATTGTGTGCCAGGACATATCCGTTTGGCTCAGTTTCATCAGGCGGACACCAAAACGCTGCAAGCAGCATTTTGGTGTCCGTCTTCAAAGCGGAATGGAGACTGAACTGATGCAAACTGATGCATTCTGAGCGGATCCTTTTCCATTCATAATGCATTAGAAATAGAATGCAAACTGATCCGTTTTGGACCGCTTGTGAGAGCCCTGAACATATCTCCCAAGCGGAATGCCAAAACGTAAGTGTGAAGTAGACTTAGCTGCCCATAGCAATCATTTAGATTCCACCTTTCAGTTTCCAAAGGAGCTATCACAAATGAAAGGTGGGATCTGATTGGTTTCTATAGGCAGCTAAGCCAGTTCTACTTTACACCAGTTTGATAATGACCCCACATATGTTTGAAAGGAGTGTACTTTTAGGGGCATTTATCATTGTAGGTGTGTTTGAGGCTATTTTTAGACTGGAGTTGCTTTGAGTGCTTGTTCTAAATTTATGAAGTTATTGCACATCATGAAAGAGACATAAAAGTATTCTTAACTGTACTCCTGACCAACTTTTTACTCCACTTTTGAAAGTTGCAAAGCACATCAAAAGTCTTAAAATTTCACCAAAGTAAAAAATATTTAATCACCAGTCCGCAAGAATCAGCTGCAGGTCCGAGGAGTGTTGTGGGATCAATCACACTTTCAAGAAAATGTACATATAAGGTCCGAACCTTATATATTAAAATTTCACCAAAAGCTGCAAAAATGGACAAAATGTTGCATGCAACATCGCTTGTGATATTTTTATGCCACAAAGCTGGCGTAGTAGATTTGATAAATGTCCCCCTTATGTTTTTCTCTTAACTATAGCTCTAATCTGAGACTTTTAATCGCTTAGATGCCACAGTGTCCCTCTGTCACATCATCACCTCCCCCTATCCCACCCCGCCTGTGACGCAAGCACGTAGTGCCAATAGGTTGCTATAGCACAGAGAGTTCTAGCAATGGCCTGCCATACAAAAGAAGTCTATTAGGTTTTGCCATAGGCAGTGTCTAATAGAATGCCATAGAATAGTAATAGGTAGGCATAGTACAGTGCATTATCTTTCAAATCCCCTTGTAAGACAAATAAATATTGTAAAAACAATAAAAAATACATTTTAAGCAAAAAAATATAATTAAAATAGGATTTATTATGGGAAACAACACACAAAAAACCTACAGTATGAAGAATTGGTATTTCCACATTCATAAAATATCCATATTATAAAATGTTTATGTTATTTATCCAACATGCTAAACATTGTAAAATAAAAAGAACAAAGAAAAACAATGCCAGAATTGAAGTTTTGGTTGTCCTTCCTCCCCAAAACACGCCCTCATACAGCAACATATTTTTAAGTGAAATTTTCATACAGTATTCTGATTCATAAAGATTATATATATATATTCATATAGATTTTCATTTCTTGCCTATACTTTTGCCTTATTGTAACCATAGATAGCCTCTACTGAATCAGGCATTATTGTCTTCTTATGACTATTAACATACTGTATATACTGTCATTAATTTTCTTTTTTTTTTAAGGAAGGCATTTACCCTAATAAACAAGTTGTCTCTTCTCTACTTGTTATTCTTTCCTTGGTTTATCTTCTAAGTAAGCCAGATTCCTTGTCTGTAGGTTTTGACACCTAGAATTTACCAGAGATTTCATTCTGTAGCTAATTATTTTAGTTCTATGGCTCGGCAAAACCATTCTTTTACAGTTTCCAGGTCATTATCTTCACTGCAATTCCTGAAGTATTTGCATAAACAATTCACAGCCATTTACAGATTTTCTGCATAATCTGTGCAGCTTTTTTTTTTTTATCATTACCCAACACTACCCCCACTATGACTTGAAAGGAATTGAACCGATTTATGAGAACAAAACAAAACTGCATTGAACAAATGGATAATGAATTGGTTTTACAAATGAATTTTATACTTGATTGGGCTAGAAGAATAAATTGAAAGGTTATTACATTCTATTGTGTTGTGTAGTTTGCTGTTTAGCAGTCATAACATTCCATTATTTGATGTGTCAAGTAACAACAATATAACCTTGATCTATGACTTTACTGGTAAAATTGCTATATTACTTAATAGCATGAAAGAAAACGATTTGTGTATAGCAAGGCAAGCTTAATATACAGTGCAACTTATATATAGACTTGAATCGTGGGGCTTTTATTGAGAAATGAAATAGAAAATAAGGTCTAAGCCTACAGATTTTTTTTTCCCACTAAGAAAAACTAGTATTACAATTGATTGCAGAAAAAGGCAAAAGTGAATAATCACATATAACATTTATTTAACTATAGTCATCAGGTTTTGGATAAACTGAGTATGTATTCAACATAGTGCTTAAAGTTAACGTATTTTAAAAACCTCTGTAAGAAGAATGTCCAACCATTATAGTGGGTGCAATTGCATTCCATAAATAGTGCTGATGAAAAGACCTGAAATATGAGCCAACACAACTGATGATAAAGTTGTTGACTTTGTGAGCCTGTCTAGGGTTCATTACTGTCAGCCTCAGTGAGATGTCTGGCAGCAAGACGGATGCCACTGGACACAAAACTGGCCCAATAGGAAACTATGAGTTCAGATTCCACAAAGACTGGTGGGCTGGAGAGAAGTAAACCATCCCTAAGGCCAGATTTTACACATCCTCATTTAAGAATCCAGATTTTGAAGGTGTGTATCAGCCCAACTGCAGGTTTAATTACCAAAACTGACGGTATCATGGATACCTATCATGCTTTGAGTTCAAGTCATTAAACCTGCGGTTGGTCCAGAACCAAGGTAACACATTAACTAAATGTGATAAGTGTAAGGCCGATTCATTGGCCTGTATTTGTGGGAGGGGCGCTGCTGCCTACTTCAACGACCAGCGTCCCTCCCACTTTGTATGTCGTCACGGCGTTTGGAGCAGTACCTGGCATCACTGACTGGAGTGAAGAGGACCGTGCGTCATCCGTCTAACGTCCTCAAGGGTAAGCGGCTGCCTCTATTGCAGCGCCCCGCATCTCAGTCCAGCCGGCGGTGGGTCCGCCCCCTAGGTGAGGGGGGCACCCCCGCACCAGAGCTCAATGCCAGGGAGCTGCGCGGCTCCCCACGCAGCACACGGTTAGAGCCGGTGGTGGATCGGGCCCCCTGATGTTGGGAGGCACCCCCCACCCCAAGGCATAATGCTAGGGAGCTCCGCTGCTCCTCATGCGGCACGGGGAACCAGCCGGCAAGGGGGTCGGCCCCTAGCTGGAAGGGGGCACCCCCGCACTGGTCTCTGTGTCAGGGAGCAGCGTGGGCTCCCCACGCGGCACTCTGATTAGGTACAAGGGACAGCGTGTCCCCGCTCGTCATTTTTTGTAAAGTCTGGCACGGGCCGCCATTAGTTAGGTAGGGATCTGGGGGCAATGAGGAGGCTTCTCAAGAGCTGTGGCAGCCGTACATAAGGCTAACCAGTGGGCCGTTTTGGGTGAGAAAAAAAAAATATATCTATGAATCCGTGCAGGTGGTTACCAGAGGGACCTAGACAGGTGTGCTGGGTCTGGATTGGTACCGTTGGGCAGTTAGTAATTTATATATTAAAAAAAACGATAATAAAAATATATATATATATATGTAGAGTACACAGAGGGTTGTGAATTCAATGTCTGTGAATGAGGTTTGGGGGGGGGGCCTACTGAGCGCCGCACGGTCTCCAGGCCTGGTCTGCCGTAGCACTCCTAGCTGCGGGTCAAGGCCCTAGGATTGCACAAGTGTAAAAATCAGCGGGCTTAGCAGGTGCGGCTTGCAACTGTGTTATTTCCTCCCTAGGTAACATAGTATATAAGACCGAAAAAAGACATTTGTCCATCCAGTTCGGCCTGTTTCCTACAAGTTGATCCAGAGGAAGGCAAAAAACCCCTGTGAGGCAGAAGCCAATTTTCCCCACTTAAGGGGAAAAAAATTCCTTTCCGACTCCAATCAGGCAATCAGAATAACTCCCTGGATCAACCACCCCTCTCTAGTAGCTGTAGCTTGTAATATTATTACACTCCAGAAATAAATCCAGTCCCCTCTTGAATTCCTTTATTGTACTCACCATCACCACCTCCTCAGGCAGAGAGTTCCATAGTCTCACTGCTCTTACAGTAAAGAATCCTTTTCTATGCTTGTGTACAAACCTTCTTTCCTCCAGACGCAGAGGATGTCCCCTCGTCACAGTCCTGGGGATAAATAGATGATGGGAGAGATCTCTGTACTGACCCCTGATATATTTATACATAGTTATTAGATCTCCCCTCAGTCGTCTTTTTTCTAAAGTGAATAATCCTAATTTTGATAATCTTTCAGGGTACTGTAGTTGCCTCATTCCAGTTATTACTTTAGTTGCCCTCCTCTGAACCCTCTCCAGCTCTGCTATGTCTGCCTTGTTCACAGGAGCCCAGAACTGTACACTGTACTCCATGTGTGGTCTGACTAGTGATTTGTAAAGTGGTAGGACTATGTTCTCATCACGGGCATCTATGCCCCTTTTGATGCACCCCATTATCTTATTGGCCTTGGCAGCAGCTGCCTGACACTGTTTTTTTCAGCTTAATTTGCTGTTTATTGAAATTCCTAGATCCTTTTCCATGTAAGTATTACCGAGTGTTTTACCATTTAATATGTACGAGTGACTTGCATTATTCCTTCCCATGTGCATAACTTTACATTTGTCAGTGTTAAACCTCATCTGCCCAATACAGACCCCTGAGGTACCCCACTAGTTACAGTGACCCAATCTGAGTATCTACCGTTAATAACCACCCTCTGTTTTCTGTCACTTAGCCAGTTACTTACCCACATACAGACATTTTCTCCCAGTCCGAGCATCCTCATTTTATATACTAACCTTTTATGAGGTACGGTGTCAAATGCTTTGGAGAAGTTGTCCATAAATATCAGAAATAAAGGTCTGGCTATGACATCACTTAATTCCCTTAGGATACGGGGGTGTATGCTATCCGGTCCTGGCGATTTGTCTATTTTAATCTTTTTAAGTCGCTGTTGTACTTCTTCCTGGGTCAGACAGGGCACTTTTAATGGGTAATTTACTTTTACATTCTGCATTTCATCTGACAGTTTATTTTCCTCAGTGAATATAGTAGAGAAAAAAATATTTAATAGTTTTGCTTTATCCTCGTCACTCTCTGCAACACCCCCCTCATTGCTATGTAGAGGGCCGACTCCTTCAGATTTATATTTTTTACTATTTATATAATTGAAGAACATTTTAGGGTTAGTTTTACTCTCTTTGGCAATTAATCTCTCGGTCTTTAGTTTGGCAAATTTTATTAGTTTTTTACATATTCTATTTTTTTCCTTATAGTTTATCAGTGCTTCCTGACTCCCCTCTCAGTGCTTCCTGACTCCCCTCCTGTTTTAGTGATTTATATGCTTTCTTTTTGTCATTTATTGCTTTCTTTACGGTTCCATTTATCCACATTGGTTTCTTATTGTTCCTTAGCCTTTTATTCCTATAAGGTATGTACCTCTCACAATTAGATGTTACAATGCTTTTACAAATCTCCCATTTTATGGTTGTATTTTTATTTTTGAGGACTTTGTCTTAGGCCTATGGCCTCGCTTAGTTGGCTAAATTTAGCTTTTTTGAAGTTTGGTATTTTTGTTCCTCCCTTTAGAAACTCTCGTTTGAAGGATAGTTGGAAGGTTATAACTTTATGGTCACTATTTCCCAGGTGTCCCCCGACCTGCACATCTGTTGTTCTATCAGGTCTATTGGTTAATACAAAGTCCAGTATTGGCGTCCCTCTAGTGGGGTCCTGAACCAGTTGGGAAAGGGAATTGTCTTTGGCTATTGCCAAGAACCTGTTTCCTTTTTGGGATGTACAGCTTTCAGTTTCCCAGTCTATATCTGGGTAGTTGAAGTCCCCCATGATAACGACTTCATTATGATTTGCCGCCTCGTCTATCTCGTTTAGTAATAGATTTTCTGTGGACTCTGGTATATTAGGTGGTTTATAATACACTCCTATTAGTATTTTATTATTGTTTTTTGCTCCATGTATTTCTACACACAGTGACTCCACATGTTCATGTCCCTCAGAGATGTATTCTCGAATTACGGGATTTAGACACGACTTCACATAGAGGCAGACCCCTCCACCTCTCTGGTTTTGACGATCCTTTCTAAACAGTCATAGCTATCATCCAGCCATGTCTCAGTTATTCCCACTATGTCATAGTCCTTCTCACACATCACTAATTCCAGTTCACCAGTCTTGTTAGTCAGGCTTCTGGCTTTAGTATACATACATTTGACAGGTTTATGTGTATTTTTCAGGTTACGCATAGTTAATTTGCAAGGGTTAATTTTGGGGGAAAAAAAGAGGAAAAAGAAAACCCTGCTGCTCTCATTCTTAATTCACGTTTTACAATGTTCATGGATTCCACCCGACTTGTGTATTGTCCAGTAGTGATGCCTTAATTGTTTTGCTTCTAGGTCTAAATCATTTCGCAAGTTACATCTGATTCCTGAGTTTTGGCTTATCAGCAAAGTAGTAGGAGTACTCGTAGGGGAGGGGGGGGGGGGGAGAGGTCACGTTCTTGGGTCATGTCTCATGCACTGTCTCACGTCCAGGTTGTGCTGTGTTCCTAGCGTTCTGCTGTCGTCAGTCCGTAGGTATTCTGAGCAGGTAATCGCGTGGTCTCATCCTCCGTGTGTTACTTCTGGGTGTCAGCTCCTGACCACTCCTCCACGGTCCTCTCCTGTTGTGTGTGGAGTTGCACGGTGGGTGGGGGACTCATTCGCGCACATTTAGACAGGTTGCACTGGTGCTTGTGGTCGCGCAGTTCCAGCCGATTGATTAACGTTACTGTCTCCGCAGTTGCGATGTCACACGCGTCTGATATCGTCGAGGCGTCTGTGGACGAGAATGTGTCAAGAATGTCAGAAGGGGGCAGTTTACAGTCCCTGCAAGCATCGACTATCCCCAGGCTTACTTCAGAACTGACTAAGAGGGGTATTCCTCTCCCGGCTTCCGCCAGGAAGGCAGAATTATATCGCTTGCTGAAAGACGCTGTGGCTCCGCGTCAAGACGATCTCTCCATGGTCACAGTGCAAACGTCTCTCACCCAATTGCATGTCATGCTGAACAGCCTGACGTCAGCTGTTAGTACTATACAAGCGAGGTTGGAGACCGTTGAGTCTCGCTGCTCGGTCGTTCCTGTCTCTCCCCCTGATGTACCCACTCCCACCACCTCTGCGGCAGGGGGAACATGTATTACACTAGCCGTTCCCAACGTTTCTCCTTCATATTTTGTCCCAGCCAACATCAGAAAGGACATTTTAGAGGGTAGGGATGATAACCTCGCCTCCTTGCTTATAGCCACTAGGGATTTGTCTGATAGTAAAGTTATTGCTTGTGGGGAAGTCTCTGTGCTGCTGAGAGGCAGTTACCACAGGCTTAACCGCAAGTTAACTATCCCAGAGTTTGTTATGGCATTCAGCCTTTCAGAGATGTAATATGTTCTGTTAAGCCTGATAGGAGGGAAGAACTCGATCTGTACCTTTTCCGAGTCACAGAGTTAGGGTACAAGTATGGAGGGTGTTCGTTTTATGATTACCATTGTTCTTTTTCTGCCAAGGCAGCGGCAGCTTTAGCACAGTTTCAGTTTGTCACGGATTGGTACAACTTAGATACCGAGTTATTTTGCAGGCATTTTGCTGGTCTGAAAGCCCCTTCCTGTTCATTATGTCAGTCCATCTTTCACTCGGACGAGTGGTGCCACAAATCAGCCACCAGTGTGCCGTCTAACCCTCCTGGTTTGTCGGCTGGGCCACTAGAAGTTTTCAGGGCTCCCAGCTCAGTTGACAAGTTAGGACGGCCCATTGTTCAGTTGGGTAGGGCCCAGATTTGTAACAACTACAACTACGCATCATGTGATTTTGGTCAATGCTGTTTTCTGCATATTTGTTCCAATTGCTTCAGGGCCCATTCCAAAGTCACATGCACATTAAAAATTAAAATCAGTTAAAGCCTACATGAGTGTGGTCAATACCAATTGTTTACAGGGGTTTTTGCAGGGTCATCATAATCCGGGGTTCGTGCAGTTTCTGATTTCGGGGTTCAGTGAGGGTTTTCATACTGGGTTAATCACGACAGAGTCCTCATATGAGTGTAGGAACCTTCAGTCTGCCGAGAGGAATCCTAGCGCTGTAGACAAACTAATTGAGGCTGAGTTGGATAAGGATTTTTTGATCGGTCCTTTCAAAGTGCCCCCTTTCAGCGGTGAAGAGTTAGTCCCGTGGGGGTGGTCACGCGTAAGTTCAGTAAGAAAAAGAGACTAATCATAGACCTGTCATAGACCTGTGGCTCTTCGATCAGTTGGCGCAGGCCCTCCATTGGGTATTAGGATATAGGGTTCACTGCGAATTTGTTATTCATTACTTGGATGACTTCCTGCTGATCTAGAGGCCAGGGTCAGCCCCCATAGGGCTGGGGAAGTTGTCAAGCTGTTTTTCCCAGGTAGGTGTCCCAGTTTCCCCCAAGAAAGTTGAAGGCCCGTCCTCAGTCATCACTTTCCTGGGCATTGAGTTAGATTCGCAAAACATGTTGGCCAGGTTGCCATCGGATAAATTAGTTAGGATCAGGGAAGTCATTCACAGATTCTCAGTCACAACCGTGGTCACTAAGGCTGATTTACAGTCGTTAAAGGGTATGTTAAATTTTGCCATGTGCATCATTCCGCAAGGCAGGTCGTTCATCTCCTGCTTGCTGTCGCTTCTGGTCACAGCTCCAAACCAGGACAGCCCAGTACGTCTGGACAATCGGGCCTTAGCTGACCTACACACGTGCGACCACTTCCTTTGCCAGTGGAATGGGATGTCCTTGTTTATTCCCAAGTTATCCAGCCAATCTCCTGTGGTCTTCTCGACGCGGCTGCAGCCCCAGGTTTCGCTGCTATTTTTGGAACCCACTGGGTCGCAGGCGAGTGGCCTGTCGAGGTGAGACAGATCCCAGGTTACCTACTCATCTTAGCACTTTTCGAGCTGCACCCCATAGTGGCGGCCGCCCGCATTTGGGGCAACCTCTGGGTGAATCGCACTGTTTTGTTTGTGACAAACAACGCTGCCGTAGTAGATATCCTAACTAGTGGTTTGTCTAAGTCGTCACATAACATGTGTCTCTTGAGACGTCTAGTCCAACTCTCCTTACAACATCATTTTTGTGTTCGCAGTACGCATGTGCCAGGTTCTCAGAATGTGGCAGCAGATGCCTCATCGAGGGCTAATTTCTCCCTTTTTTCACAGGTCATGCCAGAGGCATATGTTGTGGGCGCTACCGTCCCCCTCACGAGTCACTAATACTGGTTTAACTGGTCACCTAGAGACGGCCCACTCCTTACTAGCAAAATCTTTTTCACCTAATACGGCAAGAGCGTATCGTACTGGGTGGGGGGGGCATATTGCAGGTTTCAGGAAGTATGCCCTCAAGGGGAGTCTAATTTTGTGGAGTACATACTGGCCTTTATTGGTTACTGCCACTCGGAGCTCAAGCTGTCCCACAACACGGTGAAGTCATACTTGTCGGGGGTGCAGCATTTCCTCTCTGTCAGTCATCCTGAAAGGGCATCGTTGTTTTCTGTGCTTGCGGTCAAAGCTACGTTGAGAGGATTGAGCATATGTCGGTTAGGAAGCCAAGTACACAGGCAAGCTGTCTCCGGACAGCTTTTCCGTAACATGTCCGACATCATTGACAAGAATTCTTTCGGGGTCTTGCCCAGCCTGGTGCTTAAAGCAGCTGTTTATTTAGCCTTCTATGGTTTCTTGAGGCCCGGGAAGTTTACTTGTACCCCTAATAGTAGCAAGTTCCTCACCGTCAGCCAGTTGGTCCAGAATCCCGAGGGTTGCTGCTGCTGAGGACGTCTAAAACCTTGCAGATGGGTCCCCCTGTCCCAGTGTCCTATTTCCCTACGTCTCATAAATGTTGCCCAGTCAGAGTTCTTCGGCAGTTACAGGCAGCTTTAGTCGGGTACAGGCCAGATAGTCCGTTACTGCCTTTCGGGGTGTTACCACTTACTACTCACCAGTTCATGTCACACATACGCTCCTTAGTCGCGAGTCTGGGTGGCGATCCAGCAACGATCTCAGGACATTCATTCCGTATAGGTGCAGCATCCGGGGCCTTCAAGAATCAGGTACCGGCACACGTCATCCAGAAGTTGGTAGTGCTTTAGCCGTTATATACCTCACCCCACGAAGCTCATCGTGCTTTAGCCATTATATACCTCACCCCAAAACTGAGATGTCACTGGCTTTCCAAAGTCTAGTTTTGTGACTTATGCTGTAATAAATTACTCTTGCTACTCGGTATGTCTTATGCCCTCTTTCAGGTGTCCCTACTACAGCGCGGTTGTGGCACAACTCTAACCGCTTAGGGGCAGGGTAGTCTCAGGCGGGATAGGGTGCATTTCCTTGTTAGCCACAACCACAAGTGTAAGGCCGATTCACGACCAGCGTCCCTCCCACTTTGTACGTCGTCACAGCGTTTCCCCACCCGCCTGCCCTTATTATTCATTACTGTTAAAAAGGGATGCCCTCTTTCAGGGGTTCCTACTACGGCGCAACTCTAACCGCTTAGGGGCAGGGTTAGGGTGCATTTCCTTGTTAGCCACGACCACAACTCACAAAATGTGTGTTTTCTCTGTTATATCTGTAGATCCAGAATCTGGATGTGTGAATCTGGCCTTATCCATTCTTCAGAGTTAAGAGGTACACATGACATAATTCCCTGCAGCCCTGATCCTAAGTCCATGTTTCTAATGAGGGAGTTGGGAAATCAGTTTATGCCCCTTTAATAGGCAGTTTGGGAGGTGACTTCATAGTGTTTAACACAGTGGAATTATAGGCTTGAATATATGGATCTTTGTCTTTTATGACCTTTACAGGTATGTAACTATGTAACTATATAAAACAGAACATGTTTTAAGGTTAAAACAATTCTAAAATTGTGACCGTAATGATTAAAATAGCCAAGATATGTGTGGGTGCATGTATATTTGCCTATAAAGATTAAAACTAAATAAAATACTACATAGCTACTACTAGCAGACATATAAGCCCTGATATCCTGAACCTCTCCTAGAGAAAGAGAGAGAGAATAAAAAAAAAGTAAATGTTATTACCCTATGAACTAAAAAAGTTTGTTCTATAATGTCAATACAGGCTCTGAGGAACTGAATGAACACTCAGAATTATAAATTTGTTTACAAATTTAAACCATGCCAGAAAACATATCCAGAGGATTTCCACTTATAGTCATAAGGAATCTACCAATCAAGTTATTTTTATGATTAGCTGGAGAGCCACACCTGGACATATCAAAAATAATCAGATACAAAAAACTTAAAAAAAGTACAACTTTGATGAATTTGAAAAATCCATACTAAGACTTCTCTAGTCTTAAAACATATTCAAATATGTACAATAAAATAGCATCAAATACCAATTTTCTGCAAAAAAAAGTTTATAAAGTCTGTGTACCAACATAAATTGTACTATTTCATGACCCAAGTAAGCTGCAAATTAAATAGCACAAATCTTTCTGGAAATACTCATTCCCAGGAATTTGCCTGTCTAAAGGTGCAGCAGATCACCCAATGAATAAGCAGAACCCTCGCTCATTGGGTGAAGCTTCTTTTCCAATAATCGGATTCACATCTGCACATGTACATCCACCTTTAGCGAGCCTGAATTATTGTTATCACAGAAATAAAATCACAGAAAAAAAAAGTCCAAACTCTGGTATGTTTAATTCCACAAACTCTTCTCCTTGGCGGAAAATAAAGATTATCTAAACAAAGAGACTGGTTTTTCTAGTTATCCAAAAATGATCCTCCAGTTCAATTGGACCAAATTGCAAAAGTATATAAATTGCCAAATTCAGAGTCTGACCACTATCAGCAGCTCAAAGGTGTAAGAATATTCACAATATTGATATTAAATAAGGATAATTAGAGATGAGCGAATTTTTCTAAAATTTGATTCGCCGTTCGCCAAATTTTTCTGGAAATATTTGGTTCAATCTGAATATATTTGCGGTAAATTACCTTAAAAAAACGGCTATTTCCTGGCTGCTGAGAGCATTTGTGGTAGTGTAGAACACTGTGCCTTGCAGTAAAACGCATAGGGAGTCTGCTTTGGTAGTGAAATTATACTGTAAGTCTGAATAACATGCAGATGACATGCGTCACTCTTATAATCACTGCATGCTTCACTTATTTGGGCAGTCATGGGGCCAAGACAGACTAAGTAACTCAAGTATGAACTCAGCCTTACAGGTCAATGTTAGTTTCAAGAAGAAGCGCACTCCTGTTACACCATTGTCAGCTGATTCCACATAGATGTCTACAGGACCTGTTCTATTAAACGCTCGTACAAGTAGAGTCCGCCCCCCCCCCCCCCATTAACAGTGCAGACCACCTAAACAATGTTGTCTTTATTAGCTTAACTAGAGCTCTTTATGGCAACGACAGCCATGTGATAATTGAACACAGCACGGCCACGTCACATGCACCACATGAGCATGCCATTTTGTTGTTCCCTGCAGACGCAGGGAGCCCACAGGACACAAAGAGCTCACACAGAGGCCTAAGGGGCACAGGGAAAACACAGAGCTGACAGTCGGAACTCACAGGTCAGTGATCATAAGTACTTGAGGGCAGTGCAGGGCTGCTAAAATGAGAGTGTGACCCTAGCAGCCTTGTACCCCCTCCTCCACAGACACTGCTGCATGCTTCTTACTAGATGGACTTACCAGGTGCTTTAATAGAAAGGTCCTGGGAGCTCCAGCAGTCCGGCAGCTGAGGTCAGAGCCTGTGGATGCAGCAGAAGGCCCAGTCACCCAGTCTGATGTTTGGGCATTGCAGCCTAGAGCAAGTGCATGCAGAGGTGGAGGGTGGGGCTATGTTTCCTCCACCCACACAGAACAACCAGATGCTGGCCTGTCACTGAGCTCTGGTGAGACTGGAGGTGGAGGAAATACTTAGATATCTAACAGCAGGGGGACCCTGCATGGCATTATGGGTGATCCCGCCTTCCCAGAGTTACTTTCTCCATATCCTCACATGTGCAGCAGCCATTTTAGGAAAAAATTTGATTTGTTACCACGAATCGTGAGGAAATTTGGATTCGGTGCGAATCGAATAATTCCTAAAATTCGGATTGAATTCCACTTCGCCAGCTTCAATTCACTCATCTCTAACAGTCACTCATGAATTTGACGAAAAAAAGCCCGTTACATATAACAAACTTCACCAATACGTAATTCGGTGCATACAGCAAAAGGAGGTGTACAGTCACCCATGAATTTTCCCAAAAAAAAGCCAGTTTTACATTACAAATTCCACCACTACATAATTCGGTCCATACAGCAAAACGAGGTGTATAGTCACCCATGAATTTGATGAAAAAAAGCCTGTTTCATATAACATTTTTCACCACTACGTAATTCGGTCCATACAGCAAAAGGAGGTGTACAGTCACCCATGAATTTTCCCAAAGAAAGCCTGTTTCACATTACAAATTTTACCACTATGTAATTTGGCCTATACCGCAAAACGAGGTGTACAATCACCCATAAATTTGATAAAAGAAGCCTGTTTCATATTACAAATTTCACCACTATGTAATTCGGTCCAGACAGCAAAAGGAGGTGTTCAGTCACCCATGAATTTTCCCGAAAAAAGCCTGTTTCATATTACAAATTCCACTACTACGTAATTCGGTCCATACAGCAAAAGGAGGTGTACAGTCACCTATGAATTTTCCCCCAAAAAACCCATTTCATATTACAAAGTTCACCACTACGTAATTCAGCCCATACTGCAAAACAAGTTGTACAATCACCCATACATTTTCCGAAAAACAGCCAGTGTCACATTAATAATTTCACCACTAAGTAATTTATTTAACTACTTTTGGGCACATCTGTGTGTGCGTTCAATCCACAAACGTCATATACTGTACAGTATTCCAGCAGAGAATACATTTTATTTGGGACAAATTTAATTCGTTTAACCACTACAGGACCGCCTAACGCACGGATGCGTCCGGCGGGCGGTCCTGTAGTTCTGATACGACGCATCGGCGCGTCATCTCGCGAGATGCGAGATTTCCTGTGCCGCACGTCTCAGGAGTTTAACTACAGCCTGCCAGCGATGATCAGTCACTGGCAGGCTGTAGATGCGAATTAAATCGCATCAAACAGGTATATCAGACGCTGTTTTGTTAACAGCGTCTGATATACCTGCTACCTGGTCCTCTGGTGGTCCCATTTACTGGGATCGACCACCAGAGGACCAGGTAGCTCTGTAAAGTTTTGCCAGAAGTTAGCAGAAATGGAAACTTTATTATATATTTTTTTCCTCAGAAAGTGTAATTTTCTGCTAACTTGTGAAAAAAAATTAAATGATACATGAACTCACCATGCCCCTCCGCGAATACTTTGGGGTGTCTTCTTTCTAAAATGGTGTCGTTAGGGGGGTATTTATACTATCCTGACATTCTAGTACGTGAAGAAACATGACAGGTGCTCAGAAAGTCAGAGCTGCTTCAAAATGCTGAAATTCACTTTTTTGCACCATAGTTTGTAAACGCTATAACTTTTACCCAAACCAATAAATATACACTTATTGGATTTTTTTTTATCAAAGACATGTAGAACAATAAATTTAGAGAAAAATTTATATAGAAATGTATTTTTTAAAAAAAAAATTTACAACAGAAAGTGAAAAATGTCATTTTTTTGCAAAAATGTCGTTAAATTTTTATTAATGGCAAAAAAACTAAAAATGTCAGCAACAATGAAATCGCACCAAATGAAAGCTCTATTAGTGAGAAGAAAAGGAGGTAAAATTCATTTGGGTGGTAAGTTGTATGACGGAGCAATAAACAGTGAAAGTAGTGTAGTGCAGAATTGTAAAAAAGTGGCCTGGTCATTAAGGGCGTTTAAGCTAGGGGGGCTGAAGTGGTTAAGCACATCTGTGTGCGCGTTTAGGCCACAACCATATATATAGTATTCCAGCATAGCATTATTTGTATTTGGGACAGTGATGAGCGGCAAAGGCAATATTCGAATTTGCGATATTTTGCGAATATTCGTCATATATTCGTGAATATTGGTATTAGAGATTATTCTATTGATTGCGAAAAATTGGCAATGAAATATTCGCGTAATGCGAATATTCTAAAACCCAAATATATAGCACTGTGGAATATATTCTTTTTTTTTAGAATATTCAGCATTTTTTCCCATATGAAGTCATGATTCCCCCCTGCGTAAGTTGCTTTTGGGCCAATGACTGTTCACATTAAATTGAACAAAATGATGACTATTTTAGAATATTCGCATTACGCGAATATTACATTGCTGATTTTTCGCATAAGGGAAAAAATATTTTCTCTTATGAAAAAAATCGCAATGTAATATTCGCATAATGCGAATATTCTGAAACACGAATATATAGCACTATAGAATATAGTGCTATAGTTGGACTAATTGTGTGGAAGAGCGTGGACAACGTGTTGTCAGTAACTTTTTTTTTTGGTTTGGCACTCTATTGCATCATATTTTTTGAAAGTATTTCATATTGTTTAGTTGTTAATTTTTGTATTCTGTCTACAGTCCTAATTTTCTCAAAGGGTAAGATAATATCATCTTTGTGTAAGCAAATTATTTCAGTATGTCTCTCTGACTTACTGAGTTGTAGTGTTTTAAGGATTTTTTTTTCCAAGTATGGGGGACAAAACTCGATATGGGTACTTTTAATTCTCCAGTTGATACCAGATTATGTAATGTATTCATGTGATGCCATTTCCTCAGCATCAGTTTTGTGATTACGTTTTTAATTTTCTTAGCTTTCTTTGCATACTAAGGTGTTTTCCACAATAATGAGTAGAGACCTACATCTACACATTCCCGTTCTATATCTATCCAGTTTTTGTTAGGTGTTATTTTACTCCACTCAAGAATTCTGGTAAGTATGGTGGCTTTATAGTAGTTTTCCAGATCAGGTAGGCCTGTGCCGCCATTTTTCCCCAATCTGGTTAAAGTTTTATAGTGCACTCTATTTCGTTTATTCTGCCAAATAAATTTTAAAATAATGGAGATTGCAGTCAGCACAACCCAATATGCAGGTGCACGTTGCTATGGTGAAATACACATACAAACGTAAAAACAAAGGTGCAATGGCACACTGCAGCTAGAGCTCCGTCCTGCCACTATGCTGGATGTTAGATGAGACATTAGTTTATATTTTGGCCAAATTATGTAAGCCACCCACCACTTCACGGTTGCCTCTCGAGTGGTCCCTAACATTAATTCTTACCTTTTATGGGCCATATCAGCCACACAAAACCCAGGGAGTGCAGGTGCAGCATGCATGCCAGATACACTCTGCTTGTAACCCCGTCTGGTGCCATACAGCGTTCATCAGATCAAGGGATGCAAATACCAACATGAGCCCACTAGTACTTCTCCTGGAACCAAATGGCTTCTGGTAAGTTCAATAAAGCAGACTCAGTTTTATACTGACTTTAAAACCAGCCTACAGGGCGGATTCACTAGTCAGGTGTGCATGACTGCATGGAGGTCACCACGCCTCCCATATATGCTACAAAGGAAAAAAAATGGAGATTGCAGTCAGCACAACCCAATACGCAGGTGCACATTGCTATGGTGAAATACACATACAAACGTAAAAACAAAGGTGCAATGGCACACTGCAGCTAGAGCTCCGTCCTGCCACTATGCTAAATGTTAGATGAGGCATTAGTTTAAATTTTAAAATACCTTGTTTCATTTTCCTGCAAAATTTTAAAGGCACTTCTAATATCTGGAGCAAATATAAAGTTTTTGGGAGAATAATCATTTTAACCAGATTAATTCTACCGAAAGTAGATAGCCAAAGAGAGTTCCACTCTTTGAGTAGTTTTTCGGTTTCTTTTAATAATGGGATAAAGTTTTTGTTATATAAGTCTGTTAATTCCAAGGTATTTAAAGGACTGAGTAGCTACTTTTTTGTGACTGAGTTGTTTAATGTCATCCCAGGTATGCTTGCTCAGTGTTACGTTGTAAAGTTCTGATTTGTTGAGGTTTATTTTAAAATCAGAGACTAACTGAAATGCCTCAAATTCGTTTATTAAATTAGGAAGAGATCTTTTAGGGTTAGTTATCGCAAATAGGGTATCATCGGTAAAAGCCGCAATTTTATGTTCTTTATGTTTTGTCCTAACGCCCTCAATGTTAGGATTATTTCTAATCCTGTCAAGGAAAGGTTCCAGACACAACAACGAAGAGTAGGGGTATATTATCCAAACTTTATAAGTTACTAAACGAGACAAAATCCCCTCCACTGTACATTAAAAAATGGAATGAAGAATTACACTTCCAGTTAAATAACAATCAAACAGAACAAGCGATTAAGTCTATATTCAACACTTCCAGTTCATATGCCCATCAGGAAATGCAGTTTAAAATTCTCGCCAGGTAGTATAAACCCCCCCCCTCCCCTCTAACTATGCACAGAATCAATAAGGAAATTAGCAAAAAATGTTGGAGATGGCATGCTGAGTTGGGAACCTACTCCCATATCTGGTACACATGCACCAAAATCATTCCTTTTTGGAATGAACTCAGCAGGATCATGAGTACAATATTTGATACTAAAGTTGTATTATCTGAGAAACTAGTCCTTTTCAACATATACGATACAACCCAAGTAGGGTTCAGATCAGATCTTACCACTATTTTCCTAAATGCTGCCAAAGCAATTATACCAAGAAAGTGGCCCCAGGAAGATCACCCCACCATTTCGGAATGGAATGCTGAGATGAATAAGATCCAGAGTTTTGAAAGGCATAAATGGACTATACAACTGAACATGGATAAATATGAAAAAATTTGGTTCAAATGGACGAATTATATATCTACTTCCAAAGATGTACCCTGTAATTAATCTCTTTGCTATTTTCTAGGATTTTACAATGTACTATACAGATATTTACACCTAATATGTTAATGCCTTATAACTTGTCTGGTACCTTTTTCTCCCCCATCCATGTTTCTCCTGTTTCAAGATGGGTTTTTCTGCGACTGTCGCGTCGCAGTCGCAGCATGTCGCATGTTGCAATGCGACACCATAGACTCCCATTATAAAAATTGTCGCGCACCAATAGTGCGACAAAATGCCGTGCGACAAATGTTGCAGTGAAGTTGTTCCCTATTTGTCGCGTGACAAATGTCGTCGTGTGAACGTAGCCTTAGAATATTCGCATTATGCAAATATTACATTACCCATTTTCGCATAGGAGAAAAAAAAATAAATACTGAAGAGAATTCTAATTTACTACAGACTACAATATTGCAGCCTTCTTACACTGGTCCACAAGCAAGGAGCAGGTATGTATACTAGGTAATGGGTTCAGATAAAAAAAAAAAAATAATATTCATTTTTACAAATATATATCACTATATTCGAAATATTCTCGAATTTCCAAAGTGCCGATATTCGCGATAAAAATTTAAAATTCGAATATTCGCGATCAACACTACATAAGATATCCTGATGTCCCTCTTCAGGAAGGGTCAACTCACCTGCAGGCCCTCATCTACATTTTTTTGGGGGTTGAGCTCACATGGTATATTCTTTTCTATGTTTCAGACTTGGAAGGAAACATAATTTGCTTTCCTTCGGTGGTGAATCTTTCATGCATGTGTTTTTTGCAGGATTCAGGTTTTTATATAGTTGCACTGGGGTAAATATTTCTAACTTTTTTCCTAACTGGTGCTGAACGACATTCCCTGTGCTCAATCTTCAGAGTAATGTTAGCGTATGCAAAATATAGCTGTGAAATGCAATGTAATTTTTTCGTGGCCGGTGCTGACCGCCATTCACTGCGCTAGCTATGTGACATTAATGCTATCTCTAACCCCTCAAAAAAAAAAATTAATTTGTCATTCTTTCTTGGTAGCCTGTTCTGACCGGGTCATTTAAATTCTTAGATGGTCAGATCAGCAGGCTCTTGCTCCGAATGTTTTGGAGGGTCACCAGCAGGCCATCAATGATAATTTTTCAAGGGTGTGTGTATGATGCCTTCCTTTATGTGTAACAAAGGGTGTATTGCAGTTCCAATTCCTTGTAATATTTGGTAGCCCTTTAACTTAGTGCATAGGCGTAGGAGTCCCACTACCTGAACTATTGTACCACAATGTGAATGAGGCCCTCGTTTATGTGAAATACAGGCTGTATCGGAGTGCTTCTTCCTTGAAATTTTTGGCAGCACTTGCAATGTATATAAAATTGAATATACTGGAAAGAATGTTTCCTAATCATTTTTCTGGTAAAATTAATTTTTTCTGGTGTGTGTGTGTGTGTGTGGGGGGGGGGGGGGCGTATTTTTGTCAGTCTGTAAAAGTGGCGTACAACTCGGACAACATGGTTCCCAATAGCGACATTGGAGTCCAAGATGCATCCAGACATGGTCCCCCTGCTGTTCCTGATCGATTTCGGTGGTGTTTCCATCACTTTCAGATATTTTCCTATGAACCAGGCACCCTCCCCTCATCCGAGCAGGGGCCTGGTTGTCTCCTATTGACTTCCATTATACTCGGGTGTTCGGTCAAGCACACGAATATCCCTATGTGTTCGGACCGAGTACCCGAACACCCGAACACTTTGGTGCTCCCTCATCACTATTTAGAATATATCACTGCACCGCAGAATGGCCAAATTGTATTCTACTTTTACACAACATGCTTTTCAACGAAATAGGCCACTAAACACTTTCACCAAAAATAACTGCAACAGTGAAGTGCATATATATTTTTCTTTTTGTACTAAAATAGGCCACTAAATGCTTTCAACACATTTCACTGCAGAAGTGAACTGAGAATATATTAGTATTTTTGTACTGAAATGCTTTCACCACAAATAACTGCAACAGTGAAATGCATATATATTTTGCTTTTTGTACTGAAATTGGCCAGTAAACGCTTTCACCACAAATAACTGTAACAGTAGAGTACGTATACATTTTTTATTTTACACTGAAATAGGCCACTAAACACTTTCACCACATATAACTGCAGAAGTGAAATGCATATATATTTCTCTTTTTGTAGGCCACTAAAGGGTTTTTAACATAGCACTTGCACCCCAATAACATGAACAAATAGCTGGAATGACAGTTCTGTATAATGGCTATTTGGATCCCCAAATAATCTTTCCCTGCACTTGTAAATCGCTTTTCTAGCACTGTCCCTAGCGCCTTCTAGCATCTATCTCTGCACTAAGATGCTGTGAAATGATTCCTCCCTATCCTTACCATGCACTTATAAATCGTTTTTTCAGGAGATTTTTTTCACAATGAGGTTTTGGCTATTGCTGTCCCTAGTGCCTTCTTACGTCTGTCCCTGCACTCAGAACGCTGGAAAATGTCTGAATCAAGATGGCTGCCGTATTTATAGGGCTGTGACATCACAGGGCTGGCTGGCTGCATGCATGGCATTATGGGTCATCCCGCCTTCCCAGAGTTCCTTTCCCCATGCCCTTACACGTGTAGCCGCCATTTTAGGAAAAATTGCAATTCGTAACCCTTAAAATTCGGAACAAATTCCACTTTGTCAGCTCATCTCTAATAATAATATTGAGCAATTAAAAGTATTCCTACATTAGTTCTAGTTGACAGTCAGCAACGAAAGCACACCAACGAAGAAGTATATTGAAAAAAAAAGTCTAAATATATGTGCAGAATTAACGTTGATAAAAACACAAATAAACAAAGTATTAAAACATTAAAAAACAAACACTTCAATTAATAAAACATACTGGGGGAAATTTGCCAAAACTGGGGTAAACCAAAACTGGCTTAGTTGCTTCTTATAGCAACTAATCAGATTCTGATTTTTATTTTTCAAAGCTCCTTTGGAAAATGAAAGGTGGAGTTTAATTAGATGCCATGGTAAACAAACCCAGTTTTCCTTTACACCACTTTTATTCAACAGATCATAACAACGCCTAAATATGAGGGACAGAGACACCATTAAAATCAATAACCAAAAACAACACTATTTCACAAATTCCTGGCCTAAAGGATACCTACTGGAATCCTGTAAATAACTCATAAAAACATGACCAACCAACAATAGCAAACAATCTAATAACACCACATAATAATTTAATAATGCAGAATCATTCATATACTGTAGCTACCCAGAATTTAGTTCCTTTTGGCATGAGTGTTCATAGGCCACCTCCTTCCAAGGAAGACTCCAAGGACATGCTCCCTAATAGGGTTGAGTGAACACCTGGAACATGACCCCGAACCCGAACCCCATTGAAGTCAATGGGGACCCTCACTTTTGGGCACTAAAATGGCTCTAAAAAAGTCATAGAGAGGGCTAGAGGGCTGCAAAAGGAAGGCAAATGGGGTTAAGAGCAGGACAATTGCCCTGCAAGCAAATGTGGATTGGGAATTGAGTTACAATAACATAGAATATAAAAAAAGTAAAAAAATAATTATCTTGGGTTAGGAGGCGGGGCTCATTGTGAAGTATGAGGTTGAGGAGGCGGTGGACGTTGCGGTGTAGGTGGAAGCCGTGGTGGAGAAAGAGGAGGTAGCCAACACTGTTTTTGTAAAAAAATAAATAAATTCCTTTATTTATTTTTATAAATTTGGGAAGGCCCAAAAACATTGGCAAATAGAAAAGAGAATGCAAAGAGAAAGTGCCCTGGAGTATAACAATGGATGGCTGCAGCCGGTATACTGGTCTATTCTGCACAAGGTACGGGCAAGTTTGGGATCGATCCCTGGTTCATTTTAATGAATGTGAGCTTGTCCACATTGGCTGTGGACAGGCGGCTGTGCTTGTCTGTGATCATACACCCCCGCCATGCTGAACACTACTCAGCACCTCCAAGGCGTAATGGGCAAGCTCAGCTCATGTGCCCAATTTGGAGATCCGGAAGTTGAAAGAAGCAGACCCATCAGTCAGTACTAGTGTTGATCGAGCACCAAAGTGCGTGTGCTCGAGTAGAACACTTCGGAATGCTCGGCACTGCAGCATGTAGTCGCTCATGTGTGTCAGGCTGAGGCAGAGGCAACGACAAGCTGTCCTCTGTGGGAGGTGTATCATCTGTGTCCTCTGTATCCCCCCAGCCACGCTCCAGTGATGCCCATAAGCTGCTTTGGGTGCCACCCTGCTGTGAACACGGTTCCTCAATCCTCATCATCATCATCCTCCAGAACTGTGCCATGGCAGGACAATTTTGTACCTGGCCTCTGTTGGTACAGGAAGCCAGCCCCCGAGCCACTGGCCTGATAACCAATGACTGGTCTGATAACCATGGAAATTATGCCTCTTCCTCATCCTCTTCCTCCTGTGCCACATCCTCTTCCATCATCGCCGGAGCGGTTTTTCAAGGAGACATAGAAGTGGGATAGTAACGTTGAGGACGTTAGCACTGGCCATGTTGGTGGAGTACTCAAAACAGTGCAACACGGCACACACCTCCCACATGGAGGCCCACTCATTGGTGGTGAAGTGGTGCTGTTCCGCAGAGCGACTTACCCGTGAGAGCTGCAGCTGAAACTCCACTATCGCCTGCTGCTGCTCGCACAGTCTCTCGAGCATCTGCAAGGTGGGGTTCCACCTTGTGGGCACGTCGCATACGAGGAGTTGAGCGGGAAGGCCGAAGTTACGCTGCAGTGCAGACAGGCAAGTAGACGCACGGTGAGAACACCGAAAGCGCACAAAGACGGATCGCACTTTCTGCAGCAGCTGTGACATATCAGGGTAATCTTTCAGGAACCTCTGCACCTCCAAATTCAGCACATGCGCCAGGCAAGGGATGCGCGTCAAACCGGCTAGGCCCAGAGCTGCTATGAGATTTCGCCAACAAGCCGGGCTTAAGGCACAGTGGCACCAACCACTCATCGGTATGTTGTTCCATGCCCGTCCACAGCTCCTGCGCGGTGTGGGGTTTTTCCCCCAAACAGATGAGTTTCAAAACAGCCTGCTGATGTTTTCCCCTGGCTGTGCTGAAGTTGGTAGTGAAGGTGTTCCGCTGATCAGATGATGAGGCGGTAGAAGAGGAAGTGGAGTAGGAGCAGGAGGCAACAGGAGGCAAAGAGAAACGTCCTGCAATCCTCGTTGGCGGACATGCTCCAAATCCGCCTCAGGCCCAGCCTCCACTGCATTTACCCAGTGTGTAGTTAAGGATATATAACGTCCCTGCCCATGCTTACTGGTCCATGTATCGGTAGTTATGTGGACTTTGCCACAGATGGCGTTGCGCAGTGCACACCTAATTTTGTTCTCCACTTGGTTGTGCAGAGTGGGGATGGCGGATAGAGATGGCCCGAACTATTCGCCGGCGAACAGTTCCCGGCGAACATAGCTTGTTCGAGTTCGCCTCGGCGGGCGAACATATGCCATGTTCGGTCTGCCCCCTATACATCATCATTGAGCAAACTTTGACCCTGTACCTCACAGTCAGCAGACACATTCCAGCCAATCAGCAGCATACCCTCCCTCCCAGACCCTCCCACCTCCTGCACAACATCCATTTTAGATTCATTCTGAAGCTGCAGTCTTAGTGAGAGGAGGGAGAGTGTAGTTGCTGCTGATTTAATAGGGAAATTGATAGCTAGGCTAGTGTATTCAGTGTCCACTCCAGTTCTGAAAGACTCATTTGATCTCTGCTGTAAGGACAGCATCCTGATAGCACCCCAAAAAGCCCTTTTTAGGGCTGCTACATTAGTCTGCTTTTTTTTTCTTTTCTCCATATATATATTGCAGTTGCCTGGCCTGCCCGTGTGTGAGGAGCTGCAGGCCCACAGACTACATAGTGCCCACTGCCAGTGCCCACCACTCACACCGTGTGGCACAGGACTTTGCATCAAACAAAGGCATTTCATTTTTAACCTTTAATCTAAGGGTAGTTGCCTGCCAGTTTGTGTCAGGCCGACTTCCACAGACTGTAGTGTGCCCACTGCCAGTGCCCACCACCACTCATACCGGGTGGTACAGGCATTTAATTTGTACACTTTACTCTAATTTCAGTTGCTTGCCTGCTGCCAGTTTGTGTCAGGCCGACTTCCACAGACTGTAGTGTGCCCACTGCCAGTGCCCACCACCACTCATACCGGGTGGTACAGGCATTTAATTTTTACACTTTACTCTAATTTCAGTTGCTTGCCTGCTGCCAGTTTGTGTCAGGCCGACTTCCACAGACTGTAGTGTGCCCACTGCCAGTGCCCACCACCACTCATACCGGGTGGCACAGGCATTTAATTTTTACACTTTAGTCTAATTTCAGTTGCTTGCCTGCTGCCAGTGTGTGTCAGGCCGACTTCCACAGACTGTAGTGTGCCCACTGCCAGTGCCCACCACCACCTATACCGTGTGGGACAGGCATTTAATTTTTACACTTTAGTCTAATTTCAGTTGCTTGCCTGCTGCCAGTGTGTGTCAGGCCGACTTCCACAGACTGTAGTGTGCCCACTGCCAGTGCCCACCACCACTCATACCGGGTGGCACAGGCATTTAATTTTTACACTTTAGTCTAATTTCAGTTGCTTGCCTGCTGCCAGTGTGTGTCAGGCCGACTTCCACTGACTGTAGTATGCCCACTGCCAGTGCCCACCACCACTCATACCGGGTGGCACAGTACCTAGCACGCGAAGTACCACTTATCTAAATAAAATGACAGTCAGAGGCAGGCCACCCCGCAGGGGCCGTCGTGGTGCTGTGATTTCCACTGGCCCTGGAATAATGCAGAGGCCACGTACCCTGAACCTGAAAAATTCTAAGGACATAGTTGACTGGCTTAGACAGGACACCCAATCTTCAACAGCTTCTGCTAAGAACCTTGACGCACCATCCTCCTCCAGCTCAGCTTCGGTCACCTGCTCTCAAGTTACCACGCTCCCGCCACCGCCACCACCACCACAGCCACCACAACCGCTTCACTTGATCTGTCAGAGGAGTTATTTACACATCAGTTGTATGCAATTAGTGATGCGCAACCATTATTGCCAGATGATGTAGATTACAGTGATATGTCTCAGTCAGGCAGGATTACACACATGGACGTACAGTGTGATGATGATGATGTTGTACCCGCTGCTGCTTCCTTTGCTGAGGTGTCAGATACAAGTGAAGCGATTGATGATGACGATGTGTCCACGGATGCCACGTGCGTGCCTGCTCGAAGAGAAGAAGAGGGGGAAAGTTCAGAAGGGGAGACAGAGAGAAGGAGGAGACAAGTTGAAAGCAGGGGGAGGTCGTCGCAAGGAGTTAGTGGCACAGTCAGACAGCATGTATCGGCACCCGGGGTCAGCCAGACAGCACGCCAGTCAACGCATGCTGTTGCCACCACCAGAATGCTGTCATTGCAAAGCTCAGCAGTGTGGCATTTTTTTTGTGTGTCTGCCTCTGATAACAGCAATGCCATTTGCAACCTGTGCCAAAAGAAACTGAGTCGTGGGAAGTCCAACACCCACCTCGGTACAACTGCTTTGCGAAGGCACATGATCTCACATCACAAACACCTATGGGATCAACACATGAGTACAAGCAGCACACAAACTCAAAGCCACTATGCTCCTCCTGTTCCAGCATCTTCAGCCACGTCAACCACTGCTATCCTCCCTGCCCCCTCTCAACCATCAGCCACTCTACCTCTCACCTTCAGCAGTTCCTGCTCATCTGCCCACAGTCAGGTGTCTGTTAAGGACATGTTTGAGCGTAAGAAGCCAATGTCACAGAGTCACCCCCTTGCCCGGCGACTGACAGCTGGCTTGACGGAGCTCTTAGCCCGCCAGCTTTTACCACGGCGCAGACGCAGTGACCGGGGATTAAAAAAGGGGAGGGAGCCAGCGTTTTTTTTAACCATCTCACCGTTTGAAAAATCTATTCAATTCACCTTTCGGGGACCCTTGGTGTTGTACGTGGCTGGGTGGAGGAAGAAACCTTCAATGACATCACCGGGACATGGCTAGCTTGGTATCCAACCTTGTGCAAATGGGGAGTTTGCGGTTGTGCAAATGAACTGTTTGCGGTTGTTTGCAGTGCATTAAAAGGGGAGTTTGGTCTGTCAATGTCTGTGAAGCGGGTGTAACCCTTACACTACCTGATCGATACAACATCATACCTGATCGTATACACACACTGGATGTTTTAAAGCATGTTATTCCAAACAATTTAGGAATGTTACGTGATTTATGCCCTTTATGGATTAAAACCCGACTCTGCGTCCACTACGTAATTTTCCATTGGAGTTTTGACATGGATCCGCCTCCGGCATGCCACAGTCCAGGTGTTAGTCCCCTTGAAACAACTTTTCCATCACTATTGTGGCCAGAAAGAGTCTCTTTGGTTTCTTAAAATTCGCCTGTCTATTGAAGTCTATGGCGGTTCGCCCGGTTCGCCCGTTCGCGAACATTTGCGGAAGTTCGCGTTCGCCAAACTGAAAATTTTATGTTCGCGACATCACTAATGGCGGACATGGAAAAGTAGTGGTGGCTGGGAACCACGTACTGTGGGACAGCTACCGCCATACATTTTTTAAAAGTCTCCGTCTCTACCAGACAGAATGACAGCATTTCAAAGGACAGGAATTTTGAAATACTGGCATTCAAGGCCAGGGATCGTGGGTGGGTAGGGGCGTACTTCCTCTTTTTCTCCAGTGTTTGGGACGTGGACAGCTGAACGCTTCTATGGGACATTGTGGAGATGCTTGGTGACTATGACAGACGTGATGGCATTGCTGCCACATCCTCTGTTTGCAGCAGAAGAGGGACCAGGAGGAGCCTGAGATCTTTCGTGTTTTTTGAGGTGTTAACTACACTGCAGCTCGTGCTTTGCATTTAGATGCCTGGTTGTGCAGTTGGTGCTCAGGTTTAGGACATTTATGCCTCGCTTCAGGCTCTGATTGCACAGCATGTGAACCACTCGCGTTTTGTCATCAGCACATTGTCTGAACAATAGCCACACCAGGGAATTCCTTGGAGCTGGCTTTGGTGTGCTCAGTCCCTGGGTGCGGTGGGCAGTAGCAGGGATTCTGGCTAGGGGATGGCCACTTTGCTTTTGCACACTGCTCCCTCTTTTGCTGTGCGGCTGGAGCAGTGTGACCACTACCTCTTCCTCCGAACTGCACACGTCACTCACATGACTTTGATTCCATGTGGGGTCTAGGACCTCATCATCCTCCACATCATCTTCCACCCACTCTTCACCCCTGCCCTCCATGCCGGTCTGCACACTGCAGAAAGCCGCAGCAGTTGACACCTGTCTTTCATCATCATGAGAGATGTGCTGTGGTGGTCCTCCCATGTCCACATCCTGAAACATAAGTGGTTGGGCACAAGTGCACTCAATCTCTTCCACTTCTTGAGCAGCGCTATGTGGATGGCCCTCAGAAACCCTGCCATCAGTGTCATCAAAAAGCATAAGAGACTGCTACATGACTTAGGGCTCAGACTGCTTGGCAGATTTACAAGGGGGTGAGGTGAAAGACTGATGCCCATGGGCTGCAGGTGCCAATTCTGAGCTTTCAGCAGGGGACCGGGTGTGAGCCAATGTGAAGGAACTGGAGGCACTGTCAGCCACCCAATCTACTACCGCCTCTACTTGTTCTGGCCTCACCATTCGCACACCGGTATTCGGGCCTACAAAATAAAGCTGAACTTTCTGTCGCCTACGAGCATCTGAGGAAAGTGTTTCATTTGGGCATTTACCTGGCACAGATCGACCACGTCCTCTCCCTGCAACAGGAGCTCCACCAACCTCATTTTTTGAGGTCACCCAATGAACTAACAGACAGATTAACTATATTATTTTCCCTATCACGTATGCAGTACAGGTGTAATTCACGCAATAAATGGGTATGTGATGTGCACCTAACTAACAGACAGTTTAACTACTGTATATCAATCTCCCTGTCATGTATGGTAGTGCAGGTGTACTTCACACAATAAATGGGTATATGACATGCACCTAACTAACAGATGGATTAACTATATTATTTTCCCTGTCACGTATGCAGTGCAGGTATACTTCACGCAATAAATGGGTATATGACGTGCACCTAACTAACAGACAGATTAACTATATCAATTTGTGGAAGTGTTTTGCGGTCCACAAATTACAGATCTGCAAAACACGGACACCAAGCCATGTGTGGTCCGCATTTTGCGGAACGGATCTGATTCCATTTTGCGACATGTGAATGGACCCCAAAGGGTGTTATATACCAATTTTCAGGGCAATTGGAGTAACTTTGGTTCGGGTAGAATCAGTCCGAAACAAAATTCAGCAAACCTGAAACTAACCAAATCTCAAAAGATTATATATATATTTTTTTCTTACAGCAAATCTTGAGTGTGATATCAGATCACAGCATAATAACATGCAAGAAAAGCCATTGAAAGCCATTGCAAGAGTTAGTTAATTAAACATTCCTTGCCATTGTTAACTTAAAGGGAATCTGTCATCAACTTTATGCTGCCCATACTAACGGCAGAATAAAGTAGAGACAAGTGAGTTGATTTCAGCGGTCTGACATTTAAAATTTAAAAGTAAGTGGCTGCCAAAAACCAACCTCACAATCATTGCAGTCTGGGGCTGGAAAAGAGTCATGGCCACCTGAGAAGAGTCCTGGTTATTCATAAATTCTTGCTCTCCCTGCCCACCTACTGATGACTGACAGTCTTCTACATAGTTTTCTCCCGTTCTCTCTAGGAGAGAACTGCCAATCATCAGCAGATGGGTGAGAGTGCAGGCGATTATGAATAACCATGACTCTTCTCAAGTAGATTTTACTTTCAAGGCCTGGGCTGCAATGATTATGATGCTTGTCTCCAACAACCACTTACTTTTAGTTCATGAGTAACACCCCACTGAAATCAGCATTTCTGTTACTATTTTATGCTACCCTCTGTGAGTTCTGCATAAAGTTGATGACAGGTTCCCTTTAATGTGTAACAAATAAAGAAGTGTGTGTATATATATACAGGGCTCTATGTATAGTAACTTTTATATTTTTGCTAGAGTATAACATGTACAGTATGTTTGCTAACCTAGTGTTAAAGGGAATCTGTCACCTGGAAAATCAATATTAAACCAAACATAGGTCCTTACAGCTCTTCATACCTTCTTTCCATAGATGTTCTTTACACTTGGATCTGGCTTTCTATCTTCATAAAAATCCTCTTTTATGTTTATGCTAATGACTCCTGAAGGTGCCCAGAGCGGCATTATTTTCATTCATAAAGTGCCCAGGAACGCCTTCCATCCAGTGCCCAGCCCCCCCCCCCCCAATAGAGCCCAGGCCTGCCCCTCTCTGTTAATACAATAATTCCCCAGCATTGCGAATTTCATCATGCCCCGCCTCCAGCTCCGTCACTAGTAGCCGATAACCCCGTCCACTCCTTCCCTTCGGCTTCACTAACAGCCACTGAGCGGGTGTCCTGCGCTCTTTCTGTTTAACTGAGAGCATCAGCCTCAAGTGTTTCACTGGGCATGTGCTCAGTTAAACAGGAAGAGCGCAGAAGCCGGCTGGGGGGCTGTTAGTGAAGCTGAAGGGAAGTAGTGGGCGGGGTTATCGTCTACTAGTGATGTAGGCAGTGGGGGCGGAGCTTGAATGCAGTCGCAATGCTGAGGACATATTTTATGAGCGGAGAGAGGGGCAGGCCTGGGCTCTATCAGAGGGGTGAGGGGTTGGGCATTGGATAGAAGGCATTCCTGGGCATTTTGAATGGAAATAATGCCCCTCTGGGCACCTTCAGGGGTCATTAGCATAAAGATAAAAAAGGATTTTTATGAAGATAGAAAGCCAGATCCAAGTGTAAAGAACACCTATGGAAAAACGGTATGAAGAGCTGCAAGGACCTATGTTTGGTTTAACCCTCAGTTCACACTTGCACGTTTTACAGCTCAACAGGAGAAAACTCATGTTTCCCTATGGGCATGGTTCTCACCTGAGCGTTTTACAGCGCGTTTGAACGCGCTGTGAAACGCCCTACGCTCAAAGAAGTTCTTGAGTTTCTTTGGGGCGTTTTGTTGCGCGTTTGCACCCATAGACTTCAATGGGAACGCGCGTAAATCGCACGTTTAACACGCGTTAAAGTGTAGATATGCCTTTTTCAATTGGTCTCCAGAGTCACGAACGCGCGTATGACGCGCGTTTCCCATTTGCAAAAACGCGCTGTAATACGCGCGTAATACGCGCGTCTCAGAAACGCTCAGGTGTGAACCCAGGGTAATATTGATTTTCCAGGTGACAGAATCCCTTTAAGCAAGACATACTGACATTTGAAATAATGAATTTATGAAGTCATTCTCATGAAACTTAATTCCAAGTCACAGATATAAAATAATGAACTCTGAGGATAATGACCATTCTGATGGGTTTTTGACAGGCTCATATAGTTAGGTATTTCCATTTCCAAGTGAACCATTATATAGTACAAAAGCTTAACCCCTTAAGGACCGGGGGTTTTGGGATTTTTGCGTTTTTGTTTTGCGCTCCCTGCCTTCCAAAAGCCATAACATTTTTATATTTCCGCTCACATAGCCATATGACGGCTTATTTTTTGCGGGACAAGTTGTACTTTTTAACGCTACCATTTATTTTTGTATGTGATGTAGTGGGAAACGGGAAAAAAATTCCAAATGGGGTGAAATTGCAAAAAAAAAGCAATTTCACCACAGTTTTACGGGTTTTTTTAAATTACAACGTTCGATTTGCGATAAAACTGACTGGTTAATTTTATTCTTCAGGTCAATACGAATCCGGCAATACCTAATATGTATAGTTTTTCTTGCGTTTTGATAGTGAAAAAAAATTAAAAGTGGGAATTTTTTTATTTTATATTTTATGTCGCCATGTTTTGACCCCTATAACTTTTTGTAATTATGCGTACGGAGCAGTGTAGGGGCTCATTTTTTGCAGGGCAATCTGAACTTTTAATTGATACCATTATGGGGTGCGTATGATGTTTTGATCACTTTTTATTCTTTTTTTAGGAAATGAAGCGTCCAAAAATGGCAATTAGCCATTTGGACGCTTTCTTTCGTTTTATATTTACCGTATGGTGAATATTTTTTAATATTATCATAGTATGGGCGTTTTCGCACATTGCGACACCAATTATGTGTAATTTTTTATTTTTTATTTATTTTATTTTCATTTTGGGGAAAGGGGGGTGATTTGAATTTTTATATTTTTTATTTAATTTTTATTTTTTAAACTTTTTTTTTTTTTTTTTACCACTTTCTTATAGTTCCCATAGGGAACTATAAGATGCAATCATCAGATTGCTATTCTCATATATTCCAATGCAATCGCTGCCGGTCGCGGACATGAGCTGCGGGTGTCAGCTTGATGAATCAAGCGTTTACCCGCAGCTCATGCGCCCGCTCCGTGCGGGAGCGGGCGCCATCTTTAAAGTGCGGACGAAGGGCGTACATGTACGCCCTTCGTCCTTAAGAGGTTAAGCTATGGGGGCTGAAGTGGTTAAGCTAGAAATACACCCATCATTTTCTGGGCTTTAAAAAACATACTTTTTGACAAAAAACACAATTTTCAAGCCTTGCAGCATTGCAGTCAGTAAATGGTAGGTGAGCAAAACATATATAAGAGTTAGAGAACATTAAATAACCAACTGGGCAACTGGATTATAACAGCATTTGAAAGATTTTAATTTAATAAAATATCAAAACATTATTTTCATTGTATACTCTTACATCTAATTAACAAGACTAAAATAAAATGCATACACACTACGTTTAACCTATTCTAGTTATATACACACATTTAATATTTTTATCATTCTTAAAGTACTGACCTGTCGTTTTGAATGCTCGCTATATTCTCCAGGTATGTTGTGTGCACTTTTAATTAAAGTCCTAGCAATATGATAATAGTAAACACTTATAATAGTCAGTGGAACAAGATAGTAAACCAAGAATATAAGGACAGAATGGATCTTTGGATGCATGTCATCATTTTGTGGATATGGGATACAAGCTGTGAAGCTGACATTGTCTGATCCATTGATATGTGCCACTTCAGAAAACACGGCTTCAGGGACTGCCAAAAGCATTGAAATGATCCAGATGGCTGTAGCTTTTATACACGTCCACAGAACAGCACTTGATGTTTGGATGTCCATTGGATTTACAATAGCTTTGTATCTGAAATGGCAAGATATAAATACATGTAAAAAAAAAAAAACACCATGGTACATAATCAATGAGACCAAGTTAATGCTACCATAAAAACAAGCATGATTTAATTAAATGTATAGTAACAATATGGTTACATAAATTATGCAAATTATATAGTTGAATAGTGTTGGGCGCGAATATTCGGATTGCGAATTTTAATCGCGAATATCGCGACTTTGAGAATTTCCAAAGATTAAGAATATAGTGCTATATATTTGTAATCGCAAATATTTTTTTTTTTTTTTACCAGTACACAAGATCCCTCCCTGCTTCTTGCTTGTGGGCCAATGAGAAGGCTCCAATGTCTTTGTCTGAGCTTAGCAACATCCCTAGCAACCAATAGAAAAGTTGCCTACCCCTTTACAATATAAGAAAATAAGAACCGCCCCAGCAGTCATTTTCTGTAGTTTTTTGCAGTTCTGAGAGAGACAGCAGCGTCATTGCTGTGCTCTGCGCTTTGCTATCACATTACATTAGATAGTTAGTTAGTTTATAAATATATATATATATATATATATATATATATATATATATGTTACAGATAGTTAGTGGGAGATAGTCAGTGTAGTGATAGATAGTGATATAGTGTAGTTAGGTTCTGCTGTCCATACATACACGCTACAGACATAGTGCTGTGATGTCACAAGTTCACAACAATACTTAGTGCACCAATCACTAATATGTAGTCAGACCTGCTAAAATGTGAAGTTGCACGTATTGCGCAAAACTATGCGCCTCATTAATTGGCGATTTGCGCAATAGCAAATATATTGGAGCACTCTATCTTCATATAAAGCTATTGTAATGTTCTGCCGTGCCAACCATTTTCTCCAGTTTTAGAAAACTTCTAGCAGCTTGAAAAATGTAGCAATAGTGATCCACGTCTGTATTGTGATTTTCGCAGTCAAGAAAATAATCGCGAATTCGAATATTTGCCCCTGCTGCTCATCACTACAGTTGAATAAAGTTTTGTTCGACATAGCTGGTTGGTGGTCCCCCAGTCACATCTCCTTTACAGGACTCAGGGAAGTCAATTATTGAAAGGCTTGTATGGGAGTGGAAAAACTTTTCTTCCAAAAAAAAGTGTCAATATAAATAAATTGATATCTATCTGTTTTAGAGAGGAGCGAACCACTTTCCAAATTTCATCCAGCAACCAAACCTAAACCTTTTCTTGTTTCTGCCATTTTATTGCACATATCGGCGGGAAAAGGCACTAGGGAGGAAGAAGAAGGATGCTCCAATGGCCCAAGAGGAAGTTGGGGGGAAAGTCTTGCCCTGATTGGCTTACAGGACAACAGACTGGATTAGTCAATCAGTACTGCAGCAAACAAGGAGGCGCTCTTGCGGAACGAGCAGAATGTCATTCTGTGTTGGGCTATGAATGAGTGTAGATGAGTCTTACAGTGTCTGACAGAAAACAATCTTAGGGACGGTGTACAATCACAATCTTAGGGTACGTTTTAGGGTAAGTTTTCCGGTATTGAGTTCCGTCCTAGGGGCTCGATACCAGAAAAAAACACTTCAGTTTTGTCCAAATGCATTCTGAATGAAAAGCATTCTGTTCAGTATGCATCAGGATGTCTTCAGTTCAGTCACTGCTGCGGTATTTTATCCGGCCAAAATTCCGGAACACTTGCCGGAATGCCAGCATCATTTTCCATTGAACTGTATTAATGCTGGTACCTTTAAAAATTTGAAAAAGATAAATACCGGATCCGTTTTTCCGGATGACACCGGAGAGACGGAACCGGGATTTCAATGCATTTGTCAAACGGATCTGCATCCGGAAACAAATGGCATCCGTTTGCACACTAACGCTAGTGTGAAAGTACCCTTAGTAACATAGTTTGTGAGGCTTAAAAAAACACATCTGTCCCAGTTCAGCCTGTAGATCCAGAGGAAGGCAAGCTTATATTCTACCATCAGGGTAATTAATGGGAATGGCTAGAAAGAAGAAGAATTGTGTAGAATAGGGTAAGCTGTCAGCCAGGGAGTGAAAAGTGAGGAGCTGATGCTGTGTGTCCCTGGCAGTGCCTTCTAGCTGCAATTACTGCCTTATACCACAGCTTCAGCTTCTACAGAACCTCAAAAGCAGCTACCTGCAAGTACTTCCCCCCTCCCCATTTTAACAGAAATAAATACATAATTTTCTGTGGGGGACATAAGCTCAAAACTGTACAATATGTGTTTTAACATCCAGAGGGTAGATGTCATTTGAATGTCAGTGAAAACGCGAACTACTAGTTCAAAATCCTTGTCAACGCATCTCCAGAGTTTTTTTTTTTTTTTTTTTGGAAAATAGCATATTAGTGTGTCTCACAATACACAGGGTAGGGGACGATTTTTTTTCTCTGAGGAATAATGTGAAATACTAGCCTAAAGTCTGTGTCGGTGCATCACCACAAAGTTGAATTGTTTTTTTTTAGTTGAAGTTCGGAAAAAAACGTGTGACTTACAATACATAGGGTAGTTAACGATTATATCTCTGAGTGATACCTTGAAATACTAGGCTGAAATCCAAGTCAGTTCATTTCCAGACAGTTTAAATTAATTTTTAAAGTTTGAGAAAGTAACATATTTGTGTGTCCTACAATACACATTGTAGCAAATGGTTTGTATCTCTCAGTGATAATATAAATTACTAGGCCAATAACCATGCTGGTGCAGCTCCACACAGCTGAAATGTATTCTTTTTGGTTGAAGTTTGGGAAAATAACATTAGTGTTTCTTACAATATACAGGTTAGCGAATGAGTATATGCCCAACTTTATCAGTGACACCAATATAATGCATTATTTGCAAAGTCACCTGTTAGCAGAAGTGTCTTTAAAGTGTTTGTGGAAAGGGAAGGACACCGTATTATGCCTCAAGTCTTTAAGTTCCAAAAAGCAGATTGGAGAACTGGGCCAACTTCTCTGTCGGCTACAGGCTCTATCGTAGGGACGGGCTGCACCTCAATGGAGAAGGGGCAGCTGTGTTGGGGAGAAAGATGACTAGAAGGTTGGAGGAGTGTTTAAACCATGGACTGGGGTGGAGGGTACTTACGTTATAGGAGGGGAATATAGTGCAGATAGAGACCTGGGGCAAGGTAGTGGGACTGGGGAAGGAATGGAAGGAGGGACTAAAACAGTTCAGAAGAAAAGGTGTAGGGTTAAAAATATACAAAAACCTCTTAATGGTATGTACACTAATGACAGAAGCCTGACTAACAAAACTCGGGAACTGGAATTAGTGATGTGTGAGGAGGACTATGACATAGTGGGAATAACTGAGACATGGCTGGATGATAGCTATGACTGGGCAGTAAATGTACAAGGTTACTGTCTGTTTAGAAAGGATCGTCAAAACCAGAGAGGGGGAGGGTTCTGCCTTTATTCAAAGTCCTATCTAAAGCCCACAGTCCGAGAAGATATAAGTGAGGGACATGAACATGTGAAGTCACTGTGGGTAGAGATACATGGAGCCAAAAACAATAATGAATTACTAATAGGAGTTTACTATAAACCACTTAATGTACCACAGAAAATCTATTACTAAACGAGATAGACGAGGCCTCAAATCTTAATGAGGTGGTTATTATGGGGGACTTCAACTACCCAGATATAGACTGGGTACTGGACTTAGTATTAACCAATAGTGATGAGCGGCAGGTGCCATATTCGATTTCGACGAAATTCGCGAATATTCAATAGAATATTCGTTTCATATTCGTCGAAATCGAATATTCGTCATTATTGTTGTTATCGCAATTAATATGCGATTTAAGTAATCGCGTATTGCGATTTTAACTTAAGGCTTCTTTCCTATTGGTTTGATATCTAGAATTATAGCGAAGATGATGAATATGACGAATGTATTCGTCATATTCCTCAAAACGAAGATAATGAAGTATTCTCCATCTTCGTTTTAGCTACCTATTCGTCAACTTCGGTAATTCTAGCTATCAAATAGGAAGGTTGACAATAGAGACAGCTGTGTTTAATTCGCTATGCGATTATATTATTATTATTTTTTTTAATAAATAGAATAATTATAATAATTATCAAGTAGTATAATTATTCTATTTATTTTTTAAAAAAAGCAAAGTTATATAATCGCATAGCGAATTAAACACAGCTGTCTCTATAGTCAACCTTCCTATTTTGTTGCTAGAATTAGCGAAGTTGACGAATAGGTAGCTAAAACAAAGATGGAGAATACTTCGTTATCTTCGTTTTGAGGAATATGACGAATACATTCGTCATATTCGCTAATTCTACCAAGCCAACCATACTCATGGAGCGTCCCCATCACCATGGGAATGTCTCCATACTAAAATGTACTGTCAGATTTGAGAATTACGTTGAAATCGCAATGTGATTAATATAACTTGAATTAATCACATTGTGATTTCTACTTAGACCTGGTTTACTATGGTTGGCTTGGTAGAATTAGTGAATATGACGAATGCATTCGTCATATTCCTCAAAACGAAGATAGTGAAGTATTCTCCATCTTCGTTTTAGCAACCGTAGTAAACCATGTCTGTTGAAATCGCAATGCGAATAATTCAAGTTATATTAATCGCATTGCGATTTCAACATAGCACTGCTATATTCCATATTCGTTAACTTCATTAATTCTAGTAGCTGACACATTATAAACCCAGCTCTAAGTTGAAATCGCAATGTGATTAATATAACTTGAAGTAATCGCATTGCGATTTCTACTTAGCACTGCTGCTATATTCCATATTCGTTAATTGTAGCCTAATATGTAAGATAGCAGTGCTAAGTTGTAATTGCAATGCGATTAATATAACTTGAATTAATCGCATTGCGATTTCAACAGACATGGCTTACTATAGTTGCTAAAACAAAGATGGAGAAAACTTTGTTCTCTTCCTTTTGAGGAATATGACGAATACATTCGTCATATTCGCTAATTCTACCAAGCCAACCATAGTAAACCAGGTCTAAGTAGAAATCGCAATGCGATTAATTCAAGTTATATTAATCGCATTGCGATTTCAACGTAATTCTCAAATCCGACAGTACATTTTAGTATGGAGACGTTCCCATGGTGATGGGGACGCTCCATGAGCACGGAAGTCGGCAGAAGCGGCAACGGGCACTGACTGGAGCAGCCAGGAATCCTCAGGACATGTAAGAACTACTTTTGGGAAGTGGGAAAGAAAAAATATAACAAAAAAAATGAATATTCGAAATAGCGAATTTATAGCGGGGTCAGTACACAGATCTCTCACATCATCTATTTATGCCCAGAATTGTGACTGTGACGAGGGGACATCCTCTGCGTCTGGAGGAAAGAAGGTTTGTACACAAACATAGAAGAGTATTCTTTACGGTAAGAGCAGTGAGACTATGGAACTCTCTGCCTGAGGAGGTGGTGATGGTGAGTACAATAAAGGAATTCAAGAGGGGCCTGGATGTATTTCTGGAGTATAATAATATTACAGGCTATAGCTACTAGAGATGGGTCGTTGATCCAGGGAGTTATTCTGATGGTGCGATTGGAGTTGGGAAGGAATTTTTTATTCCCCTTAAGTGGGGAAAATTGGTTCTACCTCACAGGGGTTTTTTGCCTTCCTGTTGATCAACTAGCAGGATCACAGGCTGAACTGGATGGACAGATGTCTATTTTTAGCCTTATGTACTATGTCACTATGTTACTATGTTCCATACTTCGTGTTAGTATGTACACATAGGGACAAAAATGTCAGGGATACGGAAGTGTTCAAAATGAAAGACCCAGGGCCAGAATGTGGGTAGTAGCAGCAATGCTATCCAGCCAGGAGCAGTAGTAGTAGTAGTAGTAGTAGTAGTAGTAGTAGTAGTAGTAGCAGTAGGACAAAGTTGCCCCTGCTGGCTTTGAAAATAACATTATCATTGAGGAGTAAGAGGATGATATCTTGAATTGGATGGCTCACTTCTTCTCTCAGCTGATGCAGGATGACATGGAGGTAATGTCTGAGTCTACTGTGGAGCCAGGGGTCACAGAGTTCCTCCTCCTTGCAGCCCCAAATAAAGCTTTCAGTGGAGTCCTCTTTGTCTTCTGTTGACCACCTGTGCGAAAGCAGTCAGCGTTTTTACTGCCCTGAGGAGGATATTCAGCAGGAGACTGCAGATCCTATGAATGGCTGTGTTTATGGTGGTAATTGTGGCACCCTGGCTACAGTATTGTTGCTGGGGAAAGTGATAGTGGCGGTCGGGGCAAATGCAGAGTAGGGAAGGGGGGCCAACGAGCTCAACATAATATCTCACAGTCTAATGAAAGTGGCAGAGAAGGTGAGAACTCAGATTGTAATTGTGTGTTGGACAGGACCTGGGAGCAATCAGGGTGTAGAGGAGAAGGCCACATCAGAGGAGGAGTCTTGTGGCTTCAGAGGCAACAATAAAGAGCAGAGGTGATGTATTTCCCAAAGAAAAGCCAGGGCCACATCTGCTTCGGAATCTGGTGATGCTGCTGACACTGTGGGTGGGTTAGCCCCAAAACGTGCCAGAGCTAAGCCAAGTTTGTCTGCCTCTAGCTCTATGTAAGTATCTCACATCTGACAGTTTTTCGTCACGCTGCTGGACAGAAGGATCGCCCTGTGAAAGCTCTGCAAGAACAAATTAAGATATGGGCAGGCAAACACAAATGTAGGCGCTAGAGATGAGCAAAGTTTTGAAAAATTTTATTTGGTTGCTTCGACAAAGTTTTCCAAACAATTCACTACATAAAAAATGTATTAGTCAGGAAGCGCGCTAAATCAGATCTATAACGGCCTGCAGTTAAATTTCAGGGAGAATGTATCCTGTGTACATCACTGTGCAGTGCAGCAACATGCATACCTAGTCCTTTCTGGTATTGAAATAGTTACTGTGTCTCAGAATGACAGGAAGATTACATGTATGGATGTGTACATCATAGTACAGGCCACCAACATTCCTAGCTAACCCCTAGCTAAAAAAAAAAAAAAAAAAAAAAAAGCATACAGCATCCTTCAGTCTTCAGTAAAGCAAAAAAAAAAAAAAAAAGCTGCACGCCCCTGCAGATGTCCCAATGACTCTTTAGTAGAACAAAAAAAGGACATGGAGAAAGCGCAAATAAAGTAGTGGAGAAAAAAAATAAAAAGGTTCTTTTAGTCTATTTTAGAGCAGTGAAAACACATGCGTTTGAACTCCTTCTGTTAGCTATAGAATGAATTCATTCATGCTTCACTTATTTAGTCAGTTATTCTCATTAGCTATTGTCAGCCAAATCAGGTGAGGGTCAAAACCACAGAACAGGTGAAGATCTATTCATGATACCTAATCCGAGAGTAGGTCTGGCTCCTGAATTTGCCTCACAATAAGTGATGGAAATAACTGACCAAATAACAGAAGTGTGAACTCAGCCTTACAGGGCAGTGTTAGCGTCAGCTCTAATTTATCTGTGTGGACTTAACCGTGCAGGGGCCCAAGATTCAATTAGTGGACCCATGACCCATGAGTGTCAGCAATACGTCTGTGTTCACATCACTGTTTATTTTTCCATTCTGATCTGTCAGAAGAACAGTCCCAAAAAAAGTGGATCCTGTAGTTTGAGCATCTGCCTTCAAATCATCAGTATTTGGTCAGCATGTGATCAGTATTAGTAAGGCAAAAACAGGAGTGGGTCCAAACAAAGATTAAATGTAATGGGAATATTTGCATGTCTTCTGTGTTTTAGACCAACTCCTGCTTTTGCTTCCAAATCATGATCAAATCCTGATGCACAATTCTGACTGTATGATAGAGGCCTCATGCTCAATTTGCATGAGTTTTGGCCATTTGTGTCTGAAATTGGTTTTAGTCAGAGGGAAAAGAAATCCAGGACCTTTATGGCCTCTATCATGCAGTCAGTATTTGGTGCTCATTAGAGACTCAAGAGAAGTTGCTGATGAGGCTGATGCTGCTCCTGACCCCCCCCCCACCCCCCACCCCCCACACATACACTTCTAGCAGTCATGGCAGTGGAGCGTGAGCTCAGAGGGTCGCCACAGTTTAGACCTTCATGAGGGTCCTCAACACTGACTAGAAAGGATGTCTTGACAGTAGTTGAGTTTTTCATCCCTTTAAGAAGCTGAAAAGGCCCCTATTTTGGACTGGAAGCGAGGATCTAACATTGTGGAGAGACAGTAATCACCCCTCTGCCGAATGGTGATAATGCGGCTGTCAATGTGGCTCCTCATGCTCCTCTCCTGTCACTTGGGTAGATAAACCACCTAGTTCTATGTAGAATTCCTTGGTGTTTATTGTCCTCCTCCAGTACCAGTTCAGGCTCAGGTGAACATGAGATATGGGCGCCATGTCAGGGCTCAGATGGCCATGATATATAGGCGCCACATCTTCTGTGGAGTGACATCATTCCAGCCGTAGTCCTGGCAACTGACAAATAAAGTGGCATCCTCGGAGAAAACGGTAAGTGTCACGCATGAGCTGCCAATAACGTCAAAGTTACACCAGGGAGTAGTCCTGTCTCTCTGCATCATCAAGAAATCGGTCACAGGTTTCTTCTCCTCAGATAGTCAGTCCAACATGTGGAGCGTGGAGATCCAATGTGTGGAAATGTCGTATATGAGGCGATGTAGAGGAACACCATTCTGTCTTTGTAGGTCAAGGTGGGCGGTAAGAGTGGTTGAAGTCCATGCACAGTTTTCTTGACATTTTCAAGACATCTTGTAGTTGGGTGAAAGACTTCAGGAACCGGTGACAACAAGATTGAAGATGTGCGCCATGCAGGGCAGGCAGAATGTTTTTCAGTAACCATGGTTCCTATCTCCAGTTGGTGAGGAGACAGCCAGGATTTGATTTCTTGGTTAATGACGCAGAGCAGTTTCTCCCCTGTGTGACTCCATTCCCCTAGGCTGACCAGGTGCAGAACTGGGTGACTACGCCGTGCTTTGCATAGGTGGTATGCTGGATGACCACTCTGAACTGTGACTACAGTGGAGGCTTAGGACAAGGTGGAGGATGAGGAGGCAGAGGAGGACTTTGGCGCAGAAATCCCACGACGTACAGTGCAGAGGTGGCATTGCCATCACCTGAGCAGATTGCTGGTGTGCCTAAGCCGGAACCAAATTTACCCAGTGGGCTGTAAAGGACATATATTGTCCTTGACCATAGTTATAGCGCCACATGTCAGTGCTGGCAAGAACTGTACCAGATGCCGATAGGCTCAAGGACTGGCCCACCTTCTGCAGGGCTGGTACAACCTTTTTAGAGAAGTAATGACAGCTTGGGACTCTCCACCTTAGGTGGACACAAGCTATCAGTTCTCTGAAATTATCAGAGTCCACACTATGGAAAGGGAGCAACTTTAGTACCAGCAACTTGGCCAGTTGTACGTTCAGCGCCGTTGGATGAGTGCACGCATACTGTTTTTTGCCATCACCTAGTGGAAGGATGGAACATCAGGAGCAATAGACAAAGGGAAGGAATGAAAGCTTCCTTCTTCCTAAGTTGAGGAGCCCTGACTGCTGGAGAAGGCATGTGGGAGATGCAGTGGTACAGCCTCCACTACATTAGGTTTTCATAGGCCACTTTATGGTGACATTCTATGTGTTGACACAGGGCCGTGGTGCCAACTTTAGAACCCTGACCATGCTTCACCTTCTGCCCAAATATTCTGCATACCTCCACGCTAACATCCTCCAGCAACTTGATAAAAAATTCCCACACTGCCGAGTATTGCTTTTTACCCCCAACAGTCTGTGCTGACTGCCTGCTGCTGGATTAATGAACCCGAGCACCACTAGTTGTTTTTTGACAGGAAGGCTCCTGAGTAGCAGATGGTCTACCCCAGGAGCGTTTGGCTCCAGATATCCCACTGCTTCCATGCTGCTGTCTCATGGGCCTGCTGCCACCCTCACCCCCTGATGATGATGCCCTCTTTTCACCCGGCTCCCACGTGTGATCGGCTACATCATCATCTACTACAGTCTGCTCGTCACTTATGTCACCATCACCAGTATCATGGCCACGTCCCTGATCGCAAGCAACACATTCTCCCACCCGACTGTCATCATCACTAGTTGCATGACTAAAGGAGGAGCAGCAGACCTCTTCTCTATGTCTGTGCTGGCCTGTAGCTGCTGACTGTACTCACTAAGCTTGTCTTTGATGAAAAGCGGAGCAGCCAGCAGCATGCATTACTTCTCGAACAGAAGGAGCAGCAAAAGAAAGAGGCAGTTGCAGGACAGGTGAGGGTGGTGTCAGTTGTCTCCTGAGATATTGTTGAAGAGCGAGTCAACCATTCCAGTACAGCTAGATTGTTGGTCAAAACACAATCAGAGAATGACAGTGATAGCTCTGGCCTGTTACTGCGGCTGCTACTACCATCACCACTTCTTCTGCTGCTACTTTTGCTACAGTAGCTACAGTAACATATTTGCCACTGACTGTTCCTTTTGTGCACCCAGGTAACTGACTGTTGGCCATAGTGTACAGTAACTGAATCAGTAATGTAAAGATTAAGAATGAATGGCACAGCAGATGAACTAGAAAAATAGTAGATTGTCTATTGACAATGAATCTGATGCACAGTAAGTCTATGTATAACAGAACAGATTAAGTATAAATGGCGCAGCACATGAACTACATAAACATACCTATATATTAGACCGTCTTTTGACAATGAGTCTGATGCAAACTAAGTCTATGTATAACTGAACCGATTAATTATTAAAGGTGCAGTAGGTGAAATTGATAAACATGCCTATATATTAGAGTATCTGTTGAGACTAAGTCTGATGCACACTAAGTCTATAAATAACAGAACAGATTAAGAATGAATGCTGAAGCAGATGAACAAGATACATAGGGTGATTACACTGTCCCTGGACTGTCCCTATGCTCACCATATGCTCTCCCTACAGTGTGTAAAAACTATCCCTATGATCTTCATACACTGTCCCTAACCAAAATTCTACAGTTAAAAGCTTTATTAACCACTGTCCCTAGTGCTTGACACGTCTGTCCTTATGCTCATCTGACAGTAAAATGGCAGAGACTGGGTGGGATGAAGCATTTATAGGGCTGTGACATCAGAGGGGAAGGTTCAAAATTTTCCTCAAATTCGGATCGATTTTTTTTCAGTTCGATTCGCTGAACTCTAGTAGGCACCACAGCTGTATTGAACCACATGGTCCCTCTTTCTCCACTCCATCATCAGCTATCGATAATGAAATGCGTGGCCGGGAAACAACTCTACCCACCCACCTAATCTGCTGGTGAGCAACTGACTGACCAAGTTGCTGGCGATGCAGTCGTTGCCTTGCCATTTAGTCTAGTCTGCTGCCTTTATGGAGCAAATGGCATGCGGTAACCCTCGCTGGAAAATACCTAGCAACCATTATTTCCCCGAAAAAGTCATCCCTGCCTTGTACTCTCACGTGGGAAGGTTCATGACACAGTGAATACTTAGTGCACCTCTTATGGGCAGGAACAGTACAAGACCTTCACAGCCCACTGGGTCAATGTTTTTTGCAGCATCGGTGATGCAGAAACAGGGGTCCTTTTGACCCCCAACCAAGATTGTATTGCCCTGTCTCCCATGCAAGGCACTTATCTGCCTCCTTCACCATGGAAACTCTCTCATCCCCAATAGCAGCAGAACACAGCATCTCTCCCATCCCCCCCCTCATTCTTCCCATGACATTTGTCAAGTCAAGCGTTGCTTTCTTGTGTTGGAGTACATCAGCCTAGGCAGCATCCCATGTATATCAAGCAGCATCCATGTCTGTCACCCTGCCGACTCCAACTGGGCAAGGTGGTCAGCGACAATGGGCACAACACCGTGGCTGCCCTCAACCTGGGGAAAAAACACATGCTCCCTGCATGGCACATATCATCAACCTAGTCATGCAATGCTTCTTCATTAAGTACACTGGCTTACGCAAGGTGCTTACAATGTCCAAGAAACTGTTCTCGCAGTCTGATGATTACTGCATAGTCATACTTTTAAACCCCTCACTATCAAAGCAAAACGGTTCCTAGCTGGCTTACATTTACACCATCTTCTATGCCTAATGCGTAGAAAATGGTAAATGAGATGGTCCTGCTGCCTGTCCCCTTCCCACACCACGCCCAATTTTTTTAGCTAGGAAAAGTCGCATATTGTGTTTCAACTAACGACTGCGCCACAATCAGAGCCAGAAATACGCCTAATATATGTGTATTTCTGGATAATAAATGGCCCCATTATACTTCTATCTAGTGTGACACATTTCTATATTTAAATCCTGGAATATTGCAGTTGTATTAGTATTAATATTTTATTCATGATAATTTGCCAACTCAAAATGTAAATTTCATGTTCCTATCCAGTTCCCACAAAATACTCCTGGTTATATTTTTTTTTCTTTAATCAACAGCACTTTATGGGTTTTATTCTTATAAATTACCTTGGAACAACTTTATAATTCTGGCCTAAACCTCATGTGCTTTTACAGCACATGTCCTACTATATCTTTGAACATTAAAATTAATAGACAGGAATAAATTCAACAGATTTATGCCATTTTAATTTGAAAGGCTTGTGGCAGCTGTTAACAGCTCTCTTGGATTCCCTCTCAGGAATTGTGTATTAAAGAGGATATTTATGCCATTATAAATAATGGAATTCGCTGCCTGCAATGAGTGCGTTAAAGTGCAAGAACTATCAGTGAACGGCAGGCAGGAAATCTAAGTTGCCAATAATCGTTAATATTGAAATAATATAAAGAGAGAAAACAAACTATAACATAAGGACACAGCAATGCGTTCGAGTCTTCTATTTCCTTTTCCAAGTCAAGAATAAGCTACATATTAAAAACAAATGTTTTTTGCCAGTATGAGTGTTTTTCTCCTATCTGGCAGAAGAGAACAAAGGAGATCATTTTATGTCATCTTCCAACTGTGTACAGTCTAGTTAATCACACCATCTGGTCCCATTTAAGAAGTTTCCTTTTTTCCATTTTTCTACTGAAGTACAGAAGTCAGTAATGGCTATGACATAATATGACTGTCAGACGGATGTTGTTTTCATCTAGTACCACTTATCTATAACCTGGCAACAAGTTATTAGGTTAAAGCATTATAAGCATTATAAACCTCACATTATATTATGCCATATAAGTGTTCCTCGTCTGTATTGTAACATAGTAAAAACACATTTAAAATGTACCTTCTTTTTGTTAATGGAATCAGTTGTATAGAAAATAATCCTTTCCAGCTTCTATCATGTAATGCATTATTTGAGAATACAGCAAATTAGACAAGATCAGTATTCCATCACCTTCAGACCGTGTTCACACCATAGTTAGCGTAGTGGTAGGACCCCATGCCATGCTGAGTGACCGTGACGTGGTGCATGAGGGGCTCCGATGTGTTCCTGACAGGAATATATTGGCAAACAGTCTCAGCTTTTAATATCTGCTTGTTTGACTAGCTAGTGTAGTCAGTGGCATATCCGTTTGGTGCATTTCTTTTTCCTGTGATTTTTATATTTATATATTTCATTCGCACAATGCTCCGTTTTGTGTAGGATGTCTTTGTGGTGCATGTGGTCCGCGCCGGCAATCTCAATTGTACGCAATTTTTGCTGGGTATGGCCGTTTGCTGCGATCCACATGCAGTTCCCCCATTTTGGCCACTATATTTCTGTGATTTTTGTCCCATATGTATTGAATGTGCCTTCACCTGGCATTTAACATTCTTTTGCACCTAGTAGCCTCCATCACATGGTCTGATATGGGTGTGGCTTGCAGTCTTGCTTTATTCACATTGCATTAGTTGTCCTGCTATGCGGTTGTATATATTGGCAAACAGTCTCAGCTTTTAATATCTGCTTGTTTGACTAGCTTTTTTTTTTTTTCTGTGATTTTTAAGATCAGTATTCTGCTGAGAATTAGGCCTCTTGCACACGACCGTATGGCTTTTTCAGTATTTTGCGGTCTGCAAAAAACGGATCCGCAAAAAATATGGATGGCATCCGTGTGCATTCTGTTTTTTGCGGAACGGAACACCTAGTCCCTGATAGAACAGTACTAACCTTGTCTGTTCTGCGGACAATAATAGGACATGTTCTGTCTTTGAACGGAACAGAAAAATGGAAATGCGAAAGCGGAAGGCATACCTTCCATTTTGTTTGCGGATCCATTGAAATGAATAGTTCCATATATGGTCCGTATACGGAACGCAAAAAACGAACGTAAACGGAAGAAAAAACTTTTGTGTGCAAGAAGCCTTAATGTAAATGCTCACCTTTAACACTATGTCATTTTTAGGTTCAGAATTCTGTACTCATTCATTTCTTAATGCATTTTTATAGTGGTTGGAGCTATACAGAGCTCAAAATCTCCTGTACAGACACAAAATGAAAACTACGCCTGCAAAATGTAGGTGAAGATTACTGCCAAAATGTATACCATTTTTCTGGCTTTAATATTAATGAATCTGCCTAAGGGTCCCGTAAAACATGGAAGAAAAATATGCCACAGACCGGGGCGTACATAGAAATCACTGGGCCCTATAGCAAGAATCTGAATTGGGCCCCCATGCCCTATTTTTAGAACTTCCACTACCACCCATGGCCCTTCCAACAAGTGGTGTTCAGCATGTCCTGGATCTGACGGCTATTCTAGTAATTCTGCTCCTACGCTGGAACAGAATACCACAATCTTATCGCAAGTGTGTAACTAGTCTTACCCAATGAACTGTGTCCTCTACTGCTACCTGTTATATAGTGCACCACCACCATACCGCCCCCCCCCCCTATGAACTGTGCCTGCCACTTATTTTATTTTATTATTACTGTATATTATATAGTGCAATACCCCTGTAAAATGTGCTTGCTCATCCTTTTATATAGAGCGCCACCCCCCCAGGATTTGTGCCTGCTACTGCTTATTATAGTTGAACCTATAAATCACTAGCAGACTGCTTATAAATCAATGTCAATGTATTACATAATTCCAAAACCTATGAAATACATGATTAAAAAGGGATACAAGTGCAGGGAAAAAGTGACATTATCTGGAGAAAGGACACAGAGGATAAACAGTTCATATAAATGTCCATATACTCTAGTGCAAAAATTCACAATAAAGTGCAAGTGCAATTATAACATATAATAATCAACTGAACAAAGAACTATTACCCATGCTGTGCTCCCTCCAGGATGGTGCCAGCCCTGATGCGCGTTTCGGCGAACCTTCATCTGGGGGTTCTACCATAGGCTTAGGTTTGTATTTTGCCGTTGTGAGTGACCAGTAGGGACGCGGATACCTATAGTTGGGGCAACAATTGGTTTTATACTGCTTATTGTTCCTGCTACTGTCTATAATATAGTGCATCACTGCCATATCCCCCCCCCCCCCCTTTTACTTTGTCAGGTACTGCTGCCTGCTACTGCTTATTATATACTGAGCCAATACCATGCCCACCACCCCAGTGTTGAGCCTGCTACTATCTATAATATAATCCATCACTGCCATACCCCTTCCCCCCAATGTACCCATGAACTATCCCTTCTACTGGTGCGGCTGTTGTTTTTTTTACATATTGTGCCACCCTCCCAGTCCCACATCCTCCTCCTGAGCCCCAGGCTTCCAGACTTCCCTCATCCATTAACTTTTTTTCTCAAGCTGTCTTCTGCTTAACTTACTTTTCTAGGTGCTCATTGTCACCGTGGAATCTTCAAGCAGTGCTGGAGCCTGCAGTCACTTCTACTCTTGATGCTGCTGTCCCACAGTCACAGACAGCGCTTCCTGGTAGGGTCAGCCAGGCATGACTGAGTAAACTTTCTCTTCCGGGAGCTGGGCCAGCCAGTCAGCAGCAGGCTCTGATAGAACTGCTTATGCTGATTGCTCAGCCCAGCTCCCTGCAGAGAAACAGAGCGTAATAATAAATTTCTGCTGCGCAAATAAGGATGTGTTATGGCTTTTTTAAAGCAGAATGTCTCCATTTATATCAGTAAGGGATGTAATCTGCACAGAAATCCACAACAAAATCCACACAAAAATCAGCACCTGCATACTTTATGGCTGATTTTTTGGCACATGTAAAGGCACCGTAAGGGCATGGCCAAACAGTCAGGTTTCTGCATGCAGTTTTAGATTATAAGAGGAGAGAAAATATACAGGACAGAAACGATATAAAGGAAAAATGGGGATTTTTTTCAAACATGGGATTGTTTTTCAGAAAACTTTAATAAGCATTATTTTACAATATTTATAAGTCCCACAAGGAGACTTGAACATAAGATTATTTGACTGCTTACATCTTACTACTATGTAGTGCACTGTATCCTGCCTGTCTGTATTAATGTATATTAGCAGTCAGTTAATTAGAACCTGCTTACATCAATGGTAGCCCCAAACTGCCATGGCAACTCATCGGCACTCCATGATAGCGATATGGGGAGGGGAGGTGCTGTTTAGCTTCCCTCAAAGGCACAGATGGGATCAGAGCTATCCAAGGATCCTCACCAGCAAGGCATGGGACCCTCATTTAGCATTTTGACTCAAGTGCCAGTCTGAAAGTAAGTGGGGAATTTGGAAATCTCTTTCAGAAAAGTTACAGTAGTTCTGAACCAAATTTAGCATGAGAATTTTCTGACCCTCAGAAAGAATAACAGTTATCACTGTAGACATGGCAGTGGAGAAGAACAATTATTAGCCGTGAAAACTTTTGTAGTGGTATCTATTAGTGTTGATCAAGCACCAAAGTGCTCAGGTGCTCAAGTAGAACACCTCTCCCGAGCACCCGAGCACAATGGAAGACAATGGGGGAACCGGAGCATTAAACCAGACACCCCCTGCTCTGAAGAGGGGGGGGGGTGCCTGGTTCACATGAAAAGGTTAGAAATTGATGGAAACATCACTGAAATGGTTCAGGAACAGCATGGGGAGGATGTCTAAATGTATGTTGGATTCCCAGGTCGCTGCTGGGAATGACATTGTCTGAGTAGTATGCCAATTTACAGACTCACAATAATACGCACAAAACCGAAACTAAAATCTATTTTAGAGGAAAAATTATTAGAAAACATTTTTTCCTGTATATTTACTTGTATATAAAGTGCTGCGAAAAATTACAAGGAAGAGGCACTCCGATACAACCTGTTTATGTAGTGGGACTCCTACACTTATAAAGCCCATGCACTAGAAAGAGCTGCCAATTACAAGGAACTGGCACTCCAATACACCCTTTATTACACATAAAGGAGGGCATCATCCACATCCTTGAAAAATTATGATTGATGGCCTGTTAGTGACCCTCAAAAATATTAGGAGCAAGGGCCTGCTGGTGACTCTCTAAAACATTAGGAGCGAGTGCCTGCTGCTGATCTGACCATCTAAAATATTAAGGGCGAGGGCCTGCTGCTGAGCTGACCATCTAAAACATTAGGGGCGAGGGCCTACTGCTGAGCTGACCATCTAAAACATTAGGGGCGAGGGCCTGCTGCTGAGCTAACCATCTAAAACATTAGGGGGTGAGTGCCTGCTGCTGAGCTGACCATCAAAAAATTATGGTTGGTGTCATGCTGCTGATCTGACCATCAAAAAAATTATGGTTGAGGGCCTGCTGCTGAGCTGTCCATCGAAAAAATTATGGCTGAGGGCCTGCTGCTGAGCTGACCCTCTAAAATATTAGGAGCGAGGGCAGCCTAATAAGCATGTTGATATGATGGAGGAGGAGGACGAGAAAAGGAAGATTTAACCATATACCCATTTTTGTGGTGGAAGGGGTGCATGGGAATACAGTGTATTCAATACACCATAAAAGCGACGTTTAAGGTGCCTTAATGTTCAGCCGCTTTTCATTGGTGGAGTAGAGAAGTCAGGGGCAATCCAGGCCTTGTTCATTTTTATAAGAGTCAACAAGTCATCATTTTCAATTGACAGGCGGATGCGCTTATCAGTTATCATATCCTCAGCAGCACTAAATACCCGCTCTGACAGCACCTCCAAGGTGTAGAGTGCCAGTTCGTGCCACGCGTCCAGCTTGGACACCCAATAGCTGTAAGGCACAGAGGGATCATTGAGGACGCAAACACGGTCTGATACGTACTCCTTCACCATCTTCCAAAATTTTTCCCTCCTTGTGACAGTAGGCCGTGCATTAGAGTAAAGGTGCTGTCAGGGTGTCATGAAACTGTCCCAGGCCTTGAAGAGTGTTGCCCAGCCTCTGTTGGAACTGCTGTGTGTTCCCCTCGTCTCCCCTCCTCGGTTGCCCAAGAAACTACGTACTCCGCCGCCAGCATTGTCAGCTAGAAATTTTTGGAGCAATTTTTCCACAAGGATATTTTGGTATTGCACCATTTTGCTAGTCCTCTCCACCACAGGAATGAGAGATGAGAAGTTCTCTTTGTAGCGGGGGTCGAGAAGGGTAAACAATCAGTAATCGGTGTTGGCCAAAATACGTATAACACGAGGGTCACGGGAAAGGCAGCATAACATAAAGTCAGCCATGTGTGCCAGAGTCCCAACAGACAAGATTTTGCTGTCCTCATCAGGAGGATGACTCTTGATCAAATCATCCTCTTCCTCCTCTTCTGCCCATCCACGCTGAACAGATGGACAAAACCTGCTATGGGTACTAACCTCTGTAGCGGAGGCAACCGTCTACTGATCATCCTCCTCCTCATTATCCATTTCGCACTGAGAAGATGAAATGAGGGCGGTCTGCCTATCACCCTGTGAACTGTCTTCCCCCATTTCTACCTCTTCCACATGCAAAGTGTCCGCCTTCATTGTGAGCAGCGAGCGTTTCAGTAAACACAGAAGTGGGATGGTTACGCTGATAATTGCGGAATCGCCAGTCACCATCTGTGTTGATTCCTCAAAGTTGTGTAAAACCTCACAGATGTCAGACATCCATGCCCACTCGTTGCTTGTGAAGAGCGGAAGCTGACTGGAAAGGCGACGACCATATTGCAGCTGGTATTCAACTACTGCTTTCTGCTGCTCACAAAGCCTGGCCAACATGTGGAACGTGGAGTTCCAGTGCGTGCTCACGTTGCACAACAGTCGGTGATCTGGCAATTGAAAGCGCTGCTGCAGCAGTGCCAGACTGGCGGCAGCTTTAGATGACTATTAGAAATGGGCAAACACGTGGCGCACCTTCACCAGTAGCTTAGGCAAATTGGGTTAGGTTTTGAGAAACCGCTGAACCACTAAGTTTAACACCAAGTTATGTCCATTATCAGACACAACCATGCCTGGTTATAGGTTAAGTGGCGAGAGCCACAGCTCAGTCTGGTCCCTGATACCCTGCCACAGCTCTGCGGTGGTGTGCTGTTTGTCACCTAAGCAATAAAGTTTCAGGACAGCCTGTTGCCGCTTCCCCACTGCAGTGCTACACTGCTTCCAGCTACTGACTGATGGCTGACTGGTGCTGCAAGATGAGAATTCAGAGGTGGAGGAGGAGGAGGAGAAGAATGGGTTGCAGCCACTAATGTAGGTGGTGGAAGAAATCCAGATACAACGATGGTCCTTAAAAGGACTTTTGGGTCTCTACAATTGCATGTAATTTAGCGCAGGTTGTGCTAAAAATATATATTGCTGCCAGACACAACAATAGTCCTTAAAAGGACTTTTGGGTCTCTAACACCAATCTTGCCTAACAAAAAAATAAAATTCAATTCCCTACTATCTGTCCCTTCTACAGCACAGCTCTCCCTGACTAAGACTGAGCCGAACACTTGTCATCAGGTGCTTTATAGCACCCGATGACACGTTTCGGGCCAGCCAATCACTGTAATGCCAGTAACCAACATGGCTACGGCATTACAGTGAGTGGCAGTACCTAACTGCACGTTTATTGGCTGCGGTATTCGGCCGAACACAGCGATGTGCCGAGCATGGCGATGCTCGAGCCAAACTGGTGTGTGGCCGAGCATGCTCGCTCAACACTAGTATCTATGAAAAGAGTTAACTAATCTGGCAATGCTGAATATCACATTATCGATAAAGATGAATGAAGTTTAGTAAAATTTGATCCGGCCAAGTCGCCAAAGTTCACCAAGAAATTCAATTTGTTCTGAATTAATTTGTCACGAATCGCTATAAATCAGGTATATCCAGGCCACTCTGCCGAATCATATTCTTCCCACTTAGTTGTCCAATCTCAGTGTGAAGGCTTGGAAGTTAACCCTTTCCTGACGGGGGCAGTAAATTTATGTTGGTGGCTGGGCATTTACAAATGGCGCCTACTGAGGCATGTAGCGGGTGCCATGGCCGCTGCATGTCTACTGTTTTAAAGAGTAGCCACTCAGCACTAATGTCCATGGCCGGCGTTAATGCCGGTCGCAGACTTTCAACCCTTTAGATGTTGTGGCCATCTGTGTGTGCCCCGGCTCCCCCTGGTGGGGATCGGGGGAGCCAGAGGTGGCAAATCCACAGTGTTTATGCTATGTGTGGGCATACCCTTATGGTGGTTTAATTTAATGGTTTAATTTAATTTTTTTAAAATAGCCACCAGTTTTATTGCAGTTTTTCGAGCCAAAGCCAGGAGTGGATCAACAGGAAGTATAAATGTCTTCTTCACACTGTATTTCCAAATCCACTTCTTGCACTGGCGCAAAAAACTTTATGAAAACTGCCACAAAAACTGCAGCAATTTAAAAAAAAATATTGGCTAGTATTTACTAATCCTTTACATGGTGTAAATTTAGACAGTCTGTCTAGACCTACACAAGATTTATCTCAGGGGCTCAGGTTAGATGATAAATGTGGTGCAGGGATAAACACTTTTCTCTGACTCTATAATAACAATTGGCTGGTTTACTTTAAGACAGATTTTTACACCAGAATTGTGGTGCAATTTTGGAACAAAATGATGGTGCATCTTCGGCATCACTCCTTTCCACTAAAAGCTCCGCCTGCTTTTCGTTAAGTCCCATCCTTTGTCGAGTAAGTGGGCAAAAAGCATAAAAACCCTAGATGTGCCAAATTGTGTCCATTTGTACCACTTTTTCGACAGATTGTTTGCTCAGAACACATTAGTAAATCTGGGCAAATGTGTGTAAAAAAAAACCTAGTTATAAGATCCATTTATTCCATATCTTGTAGATTTTTAGTAAATAAAATTAATAATTTTAAAAGTTGCATCCCTCCAAACATAAATAAGCACTCAAAGTTAGGGCTCATGCACCCAGATGTATTTTTTGTCCACATCTGATCGTCATCTTTTGCTGGTCATATGCGGACCCATTCACTTTAATGGGGCCGCAAAACATGCGGACAGCACACTGTATGTCCGTTCCATGACATCAGCAAACATATAGAACATGTCCTACTCCTGTCCGCAATATGTACAATGATAGGACTGTTCTATTATGGTCTGTACATTCCATTTTGCGGAACGCACACAGCCGGTGCTCTGTAACCCTAGGGAATGAATGTTTTTTTTCAGCCTTATAAACTATGTTACTATATTACAATTCTGGATTGTATTGGATAACACTGACATAATGCTGTCAGTGTTATCCAATACATTCCAGAACTATATGGGTTACATAGGATAATAAATCAATATAATGCCATTCGACCCCAGCAGTGCTGGGAGGTCAGGACGGGAATTGCCGCATACTCAGGCTGTGAGTCCGAAGCATGGAACTTACTCGTCTGAAAGGGGCCTATTTAGCTTAGTTGTTTTTTTTATTAGCAGGGGACTTCATAAGGGTTAATCTCTACTTGGTTTCAGATAGATTCTGATAACACATTAAGAGGTGAGTTTTTGAGATCTGTTCACATAGGGTGGTGATGCACTGCGGCTACTGTTGCCATGATGCTGTGCCTGTGGGTTGATGTGGCACACTGCCATGGGAGGCCTGGCCTTACAGCATGGGTGTTGTTGGACTGCTGGGCTGCACTGCACTGGTGGTCACTGTGTGGGGCTTATGCATTTTGATCAAAAAACATACAAAGTACCTTTTTACTGTTTATAAATTATGCACGTGGATGTGTGATCCATGGTTTTCTCTTTTTGTCAAAATAAAAAGTACCTTAGTACATTAGTATCTGTGGCCAACTGTCTTTTTTTTTATTCCTTAAAATTGGCTCATTCTACATGCCTACCAACTTTCTTGCAGTTCCACGTTGTCACCAAAATGTAATTATGTTCTGTGGCATTAGTACTCTCATGCAGTTCCACACCGTCTCTAAAATTTTATTTTGCTGTATGGCATTACTATTTCTGGCCAGCTGTCCATTAAAATTGTCTTGTTCTCTAAATGTCCAAGTTTAATTCTGGTCTATGGCATTAGTGCTTCTGTACAGCTGTTCAATTAAAAAAAAAGACCATCTTCCATTACTTCTCAAAAAAAGTTATCCATGTCTTGTACTGTCACATGGTGGAAAATGTGTGTCACTCCTAGGAATTGTCGCAGTGCAGCAAGATGCATGCCACCATGGATACATGGAGCAGCTCTTACGGACAGGGACAGTACTTGTGTCAATGTTTTGCAAAGCTATGTTGATCACACCAAAACCAATGCACAGTAACAATTGATATAAAATATATATTTTATTGATCACATCCTAAACCAAAGAAATACATTAAAAATGCAGAGGCATGCATATACAGGAAAGAAATGAGCCACACTGGTATGCTATACATAAAAAATGCAGACCCCCAAACAAATGGTACAGGTATGAGGTCACCATACTCACAATAAGAAATACATCTAATATTACTGGTCACAAAATGACCTTGATATATAATAAACTCCACATGGAGATACAAACAAATAGAAGGAATGGATCAAACTACCACAACAGTATAAATATAAAGTGCCTAGTGCCAAACAACTTATCTCATGACTAGTAATGAGCGAATCGAACCGAACCCTAGTTCGGGAAATGTTTTTTTACAGTACAAATTAATTTATGAAGTTATTTCCCGAAGTCTCGCGAGACTGTCCTACTGACACCTCCATATTTGTGCCGGTCTGGTTTCTACACTGGGATGCTACCCACATTCTACATCCACCTCAATGAGCTTTATCCCATCTCCAACAGAAACCGGGCAGAGTGTTGCTTCCAATCAAGCTCCCACTTTTTATATGTGTACACTGAAGCGTTGCCATGTTTCTTAGAACTGATGAGTCTGGGCAAGAGATGCCACAGAGAAGATAAGTTACTAAAGTACATCAAGGAGAAACTATCTGGTCAGCGAAAATGGCAGGGACATTGCTGCTGTGCTGCTTGGTGCACGTGATAAATTTAGTGGTGCAATGATTTTTGAAAAAGTATGGTGGCATTCAAAAGGTGCAGGCCATGTTCAGTAGAGTTTGTGCCATAAATTTTAGCCATTCTCCTGTCGGCTATGAATGCCCCCCTGGACTTGATCTGCGACATCAGGATAAAGCAGTAAAAGATTACATCATGCACAAAACCACGACAGCAGGGAGCATGTATCATTTTGGGCTCAGGCAGTGGCAGCTCATTAGGGACATGTGTCACATACTCAGGCCCTTCAAACAAGCCAACAGATTTGTCACTAGGAACAACAGCAGCACCAACAACGTCATCCTCATGATATTCACGTATGTTAGAGCAAATGCTTGTGCTGATGCAACAAGAGATGGTGGAAGGAGAGCGGTTATCACATCTTGCTGGCCACCCTGTAGCTGTTGTTGACCCAAAGTCAAGGAAGACGGGGAGGAGGATGATGAGTAGTTACCACTGGAGGAGGAGGAGTTTGTGTTGGAGGAGGACGAAGCTGATAATGATGACAACACTGGGCAAGAAGACCAATCACCACAAGGGAGTCGAGTAGTTTGGCATTGATTACAGCCTCCAATCTTCTTGGGTATGACGCCACAAGGATTGCACACCTGGATTTGACAATTTTCTGCCATTCTTCTCTGCAGATTATCTCAAGCCCTGTCCAGTAGGATGGAAACCATCGATGGAAAGTCATTTCCAGGTCTCTTCAGAGATGTTTGATTGGGTTGAATTCAGGGCTTTGGCTGGGCCACTCAAGGACATTCACAGCATTGTTCTGAAGTCACTCTTGTGTTGTCTTGGCTGTTTGCTTACTGTCATTGTTTTGTTGGAAGGTGAACCCAGCCTGAGGCCCAGAGCACTCTACAAGATTTTCATTAAGAACGTGTATCTCTGTACTTCATTCGGCTTTCCCCCCAACCCTGACCAGTCTCCCCATCCCAGCCTTTGAAAAACACCCACTCAGCATGATCCTGCCACCACAATGCTTTACTGTAGGCATGGTGTCGTGCAGATGATAAGCAGTGTCTATTTCCTCTATTTAGAATTGAGGCCAAAAAGTTCAATCTTTGTTTCATCAAACCAGTAAATCTTCTTTCTCAGTCTGAGTCTATTAGGTGGTTTTATGCAAACTCCAGGCAGAATTTCATGTGTATTTTACTAGGAAGAGGCTTCTTTGTGGCCACTCTGCTAAAAAGTCCAGATTGGTGGAGTGCTACAGTGATTATTGACCTTCTTCCATTTGCACACATAATCTTTGGAGCTCAGCCAGAGTGACCATTGGGTTCTTGGTCACCTATCTTACCAATTACTTAGTTTGGTGTGTAGGGCAACTCTAGGAAGAGTTCTGTTTGTACCAAAATGCTTACACTTAAGAATTATGAATGCCACTGTGCTCTTGGGAACTTTCAGAGCAGCAGAAATTGTTTGTACCCTTCTCCAGATCTGTGCCTCCTCACTATCCTGTCTATGAGCTCTATATGCAGCTCTTTCCTCCTCACGGCTTTGTTTTTACTCTGATACGCATTGTCAGCTGTAAGACCTTATAAAGGCAGGGATATGTCATTGCAACTCATGTCCGGTCAACTGAATTTAGCACAGGAGGACTGAAATTGAGGCCTAGAAACAACTTAAAGATAAAGAGAAATGGGGGGCCCTTAGAGAAGCAAAATTTCAGTTGTGCATACATTTTTAAAATTCTGTTTTCAGTTTGTAATTTTGGAGTAGGTCTTTCCAAATCACATCCAATCAACTAAATTTATGACAAGTGGACACCTATCAAAGTATGGAAACATCTCAAACATGATCCAGAGAAATGGGAGGCCCCCAGAGCTAAATTTTCAATTGCAAGGGGCCTAAACACTACTGTATACCCAAAAAATTGTAGTTTTTCCTTTTCAAGAATTTGCAAACATTTCTAAAATTCTGTTTTTGTTTTTTATTAAGAGGGATTGGGTGCAGTTATTATTTTTTCTTATTCAGTTTAGCACAAATCTGAAACATAAAAAATGTAAAAAAAAGTGAAAGGGTCTGAAGACTTTCCAAATCCACTAGATATACAGTATATCAGTGTCACTCTGGCATTATTTACTATTGCTGTCATTGTGTTAAAAAGCTTAAGGGGTAGGAGAGAGAAAAAATATGGGTCGTAGGAGAACTCATTGAAAATGAGCCGATTTATTAGAAACAAATGCATGATACAATGAGACAAATTGCATGATATTCGTTTATCTCTAGTTAATGATTTTTATTAACCATTGGTAGGAGATGCTGTGGAAGCTATTTTTCATCCTAGCAGTGTACATGGAATAAGGATGACAAATCGAGGGCAAAAAATAGACACGCGGACCAAATATGGATCCTTAATGGGCATCTTCACACATGAACCACTCACCGTCTTGTCTCAGATGTCATCATGGACACAGAAATGTGTAAGAAGTCTAACTCATAATCAAACACCAAGGCTCTTCCTATGGGTTCTTCAGTAAGTCAGTCAAGTTATGAAAATGAATGGTTTCTGTCTCTCATTTCAGTTACAGTTTTTAAATTGTGGATGCATTTTTGACAAGCTAAATATTCCATTTACTTTGATTTTCATACCTATAAAAACTCAAAATTATACCTTAATCATATGCCAGCTCATGCTTGTAATTAGCTCCTAATCAGCCAAATTGTGTAAAAAATATATGTTTGAGCTCATCAGCATGTAGTCATTTATATCTTAGTTTATTACACGTTTTAATCAAATAAAATGATGTATTAAATCAGTTTTTTTTATTTTTAAAGTCTATTTTATTTATAAGTCAACAATGTCCTCATAATACTTTATTTTCCACCATTTATGTCTTATTTATAACATTAGTTCCTTTAACTTTGACAGTCTCACGGTGAATTCATCCCTTTCATTTCTGTAATTTACTTTGAGTAGAATATGTTTCTCAAAGGCAAAATTAGAGCAATGCATCAACTGACTCTGTCCAGCAAGTTGAAATAGAAACCAGTCATTGTTGAATTTTCCTAAACTTTTAGGAGCATGGATTTCTTTTTTTAATTCTAAATCTAAAAACAACTAGCTCATAGCTTGTAGATGTTAAACACATACATTTTCATTCTGTACGTTTTAATGTTCTTGCTGCACTTTTTTTTTTGTACTGGCTGATTCATGAGTGAAAAACACTTGAAATGCATTGAAGATCTGCTCAGGCTTGAATACATATTACATAACATTCTTGCCCAGATAAAAAATGGCAGGGCTCTGCCAACACTACAAACAGTACCAGTATCCACTTGTGTTAAAGATCTGCTGGACCACCTCAAACACTAGGTCCCTTGTAGGACTACAAGCTCTTAAGCTCATATTTCCTCTGTAGATATGAAAGATTCATATAGTTATGTCACGGGACCTTGATAATGTGCATAATAACCCACCACGTATGATAATAAACAAAGATATGTCAATGTACAGATATAATAAACAGTTAAAATAGGAAAATGAAGTGAGGTAACAACACAAGAATAATGGTCACAGTGAGGATGGGAGGATGTATACAGTGATCATGGTCACATTGCATCATGATTCAGGGATGATGGATAAAATGTTATGTTTCAGAACAGGAATAATAAACATAATGAATCCCAAAACTGAATCGAAAAATATTCGATTGAATATTCGTCATATATTCGTCTAAATCGAATATTCGTCATTATTTTATATATCGCTAATTTTACGCAAATTTATATTCGTATATTGCGATTTGAACTTTGAACATTGTATAAAGGAAAATTTCCTATTGGATTGGCTTGGTAGAATTAACAAAGATATCGAATATAGCAGTATATTCTCAATCTTTATTAATTCTACATAGCTGTAAGTTGAATGTACAATGTGAGTAATTCGTTATATTATTCGCATTGCAAATACAACTTAGAGCTGGTTTCTTAATGGTTGGCTTGTTAGAATTGACGAAGATGACGAAGATAACGAAAATAGTACTAATTTCATTATTTTCGTCATCTTTGTTAATTCTAGCAAGCCAACCATTAGGATCTCAGCTCTAAATTGAATTCGCAATGCGAACATATACTCGCATTGCGAATTCAACTTAGAGCAGGGTCCCTAATGGTTGGCTTGCTAGAATTGACGAAGATGACGAATATCGAATATAGCACTATATTCCTTATCTTCATTAATCTACACAGCTGCAAATTGAATTTGCAATGCGACTAATACAAGTTAGATTATTCGCATTGCGAATACAACTTAAGCTAATTTAAGAGATTGTGATTCTCACATCTGACAGTACATTTTACAGTGCTGGGATGAAGTGGTGGGTGCCCCTCTCCATGGGGTGGTAAAAATCACCCTATATGTAGATAGTCCAATAATGTTGTGAAAAATAAAAAAATTAAGACAGCACGTCCAATCAGTAGGAAAAAAATAACATTTTTTTATTTTTCACAACATTATTGGACTAAGTACATTGTAGCATGGAGGCGTTCCCATTGTGATGGGGATGTTCAATGTGCACGGAAGTCGGAAGAAGAGGCAACAGGCACTGACTGGAGCGGCCAAGGAATCCTCCAAACAGGTAAGAGCTGCTTTTGGGAAGTGGGAAAGGAACAGGGATAACAACTTAGAAAAAGAAAAAAAAAATATTCAAAATAGCGAATATATAGCAATATATTCGACATATTCGCAAATTCTCGAAGTGCCGATATTCGCGATTAAAATTCGCTTTTTGAATATTCGTACTCAACACTAATAGTGAAATCAAACTACAGAAATAATGCTCAGTGATGTCACAAAACAGGAATAGTGTCTCAGTAGATATATAATAAATCCAGTGGAGACCTACCAACCAATTCTCACAGTGATGTCAAAGTAGAAAGACAATTAACATACTGATGTCACAGAACAGGGATGAGAAACACAATTATAGTGCAAGAATAATGCACAGTGATGTCATAGTACAAGGCTACTTATGTCACAGAACATAGATAATAATTATTGATGCTATCTTACAGTTACATCCTTGCCAATCACAACAATGCATTATGGTGCTTTTACAATAAAATGTTTTTTATCACTAGAACTTCCCCTGTGCTATATACATTAACAGAACACAGGGTCACAAATGGCTCCTGTATTCAGCTGATGGCACATAATGTACTCATTTCATTTCTTCATGGTGCTCTCCCTTTAAACTGAATCACTCCTTGTAAAGGTAGAACTTCAGATAATAGACTGCAATAAGACATTAGTGGTAATGTCATTTCCTTACACATATATTAAACCTTTTAAAGGAAATCATCCTGAAGGCTATGCTTGTAGCATTTGAATATGAGTATTTTGAGTAGAAATGCTTAAACCAAATGTAGATTTAAAACAAAAAATAAATAGGATAATAAATAATTTAATACAGTATTTCAGATTGAAATCTGTTCATTTTGTTTATAATTTCTCAAGAGTCATTATCTTTCTTTTGACAGGCCTGTACAAATAAATGAAAGGGAGCATCTTGTGCGTCTATTTTTATATTCAAGTGCTAACAAAAGTACTGGTCGGAAATGCTTAATTTTTATCTTGATCTGTATATACAGCATTGGGTACTGCGCCAAAAAGTAATGCCATTCTAAACTATTATGCCCATACTCTAACCCCAATATTTCACAAATGTACTATTGACTGGAGATTAGTGTTGATCACGAATTTTTGAATTGCGAATTTTAATCGCGAATATCGGCACTTCGAGAATTCGCGAATATTTAGAATATCGCAAAATATATTCTCAATTGCGAATATTCATTTTCATGCGAATTTTTTATATGCAAATTTTCGCAAGCAAGAAAATAATGTCATTATTTTCTGATTGCGAAAATTCGCATAAAAAGCGCATTAATTTGCATAAACATTTGCATAAAAATTCACATAAACTGGTATTTTAAAGGTATCTTTTAAATGCCAGTTTATGCGAAATTTTATGCAATTTGTATGCAAATTTTTATGCAAATTTATGTGAATTTTTATGTGAATTTTGGCAATCAGAAAATAATGACTGGTGATTACAAATTTGCGAATTTGCGAATATATGGCGAATATTTGCCCAAATATTCGCGAAATATCGCGAATTCAAATATTGCCCCTGACGCTCATCACTACTGGAGATGTCAAACCTTTAATAATATTATTCTAAATAATTAACAGGGATTTTATCACATCAACAAATTAACATAGACTAGAAATCCTGACCCCAGCTATAATGTACTTATTATTGAATTGATAATTAGCATTGAGCCATTATTCAATATTACTTGAGAATAAAAATGTATTTCACCAGTTCAAATTTGATTTGAAAATTAAATGTTCTAAAAGAGAAAATATAATTTAAATTATAATTATATTATTATCAAACATCTCTCTTACATAGAGAATGTAAAGTTGTTGTCTATTAATGGGGTTTTCCAGGCTCATGATATTGCTGACCTATCCTCAGGGCAGGTCATAAATCAGTGAGGGTCTGACACCTTGCATCCCTGCCAATCAGCTGTTCCCTGCAGCCTCTGGCAGAGGCAGAGAATATAGTAAGAGCTGCATTAACTATATTTAAGCTGGATTTTGCACAGCGCTAACACTAGTCCAGTATATGGAAGATTTTGGCCTGTGATTGTCCCAGAGGGTCTGGAGCAATCTGAAGTGACAAAGAGACCCGGGCACTAGGACCTTTTGCCGCCTCCCTTACTACAGCATGCTCCGCTTCCTCCAGGGTCACGTGGGATGCCGCACTACGGCCTGACATCACGTGGGACGCCGCAGTTGTCAGGGGGCTCAAGCACAGCGGTCGCGCTCCGAGACAACTTCAAGACAGGAGGTAAGGCAGAGAATATAGTAAGAGCTGCATGAACTATATTTAAGCTGGAATTTGCACAGCACTAACACCAGTCCAGTATATGGAAGATTTTGGCCTGTGATGTAAGTTACTACATTTTTCTCTATGTACTGGCCAGTGATCTGAGTGACTATACCATTGCTATACTGCACTCCCTAAGCATTGGATCCATAGTTGGCATATAGCCAGCATTTTTATTGTTTACACCAAGGAACAAAGTTCTGTCACATCACTACCAGCACTGGACACCGATAGTATCATCTATTCTGGGTACCCCATAATTGCCAGATTAAGAACTGTATTACGCAGTGTGTGTTGGACTCTGTATACATTGTCATCAACTGATACTGCGATGACATTGGAGTATTGTACCTATGGTTTTTTATTAGTGTTTTTATTATGTGATTATAGTGTTTTTATTGTGATATTATATCAGTCGCTACTATTAAATCAGTCGTCATTATTGTATTTTGCCGCCATTTGATAAGTGTGCCCCCTATTACTATATTAAACTAGCACTTTGAATGGATTCTTCATGTCATGTAACAAAGCAATACACACAAGTGTGACGGTGGCTTTGCAGATTTTGATGCAGTTGAAGCAAAGCCAGGAATGGATTTAAGAGAAATTATAAGGTTAAGTTTATACAGAAAAATCAGGGGCAGAAAAATCAATGACAAATTACTAACTTAAAACAGATTGTTTTTGGTGGCAGATTTGTAATTTGGGGGAGGATTTAAAGGGGTATATGATTGAGGTTTCTCTGCTTCCCCATTGGCTGTGGAAAAATGCCCATTTTGCGCTGCTGAATCAGTGGCACAATTTTGTCGTGTGAACATATCCTCAAAGCTAAGTTAACATGACTAAATCATCTGCAGAAAAATCAGTGGCAGATTACTAGCTGAAAATAGTTTTTTTTTTTTTGTGGCAGATTTCTAATTCAGTGGAGATTTTAGAGAAGTCTTTGCAAGAGTATTAGAAGAGTATTTGGTTAAGGTTTCTCTGCTTCCCCACTGACTTCTATGAAATTCTCAATCAAATCTGCGTCTAAGAAGTGACATGTCACTTCTCAAGCATTTTCAAATCAGCTACTGATTAAAGTAAATGGAGAAAGCAAATTATAAATATATTTTCCTCGGTATCTTATTATATGGTTAATGAGGCCAAGTCCAAAATGTTAGTCATAGATCCGAACACATAATTACTTTACACATTAAGAAAGAATTATTCATATACGTTGAACATAAATCAATAGCCAGTGGCTATACCAATTCTGTTTTAGGCCTAAATTATCTATTCTCTTTCTTTTATAAAAAATAACCTTTACTATATTAATTTTATATAAACACAGAGTAGAATAGTATATCTTATGTAATGTGTCTTATATTCCTCTGTGTTATGTTATTTTCACTTATTTTCAGATCTTTTCTATAGAACTACAAGCTCCTAACCCCTGAAGACGCCACATATGTGGTGAAACATGTCGGGGGAGCTTTGTTCTTTATTTTAAATACAAAAACATTAGGGTCTGTGAAACGCACGGGGATCGACCAGCAGGCGTCCCCCAGCACTGATGGTGAAAAATAGATTTGAGAAAGAAAAAAGAAAATAGTTGGGAAAGGAACTATTAGAAATAAGTTAGATCTAAAAGAGCAGGGAAAGAGTATTAGAGTGGTAGCTGATACTGAGAGAGCTAGCTGAAACTAAGTGAATTGAATATTGAAACAAACTATCATATTGGCAATGAAGAATGTTGCTAATGAAAAGTGATTGACTCTCAGCATATAGCAACTACTAACATTTGATACTATCGAATCGGTGATATGTGTGAATTAACACAACCACTGTCTTCATATATTCGAACTATCAGCATTATGAATATATAGAAAAGATCTGAAAATAAGTGAAAAAAACACACAATATTTTATGTTTTTTTAATATCACCAAAGGCTTTTAAAATAACATAACACAGAGGAATATAAGACACGTTACATAAGATATACTATTCTACTCTGTTTATTTTTAAATGAATATAATAAAGGTTATTTTTTATAAAAGAAAGAGAATAAACAATTTAGGCCTAAAACAGAATTGGTATAGCCACTGATTAATGTTCATTTAAAAAAAAAATATTCTGGGCCAAAAAGGGTAAAAAAAATGTTTTTTTTATTTTGTTTTGTTTTTCTAAAATTCATATACGTTAGTACGTGAAGGTTTTGTGTATTTAGGCCTTTTGAACAGATTCCGTAAATCTAATGACTAGAAGGAATTCTGAATTAACAGTGCATCAAGAATCACTCAACCAATTCAGCTGAATAGAATCTGAACTGAATTTTAAGAAATTCACCCATCAGTAGCCATTATCTAACAATGTAGGTGTTAATTTTTATTCTTGAGATGCAAATAAATAAACTGATAATCCTGGCTAAAGAATAATTTTGAAATAGCCTAGCCGATTGCTGAAATATGCAGTATTGCGTATCCACAAAGTGTCATGCAAACGGCATATTTCCTGTGATTTCCAAGTTAACTAACCAAGGTATCACCATCACTGAATCACAGACATATGCTGGCCATGTTCTTCATGAACTGACTACAGATCTATTGACTTTAAAGGGCTTCTGTCACCCCCCAAATGTGCAATTTTTTTATGCGACATTAGCTATTTGCTAATGTCAGCTGAGTGCAATCATACTTGTCTTACCTGTGTCTATGGCTTATTTCTTGTAAAAATCATACTTTTATAATATGCAAATTTCTTCACTACCAGCAAGTTTGGCGTGTACTTTCTGGTAGCCTCCGCAACCTTTGCTTCAAGACACGACCCATCTCCTCTTGATAGACAGGGCCAGCGAGTGCTCTCCTCCTCCTGCTGGCCCCATCTGCTTCTGAATTCCTGTGCCTGCGCCGTAACGTTCCTCAATCGGCGCAGGCGAACTGAGTGAGGGAGCTGGCAAGCGCGCGTCCTTCACTCAGTACGCCTGCGCCCAACTTTCTGGTAATGAAGAAATTTGCATATTATAAAAGTATGATTTTTACAAGAAATAAGCCACAGACAAAGGTAAGACAAGTATGATTGCACTCGGTGACATTAGCAAATAGCTAATGTTGCCTAATGAAAATTGCACAGTTGGGGGTGACAGAAGACCTTTAATGTGTTAATTAGTAGTGATGAGCGAGCATGCTCTGCCGAGTACCGGTTCGGCTCGAGCATCGCTATGCTCGGCTCATGGCGGTACTGTGTATTTTTGCACCACATTTATTGTCAATAGTGTGTGCGTTTAACCCCTCCAGGACCCTGGACGAGAATGCTCGTCCTAACTGAGCGGCACTTAGCGCATTAGGACGAGCATTTTCGTCCTACAGTAAAACTGTCACCATGTCTACAGACATGGTGACAGAGCTGACACCTCGGCTGTTACACATAGCCAGAGGTCTCAGCTAACCGGCCGGGGACCAAATCAGAGACTTCTAATGCCGGGTCAAAGGTTCTGATTCCCGCAGTCTGTGACAGCAGGAATCAGACCCTTATAAAATGTATTAAAAATATTCCAAACCATATAACCCCACCCCCCCGAGTCCTCAATGTGTCCCCCCCCCCGGCGTGCGGGCGGTGCGCAGTGCAGGAGGCGGGCTGTGTAGTACAGATGCCAGCCGTTTAACCCCTTCCATGCCGCGATCTGTCCGTACCGTGGCATGGAAGGGGTTAACGGGGAGGGAGCTCCCTCTCCCATCGGGGGGTTGCTGTGCCTTTGCAGCCCCCGAACAGGATGGGATCACAGAGGGACGGAGCTCCCCTACCTCCCCATCACCCACTGCTCAGCTCTGGCAACGGGTGATGGTTACCATAGCAACAGGACGCCTTTAGAGGCGTCCTGCTTGCCATCGTAATAGTAACTCTAATCAGACTTCTGCTAAAGGCAGAAGTCTAACCAGACAGTGTAAAGTACAAAATACAGTACAGTACACTATATAGTGTATTGTACTGTATTTTATAGACACCAGATCCACTGGATCTTCAAGAACCAAGTTTGGGTCTGGGTCAAAAAAAGTGAAAAAAAAAGTGAAAAAAGTAAAAATAAAAAAAACACATATCACTGAATTAAAATTAAAAAAATAAAATACACTATACATGTTATGTATCGCCGCGTCCTTAAAAACCTGCTCTATAGAAATATCACATGACCAAACCCCTCAGGTGAACGCCATAAAAAGAAAAAACAAAAAATGGTGTAATTAAGCATTTTTTGGCACCTTACATCACTAAAAGTATAATACAAAACAATCAAAAAGGCGTATGCCTCCCAAAATAGTATCAATCAAACCGCCATCTCATCCCGCAAAAAATGAGCCCCTACCTAAAACAATTGCCCAAAAAATAAAAAAAACTTTAGCTCTCAGACTAAAACATGATTTTTTTTGTTTCAAAAATGCTTTTTAGTGCTAAATTTTTTAAAAAACTAAAAAGTAGACATATTAGGTATCTCCACATCCGTAAGAATCTGTTCAATAATAATATCACATGGCCTAACCCCTCAAGTAAACACTGCAAAAAAAATTAAATAAAAACTTTGTCAAAAAGCCATTTTTTGGTCACCTTACATCACAAAAAGTGTAATAGCAAGCAATCAAAAAGTCATATGACCCCCCAAATAATGCCAATCTAACTATCATCTCATCCTGCAAAAATTATACTCAACCTGAGACAATAGCCTAAAAACTGAAAAAAATATGGCTCTCAGACTATAGAGACACTGAAACATGTTTTTTTTTGTTTCAAAAAGGATATTATTGTGTAAAACCTAAATAAATAAAAAAAGGTATACACATTATGTATCGACGCGTCCGTAAGGACCTGCTCTATAAAAATATACCATGACCTAACCATTCAGGTGAACGCCGTACCGTAAACATAAAAAATAAAAACATTACACCACATACCGTCACATAAAATAATGTAATAGCAAGTGATCAAAAAGTCATATGCACCCCAAAATAGTACCATTCAAGCTGCCATCTCATCCTGCAAAAAATGAGCCCCTACATAGGACAATAGCCGGAAAAAAAACTATGGCTTTCAGAATGTGGAGACACAAAAAAATGTAAAACTGAAACAAAACCCCCCAAAAAGTAGTCATATTTTTTATTGTCGCGTGCGTAACAACCTGTTCTATAGAAATAGCACACAACTAACCTGTCAGTTCAATGATGTAATTAACAAAAAATAAAAACGGTCCCAAAAGAGCCATTTTTCCAGTAACAAACCAAGGGTTAACAACAAACAAAACTCAATATTTATTGCCCTGATTCTTCAGTTTGCAGAAACACCCCATATGTGGTCGTAAACTGCTGTATGGCCAAACGGCAGGGCATGGAAGGAAGGGAACGCCATATGGTTTTTGGAAGGCGGATTTTGCGTGACTGGTTTTTTGACACCATGTCCCATTTAAAGCCCCCCTGATGCACCCCTACAAAAGAAACTCCGAAAAAGGGACCCCAGGATAAGATGGCAGTTTTGTTTGTACTATGTTAGGGCAAATATGATTTTGGTTGCTCTATATTACATTCTTTTTGAGGCAAGGTAACAAAAAATTGAAATTCTGAAATTTCATCTCCATTTTCCAATAATTCTTGTTGAACACCTAAAGGGTTAACAAAGTTTGTAAAACCGATTTTGAATACCTTGAGGGGTGTAGTTCCTTAGATGGAGTCACTTTTTTGTAGTTTCTACTCTAGGGGTGCATCAGGGGGGCTTCAAATGGGACATGGTGTCAAAAAACCAGTCCAGCAAAATCCGCCTTCCAAAAACCATATGGCGTTCCCTTCATTCTGTGCCCTGCCGTTTTACCAAACAGCAGTTTATGACCACATATGGGGTGTTTCTGCAAACTACAGAATCAGGGCAATAAATATTGAGTTTTGTTTGGCTGTTAACCCTTGCTTTGTTACTGGACAAAATGGATTAAAATGGAAAATTTTCCCAAAAATAGAAATTCTGAAATTTCATCTCCATTTGCCAATAACTCATGTGAAAAACCTAAAAGGTTAATGACGTTTGTAAAATCAGTTTTGAATACCTTGAGGGGTATAGTTTCTAGAATGGGGTCATTTTTGGGTGGTTTCCATTATGTAAGCCTCACAAAGTGACTTCAGACCTGAACTGGTCCCTAAAAAGTGAGTTTTTGAAAATTTCGGAAAAATTTCAAGATTTGCTTCTAAACTTCTAAGCCTTGTAACATCCCCAAAAATGAAATTACATTCCCAAAATGATTGATACATGAAGTAGACATATGGGGAATGTAAATGAATAACTTCCTTTGGTGGTATTACTATGTATTATAAAAGTAGAGAAATTAAAACTTGGAAAATTGCAAATTTTTCCAAATTTTTGGTAAATTTGGTATTTTTTATAAATAAAAATTAAATTTTTCGACTCCATTTTACCACTGTCATGAAGTACAATATGTGACAAAATAACAGTCTCAGAATTGCCTGGATAAGTAAACGCGTTTTAAAGTGACACTGGTCAGATTTGCAAAAAATGGCCGGGTCCTTAAGGTGAAATAAGGCTGGGTCCTCAATGGGTTAATCCACATCCGTGACGTATACAGTCCTCAATCCACAATTTTTTTTTGGGAGGGGGGAATTGAACTAATTTGTGCTACATCTGTGTGTGCGTTTAATCCACATCCGTGACATATACTGTACTCCATCCGCAAACTCTTTTTTCTGGGGAAAATTTAAATAATTTGTGCGACATCTGTGTTTGCGTTTAATCCACATCCCTGATATATACTGTACTCCATCCGCAAACTATGTTTTTGAGGGAAATTTTACTAATTTGTGCCGCATCTGTGTGTGCGTTTAATCCACATCCGTGACATATACTGTACTCCATCCTCAAACCATGTTTTTTGGGGAAATCGAAATCATTTGTGCCACATCTTTGTGTGCGTTTAATCCACATCCGTGACATTTACTGTGTTCCATAGGCAAACCATGTTTTTTGGGGAAATTGAAATAATTTGTGCCACATCTTTATGTGCGTTTAATCCACATCGGTGACATTTACTGCACTCCATCCGCAAACTCTGGTTTTTGGGGAAATTGAAATAATTTGTGCCACATCTTTGTGTGCGTTTAATCCACATCGGTGACATATACTGTACTCCATCCGCAAACTATGTTTTTGGGGGAAATGTAAATAATTTGTGCCACATCTTTGTGTGTGTCTGCGTTTAATCTACAAGCCGTGTCATATACTGCACTCAATCCGCAAACTCTGGTTTTTGGGGAAATTTAAATAATTTGTGCCACATCTGTGTGTGCGTTTAATCCACATCCCTGACATATACTGTACTCCATCCGCAAACTATGTTTTGGGGAAAATCTAACAAATTTATGCAACATCTAGTCTCCATAGTGTGTGGCTTTCTGGGGCAAATACTGTACCACATCTGAAAACAGTGTCTGATGCGCAAATCTAAATAATCTGGGCCTAATTTGGTGTCCATAGCTTGTGGCACTCTGTGTCAAATACTGTACCACATGTGAAAACAGTGTATTTTGGTGAAATGCAAATTATTTGTGCAACAACTAGTGTCCATAACGTGTGCCTCTCTGTGTCAAATACTGTACCACATGTGAAAACAGTGTATTTTGGGGAAATGTAAATTATTTGTGCAACATCTACTGTGTGTGCATTTCATACATATCACTGACATATACTGTACTTTATCTGCAGATGGTGTATGCTAGTCTGGGACATTATCAGGGCTACATCTCCTGTGTAAAGTGTGTGCATCCCAAATACCTGTGTTAATTTATTGGCGCATAAACTTACAAATTCTATACTACTGTACGTGTGACATGCTTTTAAGCATATATAACATTTAATATTAAGAAGGCGGCCAGCAATGAAACTGAGTAAAAGAATGTAGCTGAGGGCCACAGATCCACTTATTTATCGCAAAGTGCCCACACTACAGTCTACAGTCTATTGGACTACAGTCCAATATAGTATATCTTCCATGTTTCTTATCATTTAGCTATAGCTGTAGAGTGCCAATTTGTGCCACATGTCCAGCTTGGACACCCAGTAGTTTTAAGGCACAGAAGGATCACTGAGGATGCTGACACGGTCTGCTATGTACTCCTTCAGTCAGGCCTTATCCTCCCGTAATTCGCCCACTGGCCCCTGGTATTGCCCATACGGCACAGGTAGGTGAGTGGTTGGGCCTCGAGCTACTTGAGAGACCTTGGCGCGGTGCCCAAGCTTAAGACGTGTCCTCCTAGTAGGATATGTGGAACTAACCTCTCAATTTTAACATCAGTGTGAGGGTTTAGCATTACCGCAGAGTGCACCTGTCTTTGCTATTGTTCGGTTTTTGATTGTTCTCCACATCCACATAATCGTTATCTTATGTAGGATGGTTATTGTGGTACTTGTAGTCCGTTGCTGGCATCTTCCATTGTATGCATTTTTTTTGTTGTTGATTGCCATCAGCAACAGACTACAAATGCAGGATATGCTCCCCTATATACATGCACAACTACATATGGGTTTAAGCATATCCTGCCTGTTTAACACCACATCATGTTTTCTAATGGTTTGTATATTCTTATGTTTGGAGGTGTATAAACTCCAATTTAAATGTGCCTGCTTTTCATCTACAGGCTACATTTAGGTGCACCTGTTAGGCCCTGGGCCATATCAGCCAGTCCCGGGTGGGGCTCACAGGCACCTCCCATTGCAAGCATGGCTACATGCTGGAGGTTACTGGTTAGCTGCTTGTGAGTCAGGCCTTATGCTCCCGTAATTCGCCCACTGGTCCCTGGTATCGCCCATACGGCACAGGTAGGTGAGTGGTAGGGCCTCGGGCTACTTGAGAGACCTTGGTGCGATGCCCGAGCTTAAGAAATGTCCTCCTAGTAGGATATGTCAAACTAATCTCTCAATTTTAACATCAGTGTAAGGGGTTTAGTATTACCGCAGAGTGCACCTGTCTTTGCTATTGTTCAGTTTTTGATTGTTCTCCACATCCACTTAATCGTTACCTTATGTAGGATGGTTATTGTGGTACTTGTAGTGTGTTGCTGGCATCTTCCATTGTATGCATTTTTTTTTGCTGTTGATTGCCATCAGCAACAGACTAAAAGTGCAGGATATGCTCCCCTATATACATGCACAACTGCATATGGGTTTGAGAGCATATCCTGCCTGTTTAACATCACATCACGTTTTCTAATGGTATGTACTCCTTCACCATCTTCCACATTTTTTACATCCTTGTGACACTAGGCCGCGCATCAAGGTGAGGGTGTTGGCGGGGTATCATGAAACTGTCCCAGGCCTTGGAGAGTGTTGTCCTGCCTCTGTTGGAACTGCTGTGTGTTTCCCTCATCTTCCCTCCTGGGTTGCCCAAAGAAACTACGTACTCTGCCGCCAGCATTGTCAGATGGAAATTTATGGGGCAATTTTTCAGGAAAGACCTTCTGGTATTGCACCATTTTGCTCATCTTCTCCACCACAGGAATGAGAGATGAGAAGTTCTCTTTGTAGCGGGGGTCGAGAAGGGTGAACTGAACAACCAGTAATCTCTGTTGTGCAAAATGTGTAGAATGCGAGGGTGACAGGAAAGGCAGCATAACATAAAGTCAGCCATGTGTGTCAGAGTCCCAACAGAATAGACTTTGCTGTCCTTATCAGGTGGATGATTCTTAATCTCCTTATTCTCTTCCTCCTTTCCTGGCTAGCTATGCTGAACAGATGGAATAAACCTGCTATGGTTACTTCCCTCTGTAGCAGAGGCAACTGTCCCTTGCTCCTTCTCCTCCTCATCATCATCATCAAATTCACACAGAAAAAACGAACTTAGGGTGGTCTGGCTATCACCCTTTGTAATGTCTTCCCCCTAGTTCCACCTCTTCCACATGTAAAGCGTCTGCCTTCATTGTTAGCAGCCAGCGTTTCAGTAGACACAGAAGTGGGGTGGTTAGGCTGATAATAGCGGCATCACCACTCACCATCTGTTTTTATCCCTCAAAGTTGCATGAAACCTCAAAGAGGTCAGACATACAAGACCATGTTGCAGCTGGTATTCCACTACTGCTTTCTGCTGCTCACAAAGCCTGGCCAACATGTGTAATGTATGTAGATTGTAAGCCCTCACGGGCAGGGCCCTATCTCCTTCTGTACCAGTTTTTTACTCGTCTTGTTCATGCTTAGTGCAATTTTCTGTATTATGTATGTATACCCCTTTCATATGTATAGCACTATGGAATGAATGGCGCTTTAATAATAAATAATAATAATAATAATGTGGAATTCCAGAACGTGCTCGCATTACACAACAGTCGGTTAGCTGGCAAATACAAGCGCTGCAGCAGCTTTGCCAGACCGTCGGCAGCTGTAGAAGACTTTCTGAAATGGGCACACACATGGCGCACCTTCACCAGTAGATCAGGCAAATTGGGGAAGGTTTTGGCATGGTATGGCCAGATCCCAGACATTAAAGAGGGATTCACATGGCCATATCCCAGGTAAAATTCTGCCTTCTTTACTGGGCAGAGGTTGTTTTCTGACAAGTGATTAAGATTCTATTATTAGGACAGGTTTTTGAGGGATAATTTCCCAACGTTTTGCTGAGGTCACTGGGCAGAGTTGTCATTCTGCCCGGTGAGGGCCATGATTGGCTGAGGGATGGGCCTGTTATGTTCTATTGTTTGAGTTTTTATTGTTATGGTTTGAGTTTGAGTTTATGAATAGGATGTAAAATATGTTATGGTTATTTGGTTATTTAAGAGTATTATTTTGGTATGGCACAGTTTGAAAATTACAATTCTTGTATCGTCCGCATATTCCTTAAAAAAATCGCCAGACTGCAGAACACCTACCCCTTGGCAAGGGAGATTTCCTCAAGGGGGAACAGTTGCGGGCCTTTTTGGTGTGGCTCGCCTTCTCCCTTTTGCCACCCCATAGCCTCTTCCAGCCTATTGCGGTGCTGTGGATCCCACCCCTCTGTCTTGCTGTCTTAACTTGGCTTGCCACCTTTCCAGGTTGGGTCAGTGCTGTCATCGTCCCCCATCTCCTCTTCCACTTCCTCACTTTGGTCATCCTCCTGACTTGAGTTGACCTAACAAGACCCTAACTTATTGACAACTGTGTCTCCTCCGCATCATCCACCTTGTGAAACACTAATTGACATTTCCCACCGTCATCTTCTTCTGACTGTGGATGCTGAAGAGTTTGGGGATCAGTGCACAAGATCTCCTCATGTCCCTCTTCAGGGAGGGTCAACTCACCTGCAGCCCCTCACCTACAATCATTTACAGGGCAATCAAAAAATATTCTTAAATTTCAATAAAAAGTTTCGTATCCGTTGCTTACCGCCATTCCCTGCACTAATTCTGCAATGTAACATTACCAAAAGCAAAAAATATTTTTTAAATTCTTTAAAATGTTATCATTGCCAGTGCTTTTGATAATATCTCTGCAATGTCCTGGCACTGGCATCTGGGGGTGACGTAACTCATTAGCACGGAGGAATCTCGTTGGTTATCGGAATGAACCAGACAAATCTCTCCACCCACTCACAACGGCCATGAACGACCACCCACAGAATCGAGAAAGAGGTATCAATCTGTCAATCCTTTCAGTGTCCGGGCCGGGTGAGGTTTCCCATGTGGAATCAAATTAAGCCGCAGGATCCACTCCTGGTGGTGCCCTACCGTCAATTAGTTTAAGTTTCAGCTTTGCAACCATACTCCCCTCGGAACCCAAAGACTTTGGTTTCCAGGAAAATGCTCGTGGATAATGGGAATAATGCCGCCGGATCGTGTGTCGGAACATTTTCAAACCAGGCTACAAATTTCATCCTAGATTAATGAAAACATTATTGGCAAATGCTTTCAGTTTGGTTCTTCTGGCGCCAGTCAAAGAATTTCACCTATAGCAGCGCAATACGGATACCTCCGGCCGTCCATTGTAACCATAGCCCCAGTTCTAAAAAAAAATAAAAAATTTTTGGCAGCACTTGCACTTTATATACAATTGAATATACAGGAAAGAATGTTTCCTAACAATTTTTCCTGTAAAATTAATTATTTTTATTTTTTTGGGGGGCGGGGTTGGGCATAGTTTTGTCAGTCTGTAATAGTGGCATACAGCTAAGAAAACATGGTTCTTAGCAGTGACCTGGGAGTCCAAGATGCATCCAGACATCGTCCCCACGCTGTTCCCGATCCCTTTCGGTGGTGCTTCTGTCACTTTCTGACCTTTTCCAATGGATGAGGCACCCTCCCTCTTCAGAGCAGGGGGTGCCTGGTTGTCTCCCATTAACTTCCATTATAGTCGGGTGCTCAGCCGAGCACACGAATATGGCAATGTACTCGGGCCGAACACCTGAATACTTTGATGCTCGATCATCACTAATAATTAGAGATGATCGAATTTTTCAAAAATTCAATTCGCCAGTTCGCCGAATTTTTTGGGAAAATTTTGATTTGATCCGAATATATTCGGGCGAATTATGTTAAAAAAATGGCTATTTCCTGGCTGCTGAGAGCCTTTATAGTGGTGTAGAACACTGTGCCTTGCAGTAACACGCATAGGGAGTCTGCTTTGTTTGTGAAATAATACTGTGAGTCCGTATAACATGCAGATGACAGGCGTCGCTCTTAGAATCACTGCATACTTCACTTATTTGGGCGGTCACAGGGCCAAAACTGACAATAATAACTCAAGTATCAACTCAGCCTTACAGGTAGATGGTAGCGTAAAAAAAAAGTGCACTCCTTTTACACCCTCATCAGCTGATTCCACAGAGGTATCTGCAAAACCTGTTCTATTAAACGCTTATACAAGTAGAGCCCCCCCCCCCCCCGACAGAGTGGAGAGGGTGTCAGCAGTAAGTTTGAGTTGACATCACTGATTAATTTTACCCATTCTCTGATCCGTCAGAACAATTACCCAGAAAAAAAATCATCCGCCTTCACTCGGTCAGCATTTGCTCAATAATCCATCAGCATTGCAAAAGGCAAAAAAAAAAAACAGAGTGGATTGAAATCAGAGATTGAAGTCAATGGGGACCCGAACTTTTGGGCACTAAAAAGGCTGTAAAATAGCCCAGGAAAGGGCTAGAGGGCTGCAAAAGGCAGCAAAATGAAGTTAAATCCCCTGCAAACAAATGGGGATATGACTTAAAATAAAATAAATAAAAATTAACCAATATTAATTGGCAACTTGGAGGAGGAGGAGGTGGAATAGGAGGTTGGGGTGGCATCAGGTGGGAATGCTATGGGAGTTGATGTTCTCTTCACAACCAAAAAGGATTCATGTCTGCCTGCAGTGCAACAGGCCTCATTCACAGACTCAGGGCCATGGCACCCACAAAGAGGAGAGCAGTCCCGTAACAGCAACACAGGTCTCAGGTCAACCTGCAATAGAACAAGCCATTATCATTTATGTAGGACCCTGACACCCATACAGAGAAGAGGTCATTTGACAGTAAAAAGAGTTTAATGTCTCTCACCCATACAGCAAGCAATTAAACGAAATATAGGCCACTGACACCCAGACAATGGGGCGGTCATTAGACAGTAAAAAGAGTTTAATATCTCCCACCAAGACAACAAATGATTAAACGACATATAGGCCCCTGACACCCAGACAATGGGGCGGTCATTAGACAGTAAAAAGAGTTTAATATCTCCCACCAAGGCAACAAATGATTAAACGACATATAGGCCCCTGACACCCAGACAATGGGGCGGTTATTAGACAGTAAAATGAGTTTAATATCTCCCACCAAGGCAACAAATGATTAAACGACATATAGGCCCCTGACACCCAGACAATTGGGCGGTCATTAGACAGTAAAAAGAGTTAAATGTCTGCCACCAAGACAGCAAGCAAGTATGTGAAAGTTATGCCCCTGACACCCGGACAGAGGAGAGAGGTCGCATAGCAGCAAAAGAGGCATCATGTCACCCACCAACAGAGAAGGCCACTTTCAGATATTTAGGCCCCTGGCACCCAGACGGAGGAGAGATTCATCAACTTTGGGTTGCCACGCAAAATAATGGTAAAATTAAAAAAAGAGGATTCAATAAAGAAGTGCCCTGGAGTACAAGAATATATGGTTAAGGGGAGGTAGTTATAAATGTCTATTCTGCACAAGGGATTAAAGGCTAGCTCTGGCCACGTGGACAATTTGGAGACCCAGAAGTTGAATGGGGCCATCAGTCAGTACGTGGAGGGGTGTGCACACGTACTGTTCCACCATGTTAGGGAAATGCTGCCTCCTGCTAACACGTTCGGTATCAGGTGGTGGTGCAGTTAGCTGTGGTGTGGCAACAAAACTTTTCCACATCTCTGCGCTGCTAACCCTGCCCTCAGAGGAGTTGGCCGTGACACAGCTGCATTGGCGACCTCTCACTCCTCCTCTGCCTTTGCCTTGGGCTTCCACTTGTTCCCCTGTGACATTTGGGAATGCTCTTAGTAGCGCGTCTACCAACGTGCACTTGTACTCGCGCATCTTCCTATCACGCTCCAGTGCAGGAAGTAAGGTGAGCACTATCTGTGGTTATGTGGACCTTGCCACAGATGGCATTGCGCAGTGCACACTTGATTTTATCGGATACTTGGTTGTGCAGGGAAGGCACGTCTCTCTTGGAGATGTAGTGGCGGCTGGGAACAACATACTGAGGGACAGCCATCGCCATCAGCTGTTTGAAGCTGTCTGTGTCCACCAGCCTGAATGACAGCATTTTAAAGGCCAGTAGTTTAGAAATGCTGGCATTCAGGCCTAGGGCTCGAGGGTGGGTAGGTGGAAATTTACGCTTTCTCTCCAATGTTTGTGAAATGGAGAACTGAACGCTGCCGTGTGACATGGTGGAGATGCTTGGTGACAGAGGTGGTGGTGTTGGTGGCACATCCTCTGTTTGGTGGGTGGCAGGTGCCAACATTCCTCCCGAGGTGGAGGAAGAGGCCAAGGCAGCAGCAGAAGAGGGAGCAGGGGGAACCTGAGTAAGTTCCTTGTTTATAAGGTGTTTACTCCACTGCAGTTCATGTTTTGCATGTAGATACCTGGTCATGCAGGTTATGCTAAGGTTCAGAACATTAATGCCTAGCTTCAGGTTCTGATGGCACAGCGTGCAAACCACTCGGGTCTTGTCATCAGCACATTGTTTGAAGAAGTGCCATGCCAGGGAACTCCTTGAAGCTGCCTTTGGGGTGCTCGGTCCCTGGTGGCAGTGGCCAGTAGCAGGCGAACTCTCTTGGCGGCGGCTGGTCTGCATTTGCCCCCTGCTCCCTCTTTTGCTATGCTGTTGGCTCGGTCTCACCACTGCCTCTTCCTCTGAACTATGAAAGTCAGTGGCACGACCTTCATTCTATGTGGGGTCTAGGACCTCATCATCCCCTGCCTCGTCTTCCACACAGTCTTCCTCCCTGACCTCCTGTTCGGTCTGCACACTGCAAAAAGACGCAGCAGTTGGCACCTGTGTTTCGTCATCATCAGAGATGTGCGGACTCTGATGAGGTGTTATTCCCATGTCCTCATCATCAGGAAACATAAGTGGTTGTGCGTCAGTGCATTCTATGTCTTCCACCACTGGGGAAGGGCTAGGTGGATTCCCTTGGGAAACCCTGCCAGCAGAGTCTTCAAACAGCATAAGAGACTGCTGTATAACTTGAGGCTCAGACAGTTTCCCTGATATGCATGGGGTTGATGTGACAGACTGATGGGCTTGGTTTTCAGGCGCCACCTGTGTGCTCTATGCAGAAGACTGGGTGGGAGATAATGTTGTGAACGTGCTCCATCCACTGTCGGCCACCCAATTGACTAGCGCCTGTACTTGCCTCAGGCCTTACCATCCTTAGAATGGCATTGGGCCCCACCAAATATCGCTTTAAATTCTGTCAGGTACTGGAACCTGAGGAAGTTGGTTCACTAGGATGTGTGGCTGTGGGTCCACTAACAACATCACGATCATGTCCGCGTCCGTGTCCCATACTAGATGTTTTCCTCATTGTTACCGTTCACCACAATAAGAAAAAAATTATTTGTCCCAATGTATTGATTTCAAATTCAGGCAATTTTTTATAGGCACCTAACACTATCTGGCAATCTATTTATGTACCGTATTACACTAATCCAGGCACAGCAGTAACCACAGATTTGGGGGAATATCAATTAGAGGCCTAGTATTTAGGCACTGGTTGAAAGGTATCCTTTTACGGACAGATTTACACTTGGAGATGCACAGTAGTGTGTGTAAAAATATATAGGATTATGCATTTAGCACTTGTATTTTAACACTTTGTGTAATATACCCTTTAACGGAAAGAAATAAACTTAGAGATGCAAAACAGTGTGTGTAAATGTGATGCACGCTGAGGGTAATATACCCTTTTACGGACAGATTTACACTTGGCCTGCAACGGCTGGAACACCAGATTTTAGGTATTGCTATTTTGGCAATTGAATTTCACCCCAGAAAATACTATATCCTTTGACGGACATTATGAAACTTGGCCAGCCACAGCTGAAAACAATGTTTTACGGTATTGCTATTTTGGCCATTGAATTTCACCCGAGAAAATAATATATCCTTTGACGGACATTATAAAACTTGTCCAGTCACAGCTGGAACACCAGATTTGCGGTATTTCTATTTTTGCAACTGAATTTCACCCCAGAAAATATTATATCCTTTGATGGACACTATGAAACTTGTCCAGTCACAGCTGGAACACCAGATGTATGGTATTTCTATTTTTGCAACTGAATTTCACCCAAAAAATAATATATCCTTTAACGAACACAATGAAACTTGTCCAGTCACAGCTGGAACACCAGATTTACTGTATTGCTATTTTTGCAACAGAATTTCACCCCAGAAAATAATATATCCTTTGACGGACACTGGGAAACTTGTCCAGTCACAGCTGGAACACCAGATTTACGGTATTTCTATTTTTGCAACTGAATTTCACCCCAGAAAATAATATATCCTTTGACGGACACTGTGAAACTTGTCCAGTCACAGCTGAAACACCAGATTTACAGTATTTCTATTTTTGCAACTGAATTTCACCCCAGAAATTAATATATCCTTTGACGGACACTATGAAACTTGACCAGTTACAGCTGAAACACCAGATTTACGGTATTGCTATTTTTGCAACTGAATTTCACCCAAGAAAATAATATATCCTTTGACGGACACTATGAAACTTGCCCAGTAACAGCTGAAACACCAGATTTACGGTATTGCTAGTTTTGCTACTGAATTTTGCCCCAGAAAATAATATATCCTTTTACGGACAGATTTACACTTGGCCTGCAACGGCTGGAACACCAGATTTTAGGTATTGCTATTTTGGCAATTGAATTTCACCCCAGAAAATAATATATCCTTTGACGGACACTATTAAACTTGGCCAGCCACAGCTGGAACACCAGATTGACGGTATTTCTATTTTTGCAACTGAATTTCACCCAGAAAATAATATATCCTTTGACGGACACTATTAAACTTGGCCAGCCACAGCTGAAACCACTGTTTTACAGTATTGCTATTTTGGCAATTGAATTTCACCCCAGAAAATAATATATCCTTTGATGGACACTATGAAACTTGTCCAGTCACAGCTGGAAGACCAGATTTACGGTATTTCTATTTTTGAAATTTAATTTCACCCCAGAACATAATATATCCTTTGACGGACACTATTAAACTTGTCCAGTCACAGCTGGATCACCAGATTTACGGTATTGCTATTTTTGCAACTGAATTTCACCCCAGAAAATAATATATCATTTGACGGACACTATGAAACTTGTCCAGTCACAGCTGGAACACCAGATTTATGGTATTTCCATTTTTGCAACAGAATTTCACCCCAGAAAATAATATATCCTTTGACGGACACTATGAAAAATGTCGAGTCACAGCTGGAACACCAGATTTACGTTATTTCTATTTTTGCAACTGAATTTCACCCCAGAAAATAATATATCCTTTGACGGACACTATGAAACTTGACCAGTCACAGCTGGAACACCAGATTTACGGTATTGCTATTTTATCAACTGAATTTCACCCCAGAAAATAATATATCCTTTGACGGACAGTATGAAAAATGTCAAGTCACAGCTGGATCACCAGATTTATGGTATTTCTATCTTTGCAACTGAATTTCACCCCTGAAAATAAGATACTGTATTCTTTGACTGACATTATGAATCTTGTCAAGTCACAGCTGGAACACCAGATTTACGGTATTGCTATTTTTACTACTGAATTTCACCCCAGAAAATAATATATCCTTTGACGGACACTATGAAACTTGTCCAGTCACAGCTGGGAACACCAGATTGAGGGTATTTCTATTATTGAAACTTAATTTCATCCCAGAAAATAATATATCCCTTGCCGGACACTATTAAACTTGTCCAGTCACAGCTGGAACAATTGATTTACGGTATTGCTATTTTTGCAACTGAATTTCACCCCAGAAAATAATATATCCTTTGACGGACACTATGAAACTTGACCAGTCACAGCTGGAACACCAGATTTACGGTATTTCCATTTTTGCAACTGAATTTAACCCCAGAAAATAATATATCCTTTGACGGACACTATGAAACTTGACCAGTCACAGCTGGAACACCAGATTTGCGGTATTTCCATTTTTGCAACAGAATTTCACCCCAGAAAATAATATATCCTTTGATGGACACTATGAAAAATGTCGAGTCACAGCTGGAACACCAGATTTACGTTATTTCTATTTTTTGCAACTGAATTTCACCCCAGAAAATAATATATCCTTTGACGGACACTATGAAACTTGACCAGTCACAGCTGGAACACCAGATTTATGGTATTGCTATTTTTGCAACTGAATTTCACCCCAGAAAATAATATATCCTTTGACGGACAGTATGAAAAATGTCAAGTCACAGCTGGAACACCAGATTTACGGTATTTCTATTTTTGCAACTGAATTTCACCCCAGAAAATAATATATCCTTTGACGGACACTATTAAACTTGTCCAGTCACAGCTGGAACAACAGATTTACGGTATTTCTATTTTTGCAACTGAATTTCACCCCAGAAAATAATATATCCTTTGTGGGACACTATGAAACTTGTCCAGTCACAGCTGGAACACCAGATTTACAGTATTTCTATTTTTGCAACTGAATTTCACCCCAGAAAATAATATATCCTTTGACGGACACTATGAAAAATGTCGAGTCACAGCTGGAACACCAGATTTACGTTATTTCTATTTTTGCAACTGAATTTCACCCTAGAAAATAATATATCCTTTGACGGACACTATGAAACTTGACCAGTCACAGCTGGAACACCAGATTTACGGTATTGCTATTTTTGCAACTGAATTTCACCCCAGAAAATAATATATCCTTTGACGGACAGTATGAAAAATGTCAAGTCACAGCTGGAACACCAGATTTACGGTATTTCTATTTTTGCAACTGAATTTCACCCCAGAAAATAATATATCCTTTGACGGACACTATGAAACTTGACCAGTCACAGCTGGAACACCAGATTTACGGTATTGCTATTTTTGCAACTGAATTTAACCCCAGAAAATAATATATCCTTTGACGGACACTATGAAACTTGTCCAGTCACAGCTGGATCACCAGATTTACGGTATTTCTATTTTTGCAACTGAATTTCACCCCAGAAAATAAGATACTGTATCCTTTGACGGACATTATGAATCTTGTCAAGTCACAGCTGGAACACCAGATTTACGGTATTGCTATTTTTACTACTGAATTTGACCCCAGAAAATAATATATCCTTTGACGGACACTATGAAACTTGACAAGTCACAGCTGGGAACACCAGATTTACGGTATTTCTATTATTGAAACTTAATTTCATCCCTGAAAATAATATATCCTTTGCCGGACACTATTAAACTTAGCCAGCCACAGCTGAAACCACTGTTTTACGGTATTGCTATTTTGGCAATTGAATTTCACCCCAGAAAATAATCTATCCTTTGACGGACACTATGAAACTTGTCCAGTCACAGCTGGAACACCAGATTTACGGTATTTCTATTTTTGAAACTGAATTTCACCCCAGAAAATAATATATCCTTTGCGGGACACTATGAAACTTGTCCAGTCACAGCTGGAACACCAGATTTACAGTATTTCTATTTTTGCAACAGAATTTCACCCCAGAAAATAATATATCCTTTGACGGACACTTTGAAACTTGTCCTTTCACAGCTGGAACACCAGATTTATGGTATTTCCATTTTTGCAACAGAATTTCACCCCAGAAAATAATATATCCTTTGACTGACACTATGAAACCTGTCCAGTCACAGCTGGAACACCAGATTTACGGTATTTCTATTTTTGCAACTAAATTTCACCCTAGAAAATAATATATCCTTTGACGGACACTATGAAACCTGTCCAGTCACAGCTGGAACACCAGATTTACGGTATTTCTATTTTTGCAACTAAATTTCACCCTAGAAAATAATATATCCTTTGACGGACACTATGAAACTTGACCAGTCACAGCTGAAACACCAGATTTACAGTATTGCTATTTTTGCAACTGAATTTCACCCCAGAAAATAATATATCCTTTGACGGACACTATAAAACTTGTCCAGTCACAGCTGGAACAACAGATTTACGGTATTTCCATATTTGCAGCAGAATTTCACCCCAGAAACTAATATACTGTATCCTTTGAAGGACATTATGAATCTTGTAAAGTTACAGCTGGAACACCAGATTTACGGTATTGCTATTTTTGCTACTGAATTTTGCCCCAGAAAATAATATATCCTTTTACGGACAGATTTACACTTGGCCTGCAACGGCTAGAACACCAGATTTTAGGTATTGCTATTTTGGCAATTGAATTTCACCCCAGAAAATAATATATCCTTTGACGGACACTATTAAACTTGGCCAGCCACAGCTGGAACACCAGATTGACGGTATTTCTATTTTTGCAACTGAATTTCACCCCAGAAAATAATATATCCTTTGACGGACACTATTAAACTTGGCCAGCCTCAGCTGAAACCACTGTTTTACGGTATTGCTATTTTGGTAATTGAATTTCACCCCAGAAAATAATATATCCTTTGACGGACACTATGAAACTTGTCCAGTCACAGCTGGAACACCAGATTTATGGTATTTCCATTTTTGCAACAGAATTTCACCCCAGAAAATAATATATCCTTTGACGGACACTATGAAAAATGTCGAGTCACAGCTGGAACACCAGATTTACGTTATTTCTATTTTTGCAACTGAATTTCACCCCAGAAAATAATATATCCTTTGACGGACACTATGAAACTTGACCAGTCACAGCTGGAACACCAGATTTACGGTATTGCTATTTTATCAACTGAATTTCACCCCAGAAAATAATATATCCTTTGACAGACAGTATGAAAAATGTCAAGTCACAGCTGGATCACCAGATTTATGGTATTTCCATTTTTGCAACTGAATTTCACCCCAGAAAATAATATATCCTTTGACGGACACTATGAAACTTGACCAGTCACAGCTGAAACAGCAGATTTACGGTATTGCTATTTTTGCAACTGAATTTCACCCCAGAAAATAATATATCCTTTGACGGACACTATGAAACTTGTCCAGTAACAGCTGGAACACCAGATTTAAGGTATTGCTATTTTTGCTACTGAATTTTGCCCCAGAAAATAATATATCCTTTTACAGACAGATTTACACTTGGCCTGCAACGGCTGGAACACCAGATTTTAGGTATTGCTATTTTGGCAATTGAATTTCGACCCAGAAAATAATATATCTTTTGACGGACACTCTTAAACTTGGCCAGCCACAGCTGGAACACCAGATTGACGGTATTTCTATTTTTGCAACTGAATTTCACCCCAGAAAATAATATATCCTTTGACGGACACTATTAAACTTGGCCAGCCACAGCTGAAAACACTGTTTTACGGTACTGCTATTTTGGCAATTGAATTTCACCCCAGAAAATAAGATACTGTATCCTTTGACGGACATTATGAATCTTGTCAAGTCACAGCTGGAACACCAGATTTACGGTATTGCTATTTTTACTACTGAATTTGACCCCAGAAAATAATATATCCTTTGACGGACACTATGAAACTTGACCAGTCACAGCTGGGAACACCAGATTTACGGTATTTCTATTATTGAAACTTAATTTCATCCCTGAAAATAATATATCCTTTGCCGGACACTATTAAACTTAGCCAGCCACAGCTGAAACCACTGTTTTACAGTATTGCTATTTTGGCAATTGAATTTCACCCCAGAAAATAATCTATCCTTTGACGGACACTATGAAACTTGTCCAGTCACAGCTGGAACACTAGATTTACGGTATTTCTATTTTTGAAACTGAATTTCACCCCAGAAAATAATATATCCTTTGATGGACACTATGAAACTTGTCCAGTCACAGCTGGAACACCAGATTTACAGTATTTCTATTTTTGCAACAGAATTTCACCCCAGAAAATAATATATCCTTTGACGGACACTTTGAAACTTGTCCTTTCACAGCTGGAACACCAGATTTATGGTATTTCCATTTTTGCAACAGAATTTCACCCCAGAAAATAATATATCCTTTGACTGACACTATGAAACCTGTCCAGTCACAGCTGGAACACCAGATTTACGGTATTTCTATTTTTGCAACTAAATTTCACCCTAGAAAATAATATATCCTTTGACGGACACTATGAAACTTGTCCAGTCACAGCTGGAACACCAGATTTACGGTATTTCTATTTTTGCAACTAAATTTCACCCTAGAAAATAATATATCCTTTGACGGACACTATGAAACTTAACCAGTCACAGCTGAAACACCGGATTTACAGTATTGCTATTTTTGCAACTGAATTTCACCCCAGAAAATAATATATCCTTTGACGGACACTATGAAACTTGTCCAGTCACAGCTGGAACAACAGATTTACGGTATTTCCATATTTGCAGCAGAATTTCACCCCAGAAACTAATATACTGTATCCTTTGACGGACATTATGAATCTTGTAAAGTTACAGCTGGAACACCAGATTTACGGTATTGCTATTTTTGCTACTGAATTTTGCCCCAGAAAATAATATATCCTTTTACGGACAGATTTACACTTGGCCTGCAACGGCTAGAACACCAGATTTTAGGTATTGCTATTTTGGCAATTGAATTTCACCCCAGAAAATAATATATCCTTTGACGGACACTATTAAACTTGGCCAGCCACAGCTGGAACACCAGATTGACGGTATTTCTATTTTTGCAACTGAATTTCACCCCAGAAAATAATATATCCTTTGACGGACACTATTAAACTTGGCCAGCATCAGCTGAAACCACTGTTTTACGGTATTGCTATTTTGGTAATTGAATTTCACCCCAGAAAATAATATATCCTTTGACGGACACTATGAAACTTGTCCAGTCACAGCTGGAACACCAGATTTATGGTATTTCCATTTTTGCAACAGAATTTCACCCCAGAAAATAATATATCCTTTGACGGACACTATGAAAATGTCGAGTCACAGCTGGAACACCAGATTTACGTTATTTCTATTTTTGCAACTGAATTTCACCCCAGAAAATAATATATCCTTTGACGGACACTATGAAACTTGACCAGTCACAGCTGGAACACCAGATTTACGGTATTGCTATTTTATCAACTGAATTTCACCCCAGAAAATAATATATCCTTTGACGGACAGTATGAAAAATGTCAAGTCACAGCTGGATCACCAGATTTATGGTATTTCCATTTTTGCAACTGAATTTCACCCCAGAAAATAATATATCCTTTGACGGACACTATGAAACTTGACCAGTCACAGCTGAAACAGCAGATTTACGGTATTGCTATTTTTGCAACTGAATTTCACCCCAGAAAATAATATATCCTTTGACGGACACTATGAAACTTGTCCAGTAACAGCTGGAACACCAGATTTAAGGTATTGCTATTTTTGCTACTGAATTTTGCCCCAGAAAATAATATATCCTTTTACAGACAGATTTACACTTGGCCTGCAACGGCTGGAACACCAGATTTTAGGTATTGCTATTTTGGCAATTGAATTTCGACCTAGAAAATAATATATCTTTTGACGGACACTATTAAACTTGGCCAGCCACAGCTGGAACACCAGATTGACGGTATTTCTATTTTTGCAACTGAATTTCACCCCAGAAAATAATATATCCTTTGACGGACACTATTAAACTTGGCCAGCCACAGCTGAAAACACTGTTTTACGGTACTGCTATTTTGGCAATTGAATTTCACCCCAGAAAATAATATATCCTTTGATGGACACTATGAAACTTGTCCAGTCACAGCTGGAACACCAGATTTACGGTATTGCAATTTTTGCAACTGAATTTCACCCCAGAAAATAATATATCCTTTGACGGATACTATGAAACTTGTCCAGTCACAGCTGGAACAAAAGATTTACGGTATTTCCATTTTTGCAACAGAATTTTACCCCAGAAAATAATATATCCTTTGACGAACACTATGAAACTTGTCCAGTCACAGCTTGAACACCAGATTTATGGCATTTCTATTTTTGCAACTGAATTTCACCCCAGAAAATAATATATCCTTTGACGAACACTATGAAACTTGTCCTGTCGCTGCTGGAACACCAGATTTACGGTATTTCCATTTTTGCAACTGAATTTCACCCCAGAAAATAATATATCCTTTGACGGACACTATGAAACTTGTTCAGTCTCAGCTGGAACACCAGATTTACGGTATTTTCATTTTTGCAACAGAATTTCACCCCAGAAAATAATATATCCTTTGACAAACACTATGAAACTTGACCAGCCACAGCTGGAACACCAGATTTACGGTATTGCTAATTTTGCAACTGAATTTCACCCCAGCAAATAATATATCCTTTGACGGACACTATGAAACTTGTCCAGTCACAGCTGGAACACCAGATTTATGGTATTTCCATTTTTGCAACTGAATTTCTCCCCAGAAAATAATATACTGTATCCTTTGACGGACATTATGAATCTTGTCAAGTCACAGCTGGAACACCAGATTTACGGTATTGCTATTTTTGCTACTGAATTTCACCCCAAAAAATAATATATCCTTTGACGGACACTATGAAACTTGTCCAGTCACAACTGGAACACCAGATTTACGGTATTGCTATTTTGGTAATTGAATTTCATCCCAGAACAAAAGCAATACTTTTACGGACACTATAAAACTTGTCCTGCCACAGCAGAAATCACTCATTTTGGCGATTGCTATTTTTGAAGTGAATTTCACCTCTCAATAAAATATAGAAAATTATATCCTGAGTTTCTAGGGGTGACAATAAGCACAGCCAAGCCCCTGATGTAGGATATAGCAAAAAAAAAAAAAACTACTATTGATGGATGAATGGATTTGGTGGCAGCTTGTGCTGGCGCACCACAAGACACAAAATGGCCGCCGATCACCCCAGAAAAAAGTGACAGAAAAACGCTCTGGGCAGCCTGAAAACAATGATCAATTAACTAGCAGAAGTTGAATGATTCAGAGCTGTAAATAGATCACTTCATTAAGTGTTTTTGCTGAGTTAATCCCTGTCTAATCTCGCCCTAGCAGCAGCTGCATCCTATCCCTACACTAATCAGAGCAGAGTGACGTGTGTCTTAAAAAGAGGCTGGGTCACATGCTGCACTTGGCCAATCACAGCCATGCCAATAGTAGGCATGGCTGTGATGGCCTCTTGGGGCAAGTAGTATGACGCTTGTTGATTGGCTGCTTTGCAGGCTTTCAAAATGCGCCATAGAAATCGCCGAACAACGAACCCGAACTTTTACGTAAATGTTAATGAACTATACAGTTAAGGTTCGCTCATCCCTACTTGCTAAATGTCATATCAAATGTATTGTGGTAACATATAGAACAACAGTGATTTTAGTGGCTCTCCTACTGCTTACACCGTGGTAAGGGTGCTAAGTTGAAAAAATGACTCAGTCATAAAGAAGATAGGTATAAAAATGATGTAGAATTCAACTTGCACTTACCATCCAGGAAAAAATCAATTGAAGTATATAACCCAAGGTGGTTGGGGAAAAAAAGGATATTTAATATTGATATAAACTGCATAACATCAAATGTAACCTAGCTAATATGGGTAATAAGGGTAATCCTACATACGTAAAAACATACAAGAAACATGTACTTCAATGATGGTAACATGCTGTAATTCCCTTTAACAGGCTGGCAGTGTCATTTACCTTTATTCGCTCCTAGGTGGTGCTGGCACCACTTATACGCAGTATCTCACAAAACTGAGTACACCCCTCACATTTTTGTCAATATGTTATCATATCTTTTCATGGGACAACACTGAAGTTATGACACTGAAGTTATGACATGATACAATGTAAAGTAGTCAGTGTACAGCTTGTATAAAGTGTAAATTTGGTGTGCCCTGAAAATAATTCAACACACAGCCATTAATGTCTAAACTGCTGGCAGTAAAACTGAGTACACCCCTAAGTGAACATGGGCAAATTGTGACCAATTAGTAGTGTTGAGCGCGAATATTCGAATAGCGAATTTTTTTAGCGAATATTGGCACTTCGCTAATTCGCGAATATTTAGAATATAGCGCTATAAATTCGCTATTTCGAATATTCGTTTTTTTTTTGTTTTTTTTAGTTATATTTTTTTCTTTCCCATCTCCCAAAAGTAGTTCTTACCTGTCCTGAGGATTCCTGGCTTCCTGGCTGCTCCAGTCAGTGCCCGTTGCCGCTTCTGCCAACTTCCGTGCTCATAGAGCGTCCCCATCACCATGAAAACGAAGATAACGAAGTATTCTCCATCTTTGTTTTAGCTACCTATTCGTCAACTTCGCTAATTTTAGCAATCAAATAGGAAAGTTGACTATAGAGACAGCTGTGTTTAATTCGCTATGCGATTATATTATTATTTTTTTTTAATAAATAGAATAATTATAATAATTATCAAGTATTAAAATTATTCTATTTATTTTTAAAAAAAAGCAAAGTAATATAATCACATAGCGAATTAAACACAGATGTCTCTATAGTCAACCTTCCTATTTGTTTGCTAGAATTAGCGAAGTTGACGAATAGGTATCTGAAACGAAGATGGAGAATACTTCGTTATCATCGTTTTGAGGAATATGACGAATACATTCATCATATTCGTCATCTTCACTATAATTCTAGATATCAAACCAATAGGAAAGTAGCCTTAAGTTAAAATCGCAATACGCAATACAAGAATAATGACGAATATTCGATTTCGACGAATATGAAATGAATATTCTATCGAATATTCGCGAATTTCGACGAAATCGAATATGGCACCTGCCGCTCATCACTACCAATTAGTCATTTTCTCTCCCCAGTGTCATGTGACTCATTAGTGTTATAAGGTCTCAGGTGTGAAAAGGGAGCAGGTGTCTCACACTGGTCATACCAACTCCGTGATGTCATCATGGAGGAGTGGAAGAGGATTCCAGTGGAAACCTGTGAAGCTCTATTGAACTTGAGGCCCAAAAGAATTAAGGCAGTGCTGGAAAATAATGGTGGCTACACAAAATATTGACACTTTAGGCACAATTTTGCCTTTTTACTTAGGGGTGTACTCACTTTTGTTGCCAGCGGTTTGGACATTAAAGGCTGTGTGTTGAGCTATTTTAAGGGTGTCATATTTTCAGTGTTGTCCCATAAAAAGATAAAATAAAATATTTACAAAAATGTGAGGGGTGTACTCACTTTTGTGAGATACTGTATATAGTTGCGCGGGGGGGGTGTAAAGTTAGTGTGTCTGATGATAATGAAGAGATGAGGAAGTTAATGGAGGAGGTGGAAATTTGTATTTCCACCAAAATAATTCACAAAAGATTTTACCGAATATAAGGGCAGTGCTTGACGCTGAATACAAGATTTTTTTCCAACGAAATATTTCAAAAAATATTGTACCGCATATAAGTTTTTTCCCACCAAAATAAGTCACAAAAGATTTTACCACGTATAACAGCATTGTCAAATACAAACTCCTGGGAAGGTCATGAAGCATCCAAGTTATCCGGCATCTTTTCGCTCCGCTGAAGGATTATTTTGAAAGTGTGTCACACGGGGTCCCTGACATAGAGACATCATGGAGATTTTACCGCATATAATTGCAGCGCTGAATATAGCTGGTCAGCTAAGACCTGTCCTAGGTTGCTAATATGACTGTAAGGTATCAAATGGAAGAAAAAGTATTCCAGCACTTCTTGGATGAATATAAAACAATTTTCCTTTATTTCTTTGCTTGGTAAAATAGCATGACATCGGGCATAGTTCACATAGCAGGCAGTGCAGTTGCGACTGTTTAGGACGCGTTTCAAACTCAAGGTTCTTTATCTTTGCAAAGATAAAGAACCTTGAGTTCGAAACTCCCTAGCATGAGCTGCTAGAATTCATTACACCAGAGGAGAGAAGCTGAACAGACATTCACTGCACTAAGAGTTCAATTTTAAGGAAGCAAAGAGGCCAAAATAGGTATTTAATACAGTTATAGATGTTTCTATTATTAATGTAGTGATTAGAACTATATACTGAACTGGTTATATGTGTTTACTTGCAGTTCCACCAAATAGCAATCTTCAAATTGCGACCAAATAGCAATCTCCAAATCGCAAATTGCGACCGAATTGCGCAAACTACTTACAGTCTTCGAACAGCTCATACCAGATCATACAGAGCAAGTAAAACTATTGGTTAAGCCTCAGATATACCTCTCAGAGAGATCATAAAGTGCTTAAATAACTTAAAGTGAAAGTACAGAAACTGAAGAGAGAAATATATCCACCATTTTATGTTGAATAACAAGATTGAACAGTTGAACCGCCATTTTGTGATACTTTATTCAACACGTGTTTTGTAAATGGACTGTCTACTGCGGAGGCAGCAGCGTTATATATGAAGAAAAGTTGAAGTTAATAAAGAAGTTATTTCAAGTATTTGGTGTCCTCTTTAAACCTACTGCTTCCATAGAACGGCACTAGAGGAATCACAGAGTAATAGACAGTTGGGTTAGACTACAAAAGTCAGAGATGTCAAGATTCTTCTATTGCCACAGCGCAAAGGGCACTTCATAGTGCTGCTCCTGCCACACTGAACGCTGAATACTATTTTTTTTTCTACCGAAATAAGTCACAAAAGATTTTACCACATATAACTACAGCACTGAATACAATTGTTTTTTTCCACCGAAATAATTAAAAAAAAGATTTTATCGCATCTAACTGCAGCGCTGAGCGACGAATGTCTTTTTCTACTGAAATATGCCACTAAAGGCTTTACCACAAATAACTGGAACAGTGAACAGCAAGTATATTTTTCATTTTCCTTGTTTATGCACCACTAAAGGCTTTTCAACAGAGGGTTATAGGCTGTCAGTTTAAAAAAAACAACAACACCTTAAGCGGAGTGATCTTGCAGATGAAATTGGTCCGCGATGGAAGAAAAGTCCCCGTAGTGTCCAGTAAGCAATACCACAGATAGATGCAGGCTGGTGTGAATTAGTTCGCATTTTTATGCAGGGTTAGTGCATAGTGTATTCACCTGTATTGGTGCGCCGTTCTTATTTCACCACAATGTAATTCGGTCTATACTGCAAAAAGGACTTTCCCACATATAACTTCAGCGCGGAACACTGAATATATCTTGATTTTTCTACAGAAATACGCCACTAAAGGCTTTACCACATATAACTGCAACAGTGAACGCTGAATATATATTTATTTTTCTACTGATATACGTCAATAAAGGTTTTTCAAGATATAAGTGCAGTAGCGAATAGTGAATGTATATTTATTTTGCTACTGATATACATCACTAAAGGTTTTTCAAGATATAAGCGCAGGAGGGAATGGCAAATGTATATTTCTTTTTCTACTGCTATACATCAATAAAGGTTTTTCAAGATACAAGTGCAGCAACGAATGGCGAATGTATATTTCTTTTTCTACTGATATACGTCACTAAAAGTTTTTCAAGATATGAGTGCAGGAGCAAAAGGCGAATGTATATTTCTCTTTCTACTGCTAAACGTCAACAAAGGTTTTTCTATATATAAGTGCACCAGCGATTGGCGAACGTATATTTCTTTTTCTACTGCAATACGCCAGTAAAGGTTTTACCAAATATAACTGCAACAGTGAACTGATAATATATTTTTCTTGTAGTACAGAAATACGCCCCTATAAGCTTTAATCAGAAATAACTGCAGAAGTGACCTGAGAATATATTTTTTTTGTTAGACTGAAATAAGCCACTATAAGCTTTCAAGAGAAATAACTGCAGAAGTGACCAGAGAATATATTTTTTTTGTTGGACTCAAATACGCCCCTATACACTTTCACCAGGAATAACTGCAGAAGTGAACTGAGAATATATTTTTCTTGTAGTACTGAAATACGCCCCGATACGCTGTCACCAGAAATAACTGCAGAAGTGACCTAAGAATATATTTTTCTTGTAAGGCTGAGTTCACACTTCAGTTATTTGATCAGTTATTTCCATCAGTTATTGTGAGTCAAAACCCGTAGTGAATCCTACACAGAGATCAGGTATAATGTAAAGATCTGCTCCTGTTCTGTGTTTAGAGCCACACCTGGTTTTGGCTCAAAATAACTGATGGAAATAACTGATCAAATAACTGAAATGTGAACTCAGCCTAGAACTGAAATGGTCAATTAAATATATAAAACACTTGATCACCAGTCCACAAATGATTGTGCTGCGAGTCCGATGAGTGTTGTGGGATAAGACACACTTTCACAATTTATACATACACAAGTTCGGACCGCGCGTATGTATAGATGATCCCCAAAAAACAGTTTTCATTTTCCTTTCTGAAAGAGACCCGAGGTCTGCATATATCCTGCTGCTAGATATCCTGCAACTAGTGAAAAGGAGACTAATAGTGAAATACCGTTAGGCTGTGTATGTATAAGACTGAAATAGGCCACTATACGCTTTCATCAAAAATAACAGCAGAAGTGAACTAAGAATATATTTTTCTTGTAGTACTAAAATACACCACTATACGATTTCACCAGAAATTACTGAAACAATGCAGTGCATATATATGTTTTTCTTTTCTTAATGTAATACGCCCCTTCGCTTTTAACAGAAATAAATGCAGAAGTGACTAGAAAATAATTTTTTCTTGATGAACTGAAATGCGCCTCTATACACTTTCACCAGAAATAACTGCAACAGTGCAGTGCGTATATATATTTTTATTTTTTTAATGTAATATGCCCCTATACGCTTTCACCAAAATTAACTGCAACAGTGCAGAGTGTATATATTTTTCTTGTACTGAAATACTCCCCTATACGCGCTCACAAGAAATAACTGCAACAGTGCAGTGTGTATGTATTTTTCTTGTACTGAAATATGCTTTCAACAGAAATAACTGCAGAAGTGAACTGAGAATATATTTAGCAAGTAGTACTGAATAAGATACTAAACCACTAAAGGCTTTTCAACATAACACTTGCAGCCCAATAACAAAAAGCTGGAATGACAGAGCTGTCTAATGACTATTTGGATCCCCAAATAATCTTTCCCTGCACTTGTAAATCACTTTTCTATTAAAGTCCCTAGCGCCTTCTGACATCTCTCCCTGCTCTAAGATGCTGTGAAATGATTCTTCCCTATCCTTTCACTGCACTTATAGATCATTTTTTCTGTCTTTTTTTTTCCACTTGCTGTCCCTAACGCCTTCACATGTCTGTCCCTGCACTCTGAACGCTGGAAAGTGTCTGACTGTAAGATGGCCACCGTATTTATAGGGCTGTGACATCAAAGGGGTGGCTGGCTGCTGATTGGCTGCATGCAGGCATGTCAATCTGGGTGATCCCGCCTTCCCAGATTTCCTTGCCCCATGTCCACAGTCCTCATATGTGTAGTCACCATTTTTAGAAAATTGCGATTTGTTACCGCAAAGTGTGAGGAAATTCGCATTCGTTGCGAATTGAATTTTTCCTGAAATTCTAAATGAATTCCACTTAGTCAGCTTCGATTCACTCATCTATAGTTTTAATGCACACATCAGTTGTATTCCACTGACCATGAGTCATCGGGAAAAAAAACAGAGCCATGCACTACTTAGGTTCCCGGGTGTAGACCAAACATGCCCATCAATAGGTCCAACAGGTCCATGAAAAGCACCGACATGTGGAATCTGTGTTCTGTCAGTGATTTTCACTGACCATTGGTAGGATATGCTCTGGAAATACCCTGTGGAATATGGATGACACATGGAGGGCAAAAATCTGGCACAATGCCCAAACATGAACCCTTCATGGATATCTTCATGTTGAAGCTAGAAAGGCTTCAGAGGAGGGCAACTAAATAAATAAATATAGAAGAGGATTCTTTATGGTAAGAGCAGTGAGACTATGGAACTCTCTGCCTGAGGAGGTGGTGATGGTGAGTTCACTAAAAGAGCCTGGATGTATTTCTGGAGTGTAATAATATTGCAAGTTATAGTTACTAGAGAGGGGTTGTTGATTCAGGGAATTATTCAAATTGCCTGATTGTAGTCGGGAAGCATTTTTTCCCCCCTAAAATGAGGAAAATTGTCTTCCACCTCATGTTTTTTTTTTGCCTTCCTCTGGATCAATTTGCGGGTTAACAGATTGAACCAGATGGACAGATGTCTTTTTTCAGCTTTATATATAGGGATGAGTGAATTTTTAAAAAAATCGATTCGCCCGGTTTGCCAAATGTTTAGAAAAAATCAGTTTGATCCGAATTTATTTGCGGCGAATTGCGTAAAAAAATGGCTATTTCCTGGCTGCAGAGAGCCTTTATAGTGGTGTAGAACACTATGCCTTGCAGCTGTGGTAGTGAAATAATACTGTGAGTCAGTGTATAAATTCAGCCTTACAGGTCGATGTTAGAGCCAAGAAGAAGCACACTCCTTTTACACCGTCGTCAGCTGATTCCACATAGAGGTCTACAGAACCTTTTCTATTAAACGCTTAAACAAGTAGAGCCCCCCCCCCCCCCCCCCGACAGAGTGGAGAGGGTGTCAGCAGTAAGTTAGTGTTGACGTCACTGATTATTTTGCTCTTCCTCTGATCCGTCAGAACAATAACCCCCAAAAAAGTTGATCCTGTCTGTTGAGCATCCTCCTTCACTCGGTCAGCATTTAAAAAAAAATCAGGAGTGGATCCAAAACAGAGATGACATGTGAATGAAATATTTGCATATCTTCTTTGTTTTGCACTCTCTCTTGCTTTTGGCTACCAAATCACAAGCCAATTCTGATGGGACCATACAGGCCTTACAGCTGCTACACAGAGAGTATCCTTTGTGCATCTCATGTTTACTTCCTTCTGTCAGATCAGAAGAAGGGTCAAATAAATTATGATGTCAGCCAGGCCGAAAGGCAAAATAATGGCCCATTCATGAAGTGGGGAAGGTCGGAACCGGATGAGAAATCCACAGAGTGGCCTTATGACATAGTGGTGAAGTGAAAGCAGCATGAGGAGACCACAGAGTAGCCCAATGACAGACAAAATGTAAAAGACAGTCCGGTACTGCAGTGCCGGACCGTCTTTTACATTGTGTCTGCCATTCCAAGGACTTTCTTGTGGTGCCGTGCACGCTGGAAACTGCTAGTAGGTGAGCTGGATACCTTACTCTTCACTTGGCCCAATGACAGAGTCTGGAGGTGGCGGCAGCATCAGGGGGAGGCCAGAAAGTGGCACAATGACAGTGTGGAGGTGGTGGCAGCATCAGGAAACCACAGAGTGGCACAATGACAGTGTGGAGGTGGCAGCAGCAGCATCAGGAGACCACAGAGTGGCAAGGTGACATACTATGGAGGTGACAACACCATCAAGAGACCACAGAGTGGCAAGGTGACAGTGTGCAGGTGGCAGCATCATCAGGAGACCACAGAGTGGCAAGGTAACATAGTGTGGAGGTGACAGCAGCATCAAGAGACCTAGAGTGGTAAGGTGACATAGTGTGGAGGTTGCAGCAGCATCAGGAGACCACAGAGTGGCAAGGTGACATAGTGAGGAGGTGACAGCAGCATCAGGAGACCACAGAGTGACCCAGTGGCAGAGTAGGGAGGTGGGTGGCAATACAAGTACCTGCTGAAGATGGTGGGTCTAAGAAGGAGCACTTGGCATCAGATGTGTGGCATCAGGTGGAGGGCAGCATCAGAATAGAAGCTGAGGCAGGTAGTCAGAAGAAACCTGGCTACCGGGCACCATGGAGAATCTTGGGGCAACTATGGCCCCCGCCACACTAAACACCCGCTCTGATGCCACACTATCAGCCGGGCAGGACAGCTTTTCCAGGGCAAACTCTGCTAGATGCGGTCACAAATCCAGTTTGGCTGCCCAATAGTCCAGCAGATCTTTAATGTGGGGTGGCAGGGTACTGTCCAAGGTGGCCACACTTGCTGGTTTAGGTCCTTCTCCAGGTCTAGCTGCTGCTGCTGGTGAGTTGTATTAATGAGTGGCAGGGGCAATATTCGAATTTGCGTTATTTCGCGAATAGTTGGGCAAATATTCGTCATAAATTAGCGAATTTGAGATTCTTGATTGCGAAATTAGGCAATATAATATGCGCACTTAATACAGGCGTCGGTAACTTTTGGTACATTTTTTAAGCTGCTTTAAGTTTCCTGAGCCTGGACAAAATGGTTAGCACTGCAGAACATTATAATAACTTTATATTCAGATAGAGTGCTCCAATATATTCGCGATTGAGTAAATCAGCAATTAATGATGCTTATATTTTGGCGGAATACGTGCAACTTCACATTTAAGCAGGTCTGACTACATATTACTGATTGGTGCACTAAGTATTGTTGTGAACTTGTGACATCACAGCACTATGTCTGTAGCATGTATGGTTCTTAGATAGTAAAGGCGTGAGCATTTTTTCTATTGGTTGCTAGGGATGTTGCGGAGCTGAGACAAAGACATTGCAGCCTTCTCATTGGCTCACAAGCAAGAAGCAGGGAGGGATCATGGGTTCAGATGAAATAAAAAACCAAAATATTCACGAATGCAAATATATAGCACTATATTCTAAATCTTCGTGAATTCTCGAAGTGGCAATATTCGCGATTAAAGTTTGCATTTTGAATATTCGCACCCAACACTAGTGAATAGTTTCTTCACTAGGCGGGTGAAGAAAGCTGTACATCAGTGACTCTAGACTCAAGTTGATGCTGATAGAGCTGGAACTGCCACAGCAGCCATGGCAGAGGAATGTGAGAGCAGAGGTCACCCCGGCCAGACCTACGAGAGGATGAGCGATGGCGCAGATAGGCAGTGGCCAACTGACTTTATAGGATGTCTCTGTAGTAGTTCAGTTTGTCCTCCCTCGGGTGCACTCCCTGCCTCCATTTCCACTACAGTCATGGCCAAAAGTTTTGAGAATGACACAAATATTAGTTTTCACAAAGTTTGCTGCTAAACTCCTTTTAGATCTTTGTTTCAGTTGTTTCTGTGATCTAATGAAATATAATTACACGCACTTCATACGTTTCAAAGGCTTTTATCGACAATTACATGACATTTATGCAAAGAGTCAGTATTTGGAGTGTTGGTCCTTCTTTTTCAGGACCTCTGCAATTCGACTGTACATGCTCTCAATCAACTTCTGGGCCAATTCCTGACTGATAGCATCCCATTCTTTCATAATCACTTCTTGGAGTTTGTCAGAATTAGTGAGTTTTGTTTATCCACCTGCCTCTTGAGGATTGACCACAAGTTCTCAATAGGATTAAGATCTGGGGAGTTTCCAGGCCCGAGCCACTTACTTATCACTGTTGCCTTATGGCATGGTGCTCCATCATGCTGGAAAATGCATTGTTCTTCACCAAACTGTTGTTGGATTGTTGGAAGAAGTTGCTGTTGTGGTGTTTTGGTACCATTCTTTATTCATGGCTGTGTTTTTGGGCAAAATTGTGAGTGACCCCACTCCCTTGGATAAGACGCAACCCCACACATGAATGGTCTCAGGATGCTTTACTGTTGGCATGACACAGGACTGATGGTAGCGCTCACCTTTTCTTCTCCGGACAAGCCTTTTTCCAGATGCCCCAAACAATCGGAAAGAGGCTTCATCGGAGAATATGACTTTGCCCCAGTCCTCAGCAGTCCATTCACCATACTTTCTGCAGAAGATCAATCCGTCCCTGATGGGTTTTTTTGGAGAGAAGTGGCTTCTTTGCTGCCATTCTTGACACCAGGCGATCTTCCAAAAGACTTCGCCTCACTGTGCGTGCATATGCGCTCACACCTGCCTGCTGCCATTCCTGAGCAAGCTCTGCACTGTTGGCACTCCGATCCTGCAGCTGAATCCTCTTTAGGAGATGATCCTGGCGTTTGCTGGACTTTCTTGGATGCCCTGAAGCCTTCTTAACAAGAATTGAACCTCTTTCCTTGAAGTTCTTGATGATCCTATAAATTGTTGATTGAGGTGCAATCTTAGTAGCCCCAATATCCTTGCCTGCGAAGCCATTTTTATGCAACGCAATGATGGCTGCATGCGTTTCTTTGCAGGTCACCATGGTTAACAATGGAAGAACAATGATTTCAAGCATCACCCTCCTTTTAACATGTCACGTCTACCATTTTAACCCAATCAGCCTGACATAATGATCTCCAGCCTTGTGCTTGTCAACATTCTCACCTGAGTTAACAAGACGATTACTGAAATGATCTCAGCAGGTCCTTTAATGACAGCAATGAAATGCAGTGGAAACGTTTTTTTCAGATTAAGTTAATTTTCATGGCAAAGAAGGACTATGCAATTCATCTGATTATTCTTCATAACATTCTGGAGTATATGCAAATTGCTATTATAAAAACTTAAGCAGCAACTTTTCCAATTTCCAATATTTATGTAATTCTCAAAACTTTTGGCCACGACTGTACATACTGCCACGGGATGTTTTAGGATGTCTTTAAGATGGGTGGAAGAGTTCAGAAACCGCTTGACAACCAGATTGAAAACGTGTGCCATGCAGGGTGCATGGCTCAGCCCTCCTTGACGCATTGCCGACACCATGTTCTTCCCATTCTCAGTCACCATGGTACAGATTTTGAGTTATCGCGGAGAAAGCCAGGATTCGATTTCTTGATGAAGGACACGGAGCAGTTCCTCCTCTGTTTGACTCCTTTTGCCCAGGCAAAAGAGGTGTAGAACAGCGTAAGGGTCATTGTGAATTGTCCCTGCTTGGGAGGCTGAGGACATAATGGAGGATGAGGAGGCAGAAGCGGAAATTGTCGCAGGACCAACGGCGTGACAACGTGGAGACATATAACTGCACTGCACAAAGGCAAATAAGACGTAGAAATATTTCCTTGTAATAAACTCTGCTAATGGCTGTATCAAACAGCACTTGCACCCCAATAACAAGAATGGTTTGCTGGAATTACAGAGCTGTATAATGGCAATTTGGATCCCCAGTCAGTGCAGCAAGGTGTAATAGGATTGTTCCTATCACCCAGGTTGTAACCTCCCCTACTGAACCCTGTTCAACATAAATGCTGTGGAATGATTCCTCCCTATCTTTTCCCTACACCTTGAATAATCTTTCCCTGAACTTGTAAATCGTTTTTTTTAGCACAATTAAGTTTTTTATAGCACTGTCCCTACGCCTGCTGAGTCTGACGTCTCTCCCTGCACTTAGTACACTGGAAAATGTCAGAATCCAAGATGGCTGATGCTATTTATAGGGCTGTGACATCACAGGGCTGGCTGGCTGCTGATTGGCTGCATGCATGGCATTATGGGTGATCCCCGTTCCCAGAGTTCCTTGCTCCATGTCCTCACACGTGCAGCAGTCATTTTAGGAAAAAATGTGATTCTTTACCACAAAGCGTGAGGAAATTCGGATTCTGTGCTAATCAAATTTTTCTTGAAGTTCAGATCGAATTCCACTTCGTCAACTTCGATTCGCTCATCTCTATCTATAAACTATGTTACTATGTAACTATGAAGCACTAACCATCTTTATACAGCTGTTATCACTGACATGGACACGTAAAACAGACCTAACACAATAGAAAGGAGACATGGGAAGTGTTTGGGGTAGATGCAGGATTGCTGATCAGACTTTATAGACCTTGGTGTTAAATTCAATAAGGGAATTTACTAAGTAAAATTTGACCTAATTTGGTTCTTCTATTATAACTAGGCATGCATTAATGCACAAGAGTAATATACCTAAATTTGACATTTTAACATGTCTTTTGTAGACTTTAATAATTTTTGAATTATGATATCCTGCAGCCTTATGGAAAACCAAAGACAGCATATTGTGATATCAAGAACTATGCCAAATAGCAAACTAAGCTCTGTTACATTTATATAATAACTATGAAATACTTTATGAAATGTCATAAAGCATGATTTATTGAAGTCCAATAAGCTAGATACAAATCTAGACTGGTTTTGCATTCATTAATGGTTACAAAATCATAATCCAAAGCCATTATGAATATTTCTGCCAGATGTTGTCATGGACAGGTTAATATTTTATACCAATGACCTATCCTAAGGATAGGTCATCAGTATCCAATTGGTGGGGTCTAACGTCTGGCACCCCTGCCAATCAGCTGTTTGAAGAGGTTGTGATGATTTAGTGAGCTCCTCAGCCTCCTTGCAGATTACGAAGCACAGCACCATCCATTGGACAGTGTCTTTGTTTGGAATCTCAGTTCAGCTCCATTCGCTTGAAAGGGACTGAGTTGTGCCTAGGCCATATAACTGATAAGAGTGACATGAATGGCCTAGGGTACGCTGCAAAGAGGCCGCAGTGCTCATCGGAGCATTGCGGTCTCTTCAAATAGCTGATCAGCAGGCGTGTGAGGAGTCTGACTTACACCGATCAGATAGTGGTGAACTATCCTGTATAAAACACTCATAAAAACTCTTTAAAGCACCAGCAGGGTGATTGACAGCTGGAGCAATATTCTAGTAAGTTAATATTGACAACGCAAGACATCTTAAACTCTATATAATGATTTGTAGACTTCCATACTGCAAGATAACATCAAGTGATACATCATCTTTATACATTCTTGAAGACACCTCATAACTAGTGATAAGCGGCATAGGCAACATTCGTTTTCGCGATATTTCCCGAATTTTTCTCATAATATTCGCAATAAATTCATGAATTCTAGAATTTGCAATCTCCAGTCATTATTTTCGCGATTGCGCAAATTGGCGCTAATGATGCACATTTTTTGCGCAATATGTGCAACTTCACATTTTATCAGGTCTGAGTACATATTACTGATTGGTGGACTAAGTATTGTTGTGACATCCAGCACTGTGTCTAACAGAGACACTAATCCCTATCACAGCACAGTAATTCCTATCACACTACCTAATACCCTGCACTGGAACAGCTACACTATATCACTATCTAACCTACACTGACTATCTCCCGCTAACTATCTGTATTATATATATGAGCTAATTTGCTATCTAATGTAAATAACCTCTTAAGGACACAGAACGTACCGGTACGCCCTGGTGTCCTGGTACTTAAGGACACAGGACGTACCGGTACGTCCTGACTACTTCCGATCAATGCCGCGCAGCGCGGGGTGATCGGAACAGAGTACCTGCCGAAATCATTCAGCAGGCATTCTGTCCCAATGCCTAGGGGGGTCCTGTGACCCCCCGTATCGGCGATCGCAGAAAACCGCAGGTCAATTCAGACGCGCAGCTTCCTGCATTTCCAGGTTAATCGGGTCCCTGGTGACCTGATAACCCGGAATAGGATGGTGATTGATCAGTGGTGTGATAACACACCATCAATCACCATCCTTCGATCCTGTGAGGTGATGGTGACATCACCTTACAGAATCAATTCCTATTGGCTGCACGGGCTGGCGTGCGTTAACTCCCCCTGCTCTCCTCCTACTCCATTTTGTGTCCGAGGAGCGAGGAGATAAGAGCCCGCTGCAGATCCAGAAAGCCCAGCACCCAGCCTTCACCCACCAGCACTGTCCTGTTCCCATTCAGAGTGCCATCTGGCACTATTAGGTACTTTAGGGACAGCTAAGGGCAAGGTTTAGTTCAGGCAGGGCCAGCACTCTGACAGTGGCCAGCACTCTTTAGCTTCCGGCCACTGTTAGTGCATCGCCCACCCCACCGGTGATCAGCGCTGGACGGCTGATCATCAAGTTTTTTATTTTTATTTTAAGCCTTTACATTTTTTGGCTTTTTTTTTTTTCTGTTAGTTTTTTTCCCCCTGTTAGCTTTAGGGAAAAGTCGGGAACACCCGTGCCCCCCACACATGCACATTGAATAAAGCTTTTCACGCACGCACATACACATGCACACACACAATTTTCTATGGCCCACCGGACGTTCCCGGTCGAGGAGGCATACGCCTAGCTTGCCTCCGAGTCCAAGAGCCCCAGTGAGGACGAGGATGACCCCACGTTCCTTTTGTCATCCGCATCATCCTCATCATCTAGCAATGATGAGCCCCCAAGGCGGCGTAGACGCCTCTAGGCGGAGCAAGGAGACCGCCATGCTAGGGACCCTGTGGCTCACCCTAGTACGAGCAGCTCTGGGGCTCGTACTAGTTTTCCGGCCCACCAAATAAGTTCACCTGAGCCCCTAACCGGTGAACTTGGATGGTGTACCCCAGAGAATTTTCAGCCTGTGATTCCTGATTTTGTAGGCCAACCAGGAATCCAAATTCCCACAGTGAGCTTCACTGAAATTGACCATTTCAGTCTTTTTTTTAGTGACCCTCTTGTGAATCTGATGGTGGAGCAAATGAATCTGTATGCCCAACAGTTCGTTGCTTTTTTGGCTAGGCCCGGTGGCTGGAAACCGGTCAGTGCAGCCGAGATGAGGACATTTTGGGGCATTGTGCTGCATATGGGCCTAGTCAAGAAACCCAGTGCCAGTATGTACTGGAGTCGGGACGTTCTCTACCAGACCCCACTTTACAATACGGCCATGACACGTTCCCGGTTTGAGGCCATCCAGAAATGCCTGCATTATGCAGATAATGCAGCATGTCCCCCCCAAGGTGATCCTGCCTATGACTGTGCCTGTACAAAATCAGGCCGGTCATCGATCACTTTGGGTCCATGTTTGTGGCGCGGTTGATGAGTCTCTCATTGCTTTCAAGCGGAGACTCACTTTCTGCCAGTATGTTCCCTCAAAGCGGGCGAGATATGGCGTGAAGCTGTACAAACTATGTGAGAGTACCTCAGGGTACACTTACAAGTTTTGTGTATACAAGGGATGAGATTCCCGTATTTAACCCCCAGAATGTCCCCCCACTCTGGGTGTTAGCGGGAAACTTGTTTGAAACCTTATGCACCCACTGCTAGATAAGGGTTACCACCTGTACGTGGACAACTTTTATACTACCATTCCCTTGTTTCGGTCCTTTGCCGCCAGATCCACGTCTGCTTATGGGACCGTGCGGAAAAATCAGCGTGGCCTCCCTACCTACCCCCTCCAGGTACCTATCCCCAGGGGTGAGACCCGTGCCCTTACCAGTGAAAACCTGTTGCTGGTCAGATGTAAGGACAAGAGGGATGTCCTTGTATTGACTACAATTCACCGTAACGGCATCTCCCCTGTCCCTGTGCGAGGTACTACGGCAACAGTCCTCAAGCCCGATTGTATCGTCGACTACAATCGGTATATGGGAGGAGTTGATCTCTCTGATCAAGTCCTTAAGCCATATAATACCATGCGCAAAACCCGGACATGGTACAAAAAAGTTGCAGTCTACTTGGTGCAGGTTGCCATGTACAACTTTTTTGTACTGTTCTGGAGCGCTGGCAACACATGGAAATTCCTTCAGTTCTATGAGGCAGTCCTCAAGGACCTGATCTTTTCTGATCGGGAAAGAGCAGGCCAGAGTACCTCGGGAACTGGAGGCGCCCAGATTGTCCCTGGCCAACATTTTCCAGGTGTGGTTCCCCATACTGGAAAGAAGGGACGAACCAAAAAAAAAGGTAGAGTGTGTCACAGGAGGGGGATACGGAAGGACACCACCACTCAGTGTGACACGTGCCCCGATCATCCGGATTCAGGGAGTACCACACTTCCATGGAGTACTAAATTTATTATTCCCTTTTCCATGTAGCCACTGACACTCGGATAAAAATTATGGTTCTCAGACTCGAGACACCCCAAAAAAATTTTTTCAAAAATAATAGCTTGTCAAACAAAAATGATATAAAAAAGTAGACAAATTAGGTATCGCCGTGTCTGTAATAATCTGCCCTATAAAAATACCCCATGACCTAACCCCTTAGATTAAAACGGTAAAAAATAAAGTGCAAAAAAATTTATTTTGTCACCTTACATAATAAAAAGCGTAATTGCAAGCTATCAAAAAGTCACATGCCCCCCCAAAAAAATAGTGCCAATAAAGCCGTCCTCTCATCCCGCAAAAAATGAGCCCCGACCGAAGACAATCGGGTAAAAACTTTAAAAAAACTGTTAGACTGTGTAGATCAGGGATGGGCAAATTCAGCCCTCCAGCTGTTGTAAAACTACAATTCCCTTCATGCCCTGCTGTAGGCTGATAGCTGTAAGCAGTCTTTGCATGCTGGGAGTTGTAGTTTAGCAACAGCTGAAGGGTCGAGTTTGCCAATCCCTGGTATGGATAGTTAAATTGTTTTAGTTTGTTTAAAATAGGATAACATAGTGTTAAACCCCCCCCCCAAAAAAAAAAAAGTTGACAAATTAGGTATCGCCGCGTCCGTAATAATCTGCCCTATAAAAATACCCCATGACCTAACCCCTTATATTAACACGGTAAAAAAATTTTTATAAAAATGGTGCCAAAACAGCTATTTGTTGGCAAATTTTCAGTTTTAATTGATTTTTCCAGTAACAAAGCAAGGGTTAACAGCCAAATAAAACTTAAAATGTATTGCCCTGATTCTGCAGTTTACAGAAACACCCCATATGTGGTGGTAAACTGCTGTACTGGCACACAATGCAGGGCGCTGAAGGAAAGGAACACCATATGGTTCCTGGAAGGCAGATTTCGATGGCCTTTTTTTTTTTACACCATGTCCTATTTAAAGTACCCCTGATGCACCCCTAGAGTAGAAACTCCATAAAAGTGACCCCATCTAATAAACTACAGCCCTCAAGGTATTCAAAACTTATTTTATAAACTTTGTTAACCCTTTAGGTGTTCCTCAAGAGTTTATGGCAAATGGAGATGAAATTTCAGTATTTCTATTTTTGGTAAGCTTGCGTCACAAGAATGTAATATAGAATAACAATAAATCATATGTATCCTAAAAATAGTCCCAACAAAACAGCCTCCTTATCCCATAGTTTCCAAAATAGGGTCACTTTTAGGGAGTTTATACTCCGGGGGGCATCAGGGGGGGGCTTTGAATGGGACATGGTGTAGATAAACCAGTCCAGCAAAATCTGCCTTCTAAAAACCACACGGCGCTCCTTTCCCTCTCTCCGCCCTTCCGCGTGGCCATAGAGTAGTTTACAACCACATATGGGTTGTTTCTGCAAACTACAGAATAAGGGCTATAAAAATGTGGTTTATTTGTCTGTTAACCCTTGGTTGGATACTGGAAAAAATTGATTAAAATGGAAAATTTGCAAAAAAATCTAAATTCAGAAATTTTAGCCCCATTTGCCATTAACTCTTGTGAAACAGCTAAAGGGTTAACGACATTCGTAAAATCAGTTTTGAATACCTTGAGGGGTGTAGTTTCCAAAATGGGGTCACTTTTAGGGAGTTTCTCCTCTGCGGGGGGCATCAGGGGGGCTTCAAATGGGACATGGTGTAGATAAACCAGTCCAGCAAAATCTGCCTTCCAAAAACCACACAGCGCTCCTTTCCCTCTTCGCCCTGCCGCGTGGCCATAGAATAGTTTACGACCACATATGGAGGTGTTTCTCCAAACTAAAGAATCAGGGCTATAAAAATTGGGTTTTATTTGGCTGTTAACTCTTGCTTAGAGACTGGAAAAAATTGATTAAAATGGAAAATTTGCAAAAAAATCCAAATTCTGAAATTTTAACCCTATTTGCCATTAACTCTTGTGAAACACCTAAAGGGTTAATGTTTGTAAAATCAGTTTTGAATACCTTGAGGGGTGTAGTATCTAGAATGGGGTCATTTTTGCGTGGTTTCTATTAAAAATGATCCAAACATGAAGTAGACGTATGGGGAATGTAAATTAATAACTTTTTTTTGGCAGTATTACTATGTATTATAGAAATAGAGAAATTGAAACTTGGAAAATGGCAAATGTTTCAAAATTTTTGGTAAATTTGGTAGTTTTTTATAAATAAAAATTGATTTTTTTTACTTCATTTTACTAGTGTCTGCATAAGCAAAAGTGTTTAAAAGTTTTCACCACATAAAGTGACACTGGTCAGATTTGCAAAAAATGGCCTGGTCCTTAAGGTGAAATATGGCTGTGTCCTTAAGGGGTTAAAAAAGGATGAGTCTACAGAGCACAGCAATGACACTGCTGTCTCTCTAAGAACTGCAAAAAACAGCATAAAATGGCTGCTGGGGAGTTTCCTATATAGTAAGGGGTAGGCAACTTTCCTATTGGTTGCTAGGGATGTTGCTAAGCTTTGACAAAGATTTTGCAGCCTTCTCATTGGCCCACAAGTAGAGTTGAGCGAACACCTGGATGTTCGGGTTCGACGAGTTCGGCCGAACTTTCGAAAAATGTTCGGGTTCGGGATCCGAACTCGACCCGAACTTCATCCCGAACCCCATAGAAGTCAATGGGGACCCGAACTTTTGGGCACTAAAAAAGCTGTAAAACACACCCGGAAAGGGCTAGAGGGCTGCAAAAGGCAGCAAAATGTAGTTAAATCCCCTGCAAACAAATGTAGATAGGGAAATGATGAGTTAACATAAAATAAATAAAAATTAAACAATATTAATTGGAGTGAGGTCCCATAGCACAGAATCAGGCTTCAAGTCACCCACCAATGGAGAAGGTCACTTACTATTATTTTGACCACAGCACCCAGACAAAGGAGAGAGGTCCCACAGCAGAGAACCAGGCATCATATCACCCACCACAGGAGTAGGCCACCATTTAGTTACTTTGACCCCTACACCCAGACGGAGGAGAGAGGTTACACAGCAGAGAATCAGGCATTTAGATCACCCACCACAGGAGTAGGCCCCAATTTAATGGGACCCCGGCAACCATGTCAGATGGCACAACCATCAGCTTCATATCAATCAGCACAGGAGAAGGCGACTTTGACAGACTTTGACCCCTACACCCGGACGGAGGAGAGAGGTTTCAAAGCAGAGAATCAGGCATTTAGATCACCCACCACAGGAGTAGGCCCCAATTTAATGGGACCCCGGCAACCATGTCAGATGGCACAACCATCAGCTTCATATCAATCAGCACAGGAGAAGGCGACTTTGAAAGACTTTGACCCCTACACCCAGACGGAGGAGAGAGGTTTCACAGCAGAGAATCAGGCATTTAGATCACCCACCACAGGAGTAGGCCCCCATTGAATCAGACCCTGGCAACTATGTCAGATGGCACAACCATCAGCTTTATATCAATCAGCACAGGAGAAGGCGACTTTGAAAGACTTTGACCCCTACACCCAGATGGAGGAGAGAGGTTTCACAGCAGAGAATCAGGCATCATATCAACCACCACAGGAGAAGCCACCATTTAGTTACTTTGACCCCTGCACCCAGGAAGAGGAGAGAGGCACCACAGCACATATTCTGGCATCATATCAGCCACCACAGGAGAAGCCACCATTGAGTTACTTTGACCCCTGCACCCAGGAAGAGGAGAGAGGCCCCACAGCACATATTCTGGCATCATACTAACCACCACAGGAGAAGCCACCATTGAGTTACTTTGACCCCTGCACCCAGGAAGAGGAGAGAGGCCCCACAGCACATATTCTGGCATCATATCAGCCACCACAGGAGAAGCCACCATTGAGTTACTTTGACCTTTGACCCCGCACCCAGGAAGAGGAGAGAGGCACCACAGCACATATTCTGGCATCATATCAGCCACCACAGGAGAAGCCACCATTGAGTTACTTTGACCCCTGCACCCAGGAAGAGGAGAGAGGCCCCACAGCACATATTCTGGCATCATACTAACCACCACAGGAGAAGCCACCATTGAGTTACTTTGACCCCTGCACCCAGGAAGAGGAGAGAGGCCCCACAGCACATATTCTGGCATCATATCAGCCACCACAGGAGAAGCCACCATTGAGTTACTTTGACCCCCGCACTCCAGGAAGAGGAGAGAGGCACCACAGCACATATTCTGGCATCATATCAGCCACCACAGGAGAAGCCACCATTGAGTTACTTTGACCCCTGCACCCAGGAAGAGGAGAGAGGCACCACAGCACATATTCTGGCATCATATCAGCCACCACAGGAGAAGCCACCATTGAGTTACTTTGACCCCTGCACCCAGGAAGAGGAGAGAGGCCCCACAGCACATATTCTGGCATCATATCAGCCACCACAGGAGAAGCCACCATTTAGTTACTTTGACCCCTTCACCCAAACAGAGGAGAGAGGTTCCACATCAGAGAATCAGGCATCATATCAACCACCACAGGAGTAGGCCACAATTTAGTTTATTTGACCCCTGCACCCAGGAAGAGGAGAGAGGCCCCACAGCACATATTCTGGCATCATATCACACACCACAGGAGAAGGCCTCTTTCAGTGATTTAGGCCTTTGGACCCAGACAGAGGAGAGAGGTCAGAGATTAGCTTCATATCCCCAGCACAGCAGAAGACCGCTTTATTTGACTTAGGCCTCAGCACCCAGACAGAAGACAGAGGTAGCATGGCAGAGGTTATGGCTTCATGTCACCCGTTAGTTTAACCGGCCACTTTCATCTGGTTAGGCCCCGGCGCCCAGACAGAGAAGAGTTTCATTCAACTGTGGGTTTCATAAAATTTGTATCAAATAAAGAAGTGGCCCGTAGCACAACAAGACATGTTTTAGGCAGTTAATAAGGACTACTCTGCACAAGGGAGGGACAGGTCCTGTGGGATCCATGCCTGGTTCATCTTTATGAAGGTCAGCTTGTCCACGTTGGCTGTGGGACAGGCGGCTGCGCTTGTCAGTACGACGCCCTGCCGTGCTGAATACGCTGCTCAGATAAAACGCTGGCCGCCGGGCAGGAAAGCACCTCCAAGGCATAACATGCTAACTCTGGCCACGTGGACAATTTCGAAACCCAGTAGTTGAATGGGGCCGAACCATCCGTCAGGATGTGGAGGGGTGTGCAGACATACTGTTCAACCATGTTAGTGAAATGCTGCCTCCTGCTAACACGCTCCGTATCAGGTGTCGGTGCAGATAGCTGTGGCGTGGAGACAAAACCTTTCCACATTTCTGCCATGCTAACCCTGCCCTCAGATGAGCTGGCCGTGACACAGCTGCGTTGGCGACCTCTTGCCACTCCTCTGCCTTCACCTTCCACCTGTTCCCCTGTGACATGTGGGAATGCTCTCAAGAGCGCTCTATCAGCGCAGCGCTTGTACTCGCGCATCTTACGGTCGCGCTCCAGTTCAGGAATTAAAGTGGGCACATTGTCTTTATACCGGGATCCAGCAGGGTGGCCACCCAGTAGTCTGCACACGTTAAAACGTGGGCAACTCTGCTGTCGTTGCGCAGGCATTGGAGCATATATTCGCTCATGTGGGCCAGGCTACCCATGGGTAAGGACAAGCTGTCCTCTGTGGGAGGCGATCGTCATCGTCCACCGTATCCCCCAGCCACGCACCAGTGATGGGCCTGGGCTGCCACCCCGCTGTGAACTTGCGCCATCCTCGTCCCCTCCACCTCCTCCTCCTCATCCTCCTCGTCCTCCAGTACAGTGCCTTGGCTGGCGACTCTGTGAACCTGTCCTCTGCTGCTTAAACAAACCTCCCTCTGAGCCACTTCGAACAGACTGGCCCGAAAGTGTTAGAAACGAGCCCTCATCCTCCTCCTCCTCCTCCACCTGGGCCACCTCCTCTAACATCATTGCCCTAAGTGTTTTCTCAAGGAGACATAGAAGTGGTATTGTAACGCTGATAACAGTGTCATCGCCACTGGCCATGTTGGTGGAGTACTCGAAACAGCGCAGCAGGGCACACAGGTCTCGCATGGAGGCCCAATCATTGGTGGTGAAGTGGTGCTGTTCGGCAGTACGACTGACGCGAGCGTGCTGCAGCTGAAACTCCACTATGGCCTGCTGCTGCTCGCACAGTCTCTCCAGCATGTGCAAGGTGGAGTTCCACCGGGTGGGCACGCCGCATATGAGGCGGTGAGCGGGAAGGCCGAGTTCCGCTGTAGCGCAGACAGACGAGCAGCGGCAGGATGTGAACGGGCGGAAGCGCGCACAGACGGCCCGCACTTTATGCAGCAGCTCTGACATGTTGGGGTAGTGGTGAATGAACCTCTGCACCACCAAGTTCAGCACATGCGCCAGGCAAGGGATGTGCGCCAAACCGGCTAGTCCCAGAGCTGCCACGAGATTTCGCCCATTATCGCATACCACCAGGCCTGGCTTGAGGCCCACCGGCAGAAACCACTGGCCGGTCTGTTGTTCAATACCCCGCCACAACTCCTTTGCGCTGTGGGGCCTGTCCCCCAAACATATGAGTTTCAGAATGGCCTGCTGACGTTTACCCCGGGCTGTGCTGAAGTTGGTGGTGAAGGTGTGTGGCTGACCGGATGAGCTGGTGGAAGCAGTGGAGGAGGAAGCCGAGTAGGAGGAGGAGGCTACAGGAGGCAGAGAATGATGCCCTGCGATCCTAGGGGGCGGAAGGACGTGCGCCAAGGAACTGTCCGCCGGGGCCCAGCCGCCACTACATTCATCCAGTGTGCAGTTAGTGAGATATAGCGTCCCTGGCCGTGCTTACTGGTCCACGTATCTGTGGTTAGGTGGACCTTGCCACAAATGGCGTTGCGCAGTGCACACTTGATTTTATCGGACACTTGCATGTGCAGGGAAGGCACGGCTGTCTTGGAGAAGTAGTGGCGGCTGGGAACCACATACTGCGGGACAGCCATGGCCATCAGCTGTTTGAAGCTGTCTGTGTCCACCAGCCGGAATGACAGCATTTCAAAGGCCAGCAGTTTAGAAATGCTGGCGTTCAGGCCAAGGGCTCGAGGGTGACTCGGGGGAATTTGCGCTTCCTCTCTAAGGTTTGAGATATTGAGAGCTGAACGCTGCTGTGTGATATAGTGGAGACGCTAGTTGACGGTGGCGGTGGTGGTGGTGTCGGTGGCACATCCTCTGTTTGCTGCTCGGCAGGTGGCAACATTCCTCTCGAGGCGGAAGCCGAGGCAGCAGCGGTAGAGGGAGCAGGGGGAGCCTCAGCGAGTGCCTGGTTTTTAAGGTGTGTACCCCACTGCAGTTCATGCTTTGCATGTAGATGCCTGGTCATGCAGGTTGTGCTGAGGTTCAGAACGTCAATGCCTCGCCTCAGGCTCTGATGGCAGAGCGTGCAAGTCACTCGGGTCTTGTCGGTAGGACATTGTTTAAAGAAGTGCCATGCCAGGGAACTCTTTGAAGCTGCCTTTGTGGGGCTGGGTCCCTGTTGGCGATGTCCAGTAGCAGGCGAACTCTGGGGCGGCGGCTCGTCTGCTTTGGCCCCCTGCTCCCTCTTTGGCTTCGCTGTTGTCTCGGTCTCACCACTACCTCTTCCTCTGAACTGTGAAAGTCATCGCCACGACCTTCAGTCCATGTGGGGTCTAAGACCTCATCGTCCTCTGCATCGTCTTCCACCCAGTCTCCCTCCCTGACCTCCTCCTGTTCAGTCTGCACACTGCAAAAAGACGCGGCAGTGGGCACCTGTGTTTCATCATCATCAGAGAGTCGGTGACTCTGCTGTGGTGGTATTCCCATGTCCTCTTCATCTGGAGACATAAGTGGTTGTGCGGCCAGTGCATGGTATGTCTTCCTCCACTGGGGAAGGGCTAGGTGGACGCCCCTGGGAAACCCTGGAAGCAGAGTCTTCAAACAGAAGAAGAGACTGCTGCATAACTTGTGGCTCAGACCGTTTCCCTGATATGCTTGGGGGTGATGTGACAGACTGATGGGCTTGGTTTTCAGGTGCCACCTGTGCGCTTCCGCAGAAGACTGGGTGGAAGACCATGTGGTGAACGTGCTGGAAGCACTGTCGGCCACCCAATCGATTAATGCCTGTACCTGCTCAGGCCTTACCATCCTAAGAGCGGCATTGGGCCCCACGAGATATTGCGGTACATTCTGCCGGCTAGTTGAGGGAGTTCGCTCCCTACTGTGTGCGCCTGAGGCCGAACGGCCACGTCCTCTACCAGCAACAGAGGCTCCACGGACACCACCACGACCGCGTCCTCGTCCCTTAATAGTATTTTTCTTCATTGTTGCGATTCAACTCGCACCACAATGAAATATATTATTTTTTATAAGCAAAATCCCTCACTGGAATACTTTCAGTCTTTTGACTGTATGGATTACAGATGGAATGACTGTTATATGTGAGTACCGCTTTCTTTGACAGATTCTAGTATGGGTACATATATGTTTTCCCAACCCCAGCACATTAGTTTGCTAATTCCAGATGTATGAAACGCAGGCCTAACTGTATCTAGTATATTGAACGCCAGATAAACTAACTTGGCCTTTTTAAATAAAAAAATTCCCTCACTGGAATACTTTCAGTCTTTTGACTGTATGGATTACAGATGGAATGACTGTTATATGTGAGTACCGCTTTCTTTGACAGATTCTAGTATGGGTACATATATGTTTTCCCAACCCCAGCACATTAGTTTGCTAATTCCAGATGTATGAAACGCAGGCCTAACTGTATCTAGTATATTGAACGCCAGATAAACTAACTTGGCCTTTTTAAATAAAAAAATTCCCTCACTGGAATACTTTCAGTCTTTTGACTGTATGGATTACAGATGGAATGACTGTTATATGTGAGTACCGCTTTCTTTGACAGATTCTAGTATGGGTACATATATGTTTTCCCAACCCCAGCACATTAGTTTGCTAATTCCAGATGTATGAAACGCAGGCCTAACTGTATCTAGTATATTGAACGCCAGATAAACTAACTTGGCCTTTTTAAATAAAAAATTCCCTCACTGGAATACTTTCAGTCTTTTGACTGTATGGATTACAGATGGAATGACTGTTATATGTGAGTACCGCTTTCTTTGACAGATTCTAGTATGGGTACATATATGTTTTCCCAACCCCAGCACATTAGTTTGCTAATTCCAGATGTATGAAACGCAGGCCTAACTGTATCTAGTATATTGAACGCCAGATAAACTAACTTGGCCTTTTTAAATAAAAAAATTCCCTCACTGGAATACTTTCAGTCTTTTGACTGTATGGATTACAGATGGAATGACTGTTATATGTGAGTACCGCTTTCTTTGACAGATTCTAGTATGGGTACATATATGTTTTCCCAACCCCAGCACATTAGTTTGCTAATTCCAGATGTATGAAACGCAGGCCTAACTGTATCTAGTATATTGAACGCTCAGATAAACTAACTTGGCCTTTTTAAATAAAAAATTCCCTCACTGGAATACTTTCAGTCTTTTGACTGTATGGATTACAGATGGAATGACTGTTATATGTGAGTACCGCTCTTTGACAGATTCTAGTATGGGTACATATATGTTTTCCCAACCCCAGCACATTAGTTTGCTAATTCCAGATGTATGAAACGCAGGCCTAACTGTATCTAGTATATTGAACGCCAGATAAACTAACTTGGCCTTTTTTAAATAAAAAATTCCCTCACTGGAATACTTTCAGTCTTTTGACTGTATGGATTACAGATGGAATGACTGTTATATGTGAGTACCGCTTTCTTTGACAGATTCTAGTATGGGTACATATATGTTTTCCCAACCCCAGCACATTAGTTTGCTAATTCCAGATGTATGAAACGCAGGCCTAACTGTATCTAGTATATTGAACGCCAGATAAACTAACTTGGCCTTTTTTAAATAAAAAATTCCTCACTGGAATACTTTCAGTCTTTTGACTGTATGGATTACAGATGGAATGACTGTTATATGTGAGTACCGCTTTCTTTGACAGATTCTAGTATGGGTACATATATGTTTTCCCAACCCCAGCACATTAGTTTGCTAATTCCAGATGTATGAAACGCAGGCCTAACTGTATCTAGTATATTGAACGCCAGATAAACTAACTTGGCCTTTTTTAAATAAAAAAATTCCTCACTGGAATACTTTCAGTCTTTTGACTGTATGGATTACAGATGGAATGACTGTTATATGTGAGTACCGCTTTCTTTGACAGATTCTAGTATGGGTACATATATGTTTTCCCAACCCCAGCACATTAGTTTGCTAATTCCAGATGTATGAAACGCAGGCCTAACTGTATCTAGTATATTGAACGCCAGATAAACTAACTTGGCCTTTTTAAATAAAAAATTCCCTCACTGGAATACTTTCAGTCTTTTGACTGTATGGATTACAGATGGAATGACTGTTATATGTGAGTACCGCTTTCTTGACAGATTCTAGTATGGGTACATATATGTTTTCCCAACCCCAGCACATTAATTTGCTAATTCCAGATGTATGAAACGCAGGCCTAACTGTATCTAGTATATTGAACGCCAGATAAACTAACTTGGCCTTTTTAAATAAAAAAAATTCCCTCACTGGAATACTTTCAGTCTTTTCGACTGTATGGATTACAGATGGAATGACTGTTATATGTGAGTACCGCTTTCTTTGACAGATTCTAGTATGGGTACATATATGTTTTCCCAACCCCAGCACATTAGTTTGCTAATTCCAGATGTATGAAACGCAGGCCTAACTGTATCTAGTATATTGAACGCCAGATAAACTAACTTGGCCTTTTTTAAATAAAAAAATTCCCTCACTGGAATACTTTCAGTCTTTTGACTGTATGGATTACAGATGGAATGACTGTTATATGTGAGTACCGCTTTCTTTGACAGATTCTAGTATGGGTACATATATGTTTTCCCAACCCCAGCACATTAGTTTGCTAATTCCAGATGTATGAAACGCAGGCCTAACTGTATCTAGTATATTGAACGCCAGATAAACTAACTTGGCCTTTTTAAATAAAATAAAATTCCTCACTGGAATACTTTCAGTCTTTTGACTGTATGGATTACAGATGGAATGACTGTTATATGTGAGTACCGCTTTCTTTGACAGATTCTAGTATGGGTACATATATGTTTTCCCAACCCCAGCACATTAGTTTGCTAATTCCAGATGTATGAAACGCAGGCCTAACTGTATCTAGTATATTGAACGCCAGATAAACTAACTTGGCCTTTTTAAATAAAAAAATTCCCTCACTGGAATACTTTCAGTCTTTTGACTGTATGGATTACAGATGGAATGACTGTTATATGTGAGTACCGCTTTCTTTGACAGATTCTAGTATGGGTACATATATGTTTTCCCAACCCCAGCACATTAGTTTGCTAATTCCAGATGTATGAAACGCAGGCCTAACTGTATCTAGTATATTGAACGCCAGATAAACTAACTTGGCCTTTTTAAATAAAAAAAATTCCCTCACTGGAATACTTTCAGTCTTTTGACTGTATGGATTACAGATGGAATGACTGTTATATGTGAGTACCGCTTTCTTTGACAGATTCTAGTATGGGTACATATATGTTTTCCCAACCCCAGCACATTAGTTTGCTAATTCCAGATGTATGAAACGCAGGCCTAACTGTATCTAGTATATTGAACGCCAGATAAACTAACTTGGCCTTTTTTAAATAAAAAAATTCCCTCACTGGAATACTTTCAGTCTTTTGACTGTATGGATTACAGATGGAATGACTGTTATATGTGAGTACCGCTTTCTTTGACAGATTCTAGTATGGGTACATATATGTTTTCCCAACCCCAGCACATTAGTTTGCTAATTCCAGATGTATGAAACGCAGGCCTAACTGTATCTAGTATATTGAACGCCAGATAAACTAACTTGGCCTTTTTTAAATAAAAAAATTCCCTCACTGGAATACTTTCAGTCTTTTGACTGTATGGATTACAGATGGAATGACTGTTATATGTGAGTACCGCTTTCTTTGACAGATTCTAGTATGGGTACATATATGTTTTCCCAACCCCAGCACATTAGTTTGCTAATTCCAGATGTATGAAACGCAGGCCTAACTGTATCTAGTATATTGAACGCCAGATAAACTAACTTGGCCTTTTTAAATAAAAAATTCCTCACTGGAATACTTTCAGTCTTTTGACTGTATGGATTACAGATGGAATGACTGTTATATGTGAGTACCGCTTTCTTTGACAGATTCTAGTATGGGTACATATATGTTTTCCCAACCCCAGCACATTAGTTTGCTAATTCCAGATGTATGAAACGCAGGCCTAACTGTATCTAGTATATTGAACGCCAGATAAACTAACTTGGCCTTTTTTAAATAAAAAAAATTCCCTCACTGGAATACTTTATGGCTTTTCACTGTATGGATTACAGGTGGACTGGTATTAGTAGGGGTGACACAAGCACACCCAAGTCCCTGATGTAGGATTTCTATGGCACAGACCACTATTACAAGTGATTAATGGACGTTGGGAGAGATTGTGCTGCAGCACTAGTCCCAAGATGGCCGCGCCTATCAGCCCAGTAACATGTGCCACAAAATGGTCTGCACAACCTTTAAAAAAATAGCCTTGGACTGTGCTGCTAAATCGCTATTGGTCTGAATCCCAGGTGTAGATGTCTGACTTGTTTGGAGCTTTGAATGCACACTGTGGCAGCTTCTGCTGCAGCACTACAAGTCGCAAATGGCGGCCGGCGGTCAGCCCAGGTACATGTGGATGGAAAAATCACTCTGGCCACTCTAAAAATAGCCAATCCCTATCAAAAAGCAGCTCAGCTGCAGTTGTTCAGATGAATCACAGGTGGAGGAGAGAAATTTGCTTCCAGTTATTCAATTATCCCTGCCTATTCTCGCCCTAGCATCAGCTGCGCCTATCCCTGTTCTATTCACATCGGGAGTGAGCACGTCCCGACGTGCGCACAAGCTTATAAAGAGGCTGAGTCACATGCTGCACTTGGCCAATCACAGCCTTGCCAATAGTAGGCATGGCTGCGATGGCATCTTAGGGCAAGTAGCATGATGCATGTTGATTGGCTGCTTTGCAGCCTTTCAAAATGCGCCAAAATACATGCCGAACGACGAACCCGAACCCGAACTTTTACGAAAAAGTTCGGGTTCGGGTCCGTGTCACGAACACCCCAAAATTCGGTACGGACCCGAACTATGCTCGAACTGTTCGCTCAACACTACTCACAAGCAAAAAGCAGTAGTACTGATAAAAAAAATATATATATATGGAATATTCGCTATTACAAATATATAGCACTATATTCTAGATTTTCGCAAATTCACGAAGTGCTGATATTCGCGATAAAAATTGCGATTAGAATATTCGCGATCAACACTACTCAAAATTTCTACTTTGTACACCATGGAGAAAAATAGAATCAAACACCTTTGCCCTTATCCCTCACGTTCACACTGACTATAAAATTTCATGACAAAAGGCTTTTCAACAAAATGCCTTTCTTTTTCTCCTGCATTATTTATTTGATTCCTGTTTTGCTGATCTGATACCTAACTAAATAAACCAATAATAATAGTAAAACACTAAGACATGTCTTTTATTTCATCTTCAGTGAAAATCACAGGCCACTGATGTCTGGGACTTTTTTTATCTCAATTACTTACTGGGTAGTGTGAAAAAGCACTGAAAATGCAGAAAATACAATTCTATACTTACATATATTGCCATATTTTCCTATTTTCCATAGATAGCTACACAATTTTAATATTTTAAGAAAAGATAAGATGTTTTAATCAATGTCCAAGGTAACTATTATCAAAGAAAAATAAGCAAGGAAGGCACTTCAAGAAGCACATCCCAAGTTAAGTATATTACTGTCACGGCTGTATGTGAGCAACAAGAGCATACACAGTGAATTAGCTACTGACCGGACCCAAACTAGGGAACATAAAGGGTGACCCCTGTCAGACCCTAAAAGCTCTCCCTATGCTGCTAAGCCCATGTCCAGATCCAGATGGTGGATCGAGACATGCCCGCGTACCTAAGGCTGATGACCACTGTAACCCCTACAATAGTGGAAGGGGCACGGCCACCGGTGCCCTGCTCAGTATATGGACGGAACCGGGTCGCCGGATCCAGTCAGCAAACAAACAGAAACACACAATGTCTGCACACTTAACTGAAGGAGCTGCAGCAGCAGTGAAAACAGATCCAAAGTCAGCAGACAATATCCGAAGTACTTGCTTCAGCAGAACACAGGTCCAGTGAAAAGATATCACACAAGTGAAGATACTCAAGCGAGAGATACAACTCAAATGAAAAGTAAAATCCGCACGATTAAACAGGAAGAGGGGTATTATATAGGAAGAGGAATCAATCACAGGAGGGACAGCTGGGAGGAGGGAAACTGAAAGTAAAGACCTCATCACAGGGGCGGAGAAACAGAGCAGAGAGAACTTCTCCAAGCTCAGTAGTGACATCATCACAGGGGTGGAGAAACAGAGCTTTGAGAATGTCTCAAAGCTCTGGTAGTGACAGTACCCCCCCCCCCTCTACGGGTGGACTCCGGACACCCAGGACCCACCATCTCAGGATGAGCCCTATGAAAAGCCCTGATGAGGCGAGTGGCTTTAATGTCCGGCGAGTGGCTTTAATGGAAACCTCAAACTCCAGATTGCCATTAACCAAAATCGGAGGAGGAGGCAAAGAGGAGGGTACCGTGGGCTGGACATATGGTTTTAAGAGAGATCTGTGAAATACATTATGTAACTTCCAAACCCGTGGAAGATCAAGACGGAAGGCAGCAGGATTGATGATGGACAGGATCTTATAAGGCCCAATAAACTTGGGACCCAATTTCCAGGAGGGAACCTTCAGTTTAATATTTCTTGTAGACAACCACACCAGATCACCCACATTCAGGTCCGGACCAGGCACACGTCTCTTATCAGCCACACGCTTATATTTCTCACTCATCTTTCTTAGATTACTCTGAATCTTTTGCCAAATGGTAGACAAAGACGAGGAAAATCTCTCCTCCTCAGGCAAACCAGAAGGAGCCCCTCCCAAGAATGTCCCAAACTGCGGATGGAACCCATATGCACCAAAGAATGGTGACTTATCATAAGATTCCTGACAACGGTTGTTCAGAGCAAACTCAGCAAGAGGGAGAAACAAACACCAATCCTCCTGGTTCTCTGCCACAAAACAGCGCAAATATGTCTCCAGATTCTTATTGACGCGTTCAGTTTGACCATTCGACTGCGGGTGAAAAGCAGAAGAGAATGACAGCCAAACCCCCAGGCGAGAACAGAAAGCCTTCCAGAATCTGGACACAAACTGCGTGCCTCTATCGGAAACAATATCAGATGGAATGCCATGCAATTTAACGGATGGGTAATGGGAGAAGGGGACCTGAAGGCTGTGAACGAGGCACCTTAGCGCGAGCGCACGTCTCACAAGCAGCCACAAAACCCTCCACCAACTTACGAAGAGCCGGCCACCAAAATCTCCGAGCAATGAGATCTACCGTGGCTCTACTCCCCGGGTGACCAGCAAGAACAGTATCATGATGCTCCTTGAAGAGTTTGTGATGTAACTCAGAAGGCACAAACAACTTCCCAGAAGGACAACGGGCAGGTGCCTCAGTCTGGGCAGCCTGAACCTCGGCCTCCAAATCAGAATACAGAGCAGAAACAACTACCCCCTCCGCCAAAATGGGACCCGGGTCCTCGGAGTTTCCTCCTCCCGGAAAACAGCGAGAGAGAGCATCAGCCTTCACATTCTTGATCCCAGGGCGGAATGTAACGACAAAATTGAATCTGGAGAAGAACAGAGACCATCTGGCCTGTCTCGGATTCATACGCTTGGCCGACTCCAAGTACGCCAGATTCTTTGGTCTGTAAAAACGGTGATAGGGTGCCTGGCTCCCTCCAACCAATGGCGCCATTCCTCGAAAGCCAACTTGATGGCCAACAACTCCCTATCTCCCACATCATAGTTCTTCTCTGCCGGGGAGAGTTTTTTTAGAGAAAAAGGCACAGGGTCGCCATTTGGCAGGAGAAGGGCCCTGGGACAAAACCGCACCCACACCCACCCCGGAAGCATCCACCTCAACAATAAAAGTTAAGGAAACATCGGGATGCACCAAGATGGGAGCAGACGCAAAACTCTCTTTAATCTTAGAAAAAGCTGCAAGCGCCTCCTCTGACCAAGAGGAAAAATCTGCCCCCTTTTTTGTCATGTCAGTGAGGGGTTTGACAACAGAGGAATAATTCAAAATGAACTTTCTGTAATAGTTCGCAAAACCCAGAAAGCGCATCAATGCCTTCTGATTCTCAGGGAGCTCCCACTCAAGCACAGCACGGACCTTCTCCGGATCCATGCGAAAACCAGAAGCAGAGAGGAGAAAACCCAGAAATTGAATCTCTGATACCATAAAAACACATTTCTCCAGCTTGGCGTACAATTTATTTTACCGCAGAATCTGCAGAACCTGAAAAAGATGATCCTGATGGGTCTGAACATCAGGGGAAAAAAATCTAAATATCTTCAAGATACACCAAAACAAATTTCCCCATTAAATGGTGGAAAATACTGTTAACAAAATGCTGAAAGACGGCCGGAGCATTCATCAAACCAAAAGGCATAACGAGATTCTCGAAATGCCCCTCAGGGGTATTAAAGGCCGTTTTCCATTCACCCCCCTCTCTGACCCTGACCAGGTTGTACGCGCCTCTCAAATCCAGTTTAGAAAAAACCTTGGCCCGAACAATTTGGTTGAAGAGGTCCGGGATCAGAGGAAGGGGATAGGGATCGCGAATCGTGATACGGTTCAGCTCCCTAAAATCTAGGCAAGGTCTCAGAGAGCCATCTTTTTTTTTAACAAAAAAACCCCCCGCGGCAACAGGTGATTTTGAGGGACGAATATGCCCCTTATCGAGACTCTCAGAGATATAGGTTCGCATTGCGATTCTTTCCGGTTGTGAGAGATTGTAAAGGTGTGCTTTTGGCATCTTGGCGCCGGGAATGAGGTTAATGGGACAGTCAAACTCCCGGTGAGGAGGTAGCTCCTGAACCCCGCTCTCGGAAAACACGTCTGAGTAATCGGAGAGAAATGATGGCACAGTTTTAGTAGATACCTCTGCAAAAGTCGCTGTGAGACAATTCTCTCTACAAAACTCACTCCACTCATTTATTTGCCTTCCTTGCCAATCAATAGTGGGGTTATGTCTAGTGAGCCAGGGTAACCCCAAAACTAGAGGAATAGGCAATCCGTTAAGGACAAAACAAGATATATCCTCCTCCACATCAGTGTCACCTACAGCTAACCGGATATTGTGAACAATGCCCTTCAGGGATCTCTGTGAGAGTGGAGCAGAGTCAATAGCAAAAACAGGTATATCCTTTTCTAATGTGCAAACCTGAAAGCCATGCATGGCTACAAATTGAGTGTCAATAAGATTGACGGCCGCTCCACTATCGACAAAAATTTCACAAGAAATGACTTTGCTCTCTAGCGCCACCCTGGCAGAAAGGAGAAAACGGGAACTGCAGGTCAGAGGAAAAGCATCAATTACTACATCAACTTTGCCCAAGGTAGCAGATGAAGCAGAGTTTGATGATTTACCTTTTGAGGTTTTTCTCTTATTATCACTCTTAGTACAGTTCATGAATTTCCTAGACGGACAAACATTTGCCAAATGACCAATGCCCCCACAACAAAAACACAACATTCTCTGAGGACTAAATCCTCCTTTATCAGGGGCAAGTCGACCTAGCTGCATAGGCTCCTCCTCAGAGGGGACCGAGACAGGATGAGGCCCCTGCACACTGAATGAGTCCGCACCACTCCGCCTAGACTGACAATGGCTGGACAGAGAGGTCTCGTTTCTTTCTCTTAGGCGCCTGTCAAGGCGTACCGCTAATGACATGGCAGACTCTAAGGACGTTGGTCTCTCATGGAAAGCAAACGCATCTTCCAATCTCTCTGAGAGACCATGACAGAACTGACTCCGGAGTGCAGCATCATTCCAACCTGAATCAGCTGCCCATCTCCGAAATTCAGAACAATAAAGCTCCGCAGACAGTTTGTTCTGGCATAAAAAACGTAAGTTAGATTCAGCCAGAGCAACACGATCTGGGTCATCATATATCTGCCCCAGGGTCACAAAAAATCTTTCCACGGATCGAAGGGAGAGATCCCCCGAAGGCAGCGAAAAAGCCCAAGTCTGAGCATTACCCCTGAGCAGGGAGATGACAATCCTCACCCTCTGCTCCTCATTACCAGAGGAATGGGGACACAAGCAAAAATGGAGTTTGCATGCCTCTCTGAAGCGAACAAAATTCTCACTGCCCCCGGAGAACGTTTCCGGAAGTGAGACCTTTGGCTCGCAACAGACTCCATGGGCCGGAGCCGAGCCCAATGCTTGAAGCTGAGTCATAGATTGACAGAGATCCGCTACCTCCAAAGAAAGACACTGCATGCGGTCAACCAGGTTAGAAAGCGGATCCATGTCAAAAAGGACGGTTTCGGTGGATTATAATGTCACGGCTGTATGTGAGCAACAAGAGCATACACAGTGAATTAGCTACTGACCGGACCCAAACTAGGGAACATAAAGGGTGACCCCTGTCAGACCCTAAAAGCTCTCCCTATGCTGCTAAGCCAATGTCCAGATCCAGATGGTGGATTGAGACAATAGTGGAAGGGGCACTGCCACCGGTGCCCCGCTCAGTATATGGACGGAACCGGGGTCGCCTCGGATCCAGTCAGCAAACAAACAGAAACACACAATGTCTGCACACTTAACTGAAGGAGCTGCAGCAGCATTAAAAACAGATCCAAAGTCAGCAGACAATATCCGAAGTACTTGCTTCAGCAGAACACAGGTCCAGTGAAAAGATATCACTCAAGTGAAGATACTGAAGCGAGAAATACAACTCAAATGAAAAGTATAATCCGCACGATTAAACAGGAAGAGGGGTATTTTATAGGAAGAGGAATCAATCACAGGAGGGACAGCTGGGAGGAGGGAAACTGAAAGTAATGACCTCATCACAGGGGCGGAGAAACAGAGCAGAGAGAACTCCTCCAAGCTCAGTAGTGACATCATCACAGGGGTGGAGAAACAGAGCTGTGAGAACGTCTCAAAGCTCTGGTCGTGACAATTACATAACTTTATTTAGTATGGGAATGGGTGGTCTAGCTCACCAGTTCAACTTAAAGTTTATAGGAGATTAAGAACCAAAAGTAACATTTACTGCATCTAAACATGCAGTGGTGGACTAAGAACTTAAAGTGGCCCAGAAAACTAAAACTAAAAGAGGACCCATGTTGTAGGTGGGTGAAAATTAACAGAAGAAGGGGAACACAAGTAAACAAGGTCAACACAAGTAGTCGGGGCCTGCAATACCATAGTGCAGCACAAAATACCACCTGCAGAACCACATATCACAGTGCAGAACAAAATACTGTTTCAACAGAACCACATACCACAGTGTAGCACAATATACTGCTGTCCTCACAACAACATTGAACTGTATCACCAAACAGTGATACACTTGAGTTGTAAAACTCGGATTGCTGTATAATTGCTGTATAATTGTTAAACTCGGATTGCTGTATAATTACCGAGTGTGCAGTGTCAGGTAAAGCAGCAGTCACCATATTAACCAGTGCTGTACACACAGTAATTCTACAGCAATCTTAGTTTGATAAATGTCAATGTATGACCGAAGAGTTACTTATATAATTTTGGATTGCAAATAAAAATAATAGAAAATATTGAGTGCCAGATCATTTTTCCCATTAACGTATATAGTATCAGAACTAGTGGCCCCAGTATCTTGGAAAAGAGGCGGAGTTGAGCACAAATGAAAAACACTAGAAGTACCATGCTAAACTGCAGACAGAACTAGGTAGGGGTATTAAAGAGGAGTGTACGCCTGCTATTTGTCCGGTTTTTATTATCAGGATAACAAATTTTTATTTTGCCAAATTATGCTCTCTTAAGTGCCCAGGATGGGGCTTCGCAGTGAGCAGCTTCACAGAGTGACAGCTGTAGCATCCAACCAGCAGTCCACTACAGCTGTCACTCAGAGCTGTGAAGCCACTTAATACAGAACGCACTTCCCTAGTGAAATGTCGGCTCCAGTGTACTTAAAAGGGTTGTCCTGGATGTGAGTATTGATAGCCTGGCCATCAATATTAGATTAGCAAGGGTCCATTCAGTAGTTAATTAATTATTAATTATAACTAGTGTTGAGCGAACAGTTCGAGAATAGTTCGGGTTCGTACCGAATTTTGGGGTGTCCGGGACCCGGACCCGAACCCGGACATTTTCAAAAAAGTTCGGGTTCGGGTTCGGTGTTCGTCGATTACTTCCTGCTTTCTGAAGGGCTGCACAGCAGCCAATCAGCTAGCGTTTTACTTCTTGCCCTAAGAGCCCATCACAGCCATGCCTACTAATGGCATGGCTGTGATTGGCCAAGTGCAGCATGTGACCCAGCCTCTATTTAAGCTGGAGTCACGTAGCGCCGCACGTCACACTGCTCTGATTAGTGTAGGAGAGGACGCATCTTCTGTCAGGGCGAGATTAGGCAGGTTAAAGTCAGCAACAGCACCTAATGAACGGATCAATTTACAGCTGAGAATCATTGAACTTCTGCTAGTTACTTGCTCGCTGGTTTTTAGGCTGCACAGAGCGTTTTCTGTCACTTATTTTCTGGGTTGATCGGCGGCCATTTTGTGACTTGTGGTGCGCCAGAAGAAGCTGCCACCAAGTCCATCAATCCATCAATACTAGTTTTTTTTTTTGCTATATCTCACATCAGGGGCTTGGCTGTGCTAATTGTCACCCCTAGAAACTCAGGAAAGAAATTTCTATATTTTATTAAGGGTTAAATACAATTGCCCAAATACCAATCCCCTAAATCTGGTGTTCCAGCTTTGGTTAGACAAGTATAATACTGTCTGCTGTCTGGCAAAGGATAGATTATTTTCTGGGGTTAAATTCAATTGCCAAAATAGCAATACCATAAATCAGTGGTTTCAGCTGTGGCTGGCAAAATAGAATAGTGTCCGAGGTAACGCACACACGTACAGACGCACGCATACCGATTCTTGAATAGTTGTATTATCGCGATAATAAAACTAACAGTGTAAAGTTGACTGTATTGCTCTAAGTTATATTCGCGTACTGAATGTAACTTCTATTACAGCACACCAATACTAAAACTGACTAAGAGACAGCTTTAAGTTCTATTCGAACGCGATTGCAACTTTGGAACTTAAAGTGGTGTACGATTTTAAAAGTTGAGTACTAAAAGTTGGAATCGCAATGCGATTCTTATGTATTTGATTAATCGCATTGCGATTACAACTTTGAGCTACCGATCACCATGGAACGCCTCCTCCAGTAGAATGTACTGTCGGATGTGAGAATTAAGTTGAAATCGCAATGCGATTATTATATATCTGCTTAATCGCATTGCCGTTTCAACTTAGCATTGCTAAATAATTCCATCCATATTCGCTAACTTACTGACTCAGTAAGTTAACGATATGGATGGAATTATTTAGCAATGCTAAGTTGAAATCGCAATGCGATTAAGCAAATATATAAGAATCGCATTGCGATTTCAACTTAATTCTCAGATCCGACAGTACATTCTACTGGAGGAGGCATTCCCATGGTGATCGTTAGCTCAAAGTTGTAATCGCAATGCGTTTATTGCGGTATATTATCCCTCTGGGTGTCTTTTACAGCCTTTTTAGTGCCCAAAAGTTCGGGTCCCCATTGACTTCTATGGGGTTCGGGTTCGGGATGAAGTTTGGGTTGAGTTCGGATCACGAACCCGGACATTTTCCGGAAGTTCGGCCGAACCTCTCGAACCCGAACATCCAGGTGTTCGCTCATCTCTAATTATAACCATTGAATGACAGCTGCGGACCACAAGACTACATTCAACTGAATGCATTGATTTGGACTGCAGCTCTAGTTAACCTTCTCTGGACCACTGCACGCAGATACGCGTGATCGCGGTGGCCCAGTTATTCCTCGTTGATGCGTCGGCGAGTCATCTCGCGAGAGGCGAGATTTCCTGTGAGCGCACGTGCGCTCACAGGATCGCGTCGGAAGGAAGTTTAACAAAAGCCTGCCAGCGCTGATCATGCGCTGGCAGGCTGTAGTAGTTAAAATAAATCGCATATCAGATGCTGTTTTGTTAACAGCGTCTGATATGCCTCCTGCCTGCTCCTCTGGTGGTCCCTTTTGCTTGGGACCACCAGAGGAAACATATGTAAGTGCACCAATCACCACACGGACGCCCCCCCACCAACCCCAAGTCACTGATTAACCCCTGATCACCACATGTCAGCCCCCTGTCACCCCCCTGTCACCCCCCCCCCCGTCACTAATCACCCACTTTAAGGCTCATTCAGACGTCTGTATGTGTTTTGTGGATCCACAGATCTGCGGATCCGCAAAGCACGGACACCGGCAATGTGCTTTCCGCATGTTGCAGATCCGCACATTGCCAGAACTATATAGAAAATGCCTTTTCTTGTCCGCAATTGCGGACAAGAATAGGACATGCTCTATCTTTTGCGGAGCTGCGGCTGGATGTTTCGGGACCAGCTCCGCAAATGCTGATGCGGAGAGCACATAGTGTGCTCTTCGCATCACCGCAGGCCCCGTTCACATTGAATGGGTCCGCATCTATTCCGCAGAATTGCGGAATAAATGTGGACATTTTTGCGGACGTGTGAATGGGGCCTTACTTTGCAAGCACTCCTATGTCCTTTCCCCTCTTTTTTTTTTGCACATTTTTGGCCAGAGATTTTTTGATCCACACTGATTGACGCGAATGAAGAACTCTGTGCCGTTCATTTTATTTTTTTTGGCCCAGAGGCTAAACGGAAAAAAAAAATCCAAATTCTGGCCATACATGTAATGATTGCGGAGACCCTCAAATGCCAGGGCAGTAGAAACACCTCACATGTGACCCCATTTTAGAAAGAAGACACCCCAAGGTATTCCGTGAGGAGCATGCCGAGTTCATAGAAGATTTTTTTTTTTGGCACAAGTTAGCGGAAATTATTTATTTATTTTTTTCTTACAAAGTCTCATATTCCACTAACTTGTGACAAAAAAATAAAATTTTACATGAACTCACCATACCCCTCACGGAATACCTTGGGGTGTCTTCTTTCTAAGATGGGGTCACTTATGGGGTATTTATACTGCCCTGGCATTTTAGGGGCCTCTAATGCGTGAGAAGTCGTTTGGAATCCAAATGCATAAAAATTCCCCGTAAAATCCTAAAGGTACTCATTGGAATTTGGGCCCCTTTGCGCATCTTGGCTGCAAAAAAGTGTCACACATGTGGTATCGCCGTACTCAGAAGAAGTAGGACAATGTGTTTTGGGGTGTATTTTTACATATACCCATGCTGGGTGAGAGAAATATCTCTATAAATTGACAACTTTGTATAAAAAATTTGAAAAAGTTGTAATTTACAGAGATATTTCTCACACACAGAATGGTTATATGTAAAAAAAAACACCCCAAAACACATTGCCCTACTTCTTCTGAGTACAGAGATACCACATGAGTGACACTTTTTTGCAGCCAATATGCGCAAAGTGGCCCTAATTCCAAGGAGTACCTTTAGGATTTCACAGGGCATTTTTATGCATTTGAATTCCAGAATTCTTCTCACACTTTAGGGGCCCCTAAAATGCCAGGGCAGTATAAATACCCCACAAGTGACCCCATTTTAGAAAGAAGACACCCCAGGGTATTCCGTGAGGGGCATGGCGAGTTCATAGAAGATTTTTTATTTTGGCACAAGTTAGCGGAAATTGATTCTTTTTTTTTTTTTTTTTTTCTTACAAAGTCTCATAATCTACTAACTTGGGACAAAAAAATTAAATTTTACATGCACTCACCATACCCCTTACGGAATACCTTGGGGAGTCTACTTTCTAAAATGGGGTCACTTGTGGGGTATTTATACTGCCCTGGCATTTTAGGGGTCTCTAAATCGTGAGAAGAAGTCTGGAATCCAAATGCGTAAAAATGCCCTGTGAAATCCTAAAGGTACTCATTTGAATTAGGGCCCCTTTACACATCTTGGCTGCAAAAAAGTGTCACTCATGTGGTATTACCGTACTCAGGAGAAGTAGGGCAATGTGTTTTGGGGTGTATTTTTACATATCACCATGCTGGGTGTGAGAAATATCTCTGTAAATGACAACTTTTAAAAAAAAATTATACAAAGTTGTCAGTTTGCAGAGATATTTCTCTCACCCAGCATGGGTATATGTAAAAATATACCCCAAAACACATTGCCCTACTTCTTCTGAGTACGGCGATACCACATGTGTGCCACTTTTTTGCAGCCTAGGTGCGTAAAGGGGCATAAAGTCCAATGAGTAGCTTTAGGCTTTACAGGGCTTCTCACAATTTAGCTCCGCCCAAAATGACAGAACAGTAAACACACCCCACAAATGACCCCATTTCGGAAAGTAGACACCCCAATGTATTCACTGAGGGGCATAGTGAGTCTGTGGGAGATTTTTTTTTTTTGCCAGAAGTTAGCAGAAATGGAAACTTTATTATAATTTTTTTTCCTCAGAAAGTGTCATTTTCCGCTAACTCACCATGCTCCTCCGCGAATACTTTGGGGTGTTTTCTTTCTAAAATGGTGTCCATTGGGGGGTATTTATACTATGCTGGCATTCTAGCACCTGAAGAAACATGACGACAGGTACTCAGAAAGTCAGAGCTGCTTCAAAACGCGGAAATTCACTTTTTTGCACCATAGTTTGTAAATGCTATAACTTTTACCCAAACAAATAAATATACACTTATTGCATTTTCTTTTTATCAAAGACATGTAGAACAATAAATTTAGAGAAAAATTTATATAGAAATGTAGTTTTTTGGAAAAATTTTATAACAGAATGTGAAAAATGTAATTTTTCTGCAAAAATGTCGTTAAATTTTTATTAACTGAAAAAAAAGTAAAAATGTCAGTAACAATGAAATAATACCAAATGAAAGCTCTATTAGTGAGAAGAAAAGGAGGTAAAATTCATTTTGGTGGTAAGTTGTATGCCCGAGCAATAAACCATAAAAGTAGTGTAGTGCAGAATTGTAAAAAGTGGCCTGGTCATTAAGGGTGTTTAAAGGGGTAATGATCACTGTTAAATCTGTTAATGATTTAACAATGATCATTTTTCTAATTATGTTTAATTAACTAATTCCCACCCCTTAGAAGAAAATGAAAATATACTTACCTGACTGTTGTCTTCCGTCCCCCCTGGTTACGGCCACCACTCTCCTCCCGAATCGCGGTGGCCGCGCTTGCGCAGACAACTTCTTCTTTTCTCCTGGCCGGGCCGCGCGCAGTCCTGATAGCGCACGCCAACGCCGCGCAAGCGCTATGGTGACTTCTTCCTGGCCAGTATAGTATACTTGCCAGAAAGAAGTCACCAGGGCGCATGCGCGGTGACGTGCGTCTTCAGTCCAGCGCGCTGCCCGGCCATGAGAAGACGTCAATCAAAATGGAGCCCGCCCCCTGCCGAAACCAGGAAGTGAACGGCGAGTCGAGAGCAGGTAAGTATGAAAGAGCGTGATGGGAACACCCCTTTAAGCTAGGGGGGCTGATGTGGTTAAAATAGCTAAAATCAATCAGTCTCTCTACAAAAAGTCGTAGTGTAGCCTTACCCTAAAAGTTCATATTCTCACTACTTTTGATAAGAAAAGCTCTCTAAAAGGTACTGCTTCACCCTCTACTGTCAGCGTTTTACCGTGTCAAAAATACTAACAGAATTCCTTTAACTAGCACTTGTACTGGCTTCATATTGGTATAGCTAGTTATAATGGAATTATTTTCTCCATAAAAAATACTCATAAAAACCTCTGCTGTGCTTCTATAGGGCAAATCGCTGAAGTATCAGTCAGATATGTAATGAAATCCAAGTGCAGATTCCTTATTAAATGGTCATATAAGTTACCAAAGATAAAGCAAATATTAAGTCAAGATAGGCTTATTACAATACAAATCAAAGGTCATATAAAAGAGTGCAAGAAAGATCAAGACACTACTACAATGCAGGTAGCTGTCAGAGTGCACATAGAGAGCATGCACCTACTGGCCAGCAAGTTTAGTTCTTGGAAGATTTGGGAGCTACATACACAAAGAAATGCTAACAAAATTATAGCATTTATATTTATTCAAAAGAGAAAGCAATTGACAGAAATATAAATGAAAGGGTAACCGACTAACTGTGTATGGTGACATGAATAAAACATTCAGATTTGCATAAGAATAAATTGTATCAAATAAAAACCTCAGAACATTTGCCCTGGAATTGCCCTGGACTGTACTCTTTAATTTCATTTGCATGAGGCAAATCTTCGTTTGTAAGGCTTGTTTGACAGCAATCCTACGGAAAAATGAAATAACCATTTGTTTGTAGAATGTAGTAATGGCTGTGTCTTCAATGTGCTGTGGACTAGGGGCAGACATTCAGAGACATTTAGTATTATTAATTCTACCTCTTATCAGATTACATTACATTGGCAGAGTTGCAGGCAACTGCCTATGTTTAGGGAATGACAAACATGCTGTAATCCAGGCATGGTAGGTTTGAAGAAGTGACTTGCTATAAATGCAATGTGGTAGTTATTTTTAATAACACATTAAAGCGGGGAAGGTATTAAGTTTTTTAACAAGCTTCCCCCTTTGCTATGTGGGATGCCTACAGTATAAATTGTCACACACATATTCCCACTCAAAAAAATCAAATAAACCAATTTTAAAGTAGGGTTAACCCCCGCTGTGTGTTTGTACCTTGTGAAACTACATCTCCCATTATGAGCTGAGCAATGGTAACGCTATGCAGGGTGCTGTTTCACAAATTACCTACCATATCACTGCAGTCCTTACTAGTAAACAATTACATTCAGTGACTAACATGTGACATCTTCTCTGTTTGCAATTCTTGTTTTATCTTCTATTTCTCCATTTGGCCCAGACTGCCATGATAACTTCCTCCAAACATGTCTCAAATCTGCAGAGTTTGCCACCCAGATGTCGTTATTTCCTCTGACACAAAACTGACACAAACTGTGCTCCCCTTAATATAATACTGTCATACACACTATGTCCCTTGAAAATAAAAATGCTGCATACTGAGTCTCTGGAGTATACGATACTGCCAAAATGTGACCTCTGAATATAATAGGGACACACTGTGCTCCTTGAAATGCATTGTATCCATTGTAGTTGGGTTCTCACCCACGCTCTTCCCTGAAGGTTGTGAGTAATGGCACTGTCCGATCAATGTTGATTTAAGGGGTTGCTTGATGCTCCACCCACCTCTTTCCACCCTACCTCCCCGCCCTCTCTGTTTTGGCAGTTTGCCCTGTGCTATTTTTGTTTACATGCTTCTGTTGAAATGTTTTTCTTGTTTTAGCAGGCTTTACTGTTTTCAATTTCCTGAAGTGACAGCTGGAGGTTGGTGGTTGCTTGGAGATGAGGTGGTGGAGCTGAAGGGTGGGCGATGGTTGGCATACCACTACAGTTCCCCCCTTGGAGAACAACTTGGTGTGACCAACCCCTATCAAATAAATGGGTTTTCTTACACATCTGAGGAGTCCCATGTCCTTCTTTGAGAAGGAAGTTGATGAGGGGTTGTGGGAGAGTTATAGTGTTCTCTGCAGTCATGCCACTCTGGCCTCTTCTGGAGCTCTTTCATCCTGCTTCCCACAAATGCACAGTGAAGCTAGGTGTACTAGCCCTGTAGTCTGTGCACTACATGTGCCAGAAACCAGGAGAGTTAGTCATGGAGATTGAGGAGCAGGAAGAAAGAGTGCAAGAGTGAGTTATTATGAGCTTTAATGATGCAGACCCTGCTTAAAGAGGACCTTTCATCACTTCTAAAGATATTAACTAACGATGCTCACATGTAGAGCGGCGCCCAGGGATCTCCCTGCACTTACTATTATCCCTGGGCGCCACTCTGTTCTCCCGGTATAGGCTCCGGTCTCTGTGCTCACAAAGTTATAGTAGGCGGGGACTTGGGGGACTTGGTTATAGTAGGCGGAGCCTGCCCTTCATCTCCTTCTTTATTTTTCTCGGGATAATCTGTACTTTTCATTGATACCATTGATTCTGTGGTGTGTATAACTTTTTGATCACTTTTTATTAAATTTTTTGTGGGGAGTGAAGTGACCAAAAACTGTCGAATCAGCCATTTTTTCTTCCATTTCGCCGTTTGCTGTGTGGAATAAATATTGTTATTTTTTTTATAGTAAGGGCACTTTTGTACACAGTGATGCCCATGCCATAATTTTTTTTTATTGTTTTTAAATTATTTGTGTATTTGATTTAAATTTTTATGTCTTTTTTATTTTTAAAAACTTTTTTTTACCACACCTGAGTACAGGGCCTGCCACACACACTCTGGCTCCCCCAATCCTTGCTGAGGGAAGCTGGAGCACATCTGGGAGCGCACGCTCACAGTCTTTAACTTCCCAGATGGGATTAAATGTATGTGATCAACGTTATCGTTGATCAGATACATTAGTCCCGGATGCCATTTTTAAAAGCCCGACCACTGACGTAAATTTATGCGGGGTCGTCGGGAAGGGGTTAAGTAAACCTGCTGACCAATATTCACTAGCACAGACTGTTACTGATTACTGTTCATGAGTAGCAGTTGAATGCCACTTGCAGAATTCTTCAAGCGCACCATAAGGCCGCTTTCAGACAAGCGTATTTGCAATGCGTATATAGTCCGGATTTAATGTTTCGAATCCGCTGCTAATGTTAAGCTATGAATGGAGCTATTCACATTAGCATATCATTTCCGTCAGTATTTAAAATCCGCAGAGTGTCCGAATTTAGTATGGATTTCCCTGAAAATAATCCCATTTAGTCAATGGGATGGCTTAACACTCGGCGTGTAGCATCTGTTATCCAGATGGAATCCAGATGTATAGCATATTTCATCCAGATGTCATCTGGATTTAAACATGCGTATTTACGTGGGGCAGGTTAAGTGGGGTCAAAGCAGGAAACAGGAAGTACACCTCTGCGATACACAGGAGGAAGATGGCATGATCACGAGGATGAACATCAATGTGGAGGAGCTGATAAATGAGGTCCAGAGTCATCCTGAGTTATTGGACACTTCATCTTCTCTCTACCTAGAACACCTGCATAAAGATGTAGCCTTGGATTCCATAGTGAGAAACATGTATCCTGAGTAGAATGATTTACATGATAAAGAGCGAGCATATATATGTAAGTTGTGTATGTTTTTTTTTTATACTATATATCAGTGTAAAAATAAAATGTTCTAGCCAAACATGTGAAGATGAGATAGCATAGTGTTCTCTATCACTTTCACGAAGAAGGTTTAAATCAAGAGAGAAGAAATGACTCCGCTCCATTACCTAAGCTCTCCTACATGTATTTACAGTAGCTGGTGTTCCTGAGACCATGTATGGAGTTACGAGAGTACATTTCTTTCTATAAACCCGTATTGTTAATGCTTTGATAATAATGATATATACAATTTTAGTCATGATACTAATGTGCTACCACCAACCACTAAGGAATATCACCATGGCCAAGAAACAACTTCAGAGGTATTCCCAAGACTCTGCACAAACTTCTGGCTCCATTTTTAAACAACCTGGCCCTGGTTTATTGCCTTTTCAACAAACTTGGCTGATGGTCCTGCCACCTCAACTCGACCTCAACCATCACAAAGGCCCAGACGCAGACCAGCCAGATTGACATGTGGTCATGATACTGGGGATTAATTAATTAAATGGGCAGGTAGCAACTTTTACAGCCCACTCAGCTAGGGGGGATCATGCTGATGTGTTCTGGTTTAGTGTAGCATCATATATCCAACAAATTCCTGATGGTTTGCGTACACATGTGGAGTGTGCCATTATTGCCCTTGTCGAGGCATCCCTGAGTCCTATTGTTCCAATGGACCTACTAGGTGTGCAATCTGATACACAGCCAAATGATTTTGGTAGGGCAAATTTTTTCGTGCAACATTCATCTCCCCAACGTTTAACTGTTCCATCTGATATGGCATATTGCAACCCTGAATCACGGAAGGTATTGAGGACCACTGTAAGAACAAGGGACAGTACCAAGTATACTGTCCCTTGTTCTTACAGTGGACCTCAACACCTTCCGTATACTTTTGCACCCCCAGCTACATACGCAGATTGTGCTTCAGCTCAAGCAGTGAGACAACATACACCATATGGCCAATCTAATGTATAAAGGCACTACTACCTGGTAAACACAGCTCTACAAACACAACAAGTACACAAAGATCTAGCACACATCCTACACACCTAGAGTCCATAGAAGAACCATTTAGATCTACACAATCAAATGTTTCTTTGGTAATGAGTACACAACAAATGGCAAGACACTCATATTACAATCCACCTGATGAAAGATATTCATCATATTACATGGAGACACATGACAATTACAGAACACAACATTGTAACACTTCATTCCCTTCATAACAAGCACAAGAGTACAATACAAATGTGTGTTCACAAAACAATTACACACAATCTACACATAATAATCATGACATTCGTTCCAAAACCATCATTCAACAAATGGCATGACCTTCCCACAGGCTCAAGTAGTTTGAGTATGGATCCAAATCAACATGCTCCTTAGTCATATCTTGCAAGTGTAATACATTCTGGATAAGATACCCTATATGCATCCGCAACTTGTTCTAGATCTACTGTACCACTCCAGAAGTTTCTCAAACCACACAGTCTTCTAAACCAAGTACATCTGATAACTCTTCTAATGTAGATGTACTTGCTAGCCCCATACAACAATCTTCTAATGTTTAATTGAAAAAGATTTAGGATGTTAAGAGTGATACATAACTCCACATTGTTTGTTTTTATGAAAGCATCCTTTACGCAGCTAAGCATTTATGTTTTTATGTCATGTAGCATTTTTTAGTTAGTGTCAATCACCACCACACAAAAACATTTAGATATAGGTATAGAATAAACATGCTGCATATACCTGCTATAGTTGTCCCCATAGTATGGGGTACACCAATGAGAGTATCAATATCTGCAACTTAAAGGAGTTGTCTCATTTCAGCAAGTAGCTTTTATCACATAGACAAAGTTAATACAAGACACTTACAATTGTGTTGTTATTACCCATATTGCTGCCTTTGCTGACTGGATTCACATTACATACTGCTGGTTTCTACGGTTACGACCGCCCTGCAACTCATCAGTGGTGGTCGTGCTTGCACACTGTAAAAAAATCAGGCCTCTCTCATGGCTGGGACCATGGGAACGCATATAAGTTATTGCTTTTTCCTACAGTGTGCAAGCTCGACCACCACTGATGGATTTCAGGGTAGTTGTAAACATGAAAATCATTAGTGTATAATGTGATGGAAAAAGCAATTCAGTCAGCAAATGGATAATAACAATACATTAGTAAGTGTCTTGTATTAACTTCCTCTACATAAGAAATGCTATTTACTGAAGTGAGACAACCCCTTTAAGAAGTGTTGTATCCTGCTGCATGTAAAGACAGCATTGAAATCAATGAATATAAAACATTTTATTGTAAGATGGGTCAAACTCTTTAATAATATCTGAAGTTTAGTTAACGTGTGTTAATGTTTTTTTTTATTTTTTTGTTTTTTACTGAAAGTAAACAGAACAAATTTTTTTACAATAAAGTTTTGTGTGGAATATTGTGTCATTTTTAAAACAAAAATGTAGAAAATTATTTACCCACAGAAAGTTATATGCAACAAATTATTAAATAATAAAACAGGTATATAAAAATTTACACTAAAAATATAAATTAATGTTCATGTTTTCCAAGTATGAGGGAATCAAACCTTCTGGAGAAACAAAATACAATACTAATCTGTCACACGCATATATTACAGATATCGTTGCCCTATGTTGGATAAGGGAAATACATCTATGATGCATGCTGTCTAGATCTACATTACAGCCTTCATGGGTGATGACAAAATTATGCAAAACACAACATGCTTTGATAGCATAATCAACAGCCTCCACACTGAGCTCAATAGGAGAAAGAAAAACACGCCATTTTGCAACTAAAATACCAAAAGAAGATTCAATAAAATGTTGTGCTCTAAATAGGTGAAAATTAAACACCCTTTTCATAACATTTAAACCATGTTTTGGAAAAGGCCTAACAAGGTTTGTAGATAAGGCTAAAGCCTCATCTGCCACAATCAAATGAGGCACTTCAGGACTGTGTGTTCCTGGAAGAGGTTTTGGAGGTGGAAAGTCCAATTCATTATTTAACAGTCTCCACCCAAAATTGGATGAACTAAAAACTTGGGCATCAGCTGTACTCCCATAAGAGCCAACATTCACAATGACAAATTTATACTTTATACTCCACAATGAAAGATATGGTAGAAATGCCCAAAAGAAAAAGGAAATGCAGGGAGGTAAATGAATTCCCTATCACCAAAAACCTAAAAAAAAAGATAAAATGTAAAAATTACATATACTCAAAATACAGTGTCTCACAAAAATGAGTACACCCCTCACATTTTTGTAAATATTTTATTACATCTTTTCATGGGACAACACTGAAGATATGACACTTTAAAACAATGTAAAGTAGTCAGTGTACAGTTTGTATAACAGTGTTAATTTGGTGTGCCCTCAAAATTACTCAACAAAGCCATTAATTTCTAAAATGCTGACAACAAAAGTGAGTACACCACTAAGTGAAAATGGTCAAATTGTGCCCAATTAGCCATTTTTCCTCCCCGGTGTCATGTGACTCATTAGTGTTACAAGGTCTCAGGTGTGAATGGGAAGCAGGTGTGTTAAATTTGGTGTTATCACTCTCACACTCACTCATACTGGTCACTGGAAGTTCAACATGGCAGCTCATGGCAAAGAACTCTTTGAGGATCTGAAAAAAAGAACTGTTGCTCTCCATAAAGATGGCTTAGGCTATAAGAAGATTGCCAACACCCTGAAACTGAGCTGCAGCACGGTGGCCAAGACCATACAGTGGTTTAACAAGACAGGTTTCACTCAAAGAAATTGAGTGCACATGCTCAGCGTCATATCCAGAGGTATGGATATACAAACTGTACACTGACTACTTTACATTGTATCTAAGTATCATATCTTCAGTAATACACGTGCACTGCATATGTGACAGGGAAATGAATATAGTTAATATGTCTGTTAGTTCAGTGGGTGACATTTTTCCATTTTGGTGTGAGGTATACCTGCACTGCATAGCTGACAGGGAAATTTATATAGTTAATCCATCTGTTAGTTCGGTGGGTGAAATATACCCAATTTGTGTGTGAGGTACACCTGCACTGCATACATGACAGGGAAATTAATATAGTTAATCTGTCTGTTAGTTTGGTGGGTGACCTCAAAGAATGAGGAGAGCATCAAATAAGAGAAGTGGCCCTAGTCGTGGTGCTGCTGGTGCTGGTGGAGCTCCTGTTGCAGGGGGAGGATGTGGTCAATCTGTGCCAACTATACACCCAAATGAAACACCTTCCTCAGGTGCTTGTAGGCGACAGGACGTTCAGCGTCATTTTGTAGGCCCGAATACCGGTAGAGGCAGTAGTAGATTGGATGGCTGACAGTTCCTTCACATTCGCTCACACCCGCTCCCCTGCGGAAAATGCAGAGTTGGCACCTGCAGCCCATATGCCTCTGTATTTCACCTCACCCCCTTGCAAATTAGCCAAGAAGTCTGAGCACCAAGCCATGCATCAGTCTCTTATGTTTTTTGATGACTCTGATGGAAGGGTTTCTGTTGGCCATCCACCTAGCCCTTCCCCAGAAGTGGAAGAGATTGAGTGCACTGATGCTCAACCACTTATGTTTCAGGATGTGTACATGGGAGGACCACTGCAGCACGTCTGTGATGATGATGACGAAACACAGCTGCCGACTGCTGTGGCTTCCTACCGTGTGCAGACCAGCAAGGAGGGCAGGGGTGAAAAGTGGGTGGAAGATGATGCGGAGGATGATGAGGTCCTAGACCCCACATGGAATCAAGGTCATGCGAGTGACGTGTGCAGTTCGGAGGAAGAGGTGGCGGTCACACAGCGCCAGCCACACAACAAAAGAGGGAGCAGGGTGCAAAAGCAGAGTGGCCATCCCCTAGCCAATATACCTGCTACTGCCCACTGCACCTAGAGACTGAGCACCCCAAAGCCAACTTCAAGGAGTTCCCTGGCTTGGCAGTTCTTCAGACAATGTGCTGATGACGGGACGTGATCACACTGTGCAATCGGAGCCTGAAACGAGGCAGACATGTTCTAAACCTGAGCACCACCTGCATGACCAGGCATCTAAATGCAAAGCACGAGCTGTAGTGGAGTAAACACCTGAAAAACCACAAAAGATCTCAAGCTCCTCTTGCTCTCTCTTCTGCTGCAGTCTCAGCCTCTTCCTCCCCCTCTGGAGTGACAGTGGCACCAGCCACCCTGCAAACAGAGGATGTGGCAGCAACACCACCACCTCCACCACCTTTACTCAGCATGTCCACACTGTCTCATTGAAGCATTCAGCTGTCCATCCCCCAAATACTGGAAAGAAAGAGGAAGTACCCCCCTTCCCACCCATGATCCCTGGCCCTGAATGCCAGTATTTCAAAATTCCTGGCCTTTGAAATGCTGTAATTCCATCTGGTGGAGACAGAGACTTTTAAAAACCTTGTGGTGGTGGCTGTCCCACAGTTCATGGTTCCCAACCACTACTTTTCCAGGTGAGCCATCCCTGCCCTGCACAACCAAGTAGCGGACAAAATCAGATGTGCACTGCGCAACGCCATCTATGGCAAGGTCCACATAACTACCAATACGAGGACCAGTAAGCACGGGCAGGGACGTTATATCTCCCTAACTGCACACTGGGTAAATGGAGAGGTGGCTGGGCCTGAGGCAGATAGCAGTTTGGCACATGTCCTACCGCCACCGAAGATTGCAGGACATTTCTCGTTGCCTCTTCGTCCTACTCCGCTTCCTCCTCTACCACCTCATCATCCGATCAGCGTAACACCTTCACCACCCACTTAAGCACAGCCAAGGGGAAACGACAGCAGGCTGTTTAGAAACTCCTCTGTTTGGGGGGAAAAAAACACACCACGCAGGATCTGTGGATGGGCATGGAACAACAGATCGACGAGTGGTTGGTGCCGCTGAGCCTCAAGCCTGGCCTAGTGGTGTGTGATAACGGTCAAAATCTCGTAGCAGCTCTGGGGCTAGCCGGTTTGACGCACATCCCTTGCCTGGCACGTGCTGAATTTGGTGGTGCAGAGGTTCCTGAAAAATTATCCCGATATGTCAGAGCTGCTACAGAAAGTGCCGGCTGTCTGTGCACGCTTTCAGCGTTCTCACCCTGCTGCTGCTCACCTGTTTTTGCTGTATCGTAACTTCGGCCTTCCCCTCTCAGCGCCTCATATGGGACGTACCCAGTACCCACAAGGTAGAACGCTTCCTTGCACATGCTGGAGAGACTGTGCGAGCAGCAGCAGGCAATAGTGGAGTTTTAGCTGTAGCACGCATGGTTGAGTGGCTCTGCGGAACAGCACCACTTTACCACCAATGAGTGGACCTCCATGCGGGATGTGTGTGCCGTGTTGCGCTGTCTTCAGCGTTACTATCCCGCTTCTATGTCTCCTTGAAAAAACACTTTGGACGATGATGGAATAAGATGTGGCACAGGAGGAAGAGAAGGAAGAAGAGGGATAATTTCCACAGTTCAGACCATTCACAAATGGCTTGGAGGGTGGGTTCCTGCACCAACAGAGGCCAGGTACACAACTGTCCAGCCAGGGCACAGTTCTGCAGGATGAGGAGAAGGATTATGATAAGGAGGAACCGTGTTCACAGCAGGGTGGCACACATAGCAGCTTATGGGCATTAATGGAGCGTAGCTGGGGGCATATAGAGGACACAGACTATGCACCTCCCACAGAGGACAGCTTGTCGTTGCCTCTGGGCAGCCTGGCACACATGAGCGACTACATGCTGCAGTGCCTGTGCAATGACCGCCAAGTTGCCCACATTCTAACCAGTGCTGATTACTGCCCGCTACAAAGACAACATGCTGTCCTTAAATCAATCATTGGAGCGTGATCAGAAGATGCGCGAGTAGAAGCGCATGCTGGTAGACACGCTGCTGATAGCATTCACACCTGACAGCGGGGGCTCAGTGGAAGCACACGGCGAGGGCAGAGGAGGAAAAAGTCACCAACGCAGCTGGGGCACCGCCAGTACCTCAGAAGGGAGGCGTGCATGGCCGAAATGTGGAAAAGCTTTGTCAGGACACCACAACAACCAGCAACACAAGCCGATACAGAACATCTTAGCAGGATGCAGCATTTCAGAAAACATGGCACACGCCTACATGTAATGACTGATGGGTCTGCCCTATTCAACTTCTGGGTCTCCAAATTGGGCACATGGCCTGAGCTTGCCATTTACGCCTTGGAGGTGCTGGCCTGCCCTGCGGCCAGTGTATTGTCCATACGTGTGTTTAGCATGGTAGGGGGGGTAATCACAGACAAGTGCAGCCGTCTGTCCACAGTCAATGTGGACAAGCTCACGTTCATTAAAATAAACCAGGCATGGATCCCATAGGACTTGTTCTACCTTGTGCTGTGTAGACAAGTATACCGGCCGCACCACACTTTCTCTTTGCATTCTCTTTTCTATTTCCCAATGTTTTGGGGTCTTCCCAAATTTGTTAAAAATAAATAAATAAATAAAAAACAACAAAAACAGCGTTGGCTCCTCATCTTCCACCGCCGCTTCCATCTACTCCTCTACGTCCACCGCCTCCTCAACCTCCTACTCCACTTTGACATCCGCCTCTTAGTTCTAGATTATTATTTTATATTTTTTTTCTATTCTATGTTATTTTAAGTCGTTTCCCTACCCACATTTGTTTGCAGGGCAACTGTCCTGCTCTTACCCCCATTTTGCTTAAGCTTAACATCTGCAACAAAAAAAAAGAAACTAACAAAAAAAATGCATCATTCCCCTTGAGGTTTATTCTAAGAATATAGATATCCTGGGTCCGCAGTTGCAAGGGATGTTCAGAGAGGCACAGCAAATAGGAAGACTCCCAGATTCTCTATATGAGGCATCCCTAGTAGTATTGCTGAAGCCGGACAAGGATCCGTTAGATTGTGCTTCATATCGCCCAATATCCTTATTAAATTTAGATTACAAAATTCTCACGGAAATTTTGGCCAATAGGTTAAATAAAATAATACCCCATATAATACATACATAGTACATAGTATTTAAGACTGAAAAAAGACATTTGTCCATCCAGTTTGGCCTGTTTCCTACAAGTTGATCCACAGGAAGGCAAAAAAAACCTGTGAGGCAGAAGCCAATTTTCCCCACTTAAGGGGAAAAAAATTCCTTCCCAACTCTAATCAGGCAATTAGAATAACTCCCTGGATCAACGACCCCTCTCTAGTAGCTGTAGCCTGTAATATTATTACACTCTAGAAATACAGACCAAAACGGCTTCATACCAGGATGGTCGACTTCTAACAATATTCGCAGTCATAGCTCAAATCGGGACCCAACATGATAGACAATGGGCGATGGCCTCCTTAGATATGGCTAAAGCCTTTGATTCCTTAGAGTGGCTGTACCTGATAAGGGCATTGGAGAAGTTTGGCTTCAATCCTAGATTTCTTAAATGGATACAGATAATATACAGGAACCCTAGAGCTTGCATGATGATTAACGGTACAGCTTCTTCCTCTTTCCCCCTGGAAAGTGGTACGAGGCAGTGCTGTCCTCTCTCTCCCCTACTATTCTCAATCGCCATAGAACACCTAGCTCTTTGGATTCGTCAGGACCCGATATTTAAAGGGGTAGTGTTGGAGGAGAGGGAGGATAGAGTTGGTCTGTATGCGCATGACCTCATATTATTTATGAAAGAGATGGATGTTACTCTGCCACGGGCGATTACCATTATAGAAAAGTTTTGGCACTTCTCAAGATTACATATAAACTGGGCTAAATCTGCCCTTATGCCTCTCTGGCAGTCCACCTAGCCTGAGATTTATCACAATCTTAGGATAGTAGATCATTTTAAATACCTAGGCATTTTCATTACTAAAGAACCAAAAGATTCCTATTCTAAAAACATTGCCCCTTTAGAAAACATATTTAATGATAAATTTAAGGTGTGGAAAGCCTTACCATTGTCGATTGTGGGTAGAATTAATCTTATAAAAATGATCTTATCACCCAAAGGGCTATATATCCTGGAGCATGCTTGCACCCCGATACCCCGAGTCTTCTTTGACCGCCTTCACTCATTGATGGTTAACTTTGTTTGGGGTAGAGCAAGGCATAAGCTTGCAGTGACCACACTGCAACGATCTAAACACCAAGGTGGTGCAGCTCTACCGAACGTCCATTTATATTTCCTTGCAGAGCAATTGAGGTTCCTAGCTACATGGGTCAATGGGGAGCCCCTTCAGAGTATGGAGTACGATCTACAATACTACTTAGGTCTGCCCACTCTATGGCCGGTACTTGAAAATATTGGGTCACTATCGGGACGTGTGCTGCAGATCCATAGATTGGCACATCAGGTATGGAGAGATGCAAAATTACACCAATACAAGGATTGGGCGGATGCTATACCTCTATGGGATAACCCATTGTTCCCCCATCTACAAGGTATAGAAGGGATTCATATCTGAAGAGCATGTGGCATCAACACACTGCGGGACCTATTTCAAAATGGAGTCTTGCACTCCTTTTCTCAACTTCAGGAGCAATATAGTATAGCACGTACCCAATTTTTTAGGTATTTACAAATTAGACATGTCCTTAAGGAACAATTTAAGTACGGTGACAGGGCCATATCCTCTTATCCTTTAATAGGTGTTATTAAATCACAAGGACCTAGAGGTATATTTTGGCACTCTATAAACACCATTTAGGAAACCATATGTCATCACAGCCCATATTAGCCGAGGCCAGATGGAGAGGGAATAATCCCCATCTTACTGTAGAAGAGTGGACGGAGGCATTGGAGGCTGTTACCAATGTGTCTCCCTCTGTTAACAACAGACTTATACAATTATTCATGCTGCATCAAAGTTATTTAACTACTACTAGACTGCACAAGATGGGAAAGATGTCTCAACCCAGGTGCCTTAGATGCTCTCACAATGGTGCCGACTACTGGCATATGATGTGGGAGTGTAGTTATGTTAGATCATACTGGCAGGAAGTGCTTGATGTACTCTCGTCATTGGGCATAGGCCCAATACCACTATGTCCTAAAGTATGTTTACTGGGTATTTTGGACAATGATGCCTTGTCTCATTATAATAAAATATTCCTGGGAGAAACTCTATTTCTTGCCCGTAAGGTGATCACTCTCAAATGGATGGCAGATGATCTATCTACATTAGGGATCTGGAAGAAATTAGTGAATCAAGTAATACCCTTAGAAAACGTCATGTTTATACATAGGAAATGTCCTAACAAATTCTTGAAAGTATGGGGCTTATGGTGCGATTCGCTGTTGACTGTTTCACCTGGTCCTGTGATTCCCGAAGACTCCATACTTTAACATTATAATCAGACAACACAAGTCATTACTGTACTTATTTGCTTTATTGACGCTAAACTGTACATGTTCAGAAACTATTATTATTTTTTCGATATGCATTGTCAATGCACATATGATAACCCTGTACTACATGACTCTGTATACTGTGTACTTGTGACTGATGCTCAAATGATTGTACCACAGTCTTGCCTTGTTACTCTTTTTTCAATAAAACGAGTTTAAAAAAAAAACGTATCAAACACGCAATAGTTTAGGGGGCAAAAAAAAAAGGAAGGGAAAGAAAGATGCTTTCGCAACATATCTGGATAACTATCGCATACTACATGCGTAATACACACAGATTTCAATACGCTCGTCTGAAAGTGGCCTCTTTCCTCTCCTAGCTGCAATCCTGTTCAGACTCCGTTAAGCGGTCTCTGTCAATAGCACCATAAAAATAAATAACTTGAAAAATGAAGACCAAAGAGCACAAATTGTGATTTTTTTTTTAGCACATTTAGTGAATGATACTCACATCTGTGAAGTGGGCCTGACTCACACTCTTCTCATGATCCTAGAACACCACAACAATCACACCTCCCCTAGATGCCTCTCATGTATCGATCCTCATAAGTATATTTAAAAAAAGTATCCATAATAATAAAAGCCCTGTGTGCGTGCTCAGGGCTGCTTGTCCGTGCTTGTGTGTCGATAATTGAAATGGGCATGTGCGGTGTGCCGAACAATCACCACCGCCCACACCAGTGCGCACTGCACACCGACCCTGCACACCGACCAATCATCACACGGAACTCCACACACCGCCCACACCTGCCCGCCGGCCAATCACCGCCGCCATTCACAGGTTATGGTGTGCACCCCACGTTGGGCCACCACCAGTCGTGGCCAGCAGTCTGAGCACCACCAGTCAGTGTCAGCAGTCAGTGCCAGCCATCTCAGCCATCAGTCAGTGCCACCAGCCACAGCCACTAGTCACAGTGCCAGCAGTCTAAGCCAGCAGTTAGTCAGTGCCACAGCCACCAGTCACAGTGCCAGCAGTCTCAGCCAGCAGCCGGTACAAGCCGTCTCAGCCATCAGTCAGTGCCACCAGCCACAGGCACCAGTCATAGTGCCAACAGTCTCAGCCACCAGTCAGTGCCAGCAGTCTCATCACCACCAGTCAGTGTCAGCAGTCAGTGCCAGCCGTCTCAGCTATCAGTCAGTGCCACCAGCCACAGCCACCAGTCACAGTGCCAGCAGTCTAAGCCAGCAGTTAGACAGTGCCACAGCCAGCAGTCACAGTGCCAGCAGTCTCAGCCAGCAGTCGGTGGTAGCCGTCTCAGCCATCAGTCAGTGTCACCAGCCACAGGCACCCGTCACAGTGCCAGCACTTTCAGCCACCAGTCAGTGCCAGCAGTCTCAGCCACCAGTTAGTGTTAGCAGTCTCAGCTACCAGCCGCAGTCAGCAGTCTCAGCCAGAGCCAGCACTCATTGCCAACAGTCTGGACCACCAGCCACAAGTCAGTGCCAGCAGTCTCAGCCAGCAGTTACAGAGCAGCAGTCTCAGCCAGCAGTCAGCACCAGACATCTCAGCCACCAGTCAGTGTCACCAGCCACAGCCTCCAGTCACAGTGACAGCAGTTTCAGCCACCAGTCAGTGCCAGCCGTCTCAGCCATCACTAAGTGCTACCAGCCATAGCCACCAGTCAGTGCCAGCAGTCTCAGCCAGAAGTCAGTGCCAGCAGTCAGTGCCAGCAGTCTCAGCCATCAGTCAGAGCAACCAACCACAGCCACCAGTCACAGTGCCAGCAGTCTTAGCCACCAGTCAGCGCCAGCAGTCAGTGCCAGCATTCTCAGCCACAGCCAGCACTCAGTGCCAGAAGTCTCAGCAACAAGATAAAGCCAGCAGTCTCAGCCACAGCCACCAGTCAGTGCCAGCAATCTAAGCCACAGCCAGCACTCAGTGCCAGCAGTCTCAGCCAAAGGCCACAGCCATCAGTCAGTGCAGGCAGTCTCAGCCACCAGCTGCAGCCAGCAGTCTCAGCTACAGCCACTATTCAGTGCCAGCAGTCTCAGCCACAGCCAACAGTCTCAACCACCAGTCAGTGCCAGCAGTCTCAGCCACAGCCACCAGTCACAGTGCCAGCAGTCTCAGCAAGCAGTCAGTGCCACCAGCCACAGCCTCGAGTCACAGTGCCTGCAATCTCAGCCACCAGTCAGTGCCAGCCATCTCAGCTATCACTCAGTGCCACCAGCCACCAGTCACAGTCGTCTCACCACCACCAGTCAGTACCAGCAGTAAGTGCCAGCCATCTCAGCCATCAGTCAGTGCCACCAGGCACCAGTCACAGTGCCAGCAGTCTCAGTCATACAATGTGGTCAAGTTCCCTTGCTATTTAATGTACACTGTTCATGCTAATGTTTATGCACTACTGTTCTAGCGCCCGTTATTGTAACAGGCTTAATGTCTAGTTTATTTTAAAAAAAGCAGCAGTATACAGTAGTTTCAGGGTAACCTCCTTCCTCAGGAATCAATACTACACATTCAAAACATACATTTATACAGCAAAACTTCCCATTCCCACTCTACTGCTGCACATCACTCCATACAGACCTGGAAATGACGTATTAGAGTATGTCTCTATTAAAAACTTTGGGGGTCATTTATTGTCCTGACATACGTCTATATTAGGCATATTTCAAGCGCAGATTGCGGCACAATGGTTAGTTGTACCGCAATCTACGACTTTTCCCAGTTCTTTCCAGGTCTAAAAAGTGGGTCGGGGAAGGGGACGGGCCAGCAGTTCCGTCCCATTTATCATTTTCTACGCCTTTTTCAGCTGGCTTACATTTAGAAGCAGCGCTGGAAGTTATGTAGAGGTCTGCACCTCTTCATAGCGTCGACGGATCCACTGCGAGATATAGGGGTTATTAAGACCAGCGTCTAAACATCTTTGCAAACATCTTAATAAATCATGCCCTTAATCCCTAAACAAAAATCGAATCCAATATATAATCAACAAAACTTATATATTGTACTGTCTTAATAATACCTAAAGGCATTGTGATAAAATAAGAGTATACATTTTTCCACCGCCCTTCCACTGCTTCTTTTAACTCCTGGGATCAAAGTGTTAAGCTGGTTTAACATAGCCGCAGCCAATCAATGGCCACAGCGAAGAGCAGATCCTCTTGCATTATGCAACTATTTGTCATGACGTAAGGGGAGCTGGTCACTGCCATGGCCAGTGATTGGCTGCAGCCATATCAAACCATATGTTGACATCAAGGGAGCTCAGATGAGCATCGCAGGCCATCTTTCCGGTAAAGTGTGTGTGGGTGGGTGCCAACTCACTAATCACATTGGTCACATGTGCTTTAAATAACCGTGGTTAATATTAAATTACTGTATTATATAAATAATATATATGTATATATATATATATATATATATATATATATATATTAGTTATATTACATTTATAACTATTTGTTCTTTCCCTTAACCGCTTCAGCCCCCCTAGCTTAAACACCCTTAAAGGGATTCTTTCACCCCCAAACCCCAATTTTCACTACTTACATCATTATTTGGTAAATAGTGCCCCCATTATATAGCCACTTACCCCATAATTTTTAAACTTACAGATGATGAGAAAACGAAGTTTATAATACCTGTCAATCAATAGTGAAGGAGCCCAGGAGCGGCGTCATACCGGCCGGAGCCCAGGCCGCGCGCTCATCTAACTTTTCTACCACGCCCCCTTTCACCCAGGCGGCCCGCCCATTGTGATGCGCTCGGCCTCGTCCAGAACTGGCCAAATCCCGCGCCTGCGCCGTGGATCGGGCAGTCCGCGCCTGCGCACTGGATTCCCGATTACTGGCGCAAGCATCGGGCTACCCTGTGCGCAGGCGCGGGGCCCGTACTGCGATAGTGTACCAGCGCAGGATCGGAGCCTCAGGAAGAGTCGTGGGCGCTGGAGCTGGCTGTCACCCTGCCTGCCTCCCTCCCTCCCTCCCTAGGAATTTCACCAAATACATTTTCAAAGCAGAGTATGTGTTTCTCATACATTTTTATGCAATACAATAAAAAGACCCACAGTACATAATCCACGGCGCAGGCGCGGGATTTGGCCAGTTCTGGACGAGGCCGAGCGCATCACAATGGGCGGGCCGCCTGGGTGAAAGGGGGCGTGGTAGAAAAGTTAGATGAGCGCGCGGCCTGGGCTCCGGCCGGTATGACGCCGCCCCTGGGCTCCTTCACTATTGATTGACAGGTATTATAAACTTCGTTTTCTCATCATCTGTAAGTTTAAAAATTATGGGGTAAGTGGCTATATAATGGGGGCACTATTTACCAAATAATGATGTAAGTAGTGAAAATTGGGGTTTGGGGGTGAAAGAATCCCTTTAATGACCAGGCCACTTTTTACAATTCCGCACTACACTACTTTCACCATTTATTGCTCCGTCATACAACTTACCACCCAAATGAATTTTACCTCCTTTTCTTCTCACTAATAGAGCTTTCATTTGGTGGTATTTCATTGCTGCTGACATTTTAACTTTTTTTGCTATTAATCAAAAATTACCGAAATTTTTGCAAAAAAATGACATTTTTCACTTTCTGTTGTAAAATTTTTCAAAAAAAACTACATTTCTATATAAATTCTTCTCTAAATTTATTGTTCTACATGTCTTTGAAAAAAAAAAAGTCCAATAAGTGTATATTTATTGGTTTGGGTAAAAGTTATAGCGTTTACAAACTATGGTGCAAAAAAGTGAATTTCGGCATTTTGAAGCAGCTCTGACTTTCTGAGCGCCTGTCATGTTTCTTCAGGTGCTAGAATGTCAGGATAGTATAAATACCCCCCAAATCACACCATTTTAGAAAGAAGACACCCCAAAGTATTCGCGGAGGGGCATGGTGAGTTCATGTATCATTTCATTTTTTTCACAAGTTAGCAGAAAATGACACTTTCTGAGAAAAAAAAAAAAAGTTTCAATTTCTGATAACTTCTGGCAAAAAAAATCTCAGACGGACTCACTATGCCCCTCAGTGAATACCTTGGGGTGTCTACTTTCCGAAATGGGGTCATTTGTGGGGTGTGTTTACTGTTCTGGCATTTTGGGCGGGGCTAAATTGTGAGCCGCCATGCAAAACCTAAAGGTACTCGTTGGAATTTGGGCCCCTTTGCGCACCCAGGCTGCAAAAAAGTGTCACTCATGTTGTATCGCCGTACTCAGGAGAAGTAGGGCAATGTGTTTTGGGGTGTATTTTTACATATACCCATGTTGGGTGAGAGAAATATCTCTGTAAATTGTCAACTTTGTATAAAAATTTTTAAAAGTTGTCGTTTACAGAGATATTTTTCACACAAAGTATGGGTATATATAAAAATACAGCCCAAAACACATTGCCCTACTTCTCCTGAGTACGGCGATACCACATGTGTGCCACTTTTGCAGCCTGAATGCCAAGAGGCCCTAAACCAATGAGTACCTTTAGGATTTCACAGGGCATTTTTACGCATTTGGATTCCAGACTTTTTCTCACGCTTTAGGGGCCCCTTAAATGCCAGGACAGTATAAATACCCCACATGTGACCCCATTTTGGAAAGAAGACACCCCAAGGTATTCTGTGAGGGGTATGGTGAGTTCATGTAAAATTTTATTTTTTGTCACAAGTTAATGGAATATGAGACTTTGTAAAAAACAAAAAAAAACAAAAAAAAAAAACAATTTCCACTGACTTGTGCCAAAAAATAAAAATTCTGTGGACTCACCATGCCCCTCACGGAATACCTTGGGGTGTCTTCTTTCCAAAATGGGGTCACATGTGGGGTATTTATACTCACCTGGAATTTTAGGGGCCGCTAAAATGTGAGAATCCAAATGCATAAAAATGGCCTGTGAAATCCTAAAGGTACTCATTGGTTTTAGGGCCCCTTTGCGCACCCAGGCTGCAAAAAAGTGTCACTCATGTGGTATCGCCGTACTCAGGAGAAGTAGGGCAATGTGTTTTGGGGTGTATTTTTACATATACCCATGCTGCGTGTGAGAAATATCGCTGTAAACGACAACTTTTTACATTTTTTTATTCAAAGTTGTCAATTTACAGAGATATTTCTCTCACCCAGTATGGGTATATGTAAAAATACACCCCAAAACACATTGCCCTACTTCTCCTGAGTACGGCGATACCACATGTGTGACACTTTTTTGCAGCCAAGATGCGCAAAGGGGCCCAAATTCCAATGAGTACCTTTTAGTAGGGCATTTTTACGCATTTTTCTTCTCACGCTTTAGGGCCCCTAAAATGCCAGGGCAGTAGAAATACCCCACATGTTACCCCATTTTGGAAAGAAGACACCCCAAGGTATTCCATGAGGGGCATGGCGAGTTCATAAAAGATTTTTTTTTTGGCACAAGTTAGTGGAAATTGATTTTTTTATTGTTTTTTCTCACAAAGTCTCCCTTTCCGCTAACTTTTGACAAAAAGTTTAATTTTTCATGGACTCATTATGCCCCTCAGCGAATACCTTGGGGTGTCTTCTTTCCAAAATGGGGTCACATGTGGGGTATTTATACTGCCCTGGCATTTTAGGGGCTCTAAAGCGTGAGAAGAAAAATGCCCTCCTAAAAGGTACTCATTGGAATTTGGGCCCCTTTGCGCATCTTGGCTGCAAAAAAGTGTCACACATGTGACCCCAGCGATATGTTTACAGCGATATTCGTCCCACCCAGCATGGGTATATGTAAAAATACACCCCAAAACACAGGGGCCCTAAAACCAATGAGTACCTTTAGGATTTCACAGGCCATTTTTACGCATTTGGATTCTCACGCTTTAGGACCCCTAAAATGCCAGGGCAGTATAAATACCCCACATGTGACCCCATTGTGGAAAGAAGACACCCCAAGGTATTCTGTGAGGGGCATGGCGAGTTTTGGCACAAGTTAGCGGAAATTGTTTTTTTTTTTTTTTTACAGTCTCATATTCCACTAACTTGTGACAAAAAATAAAATTTTGCATGAACTCACCATACCCCTCACGGAATACCTTAGGGTGTCTTCTTTCCAAAATGGGGTCACATGTGGGGTTTTGTACTGCCCTGGCATTTGAGGGTCTCCGCAATCATTACACGTATGGCCAGCATTAGGAGTTTCTGCGATTCTCCGTATATTGAGCATACGGGTAATGAGATTTTTTCCGTTCAGCCTCTGCACTGAAAAAAAAATGAATGGCACAGATTTTTCATTCGCATCGGTCAATGTGGATGAAAAATCTCTGCCAAAATCAGTGACTGCGGTGCGGTGGGCTGGGCGCTAGCTACCTAACAAGTAGCTAACTAACTGGCGGTGATAAGGGACCCTTATGCCCCATTCACACGTCCGAAATTCTGTTTGCGGAGCGGAATTGCGGACCCATTCATTTCTATGGGGACAGACTTTGTCCCGCTCGGATCCGAATTACGGATCCGCGCTTCGAGTCTGCACTTCGTTCCCGCAAAAATATAGAACATGTCCTATTCTTGTCCGCAATTGCGGACAAGAAAAAGCATTTTCTATATAGTTCTGGCAATGTGCGGATCTGCAAAATGCGGAAAGCACATTGCCGGTGTCCGTGTTTTGAGGATCTGCGGATCGGATCCGCGGATCGGATCCGCGGATCGGATCCGCGGATCGGATCCACGGATCCGTGAATCCACGGATCCGTGAATCCACAGATCCGCAAAACACATATGGACGTCTGAATGGAGCCTTACAAGGGTGTGATCAATGACAGGGGGTGATCAGGGGTCTAGATGGGGTGATCAAGGGGTTAATAGGTGAGGGGGGGGTGGGGGGGTTAGTGTAGTGTTTGGTGCATCTTTACTGTGTTACCTGGTCCTCTGGTGGTCGATCCCAGCAAATGGGACCACCAGAGGACCAGGTAGCAGGTATACCAGACGCTGTTCACAAATCAGCGTCTGGTATACATGTTTGATGCGATTTATATCGCATCTACAGCCTGCCAGTGATTGATCATCACTGGCAGGCTGTAGTTCAGCTCTCGAGACGCGCGTGCGCGCGCGTTCACAGGAACTCATGGGTCTCACGAGAGGACGCGCCGATGCGTCCACTCAGAAGATCCCGGCCGCCCGCAGGACGCAATCCTGCGTACGGCGGTCCGGGACTGGTTAAAGAAGTTGTCTCACTTCAGCAAATGGCTTTTATCATGTAGACAAAGTTAATACAAAGCACTTACTAATGTATTGTGATTGTCCATATTGCCTCCTTTGCTGGCTGGATTCATTTTTCCATCATATTACTCACTACTCATATCCATGGTTACGACCACCCTGCAATCCAGCAGCAGTGGACATGATTGCATGCTAGAGGTAAAGACAGGCGCCTTTTCCTATAGTCTGCAAGCACAGGGGATGCCACCGCAAGCACAAATTTGTGAGGAAGTTGATTATCAAAAGACATTTTTCTATCCCAAAAAAATCGAAAAAGCTAAGTATATACATATATATACAAATAACAAAAGTGAAGGATTTATATTCGTGTTCTTTTGAGAGGATATAAATACAAGATAATAGTAAATTTTGCATCATATATAAAGTTTTATAAAATGTTTATAGATGACCTGATTTTAATTTCGAAGGGTCCTCAGAAAAAACTCCACAGCTTTATTGAATTTATTAATGTAGCTAATTAAAGATTGAAATTTATGGAACATATTGATAATAGTGATTTGTGAAGACAGGAGGATTGAAATGAAAATCTATTTTGAAACTAGAGATAAGCGAATCGAATCCAGTGAAATTCGATCCGAATTTCAGGATAAATTCGATTCACCTAGAAGCCAAATTTCCTCGTGCTTCGTGTCAGCGAATCGATTTAACCTGAAATAGTATAAAAATAAAAAAATTCAAACTTACCGCCTCCATTTGCTCGCGACGGGCCGCCAGCCTCCATCTTGTTTGAAGATCTCGGCCGAAATCCTATGCGGCGCGAGATTACATCATCACTAATTTTTCGCAAAGTGAATTTTTTTGTGAAATTAGGTGAATCAGCCAAATCAAACTTTTAAGAAATTCGCTCATCTCTATTTTAAACAATAGATCCTAATCGCTGTTTGAATTGTAGGAGTTATCATCTTAAACAGTGGAAAGTGAATGGGCAAATGGTAAGAATAAAGAGAAATTGCTTCCGTAAGGTGGATTTTGAAAACTAGGTTAAAGTAATAGCGAACATGCTGAACGATAAGCAACATCACAAAGCAATTATAGAGGGAGTAGTAAAGAAGGCAAACAGAATGGGGCAAAATGATTGTTTAGAGAGAGAGGAAGAGAAAAAAGATAAGAGCAGGTTAAAAGAAAAAAAAATGTGGGTTATCATTTATAACTAAAAATAATTATAATATTTATGGACAAATAAAGAATATCCCGTAGAAGAATTGGACATATTGCGCACAGTGACCCTTTTTTGAAGGAGGAAATAGGGAATTTTCTTCAACTAATATATAGAAGATCTAGGACAATAAAATACATTGTGGCCCCTTCCTGCCCTAATTTAGTAGTGGTTTAGAAAAAGAAAGGGATAATAGGGGAAATTTATGGGGGTATTTAGCTATGGGCCGATGTGAATGTTGTAAAAATATTATGCATAAAAGAAATAGCTACAATGCAGGTATATAATATAATACAGATTAAATATTCCCTATAAAATGGGTTTTGAACTGTGGGAGTGATTACGAGATTTACATATTTAAGTACCCCTGTACATATATAGGTTTTTTATGATATTTTGGATTTCATTTTTGTTTTGAGAAAAAAGTTTTAGTAGAAACAAGCTCAAATATGTAATTTCCGAGTCTGTAAGATCTGATGTGCTGGAAGAGGGTGAGATTGGGAAGTTTTGATATATACTGTAAATGTATGTTTTCAATGTGTAGCATTGATTCCTGCGGAAGGGAGTTAACCCAAAATGCATTGAATGTATATTGCTGCTTTTTAATGGAATAAATGCTTATTTATATACACTTTGTGGATCGATGCAGAGAGGAGAGGCATCTGAGGCAGAAGTGTTGGTTGCGCCTTATGGCTGCACATGCTCAGTTTCATCCTTTAACTGCCTCCTGAGCTGTAATAGGCAGAGCTGAGAAACGCCCCCTTAGCTGAAGCAGGAAAGACACTCCCCTTGAGCTGTCAGCTTGATATAAATCTAGCAGAGCAATGAATAGGGAGACCTCTGGATCCGTGTGAGGTAACGGGCTGGTTCTGGCTTTGTTAGAAAGACATTGTCAAATACTATATGATATCATGGGATAACCCCTTTATATATGCTAAAAACACCACAATTTGTGCCCTTCTCTTATTTATTTTTTATGATGTTATTGACAAGCAAATATCAGACAGCAAGAAGGATTAGGATTAGTGGTTCTCTAGACCAGTGTTTTTCAACTGCAGTCCTCACGACCCTACAGCAAGTCGTGTTTTCAGGATTTCCTTAATACAGAGCAGGTGATATATAGCTATTCTCAGTGCATCAGGACTTACCACAGGTATTCATTTTGTAGGATATTTTCAAATCATGACCAGTTGAAGTTGAAAAACACTGCTCTTGATGGCCTAGGCAAACCTAGCAAAATGTGATGCATAAGAAGTGTCAGTCACATTTCCCCTATGAGGAATATCTGTGGCTGGCACTTTGTGGAAACTCTATGGCATAGATTTCTGGGCACATTTGGGGCTTGGGCACTGAAAATGATGGTTCTGATCAGGGTATATGAGGCACTTATGTGGACTTCTAAAGATTTACCAGCATTCTCCACTGTCGATTGTTAAACGGTATGAATGGCACTTCAAGGGCAACATATACAGACAAATTCAATTCACAGGCTCCCTATCGATAAAAAGTGCATAAGGGAGGTCATATGGATATATAGCAACACGATTGATAAGAACACAAAAGCTACATAGAGTAGCTACAATACTAGTTGATAAACTCAACATACAAACACTATATGGAGATATTTTTACATTTCTCCCACAGGAAGGTAAAATAAATACTCCAGAATACAAGAGATACACTGTGAAATCTAGGCACTGAAAGAATCTTAGGAAGCACCTCTGATCTTTTTTTTTTTTTGTTGCACTGGCTGCTAAGCTCAGGAGATGTATCTAGCTTAGCAATGCAGTAATTGCTCTGACTCTCGCCAGCTACATAAAGTGATTTTGTGAAGTACAGTACAATATGCTCAGTGATTACAAGTGGAGCTCCCTAATGGTCCTATTTTGGTTTAGTACAGCTTCACTTTCTGTAGATTCAACATTTTTTTTTTTATAGAAAGTACCTTTTTACCTTTGCTAAATTTTGATGAGCCGGTTGCTTAGATTCATACATGTACTACTTTCTTTCATGTTTAGACCCATCCAACTTACTAGATTGTTTTACAAGACTTCATAAGATTAGTCATCTGTCAGTAGAGATGAGTGAATCCAGGGCCGGGCCGACACAGAGGCTGAGGAGGCTCCAGCCTCAGGGCGCTCAAGCCTCAGGGCGCAGGCACAGGCCACTCTCACCAAGTCCCTGCTGCTGCCGTGTAGCTGTATTAGCAGCAGAGCATCCATTTCTGCGCTCTGCTGCTGTAACAGCCGGTCCTGCGCCCCCTAGTGGTGTTCTTTCTCTCTCCCTCAGTCTAGTGCAGTGTGCTGCAGCTCCGTACCTTCCCCAGCCCCTGACTTCCTGCCTGTGTGTGCACCAGAGATTCACAACCCCCTCCCCCAGCACAGAGAGAAGAGCAGCATCTGGACAGAGAAGGAGGAGGAGGAGGAATACTCTGCATCCTGCCTCTCCCTCCAAGTCACCAGAGACTGTATGTGCAGAAAATGTAAGGGGTTAAAGGGAATGGAATGGCAGTAATGTAATGTGCATATTGTGTGTTTTTATGTATGTGTGTCATATGTATGTCAGTATATATGTGTGTGTCATATGTATGTCAGTATATATGTGTGTGTCATATGTATGTCTGTATATATGTGTGTGTCATATGTATGTCAGTATATATGTGTGTGTCATATGTATGTCAGTATATATGTGTGTGTCATATGTATGTCAGTATATATGTGTGTGTCATATGTATGTCTGTATATATGTGTCTGTCATATGTATGTCAGTATATATGTGCCTGTGTCATATGTATGTCAGTATATATGTGTGTGTCATATGTATGTTAGTATATATGTGTGTGTCATATGTATGTCAGTATGTATGTGTGTGTCATATGTATGTCAGTATATATGTGTGTGTCATATGTATGTCAGTATATATGTGTGTGTCATATGTATGTCAGTATGTATGTGTGTCATATGTATGTCAGTATGTATGTGTGTGTCATATGTATGTCAGTATATATGTGTGTGTCATATGTATGTCAGTATGTATGTGTGTGTCATATGTATGTCAGTATGTATGTGTGTCATATGTATGTCAGTATGTGTGTGTCATATGTATGTCAGTATATATGTGTGTGTCATATGTATGTCAGTATGTATGTGTGTGTCATATGTATGTCAGTATGTATGTGTGTGTCATATGTATGTCAGTATATATGTGTGTGTCATATGTATGTCTGTATATATGTGTGCGTCATATGTATATATGTGTGTCATTTGTATGTCAGTATATATGTGTGTGTCATATGTATGTCAGTATGTATGTGTGTGTCATATGTATGTCAGTATGTATGTGTGTCAAATGTATGTCGGTATAGATTATCTAACCCAGTCCCCTTCCCCCATCAGCCATTGTCCTACCCCCATCTACCCCACCAGACATTTAGATGTTATTTATTCCTGCTATTCTAATGCTCTGATCAGTAGATGGCTCAAGTCAAGCCCTCACCCCCAGCCATTTAGATATGTATGTTATCAATCATCCCCCACCCCCGCCTTCCTTGTAATTTGCTGGCCCCCAATATCCATTGTGAGTCACAATCCATAACAGTGCCATCCACAGATCCCCCCATAACAATGTGTCATCCACAGATCCCCCATAACAGTGTGTCATCCACAGATCCCCCATAACAGTGTGTCATCCACAGATCCCCCATAACAGTGTGTCATCCACAGATCCCCCATAGCACTGTCATCCACAGATCCCCCATAGCACTGTCATCCACAGATCTCTCATAACATTGTCATCCACAGATCCCCCATAACAGTGTCATCCACAGATCCCCCATAACAGTGTCATCCACAGATCTCCCATAACATTATCATCCACAGATCCCCCATAACAGTGTCATCCACAGATCCCCCATAACAGTGTCATCCACAGATCCCCCATAACAGTGTCAGCCACAGATCCCCCATAACATTGTGCAATCCACAGATCCCCCCATAACAGTGCAATCCACAGATCCCCCATAACATTGTGCTATCCACAGATCCTCCATAACAGTGTCATCCATAGATCCCCCCATAACACTGTCATCCATAGATCCCCCATAACACTGTCATCTATACATCTACCATAACAGTGTCGTCCACAGATCCCCCATAAGTGTGTCATACACAGATCCTCATAGCATTGTCATCCACAGATCCTTCATAACAGTGTCATCCACAGATCCCCCATAACAGTGTCATCCACAGATTACCCCATAACAGTGTCATCCATAGATCCCCCCCATAACAGTTTCATCCATAGATCCGCCCCATAACAGTGTCAACCATAGATCCCCGCCATAACAATGTCATCCACAGATCCTCCATAACAGTGCGTCATTAATTGATACATTAAACTGTGCATATTTATGTGTGATTACAACAGTATTTAGTAAAGACTCCACAAGTTGGGGGGGGGGGGGGGGCGCACTTGGGCAGTTCAGCCTCTGTTGGTGGTGGACCTTGTCCCAGCCCTGAGTGAATCATTTCTAAGCAAATGAAATTCATCACGATTCCCAAAAATTCAGATTCTAGCAAATCCAAAACATGAGTTTTGTTTCAGACTAATTGCTGAAACTGACACCTGTCATTTTACAGATCAGAAGAAAGCACCCTCGGATAAGGAAGATGAAGAAGGAGAATCACATGACTGTGGAAAGCGCCTTGGCTGGTGGGCTTGCAGTGAGCCTCAATCAGTCAGGAGGGATTATATTGACACATCATATGCACTATATAAGATCCCAACCAGGATATGTTTTCTGTGGTTATACTTTGCTGTATTAGGACATCTGACAGCAGGGCTGGGACAAGGTCCACCACCAACAGAGGCTGAGCTTTCCAAGTGCGCCCCCACTTCACTTCAGGGCAGACTCATCTCACGATCTATCCCTTCCGGGGCCTGGGCTGGGTCGTGACGCAGTGCTGTGCTGCTGCCCGCGCTGCTCCTGGTCTCCAAATTGCGCACTTGTGACCTGACTGAGTACTGACTGAGTACAGCGCGTCAGGTCAAAGTGAACGCTGTACGCAGCCAGTCAGGCAAGCGACTGAGCAGAGACCAGAGCAGTGGAGCAGCCGAGCCAGGAGGCGGAGCGGGGAGGGAGCACGTAAGTCAGTGCCAAGTGCTCACTACTCCCTCCATCCTCCAGCGCGCCGGCAGCCCGGCAGGCGCGCCAGCAGCAGCGACTTGGTCCAGTGGCATGTATGGAGTCTGCAAGAAGCATAAGCCTCTAGGAAATCAACTGTAATTGGTTTGCTGTAATGCTCTGCGGGGGTGCTTTAATGCTCTGCAATGGGGGTGGGGGTTGTTGTAATGCTCTGCAAGGGGGTGGGGTTGCTGTATTGCTCTGCAAGACCCCCAATATACTGCGTAGATAGCCCCCATATACTGCGCAGACCTCAATATACTACACAGGCAAACCCCCAATATACTGCATAGATAGCCCTCAATATACTACGCAGACAGCCCCCCATATACTGCGCAGACCCCCAAATACTGCATAGATAGCCCCACATATACCCTATATAATTACAGCAACCCCCTTGCAGAGCATTACAGCAACCCCAACCCCCTTGCAGAGCATTAGAGCAACCCCTTGCAGAGCATTAGAGCAACCCCCAACCCCCTTGCAGAGCATTAGAGCAACCCCAACCCCCATGCAGAGCATTAGAGCAACCCCCAACCCCCTTGCAGAGCATTAGAGCAACCCCCAACCCCCTTGCAGAGCATTACAGCATCCCCACCTTGCAGAGCATTACAGCATCCCCCTTGCAGAGCAATACAGCATCCCCCTTGCAGAGCAATACAGCAACCCCCTTGCAGATCATTAAAGCAACCCCCACCCCCTTGCAGAGCATTACAGCAACCCCCACCACCCCTTGCAGAGCATTAAAGCAACCCCCACCCCCTGCAGAGCATTACAGCAAACCAATTACAGTTGATTTCCCCAGAGGCTTATGCTTCTTGCAGACTCCAGACTATCTCTATAGGCCCCCTGCAGAGTTTTACTTACACCCACATACACCCACCAAGAGAAAACCTCACCTGCTACTGGCTCCACTCATAAACCCAGGAAATCAACTGTGCTTCTTGCAGACTCCAGACTGGCTCCGCCTACTGGAGTCTGGTCACATGAGCATGACATCATCGAAGGTCCTTTAGCTGGCTAGGAAATAGCATCTACAGTCAGTGCAGCGCCGGGGGGTGAGTGGGGATGCTAGTGCTGTTGGGTCAGGGGGTCCGGGTGTCACCCGGTGCGGCCCGCACACCTCGCAATGCCACTGACATGGTCAGTGGCCTGCCTGCCGCCCAGAGGCTGGGGAGCTGGCCTGCGCCCTGACGCTGGAGCGCCCTGAGGCTGGAGCCTCCCCAGCCTCTGTGTCGGCCCGGCCCTGTCTGACAGACAGAGCAAGATACTGAGAGAAAATAAATATTATCTTTAAACACATTGTACAGCTAGTTTAACATCAGGAAGAGTTCAATGAGACAGTACATAGTTAGTTAGATTTAATTAATAGAGAGATATGTTTTAGCTAGCTTTTTAAAGAATGGGTACTACCCCAATGTACGTCCCATAATAAACAATGACAAGTACAAATCTTTTACAGTTTTAATCGTGGTGCTGACAGTACACTGCCTAACCCATTTTTCTGCATCACAGTTGCCACAGTATTGTACAAGACTCTGTCCATTTAAATCTTTAAAAAATTGCCAAGTTTCTTTAAAAAAGTAAGTTGATCACAGACTAGTGTACCTGTCATATTGGTCTCACAGTTGCCGTATATTGTACTGGACTCCAAATATTTTTCTTTTTTAATATAAGGTTTTCTAAAATCGATAGACTATATATACATATATACTGCACAGACAATTCGGGTACTTTTTTTTGTCATATTTATGCAGACCCAAATCTAATCTGATGACGTTCATGTGAACTGAACCCAATACTAATTTCAAGAAATTCAAGAAAATATCGATATCATGTAAGATTTCATTACTGATGAATTAATTGCTGGCTGAACTTTTAAATGGATTGTCAGCCAGGGAAATTTTTTTTCAAAAAGAGGCAGAATAGCTTAAAAAATGACCTTACAAATCCTGATGATGATAACGTTAAACTTACCTTTCCTGCTCCCCCCACCAGTCTTACTTCCTGATCTCCCTCAACATAGGAAATGGACTGCTCCACCAATCACTAACAGCAAAAGTGATTTACCTCGTTGAGTCACTGTCTAAGTGGTCACATTTCCGCATGGAAAGAGACTAGGTAGTAGAGACATGGAGCTGACAGGATTCAGTATGGTGTGTATTACTTTTTTCCTGCCTGGACAAACCCTTTAAGCTTGGCATAAATTTCAGATAGCTGAGCATTTGGCCAACACTTCTCTCTCCAAACCCTGGATACACAAGTATGCTTAGCTAAGTGGAAAGAGGGTAGTAAGATCAGTAAGCAGTCTTTACACCCATGAAGACCCCATAATCATATGGGGCCCCCAACAGGCCCCCTGGCAGGCAGGTCAGACAGCACCACCGTTTTCAACTGAATCTGTATCCTAAGGATGCAGATACAGCTGTGGACAGCCAGGAATCGATATTCCGGCCGTGGTCCCTTAAGCCTGGACTTCTGAGTGTGCCAGAGCAGCAAATGATGCAACAACGTCACTGACGTTGTGTCATATGTAAAACACAGCAGACTTACTTAGTCAGCGGAGGCCTGAGGAGAGGCTAGTACGCCACCCATATGGGCCTCTCAAAGTCTGAGATCACTCCTTAAGTACAGCCCTGCATTAGTATATATTAGTGTTGATCGAGCACCCAAATGCTACAGAGCACCCGAGTATAATGGAAGCCAATGGGAGAACCCGGACAATAAACCAGGCACCCCCTGCTCTGAAGAGGGGAGGGTGCCTGGTTCATAGGAAAAGGTCAGAAATTGATGGAAACACCACCAAAATGGTTTTGGAACAGCATGGTGAGGATGTCTGGATGCATCTTGGACTCTCAGGTCGCTGCTGGGAACAATGTTGTCCGAGTTGTACGCCACTCTTACAGACTGACAATAATGCACACAAAACCCAAAATAAAATCGATTTTAGAGGAAAAATTGTTAGGAAACATTCTTTACTGTATGGTTAATTGTATATAAAGTGCAAGTGCTGCCAAAAATTACAAGGAAAAGGCACTCCGATACAACCTGTATATCAAATAAAGGAGGGCCTTACAACTGTTCAGATAGTGGGACTCCTACACTCATAAAGCCTATGCACTAAGTAAAAGTGCTGCCAATTACAAATTACAAGAAACCGGCACTCCAAAACCCCCTTTGTTACACCTAAAGGAGGGCATCATACACACCCTTGAAAAATTATGACTAATGGCCTGCTGGTGACCCTCAATACCATTTGGAGCAAGGGCCTGCTGATCTGACCATCTAAAACATTAGGGGTGAGGGCCTGCTGCTGAGCTGACCCTCTAAAACATTAGTAGTGAGGGTCTGCTGGTGAGCTGACCCTCTAAAAGGTTATAGGTGAGGGCTTGTAGGTGAGCTGAACTTGTAAAACATTATATGTGAGGGCCTGCTAACCAGCTGACCCTGTAAAAGATTGTAGGTGAGGACCTGCATGTGAGCTGACCCTGTAAAACATTATATCCAAGGGCCTGCAGGTGAGCTGACTCTGTAAAAAATTTTTTGCGAGGGGCTGCAGGTGAGCTGACTCTGTAAAACATTATATGCAAGGGCTTTGGCTACTGAGACTGGACTTTGCAGAAGACAGGGTGGTGCTTAGCCGACTGGAAGCATTATCTGCTGCAATTCAACCGACCACCTGGTCGCATTTGGTCTGACTTCAAGAGTGGTGTCCTGCGCCGCCTTAAAAACTGGGACATCAAGCTAGGTATCGTGGATGATTGTTTTTCTTGTGCTCTGGCAGCAGGTACAGTTTCAACACACCCAGGGCCACGGCCTCTGCATGCACCATTAGCATCACAGCCACTTCTCCGTCCCTTACTGCTCACCTTCTTCCTATTAAATGTTATATATGCTTGAAAGTATGTCGCACGTACAGTAGGGTACAGTAGCATAGGATTTGGAAGTGTATGCCCAAAAAAAATTAAAGATTTGTGTAATTTGGGAGGTAGAAACGTCCCACAAGGGATATCCCACAGATAATGTCAATGCTGTCACCAGCTGCTAATAAAAAAATTACATGGAATGTCACAGGTATTTGGGATGAGGAAACGTTATACAGGAGAGGTACCACCGGTAATGTCACTGTCCGCAGCATCTACGGAAAAAGTACACTGTATGCCACAGATAAAAATTTTATGCACACACTTTACACTGGAGATGTGGCACTGGTAATGTCACTGTCAGAAGCAGAAACAGTCTATTGAAAAAGTACACTGTATGTCACACATACAATTTTTAAGCGCACACGTTACACTTTAGATGTGGCACTGGTAATGTCACAGTCAGAAGCGGAGACGTCTATTGAAAAAGTACACTGTTTGTCGTTGATAAATTGTTTAAACGCACACCTTACACTTTAGATGTTGGCCTGGTAATGTCATTCTCACAAGATGACACCGTCTATTGAAAAGGTACACTATATGTCACTGATAAATGTTTTAAATGCACGACTTACACTTTAGATGTTGGCCTGGTAATGTCACTCTCACAAGATGACACCGTCTATTGAAAAAGTACACTGTATGTCACAGATAAATTGTTTAAACGCACACCTTACAATTCATATGTGGGCCTGGTAATGTCACTTTCAGAAGCGGACACAGTCTATTGAAAAAGTACACTGTATGACAGTGATACATTTTTTTTAAACGCACACGTTACACTTTAGATATGGGCCTGGTAATGTCACTCTCAGAAGTGGACACCGTCTTTTGAAAAAGTACACTGTATGTCACTGATACATTTTTTAAATGTACACCTTACACATTATTTGTTGGCCTGGTAATGTCACTCTCAGAAGCGGACACAGGCTATTGAAAAAGTACACTAATACATTTTTTAAACGCACACGGTACACTGGAGATGGTCCCCTGGTAATGGAACAGTCAGTATCACAGTAAATAAAAACAAAATTTTGGCCAAATTGCCATTCTGTGGTGCAGTGATATATTCTGAAGCCCTGTTTTCAGTGTATTAGTGGCGAAATAAAAATATATTCGCCGTCCAGCATTGCATATATCTGTTGAAAAGCCTGTTGTGTAAAAGTGGGAAAAAATTTGGGCCTAACTGACGCTCAGCGGTGCAGTGATATATTCGGAAGCCCAGTTTGCCGTTTATTAGTGGAAGAAAAAAAATTATATTCGCCATTCATCGTTGCATTTTTCTGTTGATAATGTGTAGTGTAAAATTTAAAAAAAATAAAGGCCTATTTTCCATTCAGCGGTGCAGTTATATGTGGTAAAGGCCGTTTTGCGGTAAAATTTTTATTGTGAAGCGGGCTTTTTTTGGGAAAATTTATGGGCGTCTCTACACCTCCTTTTGCAGTATGTACCGAATTACATAGTGGTGAAATTTGTTTTATGAAACAGGCTTTTTTTTGTCAAATTTATGGGTGATTGTACACCTCCTTTTGCGGTATGGATAAAATTACTTAGTGGTGAAATTTGTTATATGAAAACGGCTTTCTTCGTCAAATTTATAGGTGATTGTATATCTCCTTTTTGCGGTATGGACCAAATTACTTAGTGGGGATATTCTTAATGTGACACTGGCTTTTTTCGGAAAATGTATGGTGATTGTACACCTCCTTTTGCGGTATGGACCAAATTACTTAGTGGTGAAATTCTTTACGTGACACAGACTTGATGAACTTTGTGACTCTTATGGGCTCCAAGCAATCTTAAAGCTTTGTCTTCTCATTGTCTGTAGGTACTAGAGGCCTATTCATGCCAGGCAGGTTCCCCGAGAAGTATCTGACTCGATGAGCAGCCGATACCACACTTGCATCAATCTTGACAGGATTCGTCTCCAGGTGGAGATAAATAGTTTTTTGGAATGCTTTCTCCATCGCAACCACGTAGTAGAATAAACAGAAGACTGGCCGATTCTCTCCTGTCCTAGGCAACACTTAATTTTTTTAAATTAAATTAATTAAATATTTAATATTAAATTGAACCAAAACTTGATTCAAATTATAAGAAAGTAAACGTAAATTCACCAATATATTATCCCAATCTTCGAGGGAAATTCCCGGACAATCAATTTGCCAAGCCTTTTGTGCCAGAGAATGTGTATTATTAAATCGTGTTCTAAGCAACACTATATAGAGTTGAGAAATTTTAACCTTCTTTTCTGTCCCATATTCCCTATAAAAGAATAGACGAAGTGGCCGCTCTGTGGCCTTCTAATGCTGCTGCCACCTTCACAATTTCTCATCGTCATGCCACTCTGTGGCCTCCTGATGCAGCCGCCACCTCCACACTATGTCACCTTGCCACTCTGAGGTCTCCTGATGCTGCTGCCACCTCTACACTCTGTAATTGTTCCACTCTGTGGTCTCCTCATGCTGCCACCACCTCCGCAGTCTCTCGTTGTCGTGCAACTCTGTGGCCTCCTCATGTTGCTGCCACCTCTGCAATCTCTCATCATCATGCCACTCTGTGGCCTCCTCATGCTGCTGCCATCTCCGCAGTCTCTCGTTGTCGTGCAACTCTGTCGCCTCCTCATGCTGCTGCCACCTCTGCAATCTCTCATCGTCGTGCTACTATGTGGCCTCCTGATGCTTTTGCCACCTCCACACTATGTCACCTTGCCACTCTGTGGTCTCCTGATGCTGCTGCCACCTCTACACTCTGTCATAGGGCCACTGTGGATGTCTCATGCTGTTCTCACCCTCCCCACTTCATGACTGGCCCACTATTTAGCCTTTTTGGCTTGGCTGACATCATCATTTATTTGACCCTTCTTCAGATCTGTTAGAAGGAAGGAAAAATGAGACACACAACAGATACTCTCTGGGTAGCAGCTGTAAGGGCTGTATAGTCCCATCAGAATTGGCTTGTGATTTGGACACAGAATACATGCAAATATTCAGTTCACATGTCATCTCTGGTTTGGATCCACTCCTGTTTTTTTGGCATTAGCAATACAGATGGATTACTCACCAAATGCTGACCGAGTTAGGGCAAATGCTCAGATCAGAGGAAGGGCAAAATAATCAACACAAACTTACTGCTGACACCCTCTCCATTCTGGCGGGGGGCTCTACTTGTATAATCAGTTGACGATGGTGTAAAAGGCGTGCGCTTCTTCTTGACACTAACATTGACCTGTAATGCTGAGTTCATACTTGAGTTATTTGGTCCGTTTTGGCCCCGTGACTGCCCAAATACGTGAAGTGTGCAATGATTCTAAGAGCAATGCATGTCATCTGCATGTCATACGGACTCACAGTATTATTTCACTACCAAAGCAGACTCCCTATGCGTGTTACTGCAAGGCACAGTGTTCTACGCCATTATAAAGGCTCTCAGCAGCCAGTAAATAGCCGCTTTTTTTACGTAATTTGCCATGAATATATTCCGATCTAACCGAATTTTTCGCTCATCTCTATCTACTTCATCAGGAAACTTCCTCATATGCTCAGACATGTTAACTCTTTTATCACTATTAAAGGTTGCTACCTTCTACTGGAAAGTCTTTAAGACACACATTTGAGTGTATATTCATTTGATCAAGTGTACCTTGAGCCTCTCACTTCACTCATCTGATAATGTTCAGTCATTTTATGAGGCATTCTGTTAAAAGATGCACTTCAGATCTACTGCAGGATTTAGCAGATCCTACTATCTGAATCCCTGTCATCTTCAGTAATACTGAACAGCCTTACTCATACAGGTGGCTCAAGTAAAGAAGGAAAAAAAAAACTCACAGATGAAGAAAGTTCTTTATGACCAATAAGAAATTATTTATCTGGACTTTGCAGTTAAAGAATGAAGCACTTATCTGGAAGAACAGTCAATTCACAGAGTCTCACATCATTGAAAAGTCAGTTGTGCTTTGATTAGATAGGCTTATATCAGTCAGTACCTCAACTGAGAATGTGGAATCAGTAGCAGGCTTCTACTTAAGATTGCAGGTTTATCATTTACTGGGCCAAATGTTTCCTAAAGGGGTTATCCAAAACCTATAATGCCCCCCAAAATGCCCAGGCACCTCATACAGGTTATGCTTACCCCCTCTCTCTGGCACCCTGCGTCGCTCCTGATGTCCGCAAAGCTGCCGCTGCATGTTCCCATCGCGCGGATCGAAACCTCCGGCGACCAGAGGGGAGGGATAGCCAATAGCAGGCCATGACAGGGACAAACCTCCCTAGCATTGTGGGGGAAACTAGGGAGGCTTGTTCCTCTCACAGCCTGTTATTGGCTGTTATCCGCACCCCCTTCGCCGGATGTTTTGATCCGCGTGATGGGAGGGGGGGGTGCATCGGCAGCCATGCGGGCAACAGGAGCAATGCGAGTGCCCAGGAGCAGGGTAAGTATAACCTGTATGAGGTGTCCAGGCATTTTGGGGTGAATTATAGGGGGTAGATAACCCTTTTATAATTTCAAGGCAGTGCATTTCAGAGTATCTATTTATAAACAAGCAGAACTTCAAAGTCAGAAGAGTCTGATGTCATCAGCGTAAAAGCCAAATCTAAAGTTTTCAAACTGAGGGATAAGGAATTCCAGGGAAAAACTGTTATCGGGGAAACTGTGCTCTAAACAGGCTGCAGATCAACCAATGGCAGTTGCTGCTTTAATTTATTAAACCCAGTACTGTACATTTGTAAGTTATACTTGGATTTCTGAGGAAAAGCTATCTGTGTCATTATTTCATTTGGTTTTGCTGGGACTGGTTCTGCTCAGTGTGATGCATCTTGAAGGGGAAATTGTGCAGGTTTTTTTTATTGTAAATATCTATTATTACGGAAAGGATTTGATTATTCGTACCTTAGTAGAATCTACTCACCCTGCAGTTGACTTCTGGTGATCCATCAATTCCTGCTTTAGAATTTTCAGAAAGTATTAACACTCATGAACTTTGCTCAAAATGTCTGTGATTCTATGAATGATAGATATCAATTTTGTAAAACAGCCACTCTTTACCAAATTCATTATTAGATCAACAAGTGGAGACCTGATATAAGACCATTTCTTCCCTCTTTGCATCTATCAATTTTCTCAAGAAGTCTTTCTTTTTACAACTTTCTAAAGTAATCATTAGCGATGAGCAAGCATGCTCGACCGCGTACCGGTTCGGCCCGAGCATGCTATGCTCGGCCCATGGCGGTACTCAGCCGAGTACCACTCGTGCTCGAGCAAAATGCTCGAGTCTCCTCCCCGCACGTTTGGCGCCTCCTAAGCAGCCAATCAATGTGCAGGTAAGTAATGCCCTTCAGTGTAATGCTGTAGCCATGTTAGGTACTGGCATTACACTGATTGGCTGGCCGTAACGCGTCATCGGGTGCTATATAGCATCGAGTGCTATATCGGCTCAGTCAGCATTAGGGAGAGCAGAGTGTAGGCAGGGAAAGATGAAGTAGTGTGTGAAGCGAAATTTAACAGATTTTATTAGAAACAAGATTTGCAAAGACACAAAAGTCCTTTAAAGGACTCCAGTGTGTGTGTGTTTGAAAGCAGTAACATATTTTTAGTACCTGCGCTCAATTGATCAGTCTCAGGTACAACCGTGCTGAGGAAGAGACACGGTGCAGGGAGAAAAATTGCTGTTTTAACAACTACCTAAAGCTTCCCATGCAACCAATAATCCTTTTAAGGGCTAGTGTGTGTGTTTGACAGCAGAAATATATATATGTTTCTTTAATACCTATTAGTGACATATACTGTACATCACCCGTAGACTGTGTATTTCTGCGTAAATTCAACTAATCAGCGCCAGATTTATTGTCAATATTGTGTGCGTTTAATCCACATCCGTGACATATACAGTCCTCCATCCGCAAATTTTTTTTTTGGGGGGGGGGGTAAATTGAACTAATTTGTTCCACATCTGTGTGTGCGTTTAATCCACATCCATGACATATACTGTACTCCATCCGATAACTTTGGTTTTTGAGGGAAATTGAACTAATTTGTGCCACATCTGTGTGTGCGTTTAATCTACATCCGTGACATATACTGTACTCCATCTACAAATTCTGTTTTTTGAGGAAATTGAAATCATTTGTGCCACATCTGTGTGTGCGTTTAATCCACATCCGTGACATATACTGTACTCCATCCACAAACTCTGTTTTTGAGGAAATTGAAATAATTTGTGCCACATCTGTGTGTGCGTTTTATCCACATCTGTGACATATACTGTACTCCATCCACAAACTCTGTTTTTTAGGGAAATTTAACTAATTTGTGCCACATCTGTATGTGCGTTTAATCCACATACGTGACATATACTGTACTGCATCCATAAACTCTGGTTTTTGGGGAAATTGAAATAATTTGTGCCACATCTGTGTGTGCATTTAATCCACATCTGTGACATATACAGTAGTCCATCAGAAAATAGTTCTTTTGCGTAAATTTAAATAATCAGGGGCCAGCCCTCTTCTACTGTCTCTGTAGTATGTGCGTGTAATACACATCCATGAAATATACAGTACTGCATACGAAAACTATTTCCTTAGCGTAAATTTAAATAATCTGGACCTAATCTAGTGCCCATATTGTTTTGTTTTCTGTGACATATACAGTACTCCATCCGAAAACTGTTTCTTTAGCACAACTTCAAATAATCTGGGCCTAATCTAGTCTCCATAGTGTGTGGCTTTCCGTGACATATATAGTACTCCACCTGAAAACTGTTTCTTGAGCGCAAATTTAAACAGTCTGAGCTTAATCTAGTCTCCATAGTGTGTGGCTTTGTGTGACATATATAGTACTCCACCCGAAAACTGTTTCTTTAGCGCTAATTTGAATAATCTAGGCCTAATCTAGTCTCCATAGTGTGTGGCTTTCTGTGACATATACTGCACTACATCCGTAAAGAGTGTCTGTAGCGCAAATTTAAATAATTTGGGCCTAATCTAGTGTCCATAGTGTGTGGCTTTCAGTGACATATACTGTACTACATCTGAAAACAGTGTCTGTAGCACAAATTTAAATAATCTGGACCTAATCTAGTGACAAAACCATTAACATGAAGAAGGCGATCACTAAGCGACGGGGAAGTGGGCGTGATGTTGATGGTGCACATAGAGACCGTGGCCCTAGGCACAATGAAACTGTGCCTGCTGCGTCCAGTCGGTTAAGCACCACCCTCTCGTCCAGTCTCTGTAGCCAAGAGTCTGGTCAACCAAATCCTCACTCTGATCATCCTTCCTCCCACCATAGAGAGGCTTGCCAAATGAGTTATCACACACTCAGGTATTCCGAAGAGCTCTATCCAGCGCCACTATTAGATTTGGCCCTCGCGTCCAGCACGCTTGAAGAGGTACCTGAGATATTCTGCCCTGATTCCCAACCTCTTGAGCCTTCAATCTCAAGAAAATGACAGTGGTGAACGGCAATCATTCGTTCACGAGGTGGATGATGATGAGACACAGTTGTCAATCACTGAGGTTGTGGTTAGGTCAAGTCAGGAGGATGAGCAGAGTGAGGAAGTGTAAGAGGAGGTGGTGGACGTTGAGGTCACTGACCCAGCATGGGAAGGTGAAAAGCCGAGTGAGGACAGCAGTACAGAGGGGGAGGGTTCTACAGCACTGCAACAGTCTGGAAGAGGCAGTGGGGTTGCAAAAGGGAGAAGTCAGCCCACACCAAACAGGCCCGCAACCATTACACCGAGCACCCCCATGCATAAATCTACCTTGCCAAAGGGTAGGTGTTCCGCAGTATGGCGCTTTTTTAAGGAAAGTGCAGACGACAAAAGCATGATCCGCCACATGGCATCCAAGCACCCTAATAAGTGGGCCAAACGCCTGGGTCCACAATCTGGGTCTGCGGGTCACACCACTGCCTCCACTTCCCTGTCCCAGCGCAGCATCCAAATGTCAATAACACAGGCATTTGAACGCAAGTGCAAATACCCACCCAGCCACCCACAGGCCCTAGCACTAAACGCGCAACTTTCAAAATTACTGGCCCTTGAAATGTTGCCATTTAGGCTTGTGGACACTGAGGCCTTCCGCAGCCTGATGTCGGCGGCTATCCCTCGGTACGAAGTCCCCAGCAGCCACTATTTCTCACGGTGTGCCGTGCCCGACCTTACATTAGCATATGTCCCAGAACATCAACCGTACCCTGACCAAAGCACTTACTGGGAAGGTCCACTTCACCACGGACACATGGACAAGTGCTGGTGGCCAGGGACGCTACATTTCCTTGTCCGCACACTGGGTGAATGTTGTAGAGGCCGGGAGTGAGTCGTACCCAGGGATGGCACAGGTGCTACCCACGTCCAGGATTGCGGGCCCTACATCCGTCAGGGTCTCTGCCAGCAGCTATTCTACTGGCTCCAACCCCCACTTCTCCTCCTCCGCTGCCTCCTCCTCCACTTCCACCTCCAGCAGCAGTCAGCAATCAGTCGCTAGCTGGAACCAGTGTAGCACTGCTGTGGGTAAGTGTCAACAGGCCGTGTTGAAGCTGAAGCTGATCTGCTTAGGGGACAAACCGCTCAATGACTGTTGTGCGACGTGAGCACACGCTGGAACTCTACGTTTTACATGTTGGCCAAGCTTTGTGAGCAGCAGAGGGCAGTTTGTAATACCAGCTGCAACATGGTTGTCGCCTTTTGAGTCAACTGCCACTATTCACAAGCGAGGAGTGGGCATTGATGTCAGACCTCTGTGAGGTTTAAAAAACTTTCATGAATAGTGGCGATAACGGTATTATCAGCGTAACCATCCCACTGCTGTGTCTACTCAAACGATCTCTGCTCACAATTAAGGAGGACGCTCTGAATGTGGCAGACGAGGAAATGGGGGAGGACATTACACAGGGTGATGGCCAGACCACCACAGTTAGTCTTCTCAGCGCGAATTGGACCATGAAGAGGAGGAGGAGCTGCAGACAGTAGCCTCTGCTACAGAGGGTAGTAGCCATGGAACTTTAATTCCATCTGTTCAGCATGGATGGGCAGAAGAGGAGGAGGAGGATGAGGAGATGGACAGTGATCTTGATGTCAATATCGACGTCTTGCCTGTTGGTACTCTGGCACACATTGCTGACTTCATGTTAGGCTGCCTTTCCCGCGAATCACAGAAATAAACGTGGCCTAAATGGGTGGGACTGCTCCAAACCCCAAACACTGTGGCGTGTTTCTAACTGGGGGGGCAGTTCCTCCACATGTGGTTCGCAACAAACGGCTATCCCCAGCAAAAATTGCATACAATGGAGGATACCGGCGCGAACCACAAGCACCACACAAACATCCTACACAAAATAAAACATGTGCGGATGAAAATATATAGCCATATACCTCACAGAAAAAAGATGAACCACATGGATAAGCAACTGACAACACTGGCTAATCCCTCACTCTGGTGTTAAAAGCTGAGAGATTCGCCAATATTTCCAATCAGGAACATATCGGAGCCCCTTTAAGCACCCCTTCACGGTATCTCAGCATGACATGGGGTCCTACCACTAGACTACCTATGGTGTGTGAACAAGGTCTGAACAGGTATTAAGCAGCCTACAGCCCCCTCCCACTCACCTGCATTGCAGGACCAACAATGCCTTTTTCCGCGACCCTCATGTTATACACATTTTAGATAACACAGATTACTGGGTGTTCACCCTTCTCGACCACCGCTACAAAGAGAACTTCTCATCTCTCATTCCTGTGGTGGAGAGGACGAGTAAAACGGTGCAATACCAGAAGGTACTTGTTGAGAGAGCGCTCCAAAATTTTCCATCTGACAATGCGGTTGGCAGAGTCTGTACTTCCTTAGGCAACTAAGGAAGGAAGACAAGGGAAACACACAGCAATTCCAACAAAGGCAGGGCAACACTCTCCAAGGTATGGGACACTTTCATGACACCCCACCAGCAACATCACCCTGAAGCGCAGCCTAGTGCTACAAGGAGGAAAAAGTTTTGGAAGATGGTGAAGGAATACATAGCAGACCATGTCAGCATCCTAAATGATCCCTCAGTGCCTTACAACTACTGAGCTACCAAGCTGGACATGTAGCACGAACTTGCGCTCTACAGCTTGGAGGTGCTGGCCTGCCCTGCCGCCAGCATTTTGTCTGAGCGTGTATTTAGTGCTGCTGGTGGCATGATAACAGATAAGCGTATCCGCTTGTCCACAGGCAGGTTGACTCAGATGAAAATGGACAAGGCCTGGATTGCCCCTGACTCTCAACTCCACCAGAGGAGAACTGAGCTGACGATGAACATAAAGGCAATTTTAATCTATTATTTATAATGTACTGAATCTACTGTAGTATATTTCTATGCACCTTTTCCACCACAAAGAAAGAGTATATAGTTGAATCTTGTTTTCTCCTCCTCCTCTTCCTCATCTAGATTGTATATATTCCCGCCACTCAAATTTTTATAGGGTCAGCTAAACAGCATGCACTGGCATATAATGTTTTAGAGCGTGAGCTGAACAGCATGCACTCGCATATAATGTTTTTCAGCGTCATCTCACCTGCAGGCACTCACATATAATGTTTTAGAGCGTCAGCTCACCTGCAGGCACTCGCATATAATATTTTAGAGCATCAGCTGAACAGCATGCACTCGCAAGTAATGTTTGAGAGCGTCAGATCATCTGCAGGCACTTGCATATAATGTTTTAGAGCGTCAGCTCACCTGCAGGCACTAGCATATAATGTTTTAGTGCGTCAGCTCACCAGCAGGCACTCGCATATAATGTTTTAGAGCGTCAGCTCACCGGCAGGCCCTCGCATCTAATGTTTTAGGGGGTCAGCTCAGCAGCAGGCGCTCGCCCCTAATGTTTTAGAGGGTCACCAATCATAATTTTGGGTGTGTATGATGCCCTCCTTTATGTGTAATAAAAGGTGTATTGTAGTGCTGGTTCCTTGAAATTTTTGGAAGCCCTTTAACTTAGTGCATAGGCTTTATGAGTGTAGGAGTCCCACTACCTGTACAATTGTACCACAATGTGAATGAGGCCCTCCTTTATGTGATATACAGGCTGTTTCGGAGTGCCTCTTGCTTGTAATTTTTGGCAGCACTTGCACTTTATATACAATTGATTATACAGGAAAGAATGTTTCCTAACAATTTTTCCTGTAAAATTATTATTATTTTTTTTGGGGTGAGGGTTGTGCGCATTTTTGTCAGTCTGTAAAAGTGGCGTACGACTCGGACAACATCGGTTCCAGCAGCGACCTGGGAGTCCAAGATGCATCCAGACATCGTCACCATGCTGTTTCCGATCCATTTCGGTGGTGTTTCTGTCACTTTCTGACCTTTTCCAATTGACCAGGCACCCTCCCCTCTTCAGAGCAGGGGGTGCCTGGTTGTCTCCCATTGACTTCCATTATACTCGGGTGCTCGGCCGAGCACACGAATATAGCAATGTGTTTGTGCCGAACACCTGAATACTTTGGTGCTCGCTCATCACTAGTAATCATAATGCGGCTCTCATTTTTACATTTTTCCCTAACAGCGATTATCTGAGGACCGATAAAGTACAATAATCTTTATTCTTTGGATAGCAATAGGGCAATCAGGATCTTTGTCCAGAGCTTAAGGCTTTATGCTTTTGGACTCCTGTTTGTCTAACCCTATAGAGTATTTAAGCTTGATAAGACTGGGAAAATGGGATATTCTACCATCTCCAAAGCACATTCAGCAAAAGGGACCTCTCCTACTTTATCATTCAGGACCTGTTCTGTCCATTCAATATCCACCCACCATGGGCAGAGAGGGTCCAAGTTTTTCTGTAGAAAATCTGAATTAAAGCCTCCTGGTGCATGTTGTCTATCTTCAGGAAGAACTCTAGGCTTACCATGTAGGTTTCTTACAGTTGAGTCCTTTTTTGTTCTAAGAGCTGTTCTTTGATATTACAGTTCCTTTTTTTAAAACTTTTGCTGCCTTCCTTCTGTGCTGCCTTCAGACAAAGAGGAAAGAGAAAATTTGTCTTAATTATAATTTTACTTTCCTCGATTCCAAAGGCAACATAGATTTCCATAACTATATTTATAGGATTTGTCCAATTTTAGGCATATTCATTAGCAGTTGGATAGGTTTCATGCAGTTCCAGCAATTAATTATACTAATATTTTTTTTTTATTATGCTAGGTGAGCAGGTCCTAGGGTGCAGTCTGGGGGACAAAATATCCTTTACTGTGCTGCCCTCAGATTTAAATAAAGTAAAATATAATTGTGTATTATCCCACAGGTTCTGTTTTATTACCATTATGTCCTGTGTAATGCAGTGAAATTGTTTATCCCTCCTCCTCTAGTCTCCAGTAAATGCGACAACAGGACCTGGACACTAAGGACATGCCACCCCATCCGAGACTGCCTCTCTCACTCATTGCTGTCCATCCAGAAGAGCCTCTTCACTTGAGTTTTTTTTAACATTTAGCATGATGGCATCTGAATACAATTAGGACATGAACATACAGGAGGAGCATTATTCTCCACCATATCCCATCCATCACCATCATTAGGTAAAAGTCCTTAGCCTACAGATGTATGTCAGCCACCTTTATAGTCTATTAACCAGCAAGGAATGGAACATCTAATGATAGTGCAAGCACATGGTGCTACACAATTGCCACTAGTGTGCTGTACTAGTAATGAAGTGACATTGCTTATTTGTTCTCCTCTCCAGTGAAGTGACACTGACATGACCGACACATGGATGACCTGCTGCATGATCTGAGCCCAAGGCCGCCTCTCTCACTCATTGCTATTCATTCTGTTCAGTCAGAAGAATAGGATTATTATTATTATTATTATTATATTATCATTAGTAGCATTATTATCCACCATATCCCATCACCATCATTAAGTAAAGACTAAAGTTCAGCTCAGGAATCTTCTCATTCAGATTAGGTCTCTGTAGGAAAATGTTCTTGTCTTGATGACTACGATAATACTAGGCCCGCACTTAATAATCAATGCTTGGTACAGGATATTTTGGAACATTTGTATATAGTGGCATAGATATTTTGGTCTACAAATATTCTTATGATATTTGATTAAATGGTTTTACTTAAACCAATGTTTTATTTATACCAAAGAGATACCAAAACAGGACTCTTGAATGCAACAATGAAATACTCATATTCCAATGGTGCTGAAATAAAAAAATTAGGAAAGGAAGTCCAGCACAAAAAGCTTGCCAAAGCTCACCAATTTCTTCACTCAATTATCAGAAGAAGCTGCACCAGTAGTCGGTAGTCCTACCATTTCTCCAGAGACTTCCGCTCCTCCCTATATTGAGTAGGAGATTGCTATATGTAATAGCAGCAGTCTCCTCCACTAGCGAGCAGGTTTTAGCCTATTAAATTGGGCTGTCTAATACACCCTTTAGTAAAATAAATCAGAATGAGTTTATTGCTTTAGTTGGGCAGAAAACAAAGGATGCAATTGTGGAGGGCAAGTACTTTTCAGTAATAATAGACTGCACATTTAATACAAGTCACAGTGAACAATATTCGCTGGTGCTACTCATTGTGAATTGTGAATCATCTTTGGCAGCCTCCATCTTAGAACACTTTGTCAAACTTTTCTGCGTTTATGACACATTCTTGGAGAGGCCTGTGTAATACCGACTACCGTAGCTGAAAAACTGGAAGTTTGTCGTGGCCAGACTTGTGATACTGACAGCAATATAATAGGACACAAGCAAGGATCCAGAAAAGACTTTTGAAGATCAACAGAAAAGAACTTTGTGTTCCCTGCAACAGTCATTCATTTAAAGGGGTTGTTCTGTCCTCCTTATATGTGAGAGGGGCATAAGTAGAGTTGAGCTAATCGAAGTATCCGAAGTCAACTTTGAACCGAATTTCAGGGAAAATTCAATTTGCTGCTATGCTGAATTTTCTCATGTTTGTGGTAACGAATTTTCCCTGAAATAGCGTAAAAAAAACATACTCACCTCATCCGTTTAAGCGTGAAGAGGCCATTGTAGCCATCTTGATTGAAGATCCTGCGGAAAGTTTTGTGCGCGGTGACGTATGAAGTCACCACGGCGGCCAGTGTTATGAAATCATCAAGCTTTCCCACAGGATCTTCAATCAAGATGGTTGTGACAGCCTCTTCTCACTCAAATGGATGAGATGAGTATTATTTTTTTTTAACCCTTGATAGACCTCCAATTTTTCATTAGGTGCCGCGATCAGCGATGAATGCGGCAGCTGAGGGGTTCAAAGATGGGGGGCGGCGCAATCGCCATTCCCCATCATTGCACCCGCTACTTACATGACTAAGTAATTCATCTTAAGCAAATTTCATTGTGAAATTTGGTGAAGCAACCGAATAGAAGTTTTCAAAACTTCGCGCAACAATAGGCATAAGTTGACAATTCATTGACTCAGGACTCAGGAGCAGGGTCCAACTTCAACATTTATTGCAGGTATAGGTGAAACTAAGAAACAGAAACATAGTGTGCATACTATGGTACACCAGCAGGTAGCAACACACTGTAACACAGGCATGTCCAGACACGAGCATGAGCATGAAATACTACACGGCAATAAGAGGGAAGATGAGTAACCATAGACATATGCCCCAGGAAGTTGCTGACCTATCTGTGACAAGCATGGTCTCTAAATAATAACTATTGAGTAGACAATAACATAGGGAGACATGCAAAATACAAAAATATAAACGTATAAACGTGAAATGCTAGATAGTAATCTTGGCATACCGGCAATGTTACTGTAGGCTTGTATGAGGAGGATTACTTTAGATGCTGCTAGTTCAGCGGGTACTGAGAGAAAAAATGGCTCCTACATGAGGTTACTCGATGATGTCACCGAGTCATATGACAGATACAGTGGCTCCCTAGGAACATACAGGGAATTGTATGCTAGCTAACTAAACTGATTGAACAATCAACCACTAGATGGAGCTTTTTCACCTGGAACACAAAGCATAATATATATGCAATATAAGAAATATTGCTGAAGGCATGACAGGGGTTGTCCTCTTTATACAGTGGGTACGGAAATGTTTCACTCTTTGATATATTGCAGCCATTTGTTAAAATCTTTTAAGTTCCTTTTTTTTCTTTATTAATGTACACACAGCACCCCATATTGACAGAAAAACACAGAATTGTTGACATTTTTGCAGATTTATTAAAAAAGAAAAACTGAAATATCGCATGGTCCTAAGTATTCAGACCCTTTGCTGTGATACTCGTATATTTAACTCAGGTGCGGTCCATTTCTTCGGATCATCCTTGAGATGGTTCTACACCTTCAATTGATTCCAGCTGTGTTTGATTACACAGTTTGGACTTGATTAGGAAAGACAAACACCTGTCTATATAAGACCTTACAGCTCACAGTGCATGTCAGAGCAAATGAGAATCATGAGGTCAAAGGAACTGCCTGAAGAGCTCAGAAACAGAATTGTGGCAAGGCACAGATCTGGCCAAGGTTACAAAAAAAAATTCTGCTGCAAGGTTCCTAAGAGCACAGTGGCCTCCATAATCCTTAAATGGAAGACATTTGGGATGACCAGAACGCTTCCTAAAGCTGGCCGTCCGGCCAAACTGAGCTATCAAGGGAGAAGAGCCTTGGTGAGAGAGGTAAAGAAGAACCCAAAGATCACTGTGGCTAAGCTCCAGAGATGCAGTCGGGAGATGGGAGAAAGTTGTAGAAAGTCAACCATCACTGCAGCCCTCCACCAGTCGGGGCTTTATGGCAGAGTGGTCCGACAGAAGCCTCTCCTCAGTGCAAGACACATGAAAGCCCGCATGGAGTTTGCTAAAAAACACCTGACAATTGATGCAGTGAAGAGAGAAAGGATGACAATGTTAAACAGTTTCTCCAAGACTATCAGGATAATGGACTTTCATCAGCCCAAAAAAAAGCAAGAGAAATTGCAGAGAAATTATAGATAGATACGGCATTCCCAGTGATAAGACAAGGAAGAATAGCCTGCAAGTTCCTTTAGGGCTCTTTCACACAAGCGAGTTTTCTGTCCAAATGCCATGCGTGTAGCAAGCAAATAGCATCCGGACTGTATCCTGACCCATTCATTTCAATGGGTCTGTGTACATGAGCGTCACTTTTCATGCATCATCTTTGCGTTGAGGAAAAATTCTCAGCATGTTCTATACTGTTCGTTTTCCATGCAGCCCTGGCTCCATAGAAGTGAATAGGGCTTCAGTGAAAAACAAAAGGCATCTGGATGCAATGCATTTTTCACTTATGGTTGCTGGGAAATGTAGATGGGTTTTTTGCAGTTTTCCTTCATGAGTGTGAAAAACGCCTGCAATCCGGATACAATCTGGACTGAAAAAATGGAAATACTGAACGCAATTATAAACAAAATTGATTCAACTTGCATGCAAAAGAATAATTTTTTTTGTAAACTGACCTTTGCACAATCCATATCGCTCATGTGAAATGTGTCTTATAAGGGAAATGAGCAAATTCATTTTACACAAGAGCAACTTTTCAACCAAGATTTTTTCATTCCCCTGATTGATAGTGCACTAAATAGTACCAGGAAAAGGTTCACACAAGCTGATACAGCATATTTTTTTCTCTGTTTGGATTTTTATACTCCGCAAATAACATGAAAAAGTTCAAGAGGACACACTGAAGAAGTAATGTAAAAAACTAAAGCACACACGGGGTGATGTGGACATCCAAAACTTGGTTCTAGAAGTGCGGTCAGCTGTCATTACATACCCTTTCCTGCAGACACCTTAGATTATATTTACAAGGATAATCTCTTGGAGCTTTATGGCAATTTAAGCATTGCCTTGCGCTTAGGCTAGTTTCACACTAGCAGCAGGACGGATCCGACTGGCTGTTCTCCTGACGGAACAGCCTGTCGGATCCATCCTGCCGCTAGTGAACGTGTGCCCCGACTACTGCTTGGCCCCATTGACTATAATGGGGGCGGGGTGGAGTTCCGGCGGAGGCATGGCAGTGCACGGATAGAGGCTGCCGGAATAAATGTCGGACATTTCGTAGTTTTATTCTGGCAGCCTCTCGCCGTGCCTACGCTGGAACTCCAACCCAACAACAATAATAGTCAATGGGGCTGGAGCGGTAGTCCGGGGGCACCCGTTGACTAGCGGCAGGACGGAACCGACAGGCTGTTCCGTCGAGTGAACAGCCTGTCGGATCCGTCCTGCCGCTAGTGTGAAAGTGGCCTTAATCTGGACATTGCCCGTCAGTGTTGCTACAGGAGAAAGAAGCTTCGCCTCTTTCAAGCTGATTAACAATTATCTGCACTCCCCCATGTCTCAAAGACTGAATGTCTTGTCAATGATCTCCACTGAACAGAGAGTCCACAGGTCTTTCAACATGGAGGACATTATCAAAGCTTTTGTGGAAACCAAAACCAGGATGGTTCATTTCTGCCTGCAGTAAGTTAAAGATTGTACAGATTTAGTAAATATTGTATTTTGATTAAAAAAATGTCTTTGATTAGAACCCCTAGACAAAACTTTGCTTGGGGCCGCAGAAATGCCAAGTCCACCCATGGTCACACCAGATACTGAGAGATTCACATAACGTTGTGTTCAAAATTATTCAACCCCCAATGCTGTAAAGGGTTTTAGGGAATTTTGTGTACATTTGTAATTGTGAATGAAGAATGAAATCTTACAAGGACTTTTTAAAGAACCAAATGCAACTAAAATAACATCAATTGTTTTTGTAATACAGTATTAAATGTTTTTTTTGTGATTTCTTCATTGACACAATTATTCAACCCCTTAAAGACTACCACTCTTAAGAACAGAGGTTCATTCAAGTGTTTTCGATCAGGTACGGAAAACACCTGTGGATGTCAAGGAGCAGCAATCAAGCATAATAAGCACCAATTAGGCAGATTTAAAATGACTGTGATACTCAGCTCCTTCTAGACATTTACTGGTGTGTTTACAAACACGGTTAAGTCAAGAGAATGGTCCAGGAAGACAAGAGAAGAGGTGATTTCTCTTCACAGGAAGGGCAATGGCTATAAGAAGATTGCAAAGATGTTAAACATACCAAGAGACACCATAGGAAGCATCATTCGCAAATTCAAGGCAAAGGACACTGTTGAAACGCTACCTGGTCGTGGCAGAAAGAAGATGCTGACTTCGACTTCTGTGCGCTACCTGAAGCGCAAAGTGGAGAAAAGTCCCCGTGTTCTGTGGACTGATGAAACAAAATTAGAACTGTTTGGGCCCATGGATCAACGCTATGTTTTGAGGAGGAAGAACAAGGCCTATGAAGAAAAGAACACCTTGCCTACTGTGAAGCATGGCGGGGGGGTCAATCATGCTTTGGGGCTGTTTTGCTTCTACAGAAACAGGGAAGCTTCAGCGTGTGCAAGGTACCATGAATTCTCTTCAGTACCAGGAGATATTGGATGTAAATGTGATGCAGTCCGTCACAAACCTGAGGCTTGGGAGACGTTGGACCTTTCAACATGACAATGATTCCAAGCATACCTCCAAATCCACTAGAGCATGGTTGCAGATTAAAGGCTGGAACATTTTGAAGTGGCCATCGCAGTCACCAGACTTAAATCCGATTGAGAACCTCTGGTGGGACTTAAAGAAAGCAGTTGCAGCGCGCAAGCCTAAGAATGTGACTGAACTGGAGGCTTTTGCCCTTGAAGAATGGGCGAAGATACCCGTAGATCGCTGCAAGACACTTGTGTCAAGCTATGCTTCACGTTTAAAAGCTGTTATAACTGGAAAAGGATGTTGTACTAAGTACTAAGATTGAATGTCACTTGGGGGTTGAATAAAACTGATAATGATGTGAGCACAGAAAAGACATTTGTGGTTATTTCATTATAAATGTTATGTTATATTTGTCTGACTTGCAAGTGCCTCTTTGATTTAATTGTAAACAAGATGACTGAAATGATCAAAATCAATGTCAAACTGTCCAAAACACTCAATTTCAGTGGGGGTTGAATAATTTTGAACACAACTGTACTTTTGACACTCACAGACATGATTGGATCATTTTCCTCATAAAATAATATTTTTGACTTATTTGTTAGATTTAGTTATCTTTATCTCATTTTAAGACGTGTGAAAATCTGAATTTTTAGGTGAAATTTATGCAGAAATATAGAAAATTCTGAATGGTTCACAAACTTTCAAGCATCACTGTATGTCTCGCAGAACTGTTTGAAATGTGTTGTGAACTTTTCTGTTGAAGATCATCAATTCTCCTACTTTATATAAGACTACCCCTCTAATACATCATTTTTACTATAAACTTGTACAAGTTATAGTATGGCTCTATTTAGTTTGTAAATCTTCTGAAATGTCATAAAGCTACAGAGGAACAACTATTGAAAATTTAAATTTATGTTGTGTGTATTTTTTTCCCTATGGGGCTCACACTACAGACTGTGTTCTATGGGCTGATGACAGACTGCAGACAAGCATCAGGGGATTTAATTTCCATGTAGCTTCCCTGCTGTAGGTTCGGAACTGCAGACAATGCAGTACACCAAGATATTCGCACATGAATATGGATTGGATTAAATATTTAAAGTAGAAGAATATCAGAAGGTTCATAGCATATTTCAATATTGAGACAAAATACGACTTGTCTACATCTGTATATCTGCGCTAGTATTTATATATTAGGCATCAGCCATGTGATCTGTCATGGAAATCTGTTTGATACATGTAAGATTCACATTACATCAAAAAGATCTGTGGCTGTTCCTATGCTTAACCCCTTGGCGATCTTCACTGTGCATGTACAGTGGAAGTCGGCACAAGATAACGCCGTTTGTTCCTGCATGTAATCTTCTAAATAAAGTATACTGTTTTATCATAGACAGTAGTGCTGGATTCTCGTTCTTATGTTCTGTTGGACCTCCGCCTCACCATGCATGTCTAGAAGAAGTCAGCTGAGCCCTGCAGCTGGTAACGGGGTTTATCCATTTGCTTTCATTAGAAGGTACAACTAATCCTGCAAAAAAAAACCCTCATACGACTTTCTGAATAGAAAAATAAAAACGTTATGGCTACTGGAAAGCTTGGAGTTATAAACAAAAACATTGGGAAACTAGATGCTGCAGTTCCAAACTGCATCATGACCGTATCACGACTGCGCTTCTACAATGCCTAAAAAGTATGTTTTATCTTTTACCTTCCCTCTGATGTACATTTGAGGTGGCCACTATGGTGTTGCAATTCACCAACTACATCAACTTGAATAGGTGCTATAATGTAAGCAGACCGCTTACATCACATAAAAAGAAGCTGCATTTCAGTAGCACATCAAATATTTCTTTTCTCATGGAAACTGAATATGTCAGCTTCAAAATTTTTCTAATTTCAAGACATATTTCAGTTAACCACCACTGGTTACACTTGGAGTCAAATATCTTATCAATTCATTGAAATTTAAAAACGTAGAATGAAAAAAATTAAAAGCAAAAGCTTAAAATGTGTCTCTCACTAAGGAATCTCAAAGTTTAAAAGTCATGAAATATGCTTAGAAGAAATCAGTGTCTTTGAAATACCTTCCAATTTAAGAGATGTCATGTCAAATGAAGGACTCTTTTCATATTCAGTATATTTAAAAACTACACTCCTTGTAGGACATTAAAATGGGTTACTATAAGACAGGTTACATCCTAAAGTCATACCATGGCTCATAGAGATATATATATATAGGCTTAATCTGAAGATTTCCACACTTATTAGAAACATACAGTTATGCAGGGTAAATATATTATTCCATTACTGAACAAAACATCCATAATGTATGTATTCAACTCGCCATTAGAACAACTATTTGGGTCTCTTTATAAAAAATACTTGCCCTAAGTTTTCCTTTAAATCAAAGTCAGATTAAAACTAGAGCTTTGTGTCTTTGTTTTTGTTTTGGAGTCAAAATAATTTTTAAGTGGGACACTGATTCTCAAGTCGTGGCACAGCTAAGACAGCTGTCTTGTGTAGAAGAGACATTGTGCACACTTTTCTTAGGAAGAATTTCTTAGAAGAACCTATCATTAGCTTTTAGTACAATGAACCAACAACATATCATTATATTACTGGGCTTTAATGTTCCAAACATGCTCCTATCACAAGTCTTGCTGTATGTAAACCACTGTAGAAGAGTCCAGAGAATAGTCCACCGCCATCCAGGCATGTGCAATGCACAGATGAAGTTGGGGCTGATGCACCTTGCTCCACTGCACAAGCACTGGATGCCATTTGGCTCTTCTCCAGTAATTCATATACAGCACATACTGTATTATATCTTCACTTTATACCTAATATCTGCTGTGTTATCCTATATAGATTTTACACTCTATTGTACCTAAAATAAAAGAGCACTGTAATAACAAATGTTTGATCAATAGATCATTATTAAATGTTAATGTAGATACTATGGGGGAAGAGTTGTCAAGGCAAATGTACAGGAAGTGGAGTGGAGGAGCTGTCTGTAGAAAGCAATCAGATTGCTTCTTTTATTGTCAAATTGGCTCTTAATAAAGAACCAGTTTTGAGAAATTTACCAACAAGAAATGTTACTAGAGAAGAGCAAATCGTTTTTACCAGAATCAAATTCATTGTGAATTTTCCAAAAAAAAGTCAAACTTTGGCGATTCAACCTGAACAAATCACTCAAAATGTCAGCCATCATTCTACAGATAAAAGACAAGAAGAAGGCATTTGCTAACAAAAGGGAGTCATTTGTGGATCGTGTATTTACCCCCTCCCGACCAGCGCCATAAAAGTACTATGGCGCAGGAGATGCGGCCTCCCGATGAGCTGCAGCGGTCGGACCCCTGCTGTTCCAATTAGCCGGATCCCTGCTGTATGCGCCGGCATCGGTGTTTAACCCTCATTATGGCACATTAGCCCTCAATTTGCAGTCCCCAATGCACAGACAAAGTCAGTGCGGCGGCCGGGACTGATCGAGACCAATTCGACTTGAATGGGCCCATGAACCATCCTCACCACAAAAAAATAGAAAAAGTTATATTTCTTTGTGGCGCGGAGGCTCAGACAGAAACACACTACGTAGTGCTATCTTAGGGTTCCGATCCATGCTTCCATTCCAAATCTCCGGATCTGTGCGGAGCGCACACGGGCCGGTGCCCGTGTATTGTGGACCGGCCGTATGCAGGCGGCAATACGGCCACGGCCACATAACGTTCATGTGCAAGAGGCCTTAGCCTGTGAGATCCAGCCCCTGCTGCTGCCAAAAATTGCAAGCAAGAGGCACTCCGATACAACCTGTATATCACATAAAGGAGGGCCTCATTCACATTGTGGCACAATTTTTCAGGTAGTGGGACTCCTACACTCATAAAGCCTATGCACTAAGTGAAAGGGCTGCCGAAAATTACAAGGAACCGGCACTACAATAACATTTGTTACCCTCAAAAACATTTCGAGCAAGGACCTGCTGATCTGAGCATCTAAAATATTAGGGGAAAGGGCCTGCTGCTGAGCTGACCCTCTCAAACATTAGGGGTCAGGGTCTGCTGGTGAGTTGACCCTGTAAAGGATTGTAGGTGAGGGCCTGCTGGTGAGCTGACCCTCTAAAAGGTTGTAGGTGAGGGCCTGCAGGTGAGCAGATCCTGTAAAACATTATATGCAAAGGCCTGCAGGTGAGCTGACCCTTTATAACATTATATGCGAGAGCCTTTAGGTGAGCTGACCCTGTAAAAAATTAAATGCGAGGGCTTGCAGTTGAGCTGACTCTGTAAAAAACTATATGCAAGGGCCTTGGCTACTGAGACTGGACTGATGGAAGACAGGGTGGTGCTTAACCGACTGGAAGCATTATCTGTCACTGTAATGTCACTGTCTGCAGCGTCTAGGAAAAAGTACACTGTATGTCACAGATAAAAATTTTATGTGCACTTGTTATACTGGAGATATGGCTCTGGTAATGTCACTGTCAGAAGCGGACACCGTCTATTGAAAAAGTACACTGTATGCCACAGATACCTTTTTTAAGTGCATACGTTACACTGGAGATGTTGCACTGGTAATGTCACTGTCACTTCCATCTACGGAAAAAGTACACTGTATGCCACAGATAAAAAATTTATGCGCACACTTTACACTGGAGATGTGGCACTGGTAATGTCACTGTCATAAGCAGAAACCGTCTATTGAAAAAGTACACTGTATGTCACACATACAATTTTTAAGCGCACACGTTACACTTTAGATGTGGCACTGGTAATGTCACAGTCAGAAGCGGACACCGTCTATTGAAAAAGTACACTGTTTGTCGTTGATAATTGTTTAAACGCACACCTTACACTTTAGATGTAGGCCTGGTAATGTCACTCTCACAAGATGACACCGTCTATTGAAAAAGTACACTATATGTCACTGATAAATGTTTTAAATGCACAACTTACACTTTAGATGTTGGCCTGGTAATGTCACTCTCACAAGATGACACCGTCTATTGAAAAAGTACACTGTATGTCACAGATAAAAATTTTATGTGCACTTGTTATACTGGAGATATTGCTCTGGTAATGTCACTGTCAGAAGCGGACACCGTCTATTGAAAAAGTACACTGTATGCCACAGATACCTTTTTTAAGCGCATACGTTACACTGGAGATGTCGCACTGGTAATGTCACTGTCACTTCCATCTACGGAAAAAGTATATTGTATGCCACAGATAAAAATTTTATGCGCACACTTTACACTGGAGATGTGGCACTGGTAATGTCACTGTCATAAGCAGAAACCGTCTATTGAAAAAGTACACTGGATGTCACAGATATTTTTTGGATGCGCACACTTTACACTGGAGATGTGGCACAACTAATGTCACTGTCCGCAGCAGACACTGTCTACGGAAAAAGTATACTGGATGTCAGAGATATTTTTTGGATGCACACATTTTACACTGGAGATGTGGCACAACCAATGTCACGGTCCGCAGCAGATACTGTCTACGGAAAAAGTACACTGGATGTCACAGATATTTTTGGGAGGCGCACACTTTAAACTGGAGATGTGGCGCAACTAATGTCAATGCCTGCAGCGGACACCATCTACGTAAAAAGTACGTTGGATGTCACAGACATTTTTTGGATGCGCACACTTTACACTAGAGATGTTGTGCAGCTAATATCACTGTCCACAGAGGACACCGTCTATGGAAAAAGTAAACTGGATGTCACAGATATTTTTTGGATGCTCACACTTTACACTGGAGATGTGGTGCAGCTAATGTCACTGTCCGCAACGGACACCGTCTACGTAAAACGTATGTTGAATGTCACAGATATTTTTTGGATGCGCACACTTTACACTTGAGATGTCGTGCAGCTAAAGTCACTGTCAGCATCGGACACCGTCTACGGAAAAGGAGACTAGACGTCACAGATATTTTTGGATGCGCACACTTTATACAAGAGATGTTGCGCAACTAATGTCACTGTCAGCAGCGGACACCAGCTACGGAAAAAGTACACTGAATGTTACAGATATTTTTTGGATGTGCGCATTTTACACTGGAGATGTGGCACAACTAATGTCATGGTCCGCAGCAGACACCGTCTACGGAAAAGTACACTGGATGTCACAGATATTTTTGGATGCGCACACATTATAATGAAGATGAGGAGCAACTTATGCCACTGTCCGCAGCAGACACTGTCTATGGAAAAAGTACACTGGATGTCACAGATACTTTTTGGATGCGCACACTTTACACTAGAGATGTGGCTCATCTAATTTCACTGTTCGCAGCGGACACCATCTATGGAAAAAGTACACTGGATGTCACAGATATTTTTTGGATGCGCACACTTTATACTGGAGATGTGGCACACCTAATTTCACTGTCCGCAGCAGACACCGTCTACGGAAAAAGTACACTGGATGTCACAGATATTTTTTGGATGCGCACACTTTACACTGGAGATGTGGTGCAACTAATGTCACTGTCTGCAGCGGACACCGAATGCACTAAAAATAGATATTGCTGCCACACACAATTTTCCTTAAAAAGACTTTTGGGTCTGTAAAGTTTTTATAATAAAAATATTCCTTTATCACTCCCTACAGTGTCTTTCCCTTCCTCAGCACAGCTCTCCCTGACTAAGACTGAGCTGAACACGTGTCATCAGGTGACATATAGCACCCGATGACGCGTTTTGGCCAGCCAATCACTGGAATGCCAGTAACCAACATGGCTACGGCATTACAGTGAGGGCAGTACTTATTTGCAAGTTTATTGGCTGTGTAGCAGCCAAGAAACGTGCGGGAAGGAGACTCGAGCCTTGAGCTCGAGCACATGCGGTATTCTGCCGAATAGCGCCTTGTGCTGAGCATAGTGATGCTCGAGCTGAACTGGTGTTCGGCCGAGCATGCTCGCTCAACACTACCCCTAATGTGAATGCTGTAAAAAAATAAAAGTAAAAACTGTACCACATCTATAACAACCTGCTCTATAAAAATATCACATGATATCCCCCCTCAGGTGAATGCTGTAAAAAATACAAATAAAAACTTTGACAAAACAGCCATCTTTTGTCGTATTGCTTCACAAAAAGTGTAATACCACATTAACAAAAAGTTATATCTGTCCCAAAATGGTAGCAATCAAATCATCATCTCATCCCGCAAAAAATGAGACCCTACCTAAGACCATTGCTCAAAAAGTAAAAAACAATATGGTGCTCAGAAAATGGCAACAAAAAAATATATTTTTCTTGTCAAAAATGCTTTTACTGTGTAAAACTTAACAAAAATAAAACGAATACGCATATTAAGTATCGCCGTATCCGAAACAACCTGCCCTACAAAAATGTCACATGACCTACCCATTCAGGTGGAGGCAGTAAAAATAAATAAATAAATAAATGTGCCAGAACAGTCATTTTTTGTCACCCTGCCTTACAAAATGCGTAATATCAAGTGATCATATGTACCCCAAAATGGTTCCAATTAAATGTCCCCATCGCGCAAAAAATGGACCCTGAGATAAGACAATTACTCAAAAAATAAACCAATAGCACCTGTAAACCAATCTATCAAAATCTGAGTCCTGCCATGTGCCTCCACAGTTTACCACTACATATGGGGTGTTGCTGTATTCAGGAGAAAATGGGTAACACATTATGGGGTGCTTTTTCTCCTGTTGCTCCTTGTGAAAATTAAAAAATTTGGGGCTAAAGCAACATTTTATTGGAAGAAATTAGACTTTTCATTTTCACAGCCACCAGAGGTGTGCGCCGTCATGAGGAGCCAATCAGGAAGGGGGGCGCGTCAGCTGATATGCCTCATGAATCGGTCTCATGAAAGTAAGGCATAGTCTATCTGGAGGAAGAGGGCACACGCACTCAGAGGTATGGGGGAAAATAGGATGCGGTTCAAAAAGTCAAGTACCACGTCTGTATATGGCCGATGGGGACCCACACCGGAGGGCGTAAAAGAGAAGGACCACAACACTTAGCGGTGCAATTAACCCCTATGATAACATCTGAATAAGAGGAACCTATGTGATGGAACATTGTAGGACAATATGATTATGGATGGGTTAGCAATGATAATGATCGCAACACGAACACCCCATAAGAATGAAAAAGTAGGTGTTAATCAAATTGGACTGGTATGAAAACGCACACCACAGGGAACTAGGCGATAGTAGACACAAATATATTAGCGGTAGACAACGTAGTATGTTGGTGTATAACAAGGGTCTCTTCAAATGCAAAATGTTTTACTGTGGCCCAGTCTAAGCACTGTACTGGTAAGCATGCTCCTGCGCTAACCGCCAGGACCAGCAGGAGTTCCGATCTGGGACGATCCAACATGCCTGCTGCATGTAAATGATTATCGAGGGTGTGGACTCCCTCTGTCTCTCATCGACACCCCACAAATGAGACCGTGGGGTGTCAGTGCATGCAGAATGGGGCCTACTGAAGGCCCCAAGCCTGCTTCCAGTGTTTCCAAGCAAGCTGCACCACACATCCGTCCATAACAATCTGCACTATGGAAATATTCTGTAGATTATCCCATACAGTGAACGCTGTAAAAAAAAAAATGCCAGAATTGCTGCTTTTTGTGAGTCACCAGCAAAAAACTGAATAAAAAGTGACAAAAAAAAGTGTTATGCATGCCAAGATGATACCAATAAAAGCTAGAAGTCATCTCCCAAAAATCAAGCCCCCACACAGCTCCATAGAAATAAAAATAAAAAAGTTATGGATCTTGGGAGCTAACAATGCAAAAACATTTTCTTTTTTTCTTTAAAAGGGTTTTATTGAGCAAAACTAGTAAAATATTAATAAACTATACGTGTTTGGTATCGCTGTAATCATACCTTTTATAAATTTATAATGTAATAACTCAGTATTGCTGACAGTGACAGTATTGCTGTTTTTTCCTATCCTACTCCCAGAAAGAGTTAATAAAAGTTGATCAGTAAGTTATGTATGCCCCAAAATGGCACTATTAAAAGCTACAAATTGTCCCATAAAAAAGCCCCCATATGGCTACATAAACGAAAAAATAAAAAAGTTATAGCTCTTGGAAGGCGACGATAAAAAAATGAAATAAAATCACTTGGTCAGTAAGGCCCGAAACAGGTTGGTCACTAAGGGGTTAATCATCCTGTACTATCACCAGCATTCCCAACTCCTGTGCATTCCTTCTACAGTACATAATTGATTATTCACAGCACAAAATGCTTCTTACAAGGCCTCTATGCAGTCACTATAGGCAATTATTTTGTCTCAGGCAGCAGAAGGGTTTCCTCACATCTGTCACATCTATGCAGTCAGGAGACAATCACATGACTATGTAACCCATCAGTTCTGCGACAACACGCACCATAGATGGTGACAAATGCTCTTTTTTATACTATGTTTTCTATAAAATATACAGTATATATTTGTTTTGTGGAAATCTATCTTCAGGATGGACAATTCAACGGCCCAGGATGGCACCAGAATATTTTACTAGTTTGCTTCCTTTTAAATATATGTGGTTTTCACCCCTTCAGTAGTGAGCCATTTTTCACTTTACATCCCAGGACGATTTTTGTAAATCATCTAAAAATTTGAGAAAGTTTGGGAAAATTCATATTTTCTAAATATGAATTTCTCTGCTTTTATGGCCGATAGTGATACCTCACAAAATAGCTATTGCTTTACAGTTTCCATATGTGTACTTTATGTTGGCATCATTTTGCAAATGTCATTTAATTTTTTAGAAGGCTTAGAATTTCAGAAGCCAGTTTTCAAATATTTAAGAAAATTTCCCAAACCATTTTTTAAGCACCAATTCAGATATAAAATGATTTTGAGGGGCTTACATAATGGAAATCACCCAAAATGACATCTTAGAAACTACACCCCTCAAATTATTCAAAACTGATCTAACAAATTTTGTTAATCCTTTAGATGTTCCACTAGAATTAAAGAAAAATGGAGGTGAAATTTCAAAATGTAAGTTTCTTGGTAGATTTTTTATGTTAATCAATTTTTTATTGCAACACAGCAAGGGTTAACAGCAAAATAAATCTCAATATATATTACTTTGATTCTGCAGTTTACAAAAATACCCCCTATATGGTGGTAAACTGCTCTATGGGCATGTGGCAGTGGTCAGAAGGAAAGGAGCGCCATATGGATTTTGGAGGCAGATTTTGCTAGAGTGGTTTTTGGGCACCATTTTGTATTTGAAGAGACCCTGATGTACCCCTACAGTGGAAACCTTCAAAAAGTGACCCTATTTTGGAAACTATACCCCTCAAAGAATATATTAAGCGGTATACTGAGCACTGTGACCCTAGAACCGTTTCAAGGAATTTGAACATGAATGTGAAAATGAAAAGTTTCATTTCTTCCAATAAAATGTTGAGTTAGCCCCAAATTTTTCATTTTCACAAGGGTTAACAGGAGAAAAAGCACCCATAATTTATTACTCATTTCTTCCTGAATACGGTAACACCCTATATGTGGTAGTAAACTGCTGTGGTGACACATGGCAGAACTCAGAATTGAATGTGCGCAATATGGCTTTTGCAGCGCAGATTTTGATGGATTGGTTTATGGGTGCCATTGTTTATTATTTTTTGAGTGATTGTCTTAAGTGGTGGTTCATTTTTTGTGGGGTGAGGTGACATTTTCATTGGTACCATTTGGGGGTATATATGACTTTCTGATTACTCGATATAATGCATTTTCTAAGGCAAGGTGACAAAAAATGACTGTTCTGGCATAGTTTTTATTTATTTTATTTTTACAGTGTTCACCTGAGTACATCATGTGATATTTTTATAGAGCAGGTTGTTATGGATGCGGCAATACCCAATGTGTCTATTATTTTTATTTTTGTTAAGTTTTACACTTTGAAAGCATTTTTGAATAGGATAAAATTTAGTTTTTGTGTTGCTATGTTCTGAGAGCCATTTGTTTTCTGGTGATTGTCTTAGGTAAGATTTCATTTTTTGCAGTATGAGATGACAGTTTGATTGGTACTATAGGACTTTTTGATCACTTGGTATTATACTTTTTGTGAGTCAAGGTGACAAACAAATGTCTGTTTTGGCACAGTTTTTATATTTTTTACAGCATTCACCTGACAAATATTATTATAGAGCAGGCTGTTATGAACACGTTGATACCTAATATGTCTATTATTTTTATTTTTGTTACGTTTTACATAGTAAAAGCATTTTTGATAAGAAAAACATCTTGTTTTTGTGTTGCCATATTCTGAGCCATTTTTTTTAAAATTTGTGAGCAATTGTCTTAGGTACGGTCTCATTTTTTGAGCAATGAGATGATTGGTACCATTTTGGGGTACATACGCATTTTTGATCGCTTGATATTACACTTTTTGTGAGGCAAGATGACCAGAAAATGGCTATTTTGGCAACGTTTTTGCTTTAATTTCTTTATAGCGTTCATCTGACAGGGTATATTATGTGATATTTTTATAGAGCACAGTAAAAGCATTTTTGACAAGTGTTTCTTCAGGGAGGAAATGTTTCTTCAGGGAAGAACAAAAATACCAAACTTCAAAAAAGCTAAATTTAGCCAAATAAGAGAGGCCATAGGCCTAACTAACTGGTACAAAGTCCTCAAAAATAAAAATACAGACACTTTTAAAAGCATCCTAAAATTGTGAGAGGCACATAACTTATGGGAATAAAAGGTTAGGAAAGAAGAAAAAAACAATGTGGATAAAAAGAACTGTAAAGAAAGCAATAAATGACAAAAGGAAAGCATTTAAATCGCTAAAACAGGAGGTTAGCGAGGAGGCATTGAAAAACTATAAGGAAAAAATAGAATATGTAAAAGGCAAATAAAAGCAGACAAACTAGTGACAGAGAGTGATGAGGAGAAAACAAAGCTATTAAATTTTTTTTCTCCACTGTATTCACTGAGGAAAACAAAATGTCAGATGAAATGCAGAATGTAAAAAAATTCCCCATTAAAAGTGCCCTGTCTGACCCAGGAAGAAGTACAGCGGGGCCTTAAAAAGATTAAAATAGACAAATCGCCAGAACCAGATGGCATACACACCTGTATCCTAAGAGAATTAAGTATTGTCATAGCCAGACCCATATTTATGATATTTAAGGACTCTATACTTCTACAGGATTGGCGCATAGCAAATGTGGTGCCAACATTAAAAAAAGGTCCAAAAACAGAGCCCGGAAACTATAGGCCGGTAAGGTTAACATCTGTCGTGGTTAAACTGTTTGAAGGTTTTCTAGGAGATCTTATCTTGGAGTACCTCAATAAAAATAAGCAAATAACGCCATATCAGCATGGCTTCATGAGGGATCAGTCATGTTGAACTAATTTAATCAGTTTTTATGAGGAGGTAAGTGCTACACTTGACCATGACAAATCAATGGATGTCGTATATCTGAACTTCTCAAAAGCATTTGACACTGTACCACATAAAAGGTTAGTATATAAAATGAGAATGCTTGGACTGGGGTAAAATGTCTGTATGTGAGTCAGTAACTGGTTATTAATGGGACACACTCAAATTGGGTCACTGTCACTAGTGGGGTACCATAGGGGTCAGTATTAGGCCCTATTCTCTTCAATATACTTATTGATGATCTTGCACAGTAAAATATCAATTTTTGCAGATGACATTAAACTGTGTAAAGTAATTAACACCGAAGAGGACAGTATACTGCCACAGATGGATCTGGATGGATTGGAGGCTTGGGTAGAGAAGTGGCAGGTAAGGTTTAACACTGACAAATGTAAGGTTATGCACATGGGAAGTCACTTGTACATCCTAAATGGTAAAACACTGGGTAACACTGACATGGAAAAGGACTTAGGAATTTTAGTGAACAGCAAACTAAGCTGTAGAAACCAATGTCAGGCAGCTGCTGCCAAGGCCAATAAGATAATGGGTTGCATCTAAAGGGGCATAGATGCCTGTGATGAGAACATAGTCCTGCTACTTTACAAATCACCAGTCAGACCACACATGGAGTACTATGTACAGTTCTGGGCTCCTGTGAACAAGGCAGACATAACAGAGCTGGAGAGGGTTCAGAGGAGGGAACTAAAGTACTAGCTGGAATGAGTGGACTACAGTACCCTGAAAGATTATCAAAATTAGGGATATTCACTTTAGAAAGAAGACGACTGAGGGGAGATCTAATAACTATGTATAAATATATCAGGGGTCAGTACAGAGATCTGTCCCATCATCTATTTATCCCCAGGACTGTGATTGTGACGAGGGGAAATCGTCTGCGTCTAGAGGAACGAAGGTTTGTAGACAAACATAGAAGAGGATTTTTTACGGTAAGAGCAGTGAGACTATGGAACTCTCTGCCTGAGGAGGTGGTGATGGTGAGTTCACTAAAAGAGTTCAAAAGGGGTCTTGATCTATTTCTGGTGTGTAATAATATTACAGGCTATAGCTACTAGAGATTTGTCGTCGATCCAGGGAGTTATTCTGATTGTCTGGAGTAAGGAAGGAATTTTTTTCCCCTAAAGTGGGGAAAATTGGCTTCTACCCCAAAGGAGTTTTTTGGAAACTTTTTTTTTTTTAACTTCTTAACTTTTTTATTATGTAAAATAATTTTTAAAAACTTTTTAAAAACTTTATTTTTTGTCCCACTGTGGAACTTTTAAGGGTCTGATCCCCCCATCTGTATTGTAGTGCATTGGCTGTAAGTGTATTACACACTTACAGCCTACTTGCCTGTCAGACCCAGGGGGTTGGGTCCCACAGGCTTACATGGAAGGCAGCATTATGCCAATGAAAGGCATTGGGCTGCCTTTCCAGCCATCGGTTCCCGCGGCACAGCTAGGGTTAATGTGCTGGGGCATACAGCAGGGGCACGGCTAATGGGAACAGCCGGACCCCTGCCGCTGATCAGGCGGGCACAGGGCACAGTCCCCAGTGCAGTACAGTTATAGCACTTGTATCCTACCAGTTAAAACCCATAGAATGATAATAGATGCCAATAATATTGTCCTGCAAATTCTGGTTTTTATGCTTTATCACCTACTGTCCTTTGTTCTCTAGTCTTTACCTTCGCTCAGTTAACATTCACATTTTTGTGCACTATGACTCATTAATTCCTTGATTAATGGTTTCAAGTAATGTGCAATAAAACATGAAATACATGTTACTAGAGTGTGAGAACAGCTTGGGAATCTCTAACGCTAAGAAATATAAAGTCATAAACAGATACCTTCATTTAGTAAATGTAGCTGAAAATATAAATATTTCACGGATTCTTTTTATTGCTATTCTTCTGCTCTTTTTTATCTTAATATGTATCTTGGAAAAAATGTTTCAAAGTAGCAGGGGTGAAGCGAAAATAAGTAATTCATCAATTTGGTTCAATACCAATCTTCCATTCCCACACACTTGTCAAAACCTTGCTGTCACCCCTACAGAGTCCAAATATATTCATATACAATTACAGTATTATTCAGGCCAGCCTGTCTGCTCAAGAGTGCATGAATCAGACCCCTCTGTAGTGGCAGTGGGTGATTTAGATTTTGATGAGTGTGTGCAGGAATGAATTATCAGTACTCAACAGTAAGGAACTTGAAAACTAAAGCCTTGTTAAAATATAAATGCTCTTTTACAAAACTTTTGACACGTCATAGAGACACGTCAGAACTTTTGATCAATGGAAGTACAGGTGCTGAGAACCCACTGATCGCTAAAACAGAGCAGAAGTCTATTACCCTGTCTTCCGCTAGTAGGGAGAGACACAGGGGGTTAATTTACTAATGACCGACGTTTCACACCGATTTTGGTAAAAAACCAAACTGGAGGACAATCTAACCAATTTGTTTAAGTGGCACACACCTCTTAATTGATTTGTCTCATCTTCTGCAGTCCAGCCAGGAGCTGGAGTAGATTTCTGGTGTAATGAGCACCTCCTCCCAATCAATTTTTCCAAAAGTGGCAAGGATGTCAGAAAAAGCTAAAAAGTCACATACTTGGTGCAAAACAGCACTTTTGACAAAATCTGCAACTTTCCTATGCCAAAAAAAGGGATAGAACATCATTACATTACATTATATTATATTATGACAAGAAATAGTGCCACACAGAAGTGCCCCATATCATGCCCCAAACTTACTAATAATTAGTAATAACCTTCTTACCACGGACCATAACGCAATTATTTGACGGAATGCATAGTGGAATGTCCGTTATTCATTCTGTCATAATAGAAGCCTATGGGCTACAAAACGGGACAGATCCGTTATGCAGCCCATAGACCTCTATGATGACGGAATAAATAAGAGGCATTCTGTTATGCATTCCGTCATAGAATTGCGTTATGGTACGTGGTAACGGAATCCATAACGCATTTCTGCTTTTACCACCAAATGAAGTGTGAACGAATTTCATAAGCGAAAATTCACTCATCTCTAGTTATAATGTCCTTTTCACATCTTATAATGCACTTTTCCCAGAGAAGAGTGACCCCTTTCCATATTACATTGCCTCTTTCATAGATTATATTGTCCCTTGACTGATTACAATTCCCCCTCACATATAGTTTTTAATGCCACATTTACGGATGACAATGTCCACTTCACAAATTACAATATCCCCAGTTTTTAAATGCCCCATCAAAGTTTTAGTGTCCCCCATAAATAAAAGTGCGCCTTTTTTTCTCCAGAAAATAAAAACTCTTTTACTCACCTTACCCAGGACTTTTCCAGCCTTTGAAGTCATCCATCTAGCACAATCTAGTTACATCATCACACCCAGGGGCATACACAGATCTCACAGGGCCCTGTGGGGAGTCGCTCTGGTAGATAGCGGTGCGGGTGCAGTACAGAGGCAAAAGGGAGTCCAGAAAGTGCAGTAACTAGTGTTTTATTCACACTTGCACAAAACAAACAGTAAACAGTCTCTTAGTGTTAATTCACACACAGCAGAAAAACGTGATGCAAAACAAAAACAGTCCAATGCAGGTTACAATCACCTGGGAGGTTTTAGGTGCAGGTTCGCACCTGGCTGTCAGCCCAGCCGCAGGACAATCCACCTCCGGCTTTCAGGCCGTCTCTACTCCTCCTTGCTTGGGCTCTTGCTTCCAGCCCAGAGAACTCCACATAGCACAGAATGGATCAGAACTCCCAAACGCAAATGATTCCACAGCCTAACAGCAGCTCCAGGACAATCACACCCTCAGCTGCTGAGGAGGCTGCCTTTTTAAAGGCCCGGATAAAGTCCGGCCTGGACCGTGGGGAGTAGGCACCCACCCAACTCTTTGCCTACTCCCAGTAAGAGCCGGCCCGGATTGGCTTTGCAGCCAAACTAACTAACAATGTCAAGCAGCACTAGCTGCTGCTGACACATAAAAATCCGGCTCTCACCTCACCGAGGCCAGGAACCTCGGTGACACGTACCTGCCATCGACAACGGTACCTTGCACCTTACCACAGCCCCCATAGCAAAACGTACTATGAGCCCTCCGTCCCACCCAGTTTCCCATTATGTGTGCATCAATCAGTCCAAGTCAACTTAGAACGTAAGCCACAATGCCCCAGTTCTGTGACAAATTTACATTTTTCTTTTAAGTGGAAGAAATGTAAAAAATATTGTGATAAAAGACAGTACAGTATGTTGCCCCCGCCTCACCCACTTCTATTGCTAAAACAGTGGAACAGGTACTTCACAACTATGACGCTCATTCTGAGCATCACATTTCTCACTATATACAAAGATAATTCTTCTCCTCTATTACAAAGCTGTTTGCCTGCAGCCACCACTAGGGGAAACTCAGTGCAAAGGAATTTATATACTTAGCATTGATCTCTTTGCACTGAGCTCCACCTAGTAGCCACTACATAAAAAAAACATTGTATTCTTGCCCAGAGAAGAGGAAGGAGTTCAGTGTGGGCTCCCCCATAGCAGCCATGTGGTCTGCCTACATTGAAGGTACATTTACTAATCATGCCACCTGTACTGGGATGCTGACATCGTGCGCACAGTCCTGCAGTTCTGCCACTAGCATGAGGGTGTTAAAATGACAGGACAGGGAATCTATTGCTCCCTACTCTGCCATAAGTGACTACTGTATTGGCTGACACAGCTACATTAACAATGTTGCTCACCCGATCGGTGACAGCATACCAAAAGTCCAGGGCCCGAAGATCCCATAGGGCCATCTTTGGGATGGGGACCCTGAGCAATTTTCCCCTCCTAATGCTCTATCTAATAGCAACAAAATGTCTGCTACATTGCACTTTCCATTCAAATCCTCTTTTTTGCTAATTTTTGCCCCCAAAGTTGACAAATACTTCCTATACAAGGGTGCAAACCTCTGACTGGCTGTAGGTCGTGCTGCTTAGATGTAATGGCTAGCACATGCTTCAGCTGTGGACAAATGAGCTCTAGAGTTAGCCATTTTGGTGATTGAAAATTCAGTTTTTGGCCAGAGCTTTGGACCTCTTCCCCTGCCCAGAATTTCAGTTTATGCTACACTGCAAATGGATTACTTAGTTTGAGCATCTTCTAATATGAGAAGTCCCTTGGTGAGGAGTTCATTATGGGGGATCTTACTGAAGAACCCTTCATAATCAACTGTAATCTCCACTGGAAGCAACCAATAAGTCTGTTTGTGAAATTAAGCATTACACATGGTCCATAAAAATCAGTAGGCCATACATATAATTTTTGTTGAGCGAAGCATTCGAAGCAGAATTAGGCCCAGAGTTTAGGAAAACTTCTATCTTAAACAAACCTAAATTTCTTACCACTTCGTGGAAACTAATAATTTTTCTTAAAATGGTGGCTGCATGAGTTAAAAAGTGAAAGTAAGTGTAGAGGAGACACGCCCGGGAACGCAAGATCACCCATAATGTCGTGCAGTCAGCCAATTTGTAGGAACATCGGCCTGTGATGTCACAAGTAGGCAAAGCCCTACAAAAAGCTGATCCTGCATGGTTGCTGGCATTTTCCTGTGAGCTGTGCATAGAGAGAGGCGTCACAAGACGTTTCTTCACTGCTGCAAAGTGCAAACTGTTAACAGAGAGTGCAGGGAGAGTGTGTGCATCACTGTGCAGTGCACCGACATTTATAGCTAATCCGTTCTGTTAGGCCCCTTTCACATGGGCGTGATCTCCGCGCGGGTGCAATGCGTGAGGTGAACGCATTGCACCCGCTCTGAATCCGGACCCATTCATTTCTATGGGGCTGTGTACATGAGTGGGGATTTTCCCGCATCACTTTTGCGTTGCGTGAAAATCGCAGCATGTTCTATATTCTGCGTTTTTCATGCAACGCAGGCCCCATAGAAAGGAATGGGGCTGCGGAAAATATCGCAAGCATCCGCAAGCAAGTGCGGATGCGGTGCGATATTCCCACATAGTTGCTAGGAGACGATGGGATGGGGACCTGATCTTTATTATTTTCCCTTATAACATAGTTATAAAGCAAAATAATAGCATTCTCAATAGAGAATGCAAAGTAAAAAGGGCAATAGAGGGTTAAAAATAATAAAAAAACAAACTCACCTACTCCATTTGATCGCGTAGCTGCCGGTCTCCTGTTCTGTCTTCGGCTGGGCGGGAGGTGAAGGACCTTCAGTGACGTCACTGGGTCACATGGTCCAATCACCTGCTTGGATCTGAGGGGTTAAATGTCCGCGCTTGGCATTACTCGGCTATGGTGCTCGCAGCAGGCATGAGCGGGCGCCATCTTTAAACACACACCGGATGACGTACATGTACAATGGGGCTTTGTGGCCTACTGATATGTACATGCAAAATTTTTGCAAGTATATGCATAACACTGGGCCTTGCTATCACAATGCTGTTGATCGGTTCTGTTGATACTCAGTAATGAGCAGCATAGGCGATATTCGTTTTCGCAATATTTTGCTAATTTTTTTCCTAATATTTACCATAAATTCACAAATTCTAGAATTCGAAATCTCCAATCATTATTTTCTTGATTGCGAAAATCGGCATTGTAATATGCACGCAATACAGGCGTGGCTCACTTTTGCTACATTTTTCAAGCTGCTAGACACTAATCCCTATCACAGCACAGTAATTCATATCACACTACCTAACACCCTGCACTGGAACCAGTTATACTATATCACTATCTAACCTACACTGACTATCTACCACTAACTACAGTATCTGTATTATATATATGAGCTAACTAACTATCTAATGCAATTGAATCCAGATGAAAAGCAAAGCACAGAGCACCGTAATGGCACTGCTCTCTCTCTCTCTCTCTCTCTCTCAGAACTGCAAAAAACTGCAGAAAATGGCTGCTGGGGGATTTCCTATATAGTAAGGGGTAGGCAACTTTTCTATTGGTTGCTAGGGATGTTGCTAAGCTCAGACAAAGATATTTCAGCCTTCTCATTGGCCCACAAGCAAGAAGCAGTGAGGGTACTGATGAAAATAATTCTAGAATATTCGCGATTAAGAAGATATAGCACTATTTTCTAGGTCTTCGCGAAGTGCCGATATTCGCGATAAAAATTTGCGATTAGAATATTCACGATCAACACTATTAATACTGTGATCATTTACCATCTTGTGCTGTATGCCACTGTTGCTTCCCACCTCCCCACTCTATCATGGAGTGACTATTGTCACTGTTACTGCCACTAATGGTGCCCCCCCTCCCCACTCTGTCATGGGGCCGCTATTGTCACTGTTTGGCCGTATTCACATGATTGTTTATTTTTCCGTTCTTCTGATCCGTCAGAAGAATAAAAACATGAAAAAAAATCTATCCTTTATTTAAAGCAGGAGTGTGTCTAAAACACAGAAAAATTTTTCCATTATATGTTGTCTGCTTAGATCCTGGTTTGGGCTTACAAATACTATTTCAAAATACTAACCGTGTGAAAGAGGCCTTACAAATACTCAAAATACAGGATCTTTTTTTCTTTGATTTTTCTGTTCTTCTGATAGAACAGTGTTATGCTGCTGAATAAACAGTGTTATGCTGCTGTTACTACTGCTTCCACCCTTTCCACTCTGTCATGGGGCTACTACTTGAAAATTGGTGCACTGCATAGCGATAAATAGTAGCACAGTCTGTAGTTCAGCAGTCTCCTATGCTCTCCCTCCTCTATCCTTGCACTCACCTTGCAGTTTAACTTCCAATCCTTCACACTGAGAATGGGCGTTCAAGTGGGAAGAATATGATTAGACAGCGTGGGCCTGGGTATACCTGATTTATGGCAGTTTGTGACAAATCAATTCCGAAAGAATCTAATTTCTCGTCGAACTTCGGCAAAGCAGAATAAAAATTTTCAAAACTTCTCTCTACATATAATGCTTTAACAAGCAGAGTCTTCCAGATGGAGAGCTTTTCTTTACAGCAGCTCTCCGCACTTGCTAATAGAGTGGGTCTCTCAAATACAAATATTTACCAAAATATTCACTGCATCTTTACTTTTGGTTGCAGTAATATTGAGACACAAGGTTGTGAATAATAATAGCTGCCCATAATAGATGTGCCTCCTAATAGGGCAAATGGATAGGGGATTGTTAAGTAAGTGGACAACCACTTAAAAATGATGGTTAGCAAAGGGTCAGCAAGAATAAATCATCTTCTATGAATAAAAAAAAATACATGAATAAAACATGTAAACCAAAAAGAAAAAAAAAACACTGTCAATATGATAAAATATTTAAAAGGAACACAATATATCCTCACTTTGATAAATAGATTCAAAATAAACCACTATCTGTCAAGCAACTGTATATTTTACTTTGTAAAATGAGGTTATTAAAGGGGTTTTCAAGACCTCTACACTAGACCTATCCTCTGGATAGGTAATTAGTATTTGATCCTTGAGAGTCCGACAACTGGGACCTCCGCTGATCAGCTGTTTGAGAAGGCACCAACAGTAATGATGTCACGTTCCTCAGTCAGATGGCCTGGAGGAGCTCAGCCCTATTGAAGTAAAGGGGGCTGAGCTGCGATACCAAATTAAGCCACAGTACAATGTATGGTGCTGTACTTGGTGAGCTGAGGGAAGGCCGTGGAACTACTGCGAGCACAGGTTCCTTCTCAAACAGCTGATTCGCAAGGGTCCCAGTTGTCAGATCCCCACCGATCAGATACTGATGACCTATCCAGAGAATAAGTCATCAATATAAAAGTCTTGGAAAACCATTTCAAGAGAGTGTTGTCTGGACCTATGGTATAGCCTGCCTATATTTACTGTGCTTATTGCAAATTTCTGACTTTTTTTGTGATTAGTATAGATATGAATTTCCCAATCACACTTGCCTAAAAACTAAACAGAAACAAATGTGTTTTGTTAACCTAAATATTAGTGTTGGTTGAGCACCAAAGTGCTCGTGTACTCAGGTAGAACACTTCGCAATGCTCGGGTGCTCTACCAAGTGCCCAAGCACAATGGAAGAACCCGAGCATTAAACCAGGCACCCCCTGCTCTAAAGAGGGGAGGGTGTCGGGACTCTTGTTCGGCCTAGGAGTCCCTGCTATATTCATATATGAAGTCAATGCTTGGGGACACCCCAGTAAATTAAATCTAATTTCTGAAAAGTTTACATATATTTACATATATTATTATATATTTAGAATATCTATCCTAATAAACGCCCTGTGTGCGTGGTGTACATGCACGTGTGTCGATTAGTCAAGTTGCGCATGCGCGGCGCACAGACCAATCGGCACACACTCCACACACTGCCGGGACCGCGAATCTGGCAGAGCACAGGCACCGCATCGTTTTGTAATGGCAGTGGGGCCCGGTGAAGTCACTGTATTCTATTGCACTGGGCCCAGCTTAGTGTAGTAATACTATGTATAACTGTAGGCATTGTTCCTTCACTTATTAAAGTATCAGGCAGTTGGCAGGAGGCCAGAGGGCGGGCACTGGCAACGTAACTCACTACGTGACACCCCTGCTCCACCCACTTCATGAATGAAGCAGGTGGCGCAGGCGCGTGATGTAGTGAGTTTTGCTGCCAGTGCCCGCCCTCTGGCCTCCTGCCTGATACTTTAGTAAGTGAAGGAACAATGCCTACAGTTATTCATAGTATTACTACACTGAGCGGGAGCTGGTGCAATATAATACAGTGACTGCACCGGGCCCCGCTGCCATTACAAAATTACAGTAGATGCCGGCCCCCACCCCCTGTGTTGGGGGTTATTCACACTAAACAGCAACACTCTTATGGGAGATCTGTGGATGACACATAAGATGCCATGTGTCATCCACAAATCCCACCCCCCAGCAGTGTCATGCGAATCCGTAGATGCACACATAAGTGTCATCCAAAGAACCCACATAACAGTGCAATCCACAGATCCCCCATAACAGTGCCAGCCACAGACCCCCATAACAGTGTGCCATCCACAGAACCCCATAACAGTGTTAGCCAAAGACATCCATAACAGTGACAGCCACAGACCCCCATAACAGTGTCAGCCACAGATCCCCATAACAGTGTGTCATCCTCAGTGCCCCCATAACAGTGTCATCCACAGATCCCCCATAACAGTGTCATCCACAGATCCCCCATAACAGTGTGATCCACAGATCCCCAATAACAGTGCCATCCACAGATCCCCCATAACAGTGTCAGCCACAGATCCCCCATAACAGTGTCAGCCACAGATCCCACATAACAGTGTCAGGCATAGACCTCCATACCTGGGTTTCCTCCACAGATCCCACCCAATAACAGTGCCATTCACAGATCCCACATAACAGTGTCAGCCACAGATCCCCTCCATAACAGTGTCATTCACAGATCCCCCATAACAGTGTCATCCACAGATCCCCTATAACAGTGTGTCATCCACAGATCCCCTATAACAGTGTGTCATCCACAGATCCCCATAACAGTGTCAGCCACAGATCTCCTCCATAACAGTGTCATTCACAGATCCCCCATAACAGTGTCATCCACAGATCCCCTATAACAGTGTGTCATCCACAGATCCTCCATAACAGAGTGTCCTCCACAGATCCCCCATAACAGTACCATCCACAGATCCCACCATAACAGTGCCAGCACTAATGTTCTAGCGCCCATTATTGTAACGGGCAAAATGTCTAGTATAATATATTATAATATATGTAAATATATTATGGCTAAAAACATTAGCAGTACAGTAGTTTCCCACATATTATGCATTCATATATATCAGAAGTATTATATATATATATATATATATATATATAATTATTATTATTATTTGTAATTATAATTACACATTTATTTTGTGCCATACATTTTTTACAATTACTAAAAAATATATAAAATATATAAATTTAATCTCTATTTCTGAAATGTTTCTGCCGGTATTTGAACTCCAAACCTTGTACATTAGAGGCAAGGATGTTAACCACTACACGATAGAGCTACATGTTAACCTGCACAGAAATATAAAATAAAGTCTTCTGCTAAATAGAAATAGTCACTACATCAGAAACTACTATGAGGTTTTTCTGACAGAGTTTAGCATTCATCTTTATAACTGAGTGGATAAGGCCCTTGCCTCTAATGTACAAGGTTGGGAGTTCAAATCCTGGCAGAAACTTTATAGAAATAGATGCTAAATGACATTTAAATACACTGACTTTATCATCTCGCTCGAGCCGAATTAGTGTTCGGCGAAGCATGCTCGCCTTACACTACTAAATATCAATAATAAGGTCATAACAGCTTATCTGTATTTCTCTGTAATGTACTTAATATGAAGATAAACAATTGTATTACTTGCTGGCAACAGATTCAAATGTTTTAATAAAATAAACTAAAAATCAATAACAATCTCATTTAACTAAGGAACCAAGGGAAATAGAATTCCATATTATGAATTTAGCAATGTGAGCTTTGAAGAAATTCAAACATTAAAGAGAAATGTATAGAAAAATGAGTTACATGTGGATTTATTTTTTAAGAATTGTTGTGGATTCCACCCTATGCATTGGACAGGGCGAAAAAGACATGTTGTTAATGCCACAGACAAATTTAATCTCTGGATCTTTTTCACCACATGTGGAAAAGGTATCTTAAAATATCATCCACTATGTTGCTAATGCAGAAGGATTATGGAATAGCCAAAATCAGTAGCAGCAATTCTGTACTGTCTTTTGACTGTGTGGATATACACTTAGCATGTGTATATCCACACAGGAAAGATGTTAAATGTGCGTCACAAACCTGGATTCCATCAGAACAGCAAGACACAACAACAAAAATAAAAGAAAGCACAATGAATACAAAAATGGCCTGGAAACTTTGCATGCACTTTAGCACACGTACACGTGAGCTGCAGCGGCAGGACGGCATCCCCCAACATAGGCTGATATGCGACGTTTCCACCCCTTGGAATTCCACCCTCCATATGTTGGAGCAACTATACGAACAGAGAAAAGCCATAAACGCATGCGTGACACCTGCCGTTTGTTCAGGCCCTTTGAGGAGGCCACTTAATTTGTCAGTCACCAGGACTACGGGACGAACTACAGATGCTGGTAAATCTGGCTGGTCAGGGGACTGGAGACGTGGCGCCTAGATCTCATGGCCACATGAGCCCTGTGGGGGCTGAACTGGAAGAGGGGGAGGAGGAGGACATTGGAGCACAAGAAATGTATAGCAAAATGGGTGGTTTTCTACAGAGGTGACAGGAGAGGAGGAGAAGGAGCATCTAGAGGAGCTACAGGGCGATGAGAAAGATGAGGCAGAGGACCCAGACACACCGTGGCAGTATGAAGTTGAGAAGGAGGCAGGGAGTCCCTACGAGTCACTTGCACAAATGGCCCGATGCATGCTCACTTGCTTGCGTAGTGACAGCCGAATTGCCACCATTCGGCATAGGGATGACTTCTGGCTCTCCACCTTGTTGGACCCTTGCTACCGGTCCAAAATGGGGGCCTTTTTACAACTGCTGAGAGGGGGGACAAACTGAACTACTATAGAGACATCCTATGTAGTCAGTTGGCCACTGCCTATCTGCGCCATCGTCCATTCTCTCGCAGGTCTGACCGGGGGGGCCCTCTGCGCTCACGTTCCTCTGCCATGGCTGCTGTGGCAGGGTGGGGTGTCAGAAGCAGTTCCAGCTCCATCAGCAGCAACTTGAGTCTAGAGTCGCTGATGATCAGTTTTCTTCACCCGCCTAGTGAAGAAACTACTCACCACCAGCAGTAGCAGCTAGACCTGGAGCAGGACATGAACCAGCAGGTGGTGGCATACTTGGACTGCCACCCTGCCACCCCATATTGAAAATCTGCTGGACTACTGGGCAGTCAAACTGGATTTATAGCCGCAACTGGCAGAGTTTGCCCTGGAAAAGCTGTCCAGTCCGGCCAGTAGTGTGACATCAAAGTGGTTGACCTTTGTCAAGATGAATCAGGTGTGGATCAGCAAGGATTTCCTCCCACCAATGCCTGATGTATCAGACTAGATCATCCATGGTGCCATTCCAACATTTTGACAAAAGAGATCCGGTTTCTTCTGGCTACCTGCCTCAGCTGCTATTCTGATGCTGCCACCCACCTGATGCCACACATCTGATGTCAAGTGCTCCTTCTTTTACCCACCATCTTCAGCTGACAGTCGTTTTGCCACCCACCTCCCCACTCTGTCACCGGGTCACTCTGTGGTCTCCTGATGCTGATGCCACTTCCACACTATGTCACCTTGCCACTCTGAGGTCTCCTGATGCTGCTGACACCTCCACACTATGTCACCTTGCCGCTCTGTGGTCTCCTGATGCTGCTGCCACCTCCACACAACAGTATGTTACCTTTCCACTCTGAGATCTCCTGATGCTGCTGCCACCTCCACACTATGTCACCTTGCCACTCTGTGGTCTACTGATACTGCTGCCACCTCCACACTATGTCACCTTGCCACTCTGTGGTCTCCTGATGCTGCTGCTACCTCAATACTATGTCACCTTGCCACTCTGTGGCCTTTTGATGCTGTTGCTGCCACCTCCACACTGTCATTGTGCCACCCTGGGGCCTCCTCCTGATGCTGATGCCGCCACCTCCACACTCTGTCATTGTTCCACTGTGTGGCCTCCTGATGCTGCTGCCACCTCCACACTCGGTCATTGTGCCACCCTGTGGCCTCCTCCTGATGCTGCTGCTGCCATCACCTCCACACTCTGTCATTGTGCCACTCTGTGGCCTCCTGATGCTGCTGCCACCTCCTCACTGTCATTGTGCCACTCTGTGGCCTCCTCCTGATGCTGCTGCCACCTCCAGACTCTGTCATTGGGCCTCTCTGTGGTCTCCTCATGCTGCTTCCACCTCACCACTATATCATAGGGCCACTCTGTGGATTTCTCATTCTTTTCCCACCCTCCCCACTTCATGACTAGGCCACTGTTTTGCCTTTCGACCTGGCTGACATCATCATTTATTTGACTCTTCTGATCTGTCAGAAGGAAGGAAAAAGGAGACGCACAATGGATCTTGTCTATGTAAGGTCTGCATGACATGGTCCCTTTTTTTACATCAGAATTGGCTTATGATTTGGCAGCCAAAAGCAGGAATGGGTACAAAACACAGAAGACATGCAAATTGTCATAGTCGCTACCTCTGGCTGTGACCTTCTGTCCATGCTCTACTGCTGCTCCTCGCTGCAGTTCCGTTCCTGTGTGTTGTATGTGGTGCTACATAGTAACATAGTATATAAGAACGAAAAAAGACATTTGTCCATCCAGTCGGCCTGTTTCCTATAAGTTGATCCAGATGGATGGATCTGTATTGGTTAACTCCCCTGTGTGCCTATTAGGAGTTAATTCTCTCTGTCTGCTCCATGGGTGTGGCCTATCTGCTGCACTTATGGAACCTGTATATAAGGCTGATGTTCCTTCAGTTCTGGGTCAGCTCTCCTGGTGTGTGTTTGTCCTGTCCTGCTCCTGGTTCGTACTCTGTCTTCCATGCTGCTGACCCATGGGATCCGTGTCTGTCTGTGTTCTGTGGGTTCGCCTACTTGCTCATTGTCGTCCTTATTCTTGTGTTTCTGCTATTAGTTCTGCCAGTTATGTTTGAGTCACCTTGTGTTTATTTTTATGTCTTTATGCCTCTGCCCTGATTAGTCTTGCCTGTCTTGTTTTGTGTCTGTCTTCCCCTATTTCGTATTCGTTCCTCCATATGGAGGACTCTGTCTCTGCTTTAGGGGATACTCTGTACAGCAAGCCCTTGCTGCAGCTTTCTTTGCTGCAGAGTGCTATGGGCAAGGCCATGCAGTATACTACTGGTGGAGCAAGTCCTTCTCTGCTCATTGCCACTCCTGTTTCCTTGCGTAGAACTCCTGCTTGTTTTATTAGTTGCCTTGTTTGCATTTTCCTGCCTATGTTATGATTGCCTATGTATCGTCGGTACCTTCTGGTACCTGTTGTCCATTCGTTCCTGTTGTCACTGTCTAGTTCACGCTCTGGAGTGGACCCTGGCAAATTCCTGCTGCAAAGCCTAACCCTACCATCTGGGGCCCTAGTGAATACCAGGAGTTGCTTAGTCACGCCCCTCTGGAGTATTACTAGACAGTGGCGCAGTGGGGGTGTTCTCCCACTATGCTGATGGTACATAGAGCTCATGTGTTGCCTGTGCTACCTTCCTTGGCTTTTGTTTGTGCAATAAACTCTTGTGTGTCTGTACCTGATTTCCGTATGTTTATTGCTTGACAACGCGGAGGTCTTTCGCGGGACCTCCAACTCGTGACACAAATATTCTATTCACATGTCATCTCTGTTTTGGATCCACTCCTGTTTTTTTTGGCTTTAGCAATACTGATGGATTACTGACCAAATGCTGACCGAGTGAAGGCTGATGCTCCACGGACGGGATCCAAATTTTTCGGGGTTAATGTTCTGATGGATCAGAGGAAGGGCAAAATAATCAGTGACGTCAACACAAACTTACTGCTGACAACCTCTCCACTTTGACCGGGGGGGGGGGCTCTACTTGTATAAGCGTTTAATAGAACAGGTTCTGTAGACATCTATGTGAAATCAGCTGCCGATGGTGTAAAAGGAGTGCGCTTCTTTTTGACGCTAACATTGACCTGTAAGGCTGAGTTCACACTTGAGTTATTTGGCCACTTTGGGCCCCATAACTGCCCAAATAAGTGAAGTGTGCAGTGATTCTAAGAGCGACGCCTGTCATCTGCATGTCATACTGAACCAAAGTATTGTTTCACTACCATAGCAGACTCCCAATGCGTGTTACGGCGAGGCACAGTGTTCTAAACCACTCTAAGGGCTCTCTGCAGCCAGGAAATAGCATTTTTAGTCTCATCTGACCAGAGAACCTTCTTCCACATGTTTGCTGTGTCCCCTACATGGCTTGTGGCAAACTGCAATCGGGATTTCTTATGTTTTGCTTTCAAAAAGACAGATTCTCCCATCTGAGCAGTGGACCTCTGCAGCTCCTCCAGAGTAACCATAGGCCTCTTGGCTGCTTCTCTAATTAGTGCTCTTCTTGTCTGGGCTATCAGTTTAGGTGGATGGCCATGACTTGGTAGGTTTGTAGTTGTGCCTGCTCCTTCCAAGTTCGGATGATGAATTGCACAGTGCTCCATGAGATCAGCTCAATTCAGAGCCTGGGATATGTTTTTGATAACCTAACCCTGCTTTACACTTTTCCACAACTTTATCCCTGCCCTGTCTGGTGTGTTCTTTGGTTTTCATGATTCTGTTTGATCACTATGTTCACTAACAAACTCTGAGGCCTTCACAGAACAGCTGTAGTTATACTGAGAATAAATTACACACAGGTGTCCTCTATATACTAATAAGGTGACTTCTGAAGGCAATTGGTCGCAACTGGATTTTATTTAGAGGTATTAGAGTACAGGAGGATGAATACAAATGCATGTCATACCGTTCAGATTTTTATTTAAAATTTTGAAAACCATGTATCATTTTCTTTTCACTTCACACATACTTGCTACTTTTTGTTGGTCTATGACGTAAAATCCCAATAAAATACATTTAAGTCTGTCGGTGTAATGTGAAAAAGTTCAAGGGGTATGAATATCTTCACTAGGCCCCGGCCTGCCTACACTGAAATCAACACCCCAATCTTATTTGTAGGGTGCTGATGGGCATGGGAGGACTGGCCATAGACCCTACCCGCCCGAGCCCTCATCACCGGCGCCAGCTAAGTACATAAAGATCTAAAGCTCCCAGCATTAATTAATGTAGGAGCGATGATAAAGTTTCATACTGTAGCACAGGTGGCAGTGTTTGCGCTGCAGTGCGGTATCTGGTTCTGCTGGGTCAGTATTTTATTCTGCCCTATGGTATTGCTGGCTCTGCCTACTTGGGTTGCCCGCCTTCTGTCATTTGGACCCACCTATAACATGAGGCTACTTTTATTTTTTTTCCAGGTCCACTTTAAGTTCCCAGTCTGCCCCTGCCGATGGGAGACAGAGATATTTCACTCCTTCTGTAACCTCTTACATGCCATGGGCGCTATTGCCCGTCGCATGTAAAGGTTAAGTGGCCCGGATTGGCGTTCCTGCCAGTCCAGCCCGTTAGAGCGGTACCACGGCTTTCTTGGGAAAATTTGTACTCTCATTTACACATGGTTTAATGTCATCACAAATCCCTGTATTTATAACTGCCACATTATAGAAAGAAAACAACTCTTAAGAGGGACCATCTTGTCAAAAGTAGATTCACTGGAGAAAGACCTGGCTGAGAGAATATACCCCATGAGGGAATTTTAAATGTTGACAGTATTCCTTTTGGGCATTTGGTGAAGTTGAGACATCTTCAATTAGTTAAAATAATATATAGAGTTAAAAATCTAATAACCTCCAGAACTACTTGTGTGGTGGAAGTAGTGTTCTGCAGAAGTGGTTGTTTTTTTCATCAGCAAAACAAACCTATATTGATTTGTTTTAAGGAACATATAAAATCCATGGAGACTAGGAATAGTTCGCCTGTTTGATTAAACATATTTTACCAGTGATCCAAATGTTCTAAGATCTGTAGGCTTTGAAAAGATGGATTGTTTGGTGTTAGGAGGATATACTGTAGACATGATTTACAGCTAGGAAGGAAAGCAGAATGGATACTGAAATGTGAAGTACTGGGTCCTTTGAGCCACAATGACTGCAAAGATTTCATTTTTTATGTGAAGTAGTGTATTATTATCTGAAATATATGATATAATTTTGTGATTAGGGTTGAGCAAATCAAAGTATCGCAGCATCTGATGGGTTTAATGACCGGGGCGGCGCAATCACCATTCTCCATCATTACGCCTGATAGTTACAAAGAAATGCGCTTCAAGACGAAGTACTGTAATTCATCACAAAGCAAATTTCTTTGTGAAATTTGTCAAAGCAGCCGAATTGAATTTTTGTAAACTTCGCTCATCACTAATGATAAGTAACATGACTGTGACAGGGGTTGTGCTATATAGGATTGAATACCTCACCATGTTGAGTAGGCCAAGATGGAGCATGGAGATAAGCTTAGACAAGGTGACAGCCATAATGCATTTCATACCTCTGCCTGATGTGATTTTTATAAAGGTTCAATGCAACAGTGGTGAGCACTGCATATTTCATTCCTATGCAAATATCTTGGACTTGATGCAGTGCACCATGAGGTTGGACTTCTGATTCCTCAAGTGAATTATATGGTAAGGAAGCAAGGCCAGTGCCAATATTATGTCATACTGCCAGTGGGACAAATATGATGTGAACCTAGCCTTATCTGTACATTGGGTGGAATTTAAGACAAAATACTGTAGATGGAATTGTTTTTAGCAGCTACAAGGTAACCTTTTGATTGCTTCTTAAATCAAGCATGCTTTATTGAATGTGAACAGTGACCCATAACTGCCCATATTGTAAATGTTCATGTATCATAAGGAAAAGGAAGAGTTTTCTATCACCTCTGAGTAGTTACATGGCAGACAGTATAGGAGTTGTCTTATCTCTATAGTTAATTACACAAATGCGTGATAAAGTAAATATTCTAACGACAATGTATTATCAGCAAGCAAAGCATGTTCGTTACTGTCTCCTATTAGCTCTGAATTCTCTCTTTCTTTATAAAGATTAGTTTATGTTCCTGCATTTAAACCCAGCCAAGAATATTTTCCCCTGTATACAGCATATGGATGATTACATATGGATGGTTGTGTGTATATATATATATATATATATATATATATACCGTATATATATATATATATATATATATATATTAATAAGGGAAAAGCAAATATGTTCTAACCTAGACCCTGATTGTTATCACAAAAGAATGACCACACAGAAGCAGTTTCCAGACCTAACAAATACATTATATGGCCAAAAGTATGTGGACACTGCAGCTAATATACAGTCCAGGTGTTTCAGTCACACCGATTGCAAATAGATGTATGTACAACATCAAGCACACAGCCACACAACCTCCATGGACAAACCTTAGCAGTAGTATGAGCTGTACTAAAGAGCTTATTGACTATAAACATGCTCTTAGGCTGCCACTGATCTGCTAGCTTCATAAAACAAGGTTCCATGGTGAAGAATCTGCATACAAACCTAATTGTCCTTTTACACAGATTGACCATCTGGCCAATCATTGGGGATTGGCATTTGTAGAAATACCCATTGCCAATAATAGGCCGGTGTAAAAGGTGCCATCAATCAGCTGAAGAATGAGCAGACAATCATTCATCAGCTGGTTGTGTCTTTTCGGCCAGCACCTAAAATTGTTGTTTCTGTGTAGCAGATCAGCCCACGTAAACAAGGAGGTGGTGCCAGAAACATTTTTTCTCCCTCAATTATCTGGAATGAGTGAAACATTCCCGATCACTGCCTGATTGTCAAGGAGATAAAAGGGCAATAAATTCACCCGAACCTGCAAATGCAGGTGCCAGCCATTTATACTGAGGAAAGGCAGCTCACGCTAGCATGCCTGCACACTGGGTGAAGCTGCCGGCCACGCGTCCTGATGCTCGGGAGCCCTGTAGCACCACCTCATTGGATTGGAGCTCCAACGTCAGAATAGCCCTGGTTCCCCTACCAACCGGACGCTGCTGCCTCATGGAAGCATCAGCGGCAAGGGGAACCATGACACATAGTTTGACAACCTTAATGTAGAGGAACATATGTCGTGGAACAGAATCTTGACCTCAGCCCCACTGAAACCTTTAAGATCAACTGAAATGCTAATTGCTAGCCAGACCTTCTTTGTCCAACATCAGCATACTTACCAACATTTAAAAAGTAAAAACTAGCACATTTAAGTCCCACACCTTTGATCACATGGAAACCCCCCAAATAACTGGCTTATATAAGCATCACCCCTTCGCAGGCCAACTTATGGGATTGTTCCGGCAAAATCAGGTCGGTTGGCAAGTATGAATCAGTGTCTAATCTCACAAATGCTGTATTGGCTGATCTAACAAACTCTCCCAGATACGCTGTATAATCTTGTAGAAATCATCCCCAGAAGATTGGAAGCTGTTATAGACACAAAAGGGGGGCCTAACTCCATATTAATGCCAATGGTTTTAGAGAGGGATGTCCACTAAGCTTATATAGGTGGGATAGTCAAATGTCGACATACCATACTTTTGCCCATATAATGTAACTGGGATGCCAAATTTACTACTGCAGCAATAATGATAAGTGTAGAACAACTTTTATTATAGAAGAAATCAGATATTAAACTAAACAGTTACCAAGATTTTTTGATTTAGTAAGGAAATTTCTCTTTCAGTCAGTTACAAGTAAGTCCCATATGAAATAATTGTCATTTAGTGGAAAGAAGTAACAAGCATGCATTTGGATTATGGTAGATGTATAAGTGTGATACCTTTGCGTGATACTTTTGCGTTAAAAAGAACAAAATTATTCTAGTGATATCTTTACTGGTTAACCACAAAAAGGATGTTTGCAGGATATCAGCGCACAGAGGATCCTTCATCAGGCAGGTATATGAGTGAATGACAACATTTAAAAGATGTTACAGACATTAGTACAGGGGGTTAAACATCGTTAAGATAACACCGAGCAATAAAAAAAGTTATTGTTACAAATAGAAAGGCAATGGGGGTTAAGATTTAAAGGGGTATTCCAGTTGGTATAAGTTATCCCCTATCCACAGGATAGGGGATAACTTTAAGATTGGTGGGGTTTCCTACTGCTGGGACCCCCACTGATCATGAGAACGAGGGCCACATACCCCCTGCAGCTCCCCTGAAATGACCAGAGCATCTGATCGCAAATGCTTCTCTATAATCCTGATAATCTCTCTGTCTAAAGGTACAGCAGATCACTCGATCCCCTCCAGTTAATGAACGTCGGAAGGAGAGCTTACTTCCCGACAATCAACTGCTCCTCACAGCATCTAAATGCACCTTTAGGAATTAAAGGGGTATTCCCATCTTATTGATTGTATTTTAAATTATTTCCCTTGTGCTACTGATCATTTTTGTAAATACATTCTTTTATTAAAAATTCTTCCCTACAGAGATATTACACATTATCTATGTATTTGTTTATGCTTAGTAACCCATAGATACGGCCCATCTCCAGGGCTGCCTCTATGGGCCGCGCTTGCGCAGATCTACCTCACATTTCACCCAGGCGGCCAGTCTTCTGCACCAGAACGCGCACGCTAGCCGGGCATGCGGGTCCTGATCGATTCCCTGCCGCGTCTGCTACAGAGCCGCACATGCTCTGTAGGAGACCCGGCAGAGAATCTATCTGCCATCCACAGACTACGCCCCCCCGCTAAATGCAATCACATACTGGAGCGCACGGCATCCTCGGTTGCTATGACGCAGTGCACTCCCTCCTGTCCCCGGAATACAGCGATACACTATTATCGATCATAGCAGTGTATCGCTGTATTCTGGCAGCAGGAGGGAGCGCACGGCGTCATAGCAACCGAGGACTCTGTGCGCTCCAGCGAGTAAAGTCTAAGTGCCATCCACAGCCTCCCCCAAGTGCCATCCACAGCCTCCTCCCCCTCTAAGTGCCATCCACAGATCACCCCCTTCCCCAAGTGCCATCCCCAGACTCCCCTCCCCCAAGTGCCTCCACAGATGTCCCCACACTGCCACACTGGACCGCACGGCGTCCTCGGTTGCTATGATGCCGTGCGCTCCCTCCTGACCCCGGAATACAGCGATACACTATTACAGATCATAAGAGTGTATCGCTGTATTCTGGCAGCAGGAAGGAGCGCATGGCGTCATAGCAACCGAGGACGACGTGCGCTCCAGCGAGTAGAAAGTTTAAGCGCCATCCACAGCCTCCCCCCCTCTAAGTTCCATCCACATACGTCCGGAGCGCACGGGGTCCTCGGTTGCTATGATGCCATGCGCTCCCTCCTGCTGCCAGAATACAGCGATACACTCTTATGATCTATAATACTGTATCACTGTATTACGGCAGCAGGAGGGAGCGCACTGCGTCATAGCAACCGAGGACGCTGTGCGCTCTGCTGCCCAGAATGATGCCCCCCCATAAGTGCCATCCCCAGACTCCCCCCCAAGTGCCTCCACAGATGCCTCCCCCCATAAGTGCCATCCCCAGACTCCCCCCCCCCAAGTGCCTCCACAGATGCCTCCACCCCATAGGTGCCAACCCCAGACTCCCCCCAAGTGCCTCAACAGATGCCCCCCATAAGTGCCAACCCCAGACTCCCCCCCCAAGTGCCATCCAGAGATGCCTCCCCCCTCATATGTGCCATCTCCAGACTCCCTCCTCCGAGTGCCATCCACAGATGCCTCTCCCCCAAGTGCCTCCACAGATGCCTCCCCCCCATAAGTGCCATCCTCAGACTCCCTCCTCCAAGTGTCATCCACAGATCACGCCCCCCCCCTTAGTGCCATCCACAGATCCCCCCAAGTGCCATCCACAGATGGCCCCATAAGTCCCATCCACAGATGGCTCCATAAATCCCATCCACAGATGGCCTCATAAGTCCCATCCACAGATGGCCCCATAAGTCCCATCCACTGATGGTCCCAAAAGCTGGGTAATAAGTCAGTGATAATATCTGAGACCGGGAAAGCTGGGTAATAAGTCAGGGATAATATCTGACACCGGGAAAGCTGGGTGATAAGTCAGGGATAATATCAGATACCGGGAAAGCTGGGTAAAAAGTCAGGGATAATATCTGACACCGGGAAAGCTGGGTAATAAGTCAGTGATAATATCTGAGATGGGGAAAGCTGGGTAATAAGTCAGGGATAATATCTGAGACGGGGAAAGCTGGGTAATAAGTCAGTGATAATATCTGAGACGGGGAAAGCTGGGTAAAAAGTCAGGGATAATATCTGACACCGGGAAAGCTAGGTAATAAGTCAGTGATAATATCTGATACTGGGAAAGCTGGGTAATAAGTCAGGGATAATATCTATCTATATCACAGATCATATATTGTTTTTGCTGCACAGAATGGGTTTGTATGTGTAAAAGTGTATTAGACTGTATGAGTTCAATTAGCAGCAGGGGGATGGGCTTTACATACTCTGCAGGCTGCCAGACTGATGACTCATCCACATGAACGAGCACGTTAGAACTGAGCTCTCAGGGTGAGTCATGAGGAGGCGTGGCCAGCCTTCACTCAGCCAAACCAGGAAGTTACCAGGACATCTGCTGCTGGTAAGGTTGAAAAGGCAAGATGGGAATACCCCTTTAAGGAGATCCAGTCAATCTAATGGAAAATATGTAGGGGGGAGGGTGTCTATATAGTTGGTTATAAATTCAAGTGTAAGGCCTCTTTCACACGAACGTATGGCTTTTTCAGTGTTTTACGGGCGGCTTTTATCGGATCCGTTTTTTCCATTTTTGGTTCCGTTGTGTTTCCGTTTTTCTGTTCCGTTTTTCCGTATGGCATATACAGTATACAGTAATTACATAGAAAAAATTGGGCTTGGCTTAAAATTTTCAATAGATGGTTCCGCAAAAAACAGAACGGATACGGAAGACATATGGATGCATTTCCGTATGCGTTCCGTTTCTTTTGCGGACCCATTGACTTGAATGGAGCCACGGATCGTGATTTGCGGGCAATAATAGGACATGTTCTATCTTTGCACGGAACGGAAATACGGAAATGGAATGCACACGGAAACACTTCCGTTTTTTTTTGCGGACCCATTGAAATGAATGGTTCTGTATACGGACCGTATACGGAACATAAAAAATCAGCCTGTGCACCCGCAAAAAATGTTTCTGTGCAAGAGGACTAAGACTGAGTCCACTTTTTAAAGACTGGAATGTTATTAGATTTTTCTCCTCTTGTTGGTCTTAAAATCGCCTTTAAGTTTAAGACCTTTAAAGGGGTTATCCAATATTTTTATTATTTCGTGTCCCCCGCCTTTGATTACAGTAACAATTTCTTCATTCTTACTTATTAAAAGATGCTTACCTGGCTGCGGCTGTGGTCCCGGCTCAATTATATGCTCTGGCATTGTGTTTTATTCTTTGCGTGGAGGTTGTTTAAAACTCAACTTCCCCAGGGGACACCATGTACTGAAGATAGTCCACCAGAAACTGCACAAATCAGCACAAGGCCATCTAGATGTAAGCTGTCATATTAGCGAGTGGACCCCAGGCCCTTTTGCTACTGCCTAGGTTTTTACTTTTTTAAAGTTAATGGTACATTAACCAATACTATAAATTACTTTGTACAGCGCTGTGCAATATGTTTTAGTACATATAAAGCTAGAAATAAATATATAATACATATTTGAAGAGCTTAGTGATATGTACAAAAGTTATTTTACAGAATTGTAACAAAATTTCTTGTAATCTTATAATTTCTTATGAACTTTAGATATCACATATCTGTAAGCCACTAATTTCTCAAGGGGGTTTCTGTGGGATTCCCTGAGAATCTGCTAGAAAAAAAAGTGGTGTGCTCCTTCAGATGTCACATTACAAAGGTATTCTATTGTTTCAAGGGAAGATTTGTTCTTTAATACTGCGTTGTGCAGCCCCCTATGGCAACATGGAGGACCTATCTGTTGCACAGGGTTTCTGTAAACCTCAGTGGTGGCTCCAAGCATGTTATTCATATTTTAATATTGGCTCTGGAATTTTTTATCAACTTATACTGTCAATGCTATGGTTCAAACATACTTTGAATTTAGCCTTACATGTACAAAGTTCTGACAATCAACATTGGAAGTATTAAATAATATGTGACATTTGCAGGATGTTCATGGCAGAGATGAACTAGCCATAGATATTACAGGGAATTTTCCCAGTGGGTTGATGCCTATAGGGCCACCTGAGCCCTCTTCACTGCCGCTGGCTGGGTATATACTACTGAGTGCACTATAGGGGTCATTATTATAGGAAGTCCAGACAGCAAGCTAATGGTAGGGTTGTCTTGCTGCTGTGGCTATATCTCACCTTCTAAGCCCCTGATTAATATCTTAATTAGAGACAATTAGGGGAGCAGGAGGACACGTTGCAGCTATTGATGTCCACCACAGAGGGAGAAGCTTTTTGGGATGTATTTTTTGCTTCACTATGGTATTGCTGACCCTGCCAATTTGTACTTGTGTTGTACCAACTTCTGTCACTTTCGACTCACCTACAACATTGTTTTAATTATTAGGTAAATTATTGGTTTAATTATTGGGGCCACTTTAGTTTTTTTTTTCCAGGGCTGCTTTAAGTTCCCAGTCCACCCCTGGTCCATAAGGAGGTGATCATAAGAGCACATTAATAGATATCCCATAATCCAACATTTGATCACCTATGTGGGTGATGCATTATACATTTTTTTTTCTTTTAAAAGTAATGTGTCATCAGAAAATGCATTGTTAAAGTCAAGTTTTTAAGCAGTATGTAAGGTTTTTGGGGATTTTTTTTTATTTTAGCACCTTACCTTTGGCCATTTTTTATTATTTTTCTATTTCTTTTTTTCTTTTTTCCTCTCAGCCTTCCAAGAGTCACTATTTTTATTTTTCTATCAACATAATGATATGAGGGTTTCGCAGGATGAAATGTATTTTGCAATGGCTTAATTTATTGTACCATTTATTGTATTGAGAAACTCTAAAAAAATGATTTGCTGGGCGGAAATAGAAATTGAAAATAAACACAAATCCACCATTAATTTTGGGTTCACTCTGCCATAAAAATCATATGTTAGCTTTATTCTTTGGGCCAGTACAATTATAGAGATACCAAAATTATAGCTATTAGTGTTTTACAACTCTAAAAAAAAATGAAATCTTTCATTAAAAAGGCATTTATTTTTCTGATGATGGAGATAGGTGAGGGATTTTTTTTTTTTTTGCAGTGTGAGCTTTAGCTTTATCGGTCCCATTTTTGGTTGCATACAACTTTTTGATCTTCTCATATATTAGGATAAATAATGAGATATTTTAATAATGTAGACTTTTATGGATACAAATTATGTTTGTTTTTGTATTTTTTAAATATTAAAAATAGCAAAAGTTGTGTTTTGAATTTTGAATATATATATATTTTTTATAACACTATTTTTAGTTGTTTAACTGCATTGCAGTGTATGTATATTTTGCTGACATCCTATTACAACTCAGAGACAAAGTTGAATAGGAGGCCTTCAGTAGGCCCTAAGCTGCCATAGTCATCAATCAGTACACTGTGATTGTGTTAAAAAGGGAGATAGGGAGAAAAGTGTGAGACCCCTCCGGTCTAACTGTTAAGATGCCCTTGTTGCTATCAACTGCATTAAACCTAATAATAAGCTGACAATTCCTATTCTGTAAAAATTATTCTTCAGCAGAATCAGCAGTCATCTCATTATCACATGCAGGATTACAATTACAGATAATACTTCTGAATAGATAACTCAGGATCCACTATTCACAATAATTGATGTCACAGCTTATCAATCCCCCTCCCTGCACAATAACCTATGCACACATAAAAGAAGAAGTGAATGAAATCTCATGTCCATTGTGGCCCATGGTCCATGCAACTGCTCTAAATGCTGGTTTTAATTACTAATTTACTAATAAACATAAAAGGTGAGGCATTCTCTTAAAAATGATATTCATATCCCTAAAGTATAGAGGAAAGCCTCTCCAAATTACACTCCTGAGTGAAAATGGTTAATTGCTAGTACACCAGAAGCTCTTACCTTTCCTGATTGTTTGATAGCATGTTATAATAGCTTTTCTTTCATCTAAACTACATCAAACATAAAATGCTAATTCCCATTCAAAATTTTTCAGATGTTCAGCACAGTGAATTAACAGGAGTAATGTTTTCAAAGAGCTACAGGTGAAGAATCACAGAAGCACACTTCATCTGAGCATTCAAAATACTCTGTCTCATGCATATTAAAACAACTGGACCAGAACAGCCATCTTCTTGCTCCTCAATATCAATAGTTGCTCTGAATTTTAATTTTAGCAGTAACTGTATAATAGTATCATGCATATAATGTATGCAAAGTAATCACATGCAGTGGCGTGCCATTGATGGCTCTCTATTCTTTCTCCGAGACATATGTCTGAATGAGTTTTTCTAGTCTAAGTTAAATAAAGCTTCATCTTTGTATAATGCAACTTTCTAATATACAGTAAACCAATCTTTAATTCCTTTCACTTTCCAACAAATCTGCTTGTGCCAGAGAAAATATATAAAATGATTGACTGAAAAGGGCTGTTTAGCTGAAACGTGTCACCTCTGTCGCCTATATTTTGTTTATGGCAATAAAGTGAAGATTTATTAGCAACAAAAAGTGCTGATCCACTTCTTCTACTTGGATGTATGGGCATGCAACCCAAAAAATGGGCACCACCTTCTTCCGAGTGCCAATTAATTCTACAAAAATATTTAAAATCTGAAAATCTATACAATTCCACTAGTCGTACTTTCAGGAAACGTTCACATATGCCTTTTTTCAGATTTTCATAGCAGATTTTCAGTAGATCTGTGTCAAAATGACAAGACCCTGAAAGGCTATGTATACCTTTGGGGGCTCTGTCCTGTCAGGCAGCTGAGCTCACGGCTCCCTATATCGGACATTATAATTATTATAGCAGACATTATAGCGCAGTTTTTATCTTACTAATAAGAATGTGGCTTAAATAAGTGTTTATGACCTTTTCGCAATTTATAGATAAGGTTTATTTGATAACCAGCACACAGTAAAAGTTGAATTCACACAGCTAGACAGTTAAACCTGCTACCAAATATCTGAATATTTTTCATAAAGACCAATTGAAAAAATGATTTTTAGTCCAAAATGAGTATAATGCAATCATAAAAAAAAAACAATTCCCTCAAAGGTGTACGTAGCCTTTAATGCCTTTAAGTCTTTAGTACCAGGCCCATTTTTGGTTTTTCATTTTTGTTTTTTTTCCCCCACATTCCAATAGCCATAACTTTAAAATTTTCTGTTCATATAGCCATATGAGGGATAAGGGCTCATGCACACAACCGTATTTTCTCTCCGCTTCCGTTTTGTTTTCTGTGCGGCATGTATGCGGAACCACTAACTTCAATGGGGCTGTAGAAAATACGGAAGTTACTCCGTATGCATTTAGTTTCCGTTTGTCCGTATGGCCATTCCACAAAAAAGTGGTGCATGTCCTATTATTGTTTGCAAATCACGGTCTGAGGCCACATTCAAGTCAATGGGTCCACAAAAAATACGGAACGCACACGGAACACATCCGTATGTCATCCGTATTTCATCCGTATTTTGCAGATCCATACTGTAGAAATGCTATGCCCAACCCATATTGCTCATGTGTTTGGTGATTAATAAGTTGCTGTTTCCGTTTCCGATCCGCAAAAAACGGATCACATACAGGAACCATACGGATATGTTTTGTAGAAAAACGGAAACAAAAAGGACTTAAATCAAGAGAAAAAAGAACACCAGATGCGGAACGGTATTGTGAAAAACGGACCGTAAAACAACGGTTGTGTGCATGAGCCCTAAGTTGTGGTTTTTAAGGTCACCATTTATTTTACCACCTCTGTTATTGGAAAATAAAAGAAAAAAAATTCTTTGTGGGTTTAAATTTAAAACGAAAACACAATTCTTCCAAGGTTTTTGGAGTTTTGACATCACAGTGTTCACTGTGTGCTAAAATTGACATGATCTCTGGCGCAACATATGAATACAGTGATACCAAAAATGTATCTTTTTTTTGTATACCATTGTTAATCAATTCTTTTGGAGGGGAAACGTGACTAAAAATGGCGATTTGTGCGTTTTTCATTTTTTTCCTGTTATGTCGTTCACCGCACAGGATTTTTTTAAAATATTTTAATAGTTCAGACATTATAATTTTTTTATGTTTATTTTTTTATTGTTAATATATTTTTATATGTAAATTGGGAAACTTTGCTAACCATGCTAACCGATCCCTCTGTCTTACATCACAGGTGCCACGATCAACACCGATCTGAGGGGTTAAATGATGTGGTTTGGTGGGATCGCCGTTCACAGTAATTGAGACCGGGTGCCTACTCTATGATATCGCCGGCACCTGGCGCATATATGGAGCTGGCTCACAGCAGCAGCCCGCTCCTCCATAAATTTCCTCAACCACTTTGATGTACAGGTACGTCACGGTGGTTGGAGGGGTTAATTTTCAATCATGGTGCAAATTCATTTAATAGACTAGCTACATAGCACAGTGTGCACTTTGGGACCTTTGCTTTTTTGCAACATGTATTCAAATATGCAGTGTCGACAAACTAAAACCCTTCATATGACAAGGAATTTTTTATCCACGCTTTTATATGCTTTTAACAGAAATAACTGCAACAGTGCATATATATTTTTCATTTTTGCTGAAATATGCCCCTATACGCTTTCACCAGAAATACAGTAACTGCAAGAGTGCAGTGCGTATATATTTTTCTTGTAGTACTGAAATACGCCCCTATACGCTTTCACCCAAAATAACTGCAACAGTGCAGTGCGTGCATATTTTTAGTTTTTTACAGAAATAAGCCCCTATACTCTTTCAACAGAAATAACTGCAACAGTGCAGTGTGTATATATTTTTCTTTTTTATTACTGAAATACGCCCCTATACGCTTTTACCAGAAATAACTGCAACACTGCAGTGCGCATATATTTTTCTTGTAGTACTGAAATAGGCCCCTATATGCTTTCAGCAGAAATAACTGCAACATTGCAGTGTTCATATATTTTTCTTTTTTTTCTGAAATACGCCCCTATACGTTTTCAACAGAAATAACTGCAGTGTGTATATACAGAAATAACTGCAGAAGTGAAATGTGTATATATTTTTCTTGTAGTACTGAATAAAATACTAAGATATAAGCCACTAAAGTCTTTTCAACATAACACTTGCAGCCCAATAGCAAGAAGCTGGAATGGCAGAGCTGTCTAATGACTATTTGGATCCCCAAATAATCTTTCAGTGCACTTGTACATTACTTTCCTAGCACCTTTTGACGTCTCTCCCTACACTAAGATGCTGTGAAATGATTCCTCCCTATCCTTTTCCTGCACTTATAAATTGTTATGTCTGTCTTTTTTTTCCATAATCATTTTTCCACTTGCTATCCCTAGCGCCTTCACACGTCTGTCCATACACTCTGAATGCTGGAAAATGTCTGACTGTAAGATGGCCGCTGTGTTTATCGGGCTGGGACATTACAGGGCTGGCTGCTGATTGGCTGCATGCAGGCATGTCAATCTGGGTGATCCCGCCTTCCCAGAGTTCCTTGCCCCATGCCCTCAGTCCTCACACATGTAGCCGCCATTTTAGGAAAATTGCAATTCGTCACCACGATGCGTAAGGAAAATCGTATTCGCTGCAAATGTAATATTTCCTGAAATTCTAAACGAATTCAACTTTGTCAGCTTTGATTCGCTCATCTCTATTTATATCCCTTTGAACTTCCACCCAAAAGGTTTCAACATCCTTACCATCAGCACCCACAATAGCCTCTTTCACACTTTTCTTCATATCACTCCTCACATACAGGCACACGCCACTGCCTTTTCTATTTACCCTGTCTTTCCTAAATAGTATAAAACCCTCAATATTAACAGCCCAGTCATGCGAAGAATCCAATTATGTCTCAGCCACACCAACTACATCTATGTGTTCTTCTAGTACCATAGCCTCCAGCTCTCCTATTTTGCTAGCTAGACTTCTGGCATTTGTGAAAATACACTTTAAATTACTATTACCTGTAAAGTGAATATCCATGATTTTTTGGTTACTTCCTTGGTTGATATTTGTATGTAACAGGTTCTTGTTACCAGCAGCTTTATTTTTCATCATTGTAGAGTTCTGCCCAGTCTTCTCCCTACTTTCCTCACTAACCCCAGCTCCCACTAAATTCCCACTGTCCCCTCCTATATCCCACTATCTACCCTCTTATTAGTAGGACGCCCCCTCCCTCCCACCAAATCCTAGTTTAAAAGCTCCTCCAGAAGTCTATCCATTCTTTCCCCCAGAGCAGTTGCACTCTCCCCATTAAGGTGCAGCCCGTCCCTACTGTAGAGCCTGTAACCGACAGAGAAGTTGGCCCAGTTCTCCATGAACCCAAACCCTTCCTTCCTGCACCAGCTTCTGAGCCACTTATTTTACCCCCCAACCTCCCATTGTCTCTCTAGTGATGTTCGTGGCACTGGTAGTATTTCTGAAAACACTACCTTAGAGGTCCTGGAGTTGAGCTTCTCACCTAGTTCCCCAAAATCATTTTTAAGGACCTTCGATCTCCCCTGACTTTGTCATTGGTACCAATGTGTACCATGATCACCAGGTGTCCCCAGCCACACCCAGCAATCTGTCAATCCGTTCTGCAATATGCCGAACCCTAGCACCCGGAAGACCACACACTGTTCGGCATTCATGGTCTCGGCAAAAGATGACCCCTTGTGTCCTCCTAATAATAGAGTCCCCTACCACCAGCATCTGTCTGACCTTTGCTGCACTCATTTTGCCATCCTTCCTGAAGCGGTCATCTTCCTGGTTGCTAGGAGAAACACCCTGCTGCAGTGTCGCTGGCCCTGGGCTTTCATCCCTAATATCAGCCAAACAGGCATATTTACCCTCGTCCTTCCACCTCCATTTCACTGACCGCAGTCAGTGCCTGCACAGTGAGGTCCAAGCCTCTCTCCAGGTTTGCAATTACCGTAAGTATTTCAAGCTGCCTATTTACTGTAGATTTAAGATATAGGCTTCCAAATATGCAACGTGCTTGCATCTAGTGCAAATGTATTCACCCTCAAATGGCTCTTTAAAGCACGCATACATTGCACAGGACACACACTTAGTGGCATTGTCCATGGAGCACATGTTTAAATGAGGATGTACAGTAAAAAAGGAAAACAGTAAATATGAGTTAGATTTAGACTCTGGCTGCTGTAATTGGAAAACTTGCTAGAATCAAGCAAACACACAAGAAAAATCTAGCAAACCTTATTTTTTTGCTCCTTGTCTTAAACTCCAATTATTCAGAAGCCCACTTAGTGCAGAAAGGTGCAGAGTCCATAACTTGGAAAGGGAGGGACTGCAGCACCAGCAACTTGGCCAGGAGCACGTTCAGCTTCTGCACCGTTGGATGAGTGCACGCATACTGTTGTCTCTTGGCAATTGCTTCAATGATCAATTGCTGCTGAAATGACTGACGAGGAGTAGGAGGACAAGGAGCAGAAGCATCAGGACCAGTAGATTATGGGAAGGGTAGATAGCTCCTTTCGGCTGAGGTGGTGGAGACTTGACTTGCGGTAAAGGGGTGAGGGCCACTGGGTAATGCAGCGGTTGCTGCGGCAGGCTGGACCACTACATTAGTACCATGGTTCTCCCAGGCCACTTTATGGTGACGCTGCATATGTTGACTCAGGGCCGTGGTGCCAACATTGGCACCTTGGCGCCAACATTGGCACCCTGGCCACGCTTCACCTTCTGCCCACAGATTCGGCAAATGGCCATGTTTACTTCCTCCGGCGGCTTGACAAAAAAATGCCAGACCGCCGAGTTTGACATTTTCCCCCCAACATCCCCGGCATGTTTGGCTCCCGACCTCTCATTGCTGCCACCCTGCTGACTCACGCCACGCTTCGACCTTGCTGGCACAGCCGCTGCCTCACACGCAAGCTGCCACCCTCTTCTCCTGATGATTATGAAGCCTCTTCTCCACCTGGCTCTCAAGTGCGATCAGCTACATCATCATCATCCGCTACTGTCTGAACTTCACTGATGTCCCCCTCAAAGGTCTCAGGGCCAGGAGCCTGACTGCTCGCAACACCAGCTCCCACGTGACTCTCATCATCACTACTTGCCCGCCTAACGGAGGAAGAGGTGGATGTCTTCTCCAGATTTTGGCTGGGCAGTAGCTGCTGACTGTCCTCTAGTAGCCCATCCTCACTGAAAAGTGGAGCCGAGCCTACGGCATATAATACTTCTCAAGCTGACGGAACAGAAAATTACAGAGGCAGGTTGAGGACAGTTGGGGGCACAAGCGCCATGTCAAAGGAACCCACCGACTCTTGGCTGGAGGTTTCTGATGTCTATTGCGACAAAGTCGAAGACTAAGTTAACCATTCAAGCACAGCTGGGTTGCTGGTCAAGACATGACCGCTAGATGATACTGGGAGCTCAGGCCTCTGGCTGCAACTCCTGCTGCCATCCCCCTTCTTCTGCTGTTACTTGTGCCTCCGCCAGAAACATTTTGGCCACTGCCCGTTCCCTTTGAAGGTCCTGTCCCTTGTCTGTCTGACATACTGTAAAATAAAAGAATTAAATTAAAAGTAAATTATTACACCACAAAAATGTCTATGAAACAATGTATGTTCACCACAAAATGGCTAATAACGCACTCTTTTTTCTTCTTAGTACACTGCAAAAATGTCTATAAAACAATGTACGTTCAACGCAAAACAGCTAATAACACACACATTTTTTTTTCTTATTAATACACCACAAAAATGTCTATAAAACAATGTACGTTCACCGCTGAACAGCTAATTAGACGTACCTTTTTTCCTTATTAATACACCACAAAAATGTCTATGAAGCAATTTATGTTCACCGCAAAACATCTAGTAACACACACTTTTTTTTCTTATTAATACACCGCAAAAATGTCTATAAAACAATGTACATTCACCGTAAAACGGCTAATAAGACATTTTTTTTTCTTATTAATACACCGGAAAAATGTCTATAAAGAAATGCACGTTCACAGCAAAACGGCTAATAAGACGTACTATTTATTCTTATCAATACACCACATAAATGTCTATAAAGAAATGCACGTTCACCGCTGAACAGTTAATAAGATGTAGGTTTTTTTCTTGTTACTACACCACAAAAATGTTTATAAAACAATGTACGTTCACAGCTGAATGGCTAATAAGACATACTATTTTTTCATATTGATAAACCACAAAAATGTCTATAAAGAAATGCACGTTCACCGCAAAACGACTAATAAGACCTACGTATAGTTCCTATTAATACACCATGTAAATAGATGTATCACACAGCACTTGCACCCCAATAACAAGCAAAGTTTGCTGAAATTACTGAGTTATCATATAGTGCAAACCTAAAAGCAGCAGTATAACAGCAATTTGGATCCCCAATTAGTGCAGCAAGGTGTAATAGAATCCCTCCTATTACCCAGGTTGTACACTCCCCTATTGGACCCTGTTCTCCTTTTATAGTGTAGATGATGCCTCCCTATCCTTTCCCTACACTTTGAATGATCTTTCCGTGAACTTGTAAATCTTTTTTTTCAGCTCAATAAAGACTTTTCTAACACTGTCCCTAGCGCCTGTCACATCTCTCCCTGCACTAAGTACACTGCAAAATGGCTTAATCCAAGATCGCTGAGGCTATTTATAGGGCTGTGACATCACAGGGGCTGGCTGTCTGCTGGCCACACACGTGCAGCAGCCATTTTAGAATAAATGTGTTTCGTTACCATGAAGCATGAAGAAATTAGACTTCAGTGTAAATCGAATTTTCCTGAAATTCGGATCGAATTCCACTTTGTCAACTTCAATTCGCTCATCTCTACTGAGGACCTTCAACAGAAGACAGAAGCAGTTTATTATCGCTTCTGCCTTCTCCTGTGTTTGGTGCATAGTGCTCAAGGAGAACTACGCAGTGAATAAAGAAAGCGGTTATGATGTTTCCTCTGTTGGACCCAACGATCATGTGATCGTTGGCTGTCTCATGGGCATAGCAAAGCTACAGAGTCTTAGCAGATTGTGATCAGCTCTGTTTGTGTAAAATGCTACCACAGGGAGCTGTTTTCCCTTGTACCTGGGGCTCCTTTGCGCTACCTCAGTTACAATGGAAATAGTTCAAACTAAAAAAAGAAAAAACATAGTAAAAATTCTAAGGTCTCATATAAAAAAAACATTGCAAAACTTATTTTGACAGTCCAACATATAATAATGTTAGGACCGTTAAACCACCACATGTGATAAATCACAAAAATTGTCTGATCAAAGGAAGACCTGCAACCACTAAATGCAGTGCAATGTGCAGACAGCATTTTATAGAGCAGAAGGAGCTGAGCAGACTGATGTATATTGTTGTGGGAAAAGTAAAGGGCCCAATCACATTTTTCTTTCTGCACCTGTTCCGTGTTTTTTTGGATCAGATGCAGACCCATTCATTTCTATTCGACCACAAAATCTATGGATAGCACACTGTGTGCTATCCGCTTCCGTATATCCGTTCCGTATGTCTGCATAAAAGTCCTATACTTGTCTGAAAAATGCGGTCCGTGGCCCCTATCCAAGTCTCTGGTTCCGCAAAAATCAGGATTGCACAAAAATCTGGAATGTGTTCCGCATGCAATCCATATTTTTCAGATCTGCCCCCATAAACTTTAATGCCCTGTCATGTCACCTTTGAATCTTTATTAAAATGATACCTTCAGTTTTTTTGTGTATCCGCAAAATATGGAAGACATATGGAAACATACATTCAGTTTTTTTGCGGAAGATTTTGCTGGACAACTGATCCAGATATTTGTGGACCGCTGTCAGTCACTTATGAAGATGGCCCCTGTGAACAATGAAATCAGAAATAGCAGAGATTTTAATGTACAAATTGCAAGTTTTACAGAATCTGTTCACATCAAACTACATACCGTATTTTTCTCTCTATAAGAGACACTTCTCCCCTCCTCCCTTCAAAGTGGGGGGAAAATGTCAGTGCATCTTATGGGGTGAATACTAATGAGCGCTTCCATTATGGAAGCGCTAATTAGTACCGGAGGACTGGGCTCTGTACCCACCGCTTCCTAGTCCTCTGCTGGCAGCTTTGACCTCATGCTGTTTGTGTTGGGTCACAGCACAGCACGCGGCAGGAAGAAGAAAAGAGCTGGATCCTAGGAGCAGCGACATCCAAAGCAGGAGAGGTAAGTTGATTTTTTATTTTTTTTTGCTCTGAGGCATGGGGCTGATCTGAGGCATGAGGGTCTCATCTGAGGTCTAAATGGGGGATCTTATTTATATTGGAGCTCTTATCTAAGGGCTGATTGGGGGTCATTCACATTGGGGTCTGAGCTTAGGTCTGATTGAGGGTCTGATCTGATGCCCTATTGGGGTCTTATTAACTTTGGGGGTCTGATTGAGGGTCTGATTAACATTGTGGGTCTGATTGGTGGTCTGATTTGAGGTCTAATAAAAATATTTTTTTCTTATTCTCCTTCTCTAAAACCTAGGAGCGTCTTATGGGCAGGTGTTGGATTGCATTTTGTGGTTAAAGATTCCCTTTGAGGCCTTTTCAGGCCTTGTCATTAAGGGCTTAATAATATCCCTAATAATTCCCAATCTGTCAAGCAGCCTTGCATCCTCTATAATCACATCCATCATAGTACACAAGAGTCACTCACATAAATGTGGGAATTTTGCCACAAGAAAAAAGCATAATGTTACAGTTTTGTGAATCTGTTAATTAGCCTTATAGTGAACAGATTTTATATCATGCTTTGATGGACTGTTCGCGTTTTATTTTTAAGTGTTGTTTCTATGACAGAGGAACACAAAATTACATCCAAACTGAAGCAGCAAGATGATCAGTGGAACATTCACAACTTGGATGAGCAGATTGTAATTTGATGAGTTGTAAATGCAGGAGTAATGAAAAAAGAAGCACTTTTAGATTTTTTTATGTGCCATTACTGAATAATTATCTAGTCATAGCTTGTAGTACCATTTAAAGGACATTAATACTTATTTTAATTTTAAAAGATTATCATTAAAGGAAATTAAATGTTTAATTTTATCAATAAAGGCTTTACGATTTTTTTTGTTAATTAGTAAAAATAAATGTGAATGATCTTTAAAAAGATGCCAGGGGAATGTATTATATTTTATTCTTTTATTGGAAGCCAAACCTTCAAACCTTTCATTACAGGAATTATAGTTGTACAAAATCCCAATGGCTCAGCAGCTAAACATTATGTGAAAACAGGTGTATGTATTATAATGGCATTAGACAACCAAATTATAGTATCTTAGGTTTTAAAATCTAGACAGAGGGGATAATAATTTATATCTTACTATCCTAATTAGCTACATACCATATACCAAACATAATTTTGTATTTACAATTAAAATGCAACCAAAATTTTTTTAAAAGTACTGTGCTATGACTATCATACTTTGAGGTGTAGGGATCTCTGAGGAAGCCATATCAGCTGCAAAACATGTCAGGTCAACTGTTTTCAGAATTCATCAAAAATATGACACAGAATAGGAGATAACTAGGGGTTAATAATTGGCAGGTGAGTGGGGAGTGCTTGAGCTTAAGAATAACCATGACTCTTATCAGGCAAGCATGACCCTTATCTAAGCCAGTCAAAAAGATAGTACCACAGCACTCCTGTAGTTGGTCTTTAACTCCTCTTTATTGCCCCAGTGTGCGACTTTTCAACTCCTCAGTCTTTTTCAAGCATGGTAAATTACACGCAGTGAGCATACATTTATATACAAGTGTACCCAATCCTGGGGTGTGTAGGTGGAGTATCAACTCCCTTCCGTTCCACCCCTAACATTCTACCAATCATGGTACATTTTACAAACATCATCGTGATAACCACCAATATTAAAGTGTCTTACTGGAGGCTGAGAAGGATCCAATTCACATGGCGCAGTCCAGTGTATTCCATGCTTCTCCAGGTGGCACATGTTTTCAGCGTCTAGTGCGACCGGTACGGCACTTTCGCCCTCTGCATTGCATCATTTCCGGTCACATGTTACAATGCTTTCAGCGTCTCATGCGGCCGGCGGAGTGCTTCCGCCCGCCATATTGCATCACTTCCCGTCACATGTTCCGGTATGTTTGTTGTTACTAAGCAACCGGACCCATTCATAACGGGGGGACGCAAGAACAGCATCTATATTCCACCTTGCGACCTAGCAAAAATCTAGGTCCATTGGAATCGGGGATCCCCTAAAATGCAGTGGGTTAGTGTTGTCAAGAGAACCATTAATATCTACACCATATCGAAGTGGTTAGTTTACAGGGCGGCATATGTCCATATTTATAATGTGACTTATGCAGTGTGACAGAACTCAGTAGCCATTCATAAAAACCGCATAATAGGCATGGGAGCACCCAACCGTCAAGTGGTGCGTATCCATGCCGTTGGTATCATACATTCGCTGTATAGGAATAAGGTATAAGTGGTCTCCCTCCAACATTGGGGAGAGCCCCACTTTAACCTGTTTTCAATCATTCCCTGCGGACTTTCCAGTTCCACCGCTCTTAGAGTGAACCTATTTGGGCTCACTACCGCCTCCTTAACTTTATAGAAGTAGCCACTTCATAGTGTAGGTAGAAATATCTTAAATTAATATGTTTATTCCAGACTATCTCACCAACCAAACAGTTTTCAGAAACATCCACGCTCCAGCTGGCCCTCCAATGTAGTGGATAGCCATCTGATAGAGTTTGGTAACAGCGCCCTTTGGTGTCCTTCTCAGCCTCATCATTAGTGCTCCTGTGTGATCTAAAAAACATAACAGAAATCAAGTATTAAAAACACGACTGTATATGTTGGGTACAATTCTTAATGTTACATCAAAGTCAAAATCACTTTGAACTCACTGTTCATACACTTTGGTTCTAAAGTATCTAATTCATAAATCCATTTTCAAGCCTTTTTAAAGCTCTTTTCAACTGCGGAACGCCATCAATAATTTTAAACCTCAATTGTGCCACACTGTGTTGGAATTTGACAAAATGCTCAGGTACCGGTTTCTCTATGTCATCTGTGTCTGAATCATTATTTTGTTGTTTGGTAAGTGCCTTCCCTATTGTATATCTATGCTGGTTTAATCGGTTTCTGCGCTGCGTCGTTTCCCCTACATACAACAGTCTGCAAGGGCACTGCAGTATGTAGATTACGTACTCAGAAGTGCAGGTAAAGTAATCCCTGATTTTATATTTCTGACCCGTCCTTGGATGGTTAAACTCCCTTCCTTTTAACATGGCATTACAATTAGTGCAGTTTAAACATGGATAAACATGGATAACTGCTCACTTCTTTGTGTAGTTTTGGCCTGGATCCCTCCAGGCTCTACAACAATCAGACTACAATATTGAGCTATGTGAGTTCCTGTTATCCCTCTTGGAAATCATTTTGACTTGCAATTATTTCCGCTTCCAGGACCGGTTCTATGTGCAGCGTCGGGGTACCGCAATGGGTTTGAATGTGGCGTATGCAAATATATACATGGTGTACATTGAGGAGAATTATCTGTACCCTTCCACCCACTTCAAAAATGTAGGTGGGTGGATGAGGTACATTGATGATATTTTCCTGACCTGCAGAGGGACGGTAGATGAGTTGAAAAATTCCATGAGTCACTTAATGAGGTACATCCACAACTTAAGTTCACTAAGGTTTATTCTGAACAGTCCCTACAATTTCTAGATACTCTAGTATACGTGGAATTGGGAATACCAAAGACGGATATCTTTTTTAAGCCGACTGATCTTAACAGCATCCTTAGATTTGACAGTGCCTATCCTAAAGAGATGCTGGATGCCTTACCGTACAGCCAATTGGTTAGGGCTAAACGTATAGTCTTGGATTAGGCCCGATTTAATGACAGATTAATTAAAATGGGGCAGAAATTTATCCAAAGTAGATACCCAAAGAGTCTGATAGGAAGACACCTTGAGAAAGCTCGGGGAATGGACAGAAAGGACCTGCTTACGCCAAAAGTGAGGGTACAAACAAGCAAGAGAATTCCATTTGTCTCTACCTATTCGGGCATGAGCGGTCAGGTAGCAAGGTTACTAAGACAGAACTGGCACATTCTGACTGAATCTTTTCCAGATGTGGCTGAATTCCACCACTCATGTCATATAGGAGAGGCAAAAATCTTGCAGAAAGTTTTGTACATGCTGACATGGAGGGATCCAGGCCAAAACTACACAAAAAAAGTGTGCAGTTATCCATGTTTAAACTGCACCAATTGTAATGCCATATTAAAAGGAAGGGAGTTTAACCATCCCAGGACGGGTCAGAAATATTAAATCAGGGATTACTTTACCTGCACTTCTGAGTACGTAATCTACATATTGCAGTGCCCTTGCGGACTGTTGTATGTAGGGGAAACGACGCAACCGTGCAGAAACCGATTAAACCAGCATAGATATACAATATGGAAGGCACTTACCAAACAACAAAATAATGATTCAGACACAGATAACATAGAGAAACCGGTACCTGAGCATTTTGTCAAATTCCAACACAGTGTGGCACAATTGAGGTTTAAAATTATTGATGGCGTTCCGCAGTTGAAAAGAGGTTGAGACAGAGAGAGAGCTTTAAAAAGGCTTGAACTCAAATGGATTTATGAATTAGATACTTTAGAACCAAAGGGTATGAACCGTGAGTTCAAAGTAGGAACCGTTTTTTGATTCATTAACTTTCCCACTGTAGTTACGTGACTTTGATGTAACATTAAGAATTGTACCCGACATATATAGTCGTGTTTTTAATACTTGATTTCTGTTATGTTTTTTAGATCACACAAGAGCACTAATGAGGAGGCTGAGGACACCAAAGGGCGCTGTTACCAAACTCTATCAGATGGTTATCCACTACATTGGAAGGCCAGCTGGAGCGGGGATGTTTCTGAAAACTGTTTGGTTGGTGAGATAGTCTGGAATAAACATATTAATTTAAGATATTTCTACCTACACCATGAAGTGGCAACTTCTATAAAGTTAAGGAGGCGGTAGTGAGCCCAAATAGGTTCACTCTAAGAGCGGTGGAACTGGACAGTCCACAGGGAATGATTGAAAACAGGTTAAAGTGGGGCTCTCCCCAATGTGGGAGGGAGACCACTTATACCTTATTCCTATAGAGCTAATGTATGATACCGACGGCACGGATGCGCACCACTTGACGGTCGGGCGCTCCCATGCATATTATGCGGTTTTTATGAATGGCTACTGAGGTCTGTCACACTGCATAAGTCACATTATAAATATGGACATATGCCGCCCTGTAAACTAACCACTTCGATATGGTGTAGATATTAACAGTTCTCTTGACAACACTTACACTAGATTTTTTGATTATGGGCACTTTTGATAGGCGCAAGGTGGAATATAGATGCTGTTCTTGCTTCCCGCTGTTATGAATAGGTCCGGTTTCTTAGTAACAACAAACATACCGGAACATGTGACGGGAAGTGATGCAATATGGTGGGCGGAAGCACTCAGCCGGCCACATGAGACGCTGAAAGCATTGTAACATGTGACCGGAAATGATGTAATGCAGAGGGTCGAAGTGCCATACCGGCCGCACTAGATGCTAAAAACATGTGCCACCTGGAGAAGCATGGAATACACTGGACTGCGCCATGTGAATTGGATCCTTCTCAGCCTCCAGTAAGACACTTTAATATCGGTGGTTATCACGATGATGTTTGTAAAATGTGCCATGATTGGTAGAATGTTAGGGGTGGAACGGAAGGGAGTTGATACTCCACCTACACACCCCAGGATTGGGTACACTTGTATATAAATGTATGCTCACTGCGTGTAATTCACTATGCTTGAAAAAGACTCTGAGGGGTCGAAACGTTGCACACTGGGGCAATAAAGAGGAGTTAAAGACCAACTACAGGAGTGCTGTGGTACTATTGTTTTTGACTATATGTAACAGGGATATGAGACCGGGATCCAACACCACTTGCACCGCCACATCATCGCAAGGGATTGACTTATGATAAGGTTTGTGCTGTCCCTTCGCTTGTGTTCTTGCCTTATCTAAGCCAGGGCTCTGATGATTATAATTAGTGTTAAACAAATCGAAGTATCAGAGGTGGACTACGATCTGAATTTCAGGAAAAATTCGATTTACCACAAAACCAAATTTCCTCGCACTTCGTGGTAAAGAATTAATTTTTCCTAAAATGGTGGCTGAAAGTAAATAAAATTATAGTCACATCTTCACTTGGTCTCGGCTATCTACTCCCATCTTGATTGAAGAAAACTTGCCATAGGACCTGTGGCGGGCATGATGACATTATTGATAACGTCACTGTGTGCACCCAGCGTGATCACATGGTGATCCTCCCACTCGCCACAGGTCCTTTGGTGGTTTTTCTTTAATCAAGACTGGAGCAGACCGCCTCTCCGTGAGCAAGTGGATGAGGTTAGTATAATTTTTTTTAACCCTTGAAAGGCTTTATGTGGGTAACAGATGCAGCGATCATAGTTGAATGCGGCATCTGAGGGATTAGATGATTGTGGCAGCGCAATAGCGATTCACAACAAAGTAATTCATAACAAATCAAATCTCTTGTCAAAGTTTGGCAAAGCAGCCAAATTGAATTTTTTTAAACTTTGCTCATCTATTTATAATGCAGGTTCTCAGGAACCACTTAATTTTAGTCCATGAGTAACTGACCGCTGATATCAGCTACTTTATGAGGACAGATTCCCTTTAACTTTATTAGACTATCATACTATAGCTCTATTCTTACTCCTCTTTAATCCTTTCACTCATTATCATATACATGTACATGATAATGTGGGTTGTATGGAGCAGGCTGCTGCTCTGGGCCCACTTCATACATGGTGTATCATACAGCCGACACCCGGCCTCCTTGATAGAGACTCACAATAATGCCGAAGCCAGTCATTCAACTGCTCAGATGCCATGGTCAATAGTGAATGTGGCATCAATAGAGTTAGGCAGTGGGAGTGTGATCCCTCTGCCTTCTGATTGGAGCCCTCTCCAATCAGGGGGTCAAAAGTAAAAAAATAAAAAATAAAATAAAATAAAAACAACATAAAAATCTTAAATATTTAAATGTCACATTTCCCAATTTTACATATAAAAATAAAGTATAAAAAAATAAACAGATTGCCATGGCCGAAAATGTCTGAACTATTAAAATATAAAATATATTTTTCCTGCACAGTGTACACCATTATGGAAAAAAAAATAAAACACACAATTTGCCATTTTTAGTCACATTGTCCACCCAAAAAATTAAATAACAGTGATCAAAAATTTGTATACACCCCAAAAATGGTACCAATAAAAACTACAGTACAATCAACAAAAAACAAGCCCTCATAAAGCTCTGTGGATGAACTTTTCTAAAAGTTATGGCTGTCAGAAGAATGGGGATGCAAAAAAAAATTTGACTTTTTTTTAAGTACTAAAACAAAATAAAAGCTTTACAAATCTGCCGTTGCCGTACTCATAATGACCCACAGAATAAAGATGCCATGTCATTTTTAGCACACAGTGAATGCCATAATATCAAAACCCAACAAACTTTGGAGGAACTGTGAATGTTTTTCAATTCATTCCACAAATAATTTTTCCCCAATTTCCAGTAAAAGACATGGTAAATTACTGCGCTCTTCAACCAGCTGATTGGCGGGGTGCCTGGTGTCGGAACCCCACTGATCTGATATTGATGACCCATCCTGAGGATAGGTCATCAATAGTGTTGAGAGAAGTGAAGCATTCAAACTAGAATTCAGTCTGAAGTTTAGAAAGACTTCAATTTACAAGGAATCCAAATTTTCTTGCACTTTGTAGTAACGAATCAGGTTTTCCCTAAGTAGCAGAAGCACACGTTACAAAATAAAACTAAGTACAGAGGAGATAAGCATGGGAACGCAAGATCACCCATAATGTGTTTACTGTCAAATAACCTGCAGATTTGCAGGCAAGAACAGCAATAATATGCATATTGTCCCCCCACCTAACCAGCCAAACCCCATACCAGCAACAGCCCCTGTTTAAAGGAGCATTAAATGAAGACCGACTATACAGCTCGCTCTTCATAATTAAATGAAAGGAAGCTGTGGGCTAATTGGCCATGCAGTTTTTCACTGCAGTATGACCGTAATCCACCTGTAACATGGCAGCTCAGTGTTGTTGCACAATAAGGCAGAGTTGCCTAGGTTTACCTGATTTGCAGCGATTTGTGACAAATTAGTTTGAAACAAATCTAATTGGTTAGCGAACTTCAGTGAAGTTGGCGAATCAAAATTATTTCAAAACTTTGCTCAGCTCCAGACACCAATATTAAAATCCTGGAAAACCCCTTTAAATATTATTGGCTGACTAAAGTTTCCAAGAGATGTGAGTCCCTATTGGTATTGAGCTCTTATGTAATTCTATGAAATTCACTGTGGTTTAAGATCAGCTGCACTTTCTGAATAAGTTTAAATCAGAATCTGATGTCTGGTAAAGGAACGTTATACAGTACTTTATCTGAATATTTTAATAGCAGACAAATCCTATACTATGTAGGCAGATAACATCATGGTATGCATCAAAAGGGGAATAAATTCTCTTGACAAGAATATAGTTTTGCCTCTGTACAAGTCACTAGTCAGACCACATATGAAATATTGCATATAATTTAAAGCACCTCTTTATAAGAAAAACATATCGTAACTGTATTAATGCAGGTGCAGAGGAGGGCAATATAGATTGAAGAAGGGAATTGCAGTAGAAAGACAGATTATCAAACTTAGGGTTATTCATTAAAGAATAAAGACAATTTAGGAGAGTCCAATTTAGAATGTGCAAATATTTGAAGGGACAGTACAGAAGTCTTTCCAATGATCTTTTTATACACAGGCCTCTAAACATGACTAGAGGTCATCATCCATGTCTAGAGTAAAAACGTTTTCATTGTCATTGATTGGCCTGGATGCCTTTCTTCTAGAGATTAGCACATTTTTCATACTTGAGATTCGCCGGTTCGCCGAATTTTTCAGGAAAAATTAAGATCAAGAAGAAGCACACTCCTTTTACACCCTTGTCAGCTGATTCCACATAAATGTCTACAGAACCTGTTCCATTAAACGCTTATACAAGTAAAGCCCCCCTGACAGAGTGGAGAGGGTGTCAGCAGTAAATTTGTGTTGACGTCACCGATTATGTTGCCCTTCCTATAAACCGTCAGAACAATAACCCACAAAAAACGGATCCTGTCTGTGGAGCATACGCCTCCACTCGGTCAGCATTTGCTCAATAATCCATCAGTATTGCTACAGGAAAAACGGAGTGGATCTAAAACAGAGATGACAAGTGAATAGAATATTTGCATGTCTTCTGTGCTTTCTACACACTTGATTTTGGCTACCAAATCATAAGCCAATTCTGATGGGACCATATAGGCCTTAAAGCTGCTACACAGACAGGATCCGTTGTGCATCTAATTTTTCCTTCCTTCTGACAGATCAAAAGAAGTGTCAAATAAATAATGATGTCAGCCAGGCCAAAATGCAAAATAGTGGCCCAGTCATGAAGTGGGGAGAGTGGGAACAGCATGAGAAATCCACAGAGTGGACATATGACATAGTGGTGAGGTGAAAACAGCATGAGGAGTCTGGAGGTGGCGGCAGTATGAGGAGGCCATCGAGTGGCACACTGACTGAGTCTGTAGGTGGCGGGAGCATGAGGAGACCACAGAGTGGCACAATGACAGAGTGTGGAGGTGGCAGCAGCATGAGTAGGCCACAGAGTGGCACAATGACCGACTGTGGAGGTGGCAGCAGCATGAGGAGATCACAGAGCGGCACAATGACAGAGTCTGGAGGTGGCACCAGCAAGAGGAGACCACGGAGTGGCAAGGTGACATAGTGTGGAGATGGCAGCAGCAGGATACCATAGAGTGGCAAGGTCACATAGTATGGAGATGGCAGCAGCAGCTGCATCAGGAGACCACAAAGTGACCCGGTAAAAGAGTTGGGCGGTGGGTGGCAATACCAGTACCCGCTGATGAAGGTGGGTGAAATAAGGAGCACTTGGCATCAGATGTGTGGCATCAGGCGGGTTGCAGCATCAAAATAGTAGCTGGGGAAGGTAGTCTGAAGAAACCGGTCTCTTGTATCAAAGTGTTGGTGTGCACCATGGATGATCTAGTCTGACGCATCAAGAATTGGTGGTTGGAAATCCTGGCTGATCCACGCCTGATTCATATTGACAAAGGTCAGTCTCTCCACATTTTGGGTGGACAGGCGAGTTCTTCTTGGGGTAACTATGACCCCTGCCACACTAAACACCCACTCTGATGCCACACTAATAGCCAGGTAGGACAGCTTTTCCAGGGCAAACTCTGCTAGTTGCAGACACAAATCCAGTTTGGCTACCCAGTAGTCCAGCGGATCTTCAATGTGGGGTGGCAGGGTGCAGTCCAAGTATGCCACCACCGGCTGGTTCATGTCCTGCTCCAGGTCTACCTGCTGCTGCTTCTGGTGAGTAGTTTCTTCAATATGCGGGTGAAGAATGCTATTCATCAGCAACTGTAGACTCAGGCTGCTGCTGATGGAGCTGGTACTGCTCCTGCCACCCCAGCCCTCCCCTCACCAGCAGCCATGGCAATGGAACGTGAGCGCAGAGGGCCCCCCGGTAAGACCGAGAGGATGGATGATGGCACAGATAGGCAGCGGCCAACTGACTACACAGGGTGTCTCTGTAGTAGTTCAGTTTGTCCTCCCTCTCGGTGGGTGTAAAAAAGGCCCCCATTCTGGACCAGTAGCGAGGGTCCAACAAGGTGGAGAGCCAGAAGTCATCCCTCTGCTGAATGGTGACAATTTGGCTGTCACTACGCAAGCAAGTGAGAAGGCATCAGGCCATTCGTGCAAGCGACTCGGAGGGACTCCCTGCATCCATATCCACTGCATACTGCCAAGGTGTGTCCGGGTCCTCTGTCTCGTCTTCCTCATCACCCTGTATCCCCTCTGGCTGCTCCTGCTCCTCCTGTCCTTACAGCTAAATAAAAAAAACACCCATTTGGCTAAACATTGCCTGTGCTCCAATGTCCTCCTCACCTCCTCTTCCAGTTCAGCCCCCACAGGGTTCATGTGGGGGGTGACTGACAAATAACGTGGCGTCCTCAAAGGGCCTGAGCAAACTGCAGGTTTCACGCATGAGCTGCCACTGGCTGACATCGAATTTACACAGGGGAGTACTCCTATCCGCTTGCATCATCAAGAAATCGTTGATGGCCTTTCTCTGTTCATATAGTCGGTCCAACATATGGAGGGTGGAATGGCAACTGGTGGAAATGTCGCATATCAGCCAATGTTGGGGGATGCCGTTCTGCTGCTGCAGCTCAAGGAGGGTGTGCTTTGCGATGTACGAGTGGCTGAAGTGCATGCAAAGTTTCCTGGCCATTTTTAGGATGTCTTGCAGATGGGTGGAAGACTTCAAGAACCACTTGACAACCAGATTGAATATGTGTGCCATGCAGGGCGCATGGCTCAGCCTTCCTTGACGCAGCGCCGACACCATGTTCTTCCCGTTGGTCAGCACAGTTCCGATTTTCAGTTGTCGCCGAGAAAGCCAGGATTCGATTTCTTGATGCATCACACAGAGCAGTACCTCCCCTGTGTGACTCCGTTCACCAAGGCAAACCAGGTGCTGAACAGCGTGACACTGCCGAGCCCTGCACATGTGATATGCTGGAGGGGCACTGTGACTTGTCCCTGCAGTGGAGGCTGAGGACATGGTGGAGGATGAGGAGGCAGAGGCGGACATTGTCGCAGAACCAACGGCATGACAACATGGAGGCAGAAACGGTGTGAACTGTCCAAATTGCTGGTGTGGCTGTGCAGGAACTACATTCAGACAGTGGACTGTAAAGGACATGTATTGTCTGTGACCGTAGTTACAGCTCCACACGTCGGCGCTGCCATGCATCTCCCTTCGGCTGAGGTGGTGGAGCATTGACTGGCTAAAACTGGGTGCGTGCCACTGGGTGATGTAGCGATAGCTGCGGCAGGCTGTACCACCACATCACAGCCATGGTTCTCCCAGGCCCCTTTATGGTGACACTGCATATGTTGACGCAAGGCCATGGTGCCAACATTGGCACCCTGGTCACGCTTCACCTTCTGCCCATATATTCTACATATGGCCATGTTGACCTTCTCCGGTGGCTTCACAAAAAACTGCCACACCGCCGAGTACCTGATTTTCCCCCCTACACTACTCACTGGCTGACTGCCAACGCCACTGCTTCCATGAACCCGTGCACCACTCCTTTCCGAGTAGGTAGGCTGCTGCAAAGCGGGTGGTCTACCCCATGCCCATTTGGCAACCCAACCTCCCACTGCTGCCACCCTGCTGACTCCCAACCACGCTAGCGACTTGCTGCCTCAGCCACTTCCTGATGGGCAAGCTGCCACCCTCTTCTTCTGATGATGACGAAGCCCCTCTTCACCCAGCTCCCAAGTGTGAACGGCATCATCATCATCGAGTAGTGTCTGCACATCACTGGTGTCCTCCTCAACGGCCTCTGGGTCAGGATCTTGACGACTCGCAATACAAGCTCCTGTGCCACTCTCCTCATCACTACTTGCCCGCCTAGCGGAGGAGGACGCGGATGTCTCCTCCACATCTGGGCTGGGCAGTAGCTGCTGACTGTACTCTAGTAGCTCTTCCTCACTGAAAAGTGAAACTGAGCCCACTGCATGTAGTCCTTCTCGCAGAGGGAACAGAAAAGGCCAGAGATAGGTTGAGGACAGGTTAGGGCACAGGGCCTGCTCCCGGCCATGCCAACTAAGGGTTGTGTCTGACGAACCCACCTACTGTTGGCTGGAGTGTCTGATGTCACTTGGGATGACGTGGATGACCGAGTTAACCAACCAAGAACCGCTGGGTTGCTCGTCAATACACGACCGCTAGATGACACCGGGAGCTCAGGCCTCTCGGTGCGACTACTGCTGCCACGCCCCTTACTCTGCTGCGACCTCTGCTTGCACCAGAAACATTCAGGTCTCTGCCACTCCTCTGTGCATGGCCTGGCATCTGCCTGACATACTTTTAGCTGAACTAAACAAATTAAACGCAAATTAAAACACCCCTAAAAGCGACTAATATATTTTTCTTTTTGTACTGAAATAGGCCACTAAACGCTTTCACCACAATTAACTGCGGAAATGCACTGAAAATATAGTTTTCTTGTTGTACTAAAATACGACCCTATACACTTTGACCAGAACAAACTTAAAGACTGAACTGCGTATATTTTTTTCTTGAAGTACTGAAATAATCACCTATACGCTTTCAACAGAAATCACTGCAGCAATGAACGGAGAATATATATTTCTTGTTGCACTGAAGTTAACAACTATACGCTTTGACCAGAAAAAGATTAAAGAGTGAAGTGCGTATATATATTTCTTGAAATAGTGAAATACGCCCCTATAAGCTTTCAACAGAAATAACTCCAAGAGTGCAGTGGGTATATAAAATTTTCTTTTTTTACTGTAATACGTCCCTATACCCTTTCTCCAGAAATAACTGCACAAGTGAACCGAGAATATATATTTCTTGTTGGACGGAAAAAGGCCACTATATGCTTTAACCAAAAAACAATTAAAGAGTGAAGTGTGTATATATTTTTCTTGTAGTACTGAAGAACGACCCTAAACGCTTTCACCAAAAATAACTGCAACAGTGCAGTGCATATATATTTTTCTTTTTTTACTAAAATACGCCCCTATACGTTTTCACCAGAATTGAATACAACCATGCAGTGCTTTTAAATATTTCGTGTACTACTGAAATATCGCCGTAAACTCTTTCGCCAGAAATGACTGCAAACATGCAGTGCATTTATATTTTTTGTGTATTACTGAAATACCGCCCTACACTTTTTCTCCAGAAATGAATGCAAACATTCAGTGCATTTATATTTTTTGTGTATTACTGAAATACCGCCCTATACTCTTTCACCAGAAATGACTACAAACGTGCAGCGTGTTTACATCTTTCGTGTATTACTGAAATACCATCCTATACTCTCTCACCAGAAATGACTGCAAACGTGCAGTGTGTTTATATTTTTCGTGTACTACTGAAATACCGCCCCATACTCTTTCTCCAGAAATGACTGCAAATTATTTTAGCGTAAATAACAACAAAAGTGACCTGCGTATATATTTATCTTTTTTAATGGATAAAAGCCTGCACTAGTAAATCGCTTCTTTCCTTCTTTTTTTAACAATTAGTTTTTCTGTCACTCTCCCTAGTGCCTGCCTACACGTCTGTCCCTGAACAAAGTACGATACACTTTCACCAGAAATAACTACAACAGTGGAGTGCATATATATATAATTTTTTTTTTTTACTGAAATACGTCCCTACACGCTTTCACCAGAATTTAATGCAATCGTGCAGTGCGTTTAAATGTTTCGTGTATTACTGAAATACCGCCCTATACCCTTTCACCAGAAATTACTGCAAACGTGCAGTGCGTTTATATTTTTTGTGTAATACTGGAATACTGTCCTATACTCTTTCCCCAGAAATGACTGTAAATGTACAGTGCATTTAAATTTTTTGTGTATTACTGAAATACTGCCCTATACTCTTTCACCAGAAATGACTGCTAACGTGCAGTGTATTTATATTTTTCGTGTATTACTGAAATACCGCCGTAAACTCTTTCTCCAGAAATGACTGCAAACATGCAGTGCATTTAAATTTTTCGTGTATTACTGAAATACTTTTTTTTCCAGAAATGAATGCAAACATGCAGGTTGTTTAAATGTTTTGTGTATTACTGAAATACCGCCCTAAACCTTTTCACCAGAATTTACTGCAAATGTGCAGTGCGTTAAAATTTTTCGTGTATTACTGAAATACCATCCTATACTCTTTCTCTAGAAATGACTGCAAATAATTTTAGCGTAAATAGTAACAAAAGTGACCTGCTTATATATTTAGCTTTTTTCATGGATAAAAGCCTGCGCTAGTAAATCGCTTCTTTCCTTTTTTTTTTAACAATTAGTTTTTCTTTCACTCTCCCTAGCGACTGCCTACACGTCTGTCCCTGAACAAAGTGCGATTGTGAATGACAGAATCTAAGATGGCCGCTGTATTTATAGACAGATACTCAGGTCGAGTCGAAACGCTTCACTTTAACTTGTCCACTGAGTGACAGAAAAATAAAAAAGATTGTATTGACATCAGCGAGTGCCGGTCTTCTTCCTTGATTCACGTGGGACGCCGACTCTGGACACGTGCACCGCTAACCAAATCACGGAGTGCCGACTGATCTACTTTTTGTACTGGCTTGGCTCTACAGTGACGAGCACCCAACCTTTAACAAAATCATTTTAAATGAATTTATTTGCCTACAGCGAGGATAGGGCATGTGAAATCGTGTCCCAAGTTACCACCAGCGCTGAATCCCTGAAGACCCCTCCGGCTGCATTACGAAGCAGAGAACTTGAGAGGGAATCCAGAAAGCTGATCGCGTGGGAATTGCACGAGGCTACATTGGCAGAATATTGTCGACTTAGGAGGATTCCGCGTGGCTTGCGGGTAAATCTCAGACCAATATTCTTCTGTGAAAGCACTGATTATTGCACAAAGTTTGCTAATATTTTGGACAAATGCTCGCATGATTTAATGATTCTGACCATTGAACATTTAGCTAATACCATTTCTGAAATCAAGGCAAACATTGTATTAATTGAACAACAACTGCGTGATACACTGACACTTGAGGATCTTACTGCACTTAACGTCAAAATTGACAAAACCTGTTCTGATCTCAGGAAGGACATTGAGGTTACTAAACATAAAAAATTTACAAGAGACACCGAGGATTATCAGAACAAGAAAGTTTATAAATGGGTATCGCGGCTCCAATCTCCAGACGTCCAGCACGCCGAATGGGTTCCCAATCATCCAGCGCTGGGAGCGATTATACCTCTACTCCACGTTATCCGTCCTCTTTTTTAGGGAGAAAGCCACGGCAAACAAAAAGAGCGCAAGAAGGGCGGGACGACATCATAGGAGACGTGAATGCTCCACGGACAATGCGGTCCCAGGTATAGAGGACAATCTTATTTTTAATATCTCTTCTAAAAATCTTAGTCCTGCACAATTACAGGTATTACAGAAAGGACTATCATTTAGCCCTACAGGACATTTAGATACTTTTGATTTGGAAATGGACTGCCAGCGATTTTTTCGCAATATACATCTCAAAGCTCATTTTGCAGCGGGTGAGGGAATGTCTCCACGTGTTGTGGCATCTAACACTACTCAATTGACATTACAGCGTTTCAATTTGAAACTTAAAAGTAGATTTCAGCCTCCTAAAACACATCACCCTGTGGAGACATTCATATGGTAGATCTATTACAATATTGTAAACTTGGTAAACTATTTTTGTCTGATAATTTATCATCAATAGAACGTAATGCTTTACAGACTTTATTGAATGATGACTCTATTATCGTTAAACCTGCTGATAAGGGGAGGTGCCCTTGTCCTTATGGACAAGGATTATTACATCTCATAAATTTTGGGACAGCTATCAGATAAGAATACTTATGTACCCTTGGGACATGATCCTGTCTATGACATTAAACGCAAACTCACATATGTTGTTATGGAATTTAGAGGTAGGGATATTTTGGATGACAAGCTATGTACCTTTTTAATTAATCAATATCCCATAACTCCAGTTTTTTATACCCTACCTAAGATTCACAAATCTCTGACACAACCCCGGGACGCCCCATTGTTGTGTTGACAAATTCTATTTTATCTACACCAGCTATTTTCCTTGAAAAGATCTTGAACCCTTTAACTAAAGAGATGTCTTCCTTTCTGTTGGCTACTGGCCATTTTTTGAGTGAAATTAAAAATCTCACCCTAAATCCAGATGTGTTGGTAACTTTTAATGTGTGCAGTTTGTACACATCAATTCAACATGAGAAAGGGCTTATAGCTGTAGAATAGATTCTTTAATCCTCTATTTACTCACCACAAGAAAGGGATTTTTTTCTGAAACTCCTAGAGATAATTTTGAGAGAAAACTATTTTTTATTTCAAGACACTTTCTATCAACACCGGCGGGGAACCGCGATGGGTTCGTATGCCGCACCGCCATACGCAAATAGTTACATGGCTTGGTTTGAACACATGCATATTTACAATAGTGAATTCTATGAAAAACACTGTATATTGTGGCGATGCTTCATAGATGATGTCTTTTGCGTATGGCGGGGCGGCATTCAATCCTTGCTTGATTTCACCACCTACTTAAATTCTGTATGGCAGGAACTTCAATTCACAATACATTGGGATAATAAAAAAATCAGTTTTCTTGACACTTAGATCATTAAAAATGACAATGGCTCTCTACAAACCGACCTATATGTCAAGGAAACCGATCGTAATAGTTTACTACACTTTACACTACACTTTGAAGTATCACCCATGGTTTAACAAATTTAGAAATGTTATTAACAGACATTGGGATATTTTAAGAAAAGCGTATCCATCGGTAACAGAATTCCAAAATCTACCCATGATCTGTTACAAAAGGTCCAAAAATATTAGGGACACTATCATTAGAGCAGATTTAGGCAGCAATAAGACCACACTACGACACCTAGAAAAGGCACATTTCCGTGTCTACAGTGTATTCATTGTTCATGTTCAAGTGTAATCAAAGGAGAACATTTTTTACATCCTCATTCTGGAGAGAAAGGTTTTTTTTACCTGTGACAGTAGTTGTGTGGTCTACATCTTAAAATGTCCATGTGGATTACTATATGTTGGGGAGACGTCGACCAAAATGAAAGACAGGTTCTCTAAAATTAAATCTACAATAAGGAAAAAGAGCTTACTTATTTTTATTTTTGTTTCCAATTACAGAAAACCTGAAGTCAAATGGCACCATCTCCACAGGTTTCTCTCTTTCTTATTCATTTGTTTGTATTCCTACAAGATTGTATTCCTATACATTACTTATAAATTATCTATATTATATTATTTTGAGATCTATACCCTGATGTATCCTCTTTTGCAACTCCACGCATCTTTTTGTCTTGTCTGTTTGTATATTAATGTGATTTGCACAATGCAGTTCCGGATTCAAACATTTGTTTATATGTTCCCCTGGTGCGGCACATCACTTTCGGTGACGTAGCAACAGGCGGTCTATTTAAATTGTATTTTTGTTATTGTATTCACTGGTTTGACAAAGACTCAGGTCGAGTCAAAACGCGTCACTTTAACTTTTCCTCTGAGTGACAGAAAAATAAAGAAAGATTGTATTGACAGCGAGTGCCGGTCTTCTTCCTTGATTCACGTGGGACACAGACCCTGGACACGTGCACCGCTATCCAAATCACGGAGTGCCGCCTGATCTACTTTTTGTATTTATAGGGCTGTGACATTACCTGGCTGGCTGACTGATGATTGGCTGCATGCATGGCATTATGGGTCATCCCACCTTCCCAGAGTTCCTTGCCACATTTCCTTAAACGTGTAGCCACCATTTTAGCCGCCATGTTAGAAAACATTGTGATTCGTTACCACGAAGCGCGAGAAAATTCGCATTTTTACTTTCTTCAAAAGTAATAATATCAAAAGTTATATGGGGTGTTGATCCATGGATTTATTCTAATTTCTACATTTGGAACTGGGAAGGAATTTTTTCCTTTAATATAGAAAAATAGGTGACCACCTCATAGGGTTTCACCTTCTTCTGGATCAACACAATAGGATTTTAGGTTGAACTTGATGGACCTGTGTCTTTTTTCTGCCTTATCAACTATTTAACTATATAAGAAGAATGATACAGTAGCAACAAGAATAATAATACAATTATATCTGTAGAAGTCATATGCAACATTATAAACTTTAGCTGTCTTTTTTAGCAATGATAACCGTTCTCCACTGGAGTACAATAGATTCCTCCCTCGGGGCCATTTCCAATTGCCGAACCAAAGTGATTCTGTCCAGTCAATTTCATTTTTGCTCAATTTACAAACATTTCTTAACCAAACCTTTTCTTGTATTGAGAGTAGCTTGAGGAAAGCAATGGTGCATTTTATTTTCTATGCTTCAGTGTTCCTAGAGTGTCATATCCTACATAATATCTACAATAATCATGCAGGGAATGTCAGTAAGAGAAGTAAACCTGTCATGACTGTATAAATATCCACTATAATACAACGGAAAACTGTGGCAGAAAAAGGAGAAATGTAAGAGTACAATGAGATTTTCAGCTCCAAAGAAATTAAGGCAGCCCTGGGAAAACAAGAGATATCACAGGAAATGTTCAAATAATTAGGTAGAAAACAAAGCCTCACTTAAAACAGCAGACAGCACATGATGTTACTAAATGCAGGTAGAAGATGTGGGCAAATAGATCTGCTTCAGAGAGCACAGTTTGGAGAAACTCCAGCAACTTGCTAGCTCAGCTATACAAATTATGTATGGTCTTTGACACACCAAGTTCATCATAATGAATAATTTTAGAAATATATTTACATTTTAAAGACCTTCCCAATCTTGTTAGAAAATAAGCTTCTAAATTATGAACAGTATTAGGTAGTTGGTGCTAAAACGTAGCAATATGGATGGTTGTTTTAATGGGGAAACAATGTCTGAACATTTTAGTTTGTGCAATTAGAAAATCTCAATTAAAGAAACACTTAAACAGCTTTCGATGAAGGATCAAAAAAGCAGACAGACAATACAAGTGGTAGTTATATCGCTGGACTGGAACAAGAGTCAAGACCAGTCAAGAACATTCATCACACATATGACTGCTGGTGCCCCACAAGAAATATTCTTTATTGGCTCACATGAATTATTTAAAAAAATTATAATAATCAGGGTAACCAACATATAATTTTTGCTGGGGATCTGCACCCCTGTATATATATGCACAACTGCATTTTTAGGTTGAGCACATCCTGCTTTATGCCACCTTTCAGTTGGTTCGTGTATATATAATTGTTTGGAGGTGCATAAACTCCCATGTAAATGTAGCCTGTTTTCCATCCACAGGCTATATTTAGGTGCACCTGTGAGGCCTGGGCCATATCAGCCAGTCTTGGGTGGGGCTCACAGCCTTCTCTCTCCTCCCATTGCAGGCATGGTTCCATGCTGGAGGTAACTGATGAGTCACTGCGAGTAAGCCTAATACATTCCTGTAATTTTGCCCACTGGCCACTGGTATTGCCCATATGGCACAGGCAGGTGAGTGTTAGGTCCCGAGCTACTTGAGAAACCTTGGCGTGGTGCTCAGGCTTAAGACATGTCCTCCACTGCAGGACATGTTGACTAATCTCTCAATTTTAACATCAGTTTGAGGGCTTAGTAAGACCGCAGTGTGCACCTGTTTTGTCACTTGTTATTGCTATATTGTTATATTACTTATTACATCCACACAATTGCCATCTTGTGTAGGATGTCTATTGTGGTACTTGTGGTCCGCTGCGGGCATCCTCCACCGTATGCATTTTTGCTGGGGATCACCATTAGCAATGGGCCACAAGTGCAGGATCTGCACCCCTGTATATATATGCACAACTGCATTTTTAGGTTGAGCACATCCTGCTTCATGCCACCTTTCAGTTGGTTTGTGTATATATAATTGTTTGGAGGTGTATAAACTCCCATGTAAATGTAGCCTGTTTTCCATCCACAGGCTATATTTAGGTTAACCTGTGAGGCCTGGGCCATATAAGTCTTGGGTGGGGCTCACAGCCTTCTCCCTCCTCCAATTGCAGGCATGGTTACATGCTGGAGGTAACTGAGGAGTCTGTTGCGAGTCGGCCTAATACATTCCTGTAATTTTGCCCACTGGCCCCTGGTATTGCCCATATGGCACAGGCAGGTGAGTGTTAGGTCCCGAGCTAACAGTAAAAAAAGAATGGCAGGCTAAGGCCATGGAGAGTAGTGTCTGAATGGCTATTATAATTAAGCCAATGTGCAACTCCTAATATAACATTTTATACAGAGAGGAATAGGGCTAAAGTAGGCCTGATTGAGAGGATACAAAGGGGCACATGCAATACTGTCTTGAACTATGTAAATTGAGACTAGCCAGTCTAAAAATGTGGCAGATTTATAACAGTATCTGATGCTTTATACTACCTATTAGTTGGCTTGCTTTACACCAGAAATGTAAAAATGTAGGCGCAATTCTTGGGTATCTTAAGTCATGCCCTGTTTAAGGCAACCCATGCCCCTTTTCAGCTAAGACACACACCCTTGTCGTCTGAGTTGGAAAAATGCTCTTAAAGCGTATGCAAGTTTTTTGGTGCAAATTGCACAGAATGATACGTATTTTGATTTCTAAATCTCCCCTGAAGTCCTTAGTAGAGGAGACACCTTTTAATATGTAACAATTCATTTTACTAAATATGAATATCAATTTGCGTGATACCTTATTATCAAATTAGGATTCTTTAATCACATTCCTTTTTCAATTTACCCACTATAGCAAGTACAGAATGCTTTATCATAAGAGCCTAACTAATACACATAACCGATACTGATTACATTTGTCATAATAATTATAATAATAAATTTCATCTGTCTACTGTAGCTAGCTGTGAGCCGTGATTAGTTCTCAAGTGGCATTTAACAAGTACAGTATGGGCCTTTCACACCACAAATTCATATATCAGGTTGTGATCTACAGTAGCATGTATACCGAACATTTATCAAATGGGGTTTATAAGTGGAGGTATACTAAATTGATCACTATTTCTACCATTCCTCAATGTGACCTTTTGATCTTTTGTATTCCAACCTGTTCCTTTAATTAATTGCTTTCTGCCATTTTCTCTGGCTTTTAAATACAATTCTGATTGACTAACATTTCTGATCCTGCTTTCCCTAAGTACAATTTGTATCTTTAAAGTTGCTTCTGCCTACAAACACCTTTGGTGAGAACTCAAGTTTCTTGATGACTACACACGTGAACAAAATTGTTAGTACCATTCCGTTAAAGAATGAAAAACCTACAGTGGTCATTGAAACAACTTAAAACTCACAAGAGTAATAACAAATAAAAATTTACTGAAAATCAGCTAATGAAAATCAGATATTACTTTTGAATTGTGGTTCAAGAGAAGATTTTATAAAACAAACTAATGAAATTGGTACTCTTAACTAAATATTTTGTTACACAACCTTTTGAGGCAATCAATGCTATCAAGCGATTTCTGTAAATCTCAATGAGACTTCTGCCCCTGTCCACAGGTATTTTGGCTCACTCTTCCTGAGCAAATTGCTCCAACTGTCTCAGATTTTTAGGGTGCCTTCTCCAGACTGCATGGTTCAGCTCCTTCCACAGATATTCAATAGGATTTAGATCAGCCACTTTAGAATAGTCCATTGCTTTGCTCTTGGTCATTCTTAAATATTTTAGATGTGCATTTTGGGTCATTATCCTGTTGCAGGACAAATGAGTCATGACCTGTGACTGAGACCAAGCTTTCTGACACTGGGCAGCACATTTTGCTCTCGATTGCTTTCATAGTCATGAGATTTCATTGTACCTTGCACAGATTCAAGACACCCTGTGCCATATACAGCAAAGCAGCCCAAAAACATGTTCCTTTCCCATTTACATGGGTGGCCAATTGCCCTAATGTGTATTCTATTACTTGATCTCTGATACAGTAACATTTGGAGACTTATTGTAACACATCGAGAACCTACTTGCACTTAAAGGGGTTGTGCCGACTGCCAAGATATAAAATTATCTGACTACTAGGGCCCCCACTAATCACAAGTGCAGGAGTTTTGTGCATATAAAAGGAGTGACAGGTTGTACATATACATTGCCACTCCATTCATTCTCTATGGTACTGCTGGACGTTGCCAATCTCTGTACTCAGCTTCTCCTTGGTTGTTCAATAGAGTGGAAAAGAGCATCAGTAAACATGCACAACTTGTCTCTCAATTCACATCAGGGTAAGGGATGTCCATTCTTGTTCTGAATATCCCTGGACCCAAAGCCTTACAAAAAGGAATCTTATTTATACATAGTATATGAAGGAGATATGTACTATTTCATAAGATCTTAACATTCCAGCAGCAAGTTCCACCTCTATATAGCTGTGTAGAAGTGTACATAGAATTAAAAAGCATCATTCCAACATAAATTAGGTTAAAGGTATTAGCAAAAACTACAAATGTAATAGTATTCGTTAATTTCTAACGATAATTTGTTTTCCCTTAGTCCTAACAGCAGCACAGATGGGGTTAACCACCCCCCGTGGACTGGCAGGACCGGCGGAATGTTTAATGAGCCCAAGACTAATAACTCAATTTAACAATTAAGTATCTCCTTAAAAGGAGAAAGTCAAACCCCAGCCCACTGTGTTTATAGCAAGAAAAAAAGACTTACTAGGGTGGGAAATTTGTGTGCTGCTGTTAGGACTAAGGGAAAACAAATTATCGTTTGAAATTAACGATTCCCTTACGTCCTACCAGCAGCACAGATGGGGAGATATCAAGAAGAAACCCCTAGGGAGGGCCTTCCTGCCTGGCAGAACTAAGAAAAGTCTGCCCAAAGGCCGAAACTCAGCTAGACTGGCATCTAGTCTATAATGGGAGATGAATGTCGATTCAGAGCTCCAGGAGGCAGCTTTGCAAATCATGTTGAGAGGCAGAAGACTCTTCTCAGCAAAAGAAGTAGCCACAACTCTAGTAGAGTGGGCCTTCACGAATCCCGGAGGGTCCAGATTGTGGAAACAAAGGATTCCTTAATAGCCTCCTCAATCCACCGACTGATGGAAGGTTTGGATGCCTTATAGCCTTTAAACTTACCGGCAACAGGATTAGCAGATTCTCATCTTTCCTGAACTCCTTGATCTATCCACATAGATCCGGAGACATCTCGACGTCCAGAGGATGTCTAGCAGGTTCCTAGGAGGAGGTGGTAGATGTCGACAGAACCGGGAGGAATATCACCTGGTTGATGTTCTGGAAGGAAGGAACTTTAGGCCTACAATACGGGAGGAATCTAAGAAGGTCCCGGTCATGTAAGAATAGGGCTCATGTGCTGAGAGAGCTTGAAGCTCAGAGACCCTCTTGGCCAAAGTCACTGCAAGGAGAAACACAAACTTCCAAGTGACGAACTTAATGTCCACCTCCTCTAACGGTTCAAAGGAGGGAGATGCTAACCCCCTGAGAACTACTGAAAAACCCATTGAAAAAAAGAGGTCTCAGTACTGTAGGCTTTAATCTTTCAGCTCCTTTAAGGAACCGTTTGATCAGCGGGTCCTGAGAGAAAAGCCTGTTAAGGCAAGCTGAGATGGCTGAAACTTGAACCTTCAGAGTAGAAGGGCAAGGCCTCTATCAAGGCCGTCTTGCAGGAACTGAAGGATAGCGGAGAGGGGCGGATCTGCAGACGCCACCTCAGTTGAGGTACAACAGGATGAGAATATCCTCATAATACAAGAGTAGGCTCTCTTGGTAGAGTCCGCTCTAGAATGAGACAGCGTTCTCAGGACCGACTCTGAAAGCCCTTCTAACCTGGGAAGGGACTGATCAACCTCCAGGCTGTCAGGTTGAATCTGTGCAGATCTGAGCAGAGGTGAGTGTCCCATGACACCAGGGTCTGCTGTGGGGGGAGCCTCCAATATTGTCCTCGACTCAGCTGGGTGAGCTAGGTAAACCAGGATCTCTTCGGCCAAAACAGTATGATGGCTATCACTGAGGCCTGATCCTGACGGATTTTCATCAATACCCTCGGTATCATGGAAAAGGGAGGAAAGATGTAAGCCAGCCTGAACCTCCAGGATATTGACAGAGCGTCTAACGCTAGGGGGTTGTCCTCCCTGTAGAGGGAGCAGAACCTCTCCACCTTGGCATTGAACCTTGTTGCCATGAGATCCACCTCTGGCATACCCACTTGAGGATTATCTGCTTAATTCTCCGGATATAAAGACCACTCCACCGACAGAAGACCGCGGCTCAGCCGCTATCATATTGAGGGAGCCTTGGATGTGGATTGCAGATAAGTGGGAAGGTACAACTCTGCCTAATCCAGAATCACCCCGATCTCTGACAAGAGGGGAAGTGATCTCGTGCCTCCCTGCTGGTTGATGTAAAGTACCGCAGTCACATTGTCTGACTGGACTTTCACCGCTTTGCCCCTGATCTGAGGGGCTAAGTGAAGGAGGGCTAGCCGGATAGCTTGAATCTCGGGGAGATTGGATGAAAAAAGCCACTCCTGAGGAAACCAAGTCCCGTGAACTGGAGAGTGGTCTAGGTGAGCGTCCCAGCCTACTTAGGACGCATCCGTAGTCAATATGACCCAGACTGGCTGGGAGCACAGGGAGTTTAGCCCAGCAGGGCTGCCATTCCATTAGGAGAGGACCTCCGACTGTAGAGGGCGGAGGTGCCATAGAGCCCAAGGGACTGCTTCCGCAGACGCTGACATGAGCCCCAACATCTTCATGAGAGTCCGGATTGGAACTCGCCGGGGAAAGGAACTTGCCGTGTTCTGAACCCGGAATCTTCTTTCTGGAGTCAACTGGAGCGACATCCCAGTGGAGTCGATTATGAAGCCTAGATATCTTACTGAAGTCGACGGGCTCACGTTCGACTTCTACCAGCTGATGATCCAACCTAGGTGGAACAGAAAGGAGATTGTTACCTGAAGAAGTTGGGTTAGGACCGCTAGAGCAGAGGCTTTCAAAGCCAGTCATCCAGATAAGGAATGATGGTCAGTCCTTGAAGCCTCAAAGCCGCCACCACAGAACCACCTTGGTAAAAGTGTGACAGAAGAAATGCCAAAGGGAAGGGCAACAAACAGAAGATGCCTGACGACACCGGACACTTGGACCGTGATCCTGATATACTTCCTGGAACCAGGATGGATCGGGATGTGCTGATATGCATTATTGAGGTCCAGGGTTGCCATCACGTCTCCAGGATTGACGACGTGAACTACTGACCTGATGGTTTCTACACGAAACTTCACCTTCCTTATAAATCGATTGAAATATCTCAGATTGATAATCATCCGGAGATCTTCTGAAACCTTGGGAATCAGAAGAACTGGTGAATAGATCCCTAGGCCCCGTTCTCCTGCCGGAACTTCCTCCAGAGCCCCTTTGCAAATGTAGTCCTGAATGTAGGCCTCTAGGATTGCCTCCTTGGCAGCTTGTAGAAGATTGATCTTGACAAACCTGTCCAGAGGAATAGAGGTGAGGTTGACTAAATAACCGTTGTAAATGATATTCAGGACGCAGGGATCCGAGATCTCTTGGATCCATTCTTCTCAGAAGTGGGAGAGACGACTCCCGACGGATACATGAAGCTTAGGAATGAGGAAGCTTATTGGCAGGACGGCAGGAGTAACAGGAATTAACCAAGAGCCTCACAGAGGCCGGTAGTCAGGAGGTGGATTTTCCATCTTGGCTCCTCCACGAGAGCACCTCAAACCCTTTCGCTGTGCTCTCCAGTCACTACAAGAGCTTGTTTGCTGGCCAGACCCCAGGGCCATGCTATATATAGGCCCCTGACATTATTTGATAGTATTGTTACAGGGTGCCAAAGGCGCACTTGGTCTCCCATGAGCCACAGACCTGCTGCTTAGCTTCAAGAGCAAGGATCTGTGCTTGGCCTCGTTCCCCGGACTTGCTTTGCTAGCGGGGAAACTCCTTCGCTAGCTTCAACTGGAGCTGTGCGGTATCGCACAAGAAGTCCGTAGCCAGGTTGATGGTCTTGAAAGCAGCCAGTATGTCGTCCTGGAAAAAACCTCTGGTTCACATCAACTTGAATTTGATCCAGGCAAGATCGGAGGAACGTAGAGACTTCAAAAGCCGCTATGGCTGTGGAAGCGGAAGCCGCAGCTGCCGTAACACCCCGTCTTAGTGTGCACTCTGCAAGGGGGTCCTGCAGCTAGACCCTTCGTCTGCAGGAACCAGAGTGCGCTTGGACAACTTGGCAATAGCCATGTCCACCTTGGGAATGGATCCCCACGAATCCACTAAGGGTTAAGCCATCAGAAACATGGATTTAAACTTCTTTGTTAAAAACGGACCTTTTCCAGGTTTTTTCCACTCTATATCATGACAGAGAGGAGGGTCTCATCCGCTTTAAAGGAGATAAAAAGAGAACTGTATTGACTTACATATCTTTTGCATTTTATTATAGGTTATGGCTAAAAAGTTAGTTGTATACAATTGAAGCACATAAAGCATTACACCCCTTCAGTAAATTCTTTTAAAAACCCTGTTCATCTGTTTACCTTCATAAAACAAAGAGTATATTGTACACAGCGTTCATCAACACAAGGAATAATAAAGCTTTGTTGGCGTGAAAGTTAATAACCAAAGTATTTGATTCTCAAATATTAATATCTTTGCATGCACCATTACATACAGGAATCTCCTACATAGTATGAGGAGGAGCGCTTGCAAATGCCATTACTTGTTCCCATACTGACTAGTTGTTTGCCAGCAGCAGATCGTAAATTCTATGAAATGCTTGTTGGGTCAAAGTGCTCACTAGACACTACCCCCCTAAAAATTCCTTGGTTGGAGTTGTTTACAAAATGTTATCACTTTTTGGGGGTTTCCACTGTAGGGGTATCACAAAGTCTCTTCAAATGCAACATGGTGCCCAAAAACCAATACAGCAAAATCTTTCCTCCAAAAATAATATGGCGCTTCTTGCCTTCTGAGCCCTGCCGTGTACTCATATAGCAGTTTACAACCACATATGGGGTGCTTCTGCAAACTGCAGATTTAGGGTAATAAATATTGAGGTTTGTTTTGTTGTTAACCCTTGATGTGTTACAGGAAAAAATAGATTAAAATGAAAATCAGCAAAAACGCTGAATTCAGTGATCTCAAAATGGCTTGCATGAGTTAAAGCATTCCGAAATGATTACCACATAAAGTGACATGTCAGATTTGCTAAATTAGGCTTGGACAGGAAGGGGGAAAATGGCCTGGTCTGGAAGTGGTTAAAAGGTGGTCACATTTGCAGAGATGTGTGAGGGTTTGTTTTTGAGGGTTGAGTTATGGTTTTTATTGGTGCTATTTTGGGGTACATATGAGTTTTGATAATTTTTAATTCAATATTTTTGGGGGAAGCAATGTAATTAAAAAAATAACAAATCAGCCCTTTTTTCCATTACATTGTTGACCAGGTACCACTGAATTTTTTTTTTATCAATTCAGATATTTTCAGATGAGGTGATACAAATTATTTTTCCTTTTTTAAAGTTTTTTTTTTATATGTAAATTTGGGAACAAGGGTTGATATGAACTTGTAATATGTTTGTGTTTTTTTATAACTTTAGCAATTTTTTGTCCCCTTGGGGGATTTGAAAATGGGAACTCATATACTATTGTATTCTATGGGATTCTTATGGCTGTCTGCTAAGACCTGCCACAGGCAGAGCTTACAGGCAGCCATACACAGTGAATAGCTGTCACTCCCCAGACACATACATGTTTCACTTGGCATAAAATGTAATTGTAATCATTAGGAAGGAAGGAAAAAACCGATGTCAGACACTTCTGCAGGTGGCTTATCTCCGGGGAGAACAAAAGGATGAGGTGAAAATATTCACTTCATCCAATCCTTCTCACGCTGATATCTTCTTTTGAGGAGAGTCAGGAGCTCACCACACACATTAGACTGCCACTGAACACGTCATTCTTCGTGGGTTCAGACAACAATACACTAATGTGTATGGGGACCTTGACAGGCAGCTTACTATGGCAGGCCTTAAAGCTCTCACAAGGCCGCAGACTGCCATAGTAAACAATCAGAACCCTGCGGTTTCATTTCTGAGGCTCCAATGGGAGGACATAGAAAAACCCCTAAATGAAGGAGAGAAAAAAGCGGTGCGGCACTCACCCGGCTGGTTAAACAGTTCCGTTTAATGTGTCATCAGACAAAAACACATCACTTCAGGTAGCAGGGGCGGATATCGAGCTGAGCGGCTGCAAGGAGGCGACGGCCGTTTCGCGCTTGGACTAGCGCATCGTCAGGCCAATAGAATCAACGTGCGCAGAGGCGCACTTTTATGACGTCGTCCCGTTGCCGGCTCCAGCTACGTAACCCGTCATTCAGCTGATCCTGAAACTAATGACATCGCAAGAAGCAGTTAAGTTAAAATGTTTCAAAATGTTACATTCGGTTCTGCAATAATTCGACCACAGCAATACTTGTATATCTCAGATACAACTTTTCAATAGGTTACTTTCCTGACACGTGCTGCGGACCTCATATTGCGTCGCAAAGTCACAGTAAGGACGACCACGTAGTTTTGTATATCACTAATAAAACATAGATGACTTGACGGAATAAGATTATAATTGCAGGACGCAGACCACATAGTATATAAATACATAGGATATATATGGAAAAATACAGGTGTTGACAGATACAAGATCTGTCCACACGGGCCTGCGTGATGCAAGAACAATAACTACGAAATAGCACCTCAGAGATAAAGAGAGGAAGCGGGTAAGGTGTCACCTCCTATAGGTAGAATGCTTCTCAGAGGTGACGCTTTACAAGAAAACTGCTAAGTCATTTTTTTCATTCAAACCAATCGGTCCCATAGCTTCCGTACGCAGGATCCACCATGCTTCTCTTCTCAACAAAATCCGATGCCTATCTCCTCCGCGGGAGGGTTTTTTAACCCATTCGATGCCCGCAAAGGTTAGGCATCGTGCGTCGCCACCATGTCGCTCTTGAACATGGGCGATTAATCTTGGGCAGCCTCTCCCTGTTCTCACAGATGTGAGATGTTCCTTAACCCTTTCGAGTAGGGGCCTCTTAGTTTTTCCTATGTAAAAGGCCTGACATTGGCATATAATGGCATATACTACATAAGTAGTCCTGTATGTTATAAAGTCCCGAACCTTATGACTAATTGCCCCAAGTTGTAGTATCTTTGCTTGAGAATTCTGGGGGCATATTGAGCAAAAAACACATTTGTGATTGCCCACCGGTTTTCGCTGTGTTAGCCAATCTTTTGGCTGTACCTCCTTAAATTCACTATGCACTAATTGATCTCTGATGGTGGTACTTTTTCTAAACGCCACCATTGGTTTTTGTAGTTTTGTAGTGTAAGTGGTGCTAACGCAGTGTCTCCTTTTAACAAATCCCAGTTGTCTTGAATCACTTTACGGATCGTATCCACCATGGGGGTGTACCCAAAGGTAAAGACGAAACGATCGAGTGTACGATCGCCTTTTGTCTTCTCGTTCAGCAACGTAGCACGTGGACGAATTAACGCTTTGCGTAAGGCAGCGTCCAAGTCTTCAGGTGGGTAGCCCCTCACGATCAAACGCTCCTTGAGTTGCAACGCCTGTTTTAAGAACCCATCGTCAGAGCTATTGATTCTCCAAAGGCGGACAAATTGCCCGTAGGGTACGGCTTTTTTCACTGCTTGAGGGTGGAAACTGGTCTGGTGGAGCAGCGAGTTGGTTGCCGTGGGCTTGCGATGGCCAGAGGTGACGAGGGAACCCCCTCTCACCTCGACTCTAACATCTAGAAAATCAAGGCTGTCGCCCCCATAATTAACCGTGAACCTCATGTTCATGCGGTTAATTTGGTTAAGATAATTCACAAACCCTTGGCATTGATCCTCGCTGCCCGACCAGACCAGAAATACATCGTCCACATACCTCAAGAACAGGTGTATGTATTGGAGAAAGGGGTTATCGACAGTGAAGACGTAAGACTCTTCAAATACCGCCAGGTACAGGTTCGCGAAAGTACAGGACACAGGGGTGCCCATCGCAGTACCCTGCACCTGGCGGTACCACTGGTTGCCGAACGAGAACACATTATTGGTGAGGACGAGATCAAGAGCATCCTCCACGAACCGACAGAAGGCCGGTCCCTTAGAAGTTCGAGCCAACACTGTATTGACAGCTTGAATGCCAAGATCGTGAGGAATACGGGTATAGAGACTCTCCACATCCAAGGACACCAGGCGAAAATCCTCGCGCCACTCGAGGTATTTGATCGCGCGAAGAAAATCGCCGGTGTCCTTGAGATATGTGGGAGTCCCCAACAAATGGGGTCTCAGCAACCAGTCAAGATAACTTGACAAGGGTTCTGTGACAGAACCCACTCCGGCAACGATAGGGCGGCCCGGGGGACGAGTGAGTGATTTGTGAATCTTTGGAACAAAATACCACACCGGATATGTTGGGAATTTCGGAACTAATTTTTCCAAAATATTAGGTGGTAAGACCTTGAGAACAACAAATTCTCCTAGGAGTACCTCCATTTTCTTTTTAATGCTCTCGGTGGGATTGGTACACAATTTCTCATACGTCTCTGGGTCGTTCAGTTGTCTCATTGCCTCTTCCAAATAATATGATTGGGGCATGAGGACCACGTTCCCCCCCTTATCCGCCGGTTTAATAACGACATCGTCCAGCTGGGTCAACCAGCGGAGAGCACTACGTGGTCGTCCTTACTGTGACTTTGCGACGCAATATGAGGTCCGCCGCACGTGTCAGGAAAGTAACCTATTGAACAGTTGTATCTGAGATATACAAGTATTGCTGTGGTCGAATTATTGCAGAACCGAATGTAACATTTTGAAACATTTTAACTTAACTGCTTCTTGCGATGTCATTAGTTTCAGGATCAGCTGAATGACGGGTTATGTAGCTGGAGCAGGCAACGGGACGACGTCATAAAAGTGCGCCTCTGCGCACGTTGATTCTATTGGCCTGACGATGCGCTAGTCCAAGCGCGAAACGGCCGTCGCCTCCTTGCAGCCGCTCAGCTCGATATCCGCCCCTGCTACCTGAAGTGATGTGTTTTTGTCTGATGACACATTAAACGGAACTGTTTAACCAGCCGGGTGAGTGCCGCACCGCTTTTTTCTCTCCTTCATTTATTGGATTACTCTTTGTATCTTGGGAGCAGAGCACCACACACGGCTCCACGCACGCCAGATCGGTGGTGACCAACATCGTCCCACGGGGATTTTTATTGGGTAGTGCCGCCCTGTCTCCATTCCTGCTTTCTCCCTATCACATAGAAAAACCCCTCCCCCAGATGCAATGGTCAATAGGTCCATGGTGTCAGGAGTTAAATGACAGGAAGTGGAGTTATCTCCAAACCCGGTCATTGCGGCCTGGTGTCATCTACCATTCTATACACCCCTCGCGTACCTCAGATATACTGGTACTGTATGTTTGGGGTTTTGAAAAGGTTAATCTGGTACTTATTTTTGGATTTACCAAGATTGTACCTAGAGTTCACAGCATTTCTCCACTCATCCCTAATTACGCTATTTCCTCACTTGATGCTCTATATATGATATTTACTTTGTATATCACTGTTCTATTCACCTACAAAAAAAAGATTTAAAAAAAATACAAAATGGTTTTGATAGCTGGGCCAAGGAGTACTTAGATGTCTGGACATTTGCCCCTATTTACCACTATCCAAAGTCATCAGCTCCCACTTTAAAGGATTAACTGGTATTGACTTATGATGTTTAATACGGTGTAACTGCATTTTGTATGTTTGTTGTGATATATATCCTGCTCATTTGCACTGTATTTGCATAGCACTATATAAAGGGTTAAGGAATACTGAGAGAGTTTTGGGACTTTCTAGCTAATAATGAGAAGCTAGTAATTTTCCACAGTCACCATAAGGTTTAAAGAAGAGTATACAAGAGTGTCTCACCAAAATGAGACAGACTGACCTTTTAAATGCCAGGTGCTGCTATGTTATTATGTCTGGAAACCTGTTTTTGTCTGCTGTGTCATTGCCATTGAGTATCATTGAAGCTCTAAGGCAAATCTATGAGAGATAAGAATTGTAATATTGCATTAGTTTGTGCTGAGTTTCTCCACTCCTCCCACTAAAAGGTTCTAGTTCAGCTGTATATAAGTAGAGCAGTCAGAGCCCCTAGTGTTCTTCAGTTGGGGATCAGTGCATAGAAAAGGAGACTCTGCCAGACTACTTGAGTGACCAGAAACAGATTCTGAGATGGGTATATTCTGCCACAGACCCTGGGCCACAGACCTTTGCACAAGGTACCACACTTCTGAGAGAGAGATGGACAGCTAGTCCAGGCCTTTCCTCAGTGTGAAACCCTCACCTGTATTGTTTTCCTCCAGTAAAGAAGCATCCTGGTTTACTGTAGACCCTGACTCTCTGGATTTATTTTCCATTGCCACACCTTACCATCCCATCTGGAGAGCAGCAACCCATGGTGACAACTCAATAGTTTGCAGGGGTCCCAGCATAGTGTTGGGGCCACCCCAAACCTGGCCACTGCACTTTCACAAATGATTTCACAATTTTGCCCTTTCACACTGGGCAGAATATCAGCCCATCAGTTGACTAATAAGCAAACACTAATTTGTTGGCTGATTGGATCTTTAATACAGCCTACACTGTAGGCAGTGTATATCCCTATGTAAACAGGGAATGTGCTGGCAACAATGTGCAAATTGAATGGGAGGTAAAGGATAATATTAATGATAGTTCATTCCCCATGTAGTTTGCATTAGTCTATGTGAAGGTAATTTAATCGAGCCCAAATGAACATTGTATCATCAATAAGTGCTCACTATGGCCCCCTATCAGGTCATGTAAAAAGACTTGTATTCACCTCATCACTGTTCTTCCTTGCAATACTTATTTTCTATAGTAAATCAAGTTCAATAAAGACATAACAGCTTAATAAAACTTTGAAACTAAATTTACAATAATTACAGCAAAGCAAATTATAGCAATCCACCAGACAACAGGTGTCATTATTTTACAATTACGGTAAAGAAAATCAAGTACTAAATATTAACATATTCTGTCCCACTGGAAACATATTAGGAATGATGAAGTGCAATTATTCACTAGGAGATACATGTTAAGGAACTGTAAAATAAATGATGGGTATTCTAGATTTTTATTTCATATCACATCATAAAGCTCCAACAAAGCTCCATCTTGGCATCTGTACCTGGTTCGAAAGAAAAGCTTACACAAAAAGAAAAGCGTCTACAAAACAAAAATAGGCCCCAAAAGATGAGACAACATAATTTCTCAAAAGTATCCCCTTTCTGGCTGCTATTGATGAATGTGTATGTAAGATGACTACAGTATATGGCATTTATTAATATAGCCTTTGTTGATACATTTTACATTTCATAAGCTATGTCCCTATGTTGACCAGATCTTCTGTGCTGTCCATGTTGAGGTCCTGTCCATAAAATGGCCACTGATGGAGAGTTATATGACCAGACAACTTATTCAGCTTCCTCCATTCAAATACAATACACCTGCACTAAACTCCCAACAGTGCAAGTGTAGACAGCAGGTGCGGTGTATTTAAAAGGAGGAGACTGAGTGAGTTGCCTGGTCACATGACCCTCCATCAGCAACAATTTCATGGATCGGGCCTCCATTTAGACAGCACAAAACACTTGTCCAATAAGGGGGCATAACTTTTTGAAATAAAGAAAATGGAGTAGACTATCAACAAATCATCTTACAAACACATTGGTCAACACTAATGTGAAAGTAGCCAATCCCTTTAATAATAAACACAAAACTTGTTTCTAATTACTATAGAAGTCAATAAGAAGGTCTAAATAGAACAAGAAAACACAGCTGAGACAAACTTAATAAATATCTAACAATAGTCACCTCAAAAAGGTGAATGTGTCTTATGGGAAGGAACAAAAAGTATATTAGGTGCAAAGGGTCTTGAAAATTAAAATAAGTTATCCTTCAGGTATCACAAATGATGCACTCCCTTCCAAAGGTAGAGTTGGTCACATCAGCAGGACTGTATATCCATCTAAAAAGCATGGGGATGTTCTGAATTTCTCGTAATGACGATGTAATGGTGTTTGGTGAAAGAAGGACCATGCATGTTAAAACTCCAATTTTATTCTTAGGACTCATGCACACGATCGTATGTATTTTGTGGTTCGCAAAAAACGATCCGCAAAAAATATGGATGACGTCCGTGTGCATTCAGTATTTTTCGGAACAGAACAGCTGGCCCCGGATTGACCAGTACTATCCTTGTCCGTAATGCGGACAATAATAGGACATGTTCTATTTTTTTGCGGAACGGAAATACGGAAATACGGAAATGGAATGCACACGGAGTAACTTACGTTTTTTTTGTGGACCCATTGAAATGAATGGTTCCGTATACAGTTCACAAAAAAACGGAACGGACACGGAAAGAATATCTGTTTGTGTGCGTTAGCCCTTAGGTACATAAGTCACCTTCAGAGGTGTCTGGAGAAAGTCTATCAAGGTAAATACAAAGAAAATGTCCTGACAAAGCATTTCTGGTGAAATGCATTGGATGAGTGAGGGCTACTCATGCAGACAGTTCTTCTTTTTTCTGTTGAGCTGAGATTTTTGGCCTAATTCTCCTAGGAAATTTTCTGGTATTTACCTTGGTGGATGCTCTTTGTGACACATTCATTACCTGGGTCTATATTTGCACTCTGCGCTTTATTCTATTGCAATCCTTGTTTGGATGCCTATGTTTGACCTCTCAAAACCACTTTTTATGTGTCTGGTAGTTATGCTTGCTCAAACTTAAATGTCTGCTTGTTGTGTGGACTCCTCCAATGTCAATGTTTACCTATGTGTATTTTAATGAATTTGAATAAAGGATATATTTTTTTACACCTTATGGTGATTTTCTCTTCTGGTCATTAATACCAATACTTCTTAAAGGATTGGTTAGACTACAGTGTATTAAAGAATATTAGAAATTTGAAGATTAATGTATAGTAGACATTTGTGGTGCACTGTTGGCCTATATGCCAGGAAAATCTTGCAAGGTATAAACTGACTTGCCCATAGACTTTAATGTACAGCTACAGCACATGATGAGTCTTTAAAAATGGTGCCCACTCTGGAGCGGAGCGAGCATTATAGACCCCGGTGCCTGCTGTTTCATACAGGAGGCACCGGGGGCTAACGTCTGCGATTGGCGGTAAAGCTGACAGCTGAGCTGACATTTAACTACTTAGATACGTGGTAAAACTTGACCATGGCATCTGAGAGTGTTAAAAACCAGAGACCACATGCTTTCAATTCAGGCACACTTTCCCCCAGAGGAAATCGGGGAAAGTGCCCTGTTCTAATAATGAGCCAGAGTTTGTACTAGGCTTCTAGGCTCATTATTAGTAGATCCCAGTTCAGACCCCTAGGTGGCATCACTTAACTGTGATATAGTGATTTCTATACAGAATAATGGATACATTTTCATTATTCTATATATGTTGCAATCTGATGAACAAAAAGGAAAGAATGTCTTGAAGACTATAAAAAATATTAAAACTCAAATCACCCTCCTTTCTCGAAAAAAAAAAATTATCAAATAAAAAATGAACATAACGGGCATCAATACATGAGAAAACCCCCGTACTATTAAAATATTTAAAAAATTAGCCCATATGGTGAATGGCGTAATGGAAAAAAATGGCTGATTCGCAGTTTTTTTCACCACTTTCTCTCCCCAAAAAATGTAATTAGAAAGTTATACACACCTTAAAATGGTATCGTCAAAAACTACAGATATGCCCCCCCCCCCCCACACACACACACACACATACATCTCCGGGGGGGATCAGAATATGGCGATGAAAAGTTTTTGTTTTTTTTTATATTAAAACGCAAGAAAAAACTATACATATGCGGTATCGCCAGATTCATACTGACCTGGAGAATGAAGAGCACCAGTCAGTTTTACCTCATAGTGAATGACGTAAAAAATAAAAACTTAAAACAGTGGAACTAAACTTCTTAGAGGCATAATTGATTGACACTTCTCTGTACCAGGAAGACCAAGAAAATATACAGAGAGCTTCTTAGAGAAGTAGACAGACAAGTTGTGCCTTTTATACATTTCTACAACTCATAGGAGATTTTCAGTTGCCTGCATGGAATCAGATGCTGATCAGAATTATAAAATTGCTGTTACAGAAGTGTGATACTTGAAGAGAGAACAAAGAATGTGAACAGCAATTTTCTGTGATTTTATTATTAAAAGATGGAAATCCAGAACACATTGTGAGAAACCAACACCTGATAGACGCATCACTAGCCTATGCTGCTGCATTTCCAACAAAAAATGCAGAACATAAAAATTTATATAAATTATGGTTGATTTTATTATTATTATTATTATTATTACATAGGGACATGGGAGAAGATTTATCGAGATAGGTGTTTTCTATGCCAGTCTTGATATCTCCTGTGCCACTAAAGGATGTGGTCAATTTATGACAAGGTGAACTTCTTGTCATAAATTAAGCACATCCTCCTATAGTCTGTACGCTTAGAATTAAATCTACGCCTGCTCAGGAATCAATGCCATTCCCCCATGCTTGCCACCTTTTCGAAAAGAGGTGGGGATAGTGTAAAAATAACATTTGCACAATTTTTTTTGTACAAGTGGCATTTAAAGGGAACCTGTAATCCACTTTATGCTGCCCATACTAAGCGTAGCATAAGCACCAAAATGTTTTCTATAATTATGGCATTGTTGTACTTTATTTGTGTCTCAGAGTGCTGTTGCATTGTCCTTTTTTTCTTTGTGTTTTTAGCCATGCCAGCATGCACCTGCACATTGGGATGTGCTGACTGACCCTCTTTTTTTGCAGTTCTACTAGAGTTGTAGGTGTGGCTGACTCCAGTTGGTCTTGCACCCCTGACCAGCCTGTCTGCACCATAGGCTGATTTTAATTGGAATAAGTATAAAGCTGTAGCCTGCTCCCATTGTATTCATTCAAAGCCATTTGGCACCAGGAGAAGTATAGAGTGGGATCAGCATGCATGTTGGTACCTGCGTCCCTGGATTTAATGGAGACTGTTATGGCACCAAAAATAGTAAAAAGCAGAGTGGATCCAGCATGCATGTGGAATCTGCACTCCCCGAATTTTATGTTGGCCTTTTTGGCATATTACAGGTAGTATTTAGTGTTCTCATCTGATAGAGATCGCCTTGAAGTTTGGCAGACGGGCCCAGATGATTTTGTACAAAATGTATTTGCCAAGCATTTCTAATTTATAAGCGTAGCATAAGCACTAAGATGTTTTCTATAATTATGGCATTGTTGTACTTTATTTGTGTCTGCAGAGTGCTGTTGTATTGTCCTTTTTTTCTTTGCGTTTCTAGCCATGGCAGTGTGCACCTGCACATTGGGATGTTCTGACTGACCCCCTTTTTTTTGCAGTTTCCCATACTAACGGCAGCATAAAGTAGAGAGAACTGCCAATCATCAGCAGGTGGTTGAGAAAGCAGGAGAATATGAATAAGGCCTCTTGCACACGACCATTTGCCCTCCGGTGAGCGGGCCATATGTCCCGGAGCGGCAGTGATCGTGCGCATGGGAGCGCACAGCATCATAGATTACAATGATGCTGTGCACGTCGGGCTGCCCGCGGGACTATTGTCCGGCACTTATATGAGTAGTCCCGGGCACAGCATCATTGTAATCTATAATGCTGTGGGCTCCCATGTGCACGATCAATACCGCTCCAGGACATATGGCCTGCTCACGGACCTTTTCAAGGCCTGTGTTGCAATGATTATGATGCTGGTTCTCTGCAACCACTTACTTTTAGCTCATGAGTGACACACCACTGAAATCAGCATTTCTGTCACTATTTTATGCTGCCCTCAGTGAGATCAGCATAAAGTTGATGACATGTTCCCTTTAAAAAGTCGCAAACTGACAGCTTGCAAGCTTTTTACACCAGTTTTCTGGAATATTGGTGTTGATAATTTTCCTCCATAAATTTGCAATCTACTAGTAATGCTTCATGCACAGAACTGTATTTTTTCTGCATTCGATCCGCAGATTAGATGCAAACTCATCTATTTCGTTAGGGCCACAAAAAATGCAGACAGCATATCCGTATAAAGATAAATCTGATATACGTATCCTTCCAAATTGCTGCAGTCCTTTTTCAAGAGGTGGGTAGGTCTCTCATCAAAAGTTTTAAAAACGGAAAGTGGACTGCGCAGAGAGTGCTTCTATTTTCACACCAGAGGAAATAATTTTTGATCGATCTACGACATCAAGCTCGCACTGCTTCCTTTCATATGTATCGATCTATACAGATTATAAAAGGAACCACATATAGTGAAGTATTGCCAGTTAGAACCTGCAGGCAGGGCCGGGCCGACACAGAGGCTGAGGAGGCTCCAGCCTCAGGGCGCTCAAGCCTCAGGGCGCAGGCACACAGGCCACTCTCACCAAGTCCCTGCTGCTGCCGTGTAGTTGTATTAGCAGCAGAGCATCCATTTCTGCGCTCTGCTGCTGTAACAGCCGGTCCTGCGCCCCCTAGTGGTGTTCTTCCTCCCTCCCTCAGTCTAGTGCAGTGTGCTGCAGCTCCGTACCTTCCCCAGCCCCTGACTTCCTGCCTGTGTGTGCACCAGAGATTCACAACCCCCTCCCCCAGCACAGAGAGAAGAGCAGCGTCGGGACAGAGAAGGAGGAGGAGGAATACTCTGCATCCTGCCTCTCCCTGCAAGTCACCAGAGACTGTATGTGCAGAAAATGTAAGGGGTTAAAGGGAATGGAATGGCAGTAATGTAATGTGCATATTGTGTGTTTTTATGTATGTGTGTCATATGTATGTCTGTATATATGTATGTATGTGTGTCATATGTATGTCAGTATGTGTGTGTGTGTCATATGTATGTCAGTATGTGTGTGTGTGTCATATGTATGTCAGTATATATATGTGTGTGTCATATGTATGTCTGTATATATGTGTGTGTCATATGTATGTCAGTATATATGTGTGTGTCATATGTATGTCTGTATATATGTGTGTGTCATATGTATGTCAGTATGTATGTGTGTGTCATATGTATGTCAGTATGTATGTGTGTGTCATATGTATGTCAGTATGTATGTGTGTGTGTCATATGTATGTCAGTATATATGTGTGTGTCATATGTATGTCAGTATGTATGTGTGTGTCATATGTATGTCAGTATGTGTGTGTGTGTCATATGTATGTCAGTATATATGTGTGTGTCATATGTATGTCAGTATATATGTGTGTGTCATATGTATGTCAGTATATATGTGTGCGTCATATGTATGTCAGTATGTATGTGTGTGTCATATGTATGTCAGTATATATGTGTGTGTCATATGTATGTCAGTATATATGTGTGTGTCATATGTATGTCAGTATATATGTGTGTGTCATATGTATGTCAGTATGTATGTGTGTGTCATATGTATGTCAGTATATGTGTGTGTCATATGTATGTCAGTATATATGTGTGTGTCATGTGTATGTCTGTATATATGTATGTGTGTCATATGTATGTCAGTATGTGTGTGTGTGTCATATGTATGTCTGTATATATGTGTGTGTCATATGTATGTCAGTATGTATGTGTGTCATATGTATGTCAGTATAGATTATCTAACCCAGTCCCCTTCCCCCATCAGCCCTTGTCCTACCCCCATCTACCCCACCAGACATTTAGATGTTATTTATTCCTGCTATTCTAATGCTCTGATCAGTAGATGCTCAAGTCAAGCCCTCACCCCCAGCCATTTAGATATGTATGTTATCAATCATCCCCACCCCGCCTTCCTTGTAATTTGCTGGCCCCCAATATCCATTGTGAGTCACAATCCATAACACTGCCATCCACAGATCCCCCATAACAATGTGTCATCCACAGATCCCCCATAACAGTGTGTCATCCACAGATCCCCCATAACAGTGTGTCATCCACAGATCCCCCATAACAATGTGTCATCCACAGATCCCCCATAACAGTGTGTCATCCACAGATCCCCCATAACAGTGTGTCATCCAGAGATCCCCCATAACAGTGTCATTCACAGATCCCCCATAACAATGTGTCATCCACAGATCCCCCATAACAGTGTGTCATCCACAGATCCCCCATAACAGTGGGTCATCCACAGATCCCCCATAACACTGTCATCCACAGATCCCCCATAACATTGTGCAATCCACAGATCCCCCCATAACAGTGCAATCCACAGACCCCCCATAACATTGTGCTATCCACAGATCCTCCATAACAGTGTCATCCATAGATCTCCCATAACAGTGTCGTCCACAGATCCCCATAGCATTGTCATCCACAGATCCTTCATAACAGTGTCATCCACAGATCCCCCATAACAGTGTCATCCACAGATTACCCCATAACAGTGTCATCCACAGATCCCCCATAACAGTTTCATCCATAGATCCCCCATAACAGTTTCATCCATAGATCCGCCCCATAACAGTGTCAACCATAGATCCCCCATAACAGTGTCATCCATAGATCCCCCATAACAGTTTCATCCATAGATCCGCCCCATAACAGTGTCAACCATAGATCCCCCCCATAAGTGTCATCCACAGATCCTCCATAACAGTGCGTCATTAATTGATACATTAAACTGTGCATATTTATGTGTGATTACAACAGTATTTAGTAAAGACTCCACAAGTTGGGGGGGGGGCGCACTTGGGCAGCTCAGCCTCTGTTGGTGGTGGACCTTGTCCCAGCCCTGCCTGCAGGCACTCTAGGATTGCACTCACCGTGCTCTCGTTTTAACACAGGCGTATCAAGATGTTAAACACAGGTCACCGGCTTTCTTTCCTTCATCCTATGTGAAGATTACACTCCTTCCATAGTGAAGACCGTTACACACCAGATAAAAGACGCCCCTGACGAAGCCATTTGGAGCGAAACCCGGGTCGGGCAGACGCGATTGTTTTAAAAAAACGCTGTGATTTTACCTGTCTATTTGTAAGTAGAATAAAACAAGTCTTTTATCTGGTGTGTAACGGTCTTCATTATGGAAGAAGTGTAATCTTCACATAGGATGAAGGAAAGAAAGCCGGTGACCTGTGTTTAACATCTTGATACGCCTGTGTTAAAACGAGAGCACGGTGAGTGCAATCCTAGAGTGCCGGCAGGTTCTAAATGGCAATACTTCACTATATGTGGTTCCTTTTATAATCTGTATAGATTGATACATATGAAAGGAAGCAGTGCGAGCTTGATGTCGGAGATCGATCAAAAATTATTTCCTCTGGTGTGAAAATAGAAGCACTCTCTGCGCTGTCCACTTTCCGTTTTTAAAGCATATCCGTATGTCTATGCTTCAATCCTGCCAAAAAAAATAAAAATAGAACATGTTCCACTGTATACTTGTCTGTTTTGAGGACAAGGATAGGACATTTCTATAGAATGGAAAAATTATGTGGCAGAATGCACATGGCCGAAAAACACATACGTTCATTTGAATGAGGCCTAATAGGAAGCCAGTGCAAGACATTGGGGAAAGTAAACAGCAGCTCTAGCAGTTAAAGGAATCTAGACGTCTTGCTTGTCAGAAAAGGTAAGTTTTTCAGAATGTTTCATGTCCATAAAACCTGCTCCATTAAAATATCACATGATCTACCCTGTCAAGTGAAAGCTGTAAAAATAAATAACAACAGTGCCAGAACAGTAATTCTTTGCCACCTCACCTTACAAAATTTGTAATATCGAGTGATCAAAAAGTTATATGTACCACAAAATGGTATCAATGGAAACATCACCTCATCCTGCAAAAAATGAGCCACCACAAAAGCAAATAACCCAAAAAATAAAAAAAATTATGACTTTCTTTATACAAACTGCTGTGTAAAAGTGGAAAAATTTAAAAAAAAAAAACTACCATATTTTTCGCCCTATAAGACTTTACTTTCGCCCCACCCCAAAAGTAAAAATGGGAAAATGGCAGTGCGTCTTATGGGGAGAATGCTGCAGGTTACACTGATACACCGCCGACCGTATGCTGCACAGCACGGTCGGCGGGTGTATCAGTGAGGAGGGAGGAGGGGCTGGGGTCCGGCATCTACTTTTGTAATGGCAGCGGAGCCCGGTGCAGTCACTCTATTCTATTGCATCGGGCCCCACTCACTGTACTAATCGCAGCCAATATTGAACTATAATAATGTGTAATCCATTAATGTTAACTTACGAATCTCCCTATCAAGCAGGAGGAGGAGGCGGCAGGAGGAGGAGGCAAGAGGCCAGGTTGGCGGGCACTGGTAGTGTAACTGAGTACATCACACGCCTACTCCGCCCACTTTATAAATGAAGCAGGCGCCCGCCTTCACGGCCTCTTGCCTCCTCCTCCTGCTGCCTTGCTTGATAGGGAAATTTGTAAGTGAACATTAATGGACACTATGGACATTATTATAGTTCAACATTGGCTATGATTAGTATAGTGAGCGGGGCTCGGTGCAATAGAATACATTGACTGCACCGGGCCCCGCTGCCATTACAAAACTACTGTAGATGCCGGCCTCCACATTTATCTGTGGCTGACACTGTTATGGGGGTCAGTGTCAGCAACAGTCCCCCATAACAGTGTCAGCCACAGACCCCCCATAACAGTGTCAGCCACAGACCCCCCATAACAATGTCAGCCACAGGCCCCCCGCTAACAGTATCAGCCATAGACCCCCATAACAGTGTTAGCCATAGACCCCCATAACAGTGTCAGCCACAGATCCCCATAATAGTGCAATCCACAGATCCCCCATAACAGTTTCATCCACAGATCCCCATAACAGTGCCATCCACAGATCCCCCCATAACAGTGCATCATTCACAGATCCCCATAACAGTGCATCATCCACAGATCCACAGATCCCCCCATAATAGTGTTATCCACAGACCACCATTAGTTCAAAACCCACCACAAGCACACTTTTTGGTTCAAAATATTTTTTTTTCTATTTTCCTCCTCAAAAACCTAAGTGCGTCTTAAGGGCCGGTGTGTCTTATAGGGCGAAAAATACGGTATATCAAATTGGTATCTCTCTAATCGTACCAACCAGCAGAATTTTTCCTACACGCTGTACACCGCAATAACAAAACTCAAATAGTGATGACAGAACTGTTGCATTTCTTTATCCTGCTTCCCAAAAAGTTAAATAAAAAGTGATCCAAAAGTTGTATGTGCCCCAAAATAGAATCAATGATGATGGCAACTCATCCCACAAAAAATTCCACACATGGAGAAAAACATATGACAGTAAGAAAATAGCTGTACTGGTACCCCAGAAACTGTTCAATACCAATATGGTGCCCGGAAACCAATCCATCAAAATCTGCACTGCAAAAGCCATATGGCACTCCTTCCCTTCTGAGTCCTGCGGTGTGCCCCTAAAGCAGTTTACGACCACATATGGGGTGTTGCTGTACTTAGGATAAAATGAGTAACACATTATGGGTTGCTTTTTCTTCTGTTACCCCTTGTGAAAATGAGTGGCCTCCTGTGTGTGAACTATGGCTTGTGTATGCATGCTTCTTGACACCTGTGCCGTGCAGGTTGGCTGCATGCACTGTGCGTATTGGCTGTGGGCGGATCCCATGCTTGCTGGTTTGTGTGATGTGTGCTGGCTGCAGCCGTATGTGTGTGCACGTGGGCCAGTGTATATGGATGCTCTTTGTTCCTATGTGTCTTGGTTCATGTGGGCTTAATGTTCCCTGGTGTGGGCATAGTTTACCAAGTGGTCACGCTTTCTCTGGACTCTGCTATTTAATACTTATTAGTTGTGTGCCTTGCTTGTCTGTGTCCAGCTTTGCTGGATGCAGGATCTATGCACCTGCCCTGGGGTCTTGCAATCTGCCCTTTCTGTGTGGTCGCATGGTAAAAAAAAATCGATGTCACTCTGTTTTGATGTCACTGTATACTTACCGTATGTCTCCCTGAGCGATGTCTTACTGTATTGGTTACCATGCTCTATGTTGCCTTGGCCTTGTTATGTTTGTGCTTTGCCACTCTGTCTATGTCCTGGTTGTTCGGTATCTTTATCTTAGCCTAGTTTTTGTGTGCAGCTCTTCCTGTGACCGCCATGTAGTGGATTACAAATCGGGTCCAGGAATCTGCTAATCTTTGTGTGCAACTCTGCCTGCAACCGCCATGTAGCAATGTTTGCATGGAGTCCAGGCATCTGCTTGTCTATGTCTGCAGCTTTTTCTGGGACTGCCACGTAGCACTGTTCATATGGGGTCCAAATATCTGCTAGTTCCATGTTGGTGCTTTCGGTGTTCTTGATTATCTCTTGTCTGAACTGTTTGATGTGTTCTAGTATGTTTGGATTCCAGTTCATTGCAGGTAAGTTGACAAGTGCAACGTGACCACCTCGGAGGTGCGACTTAGTGAGTGTTGATAAACTGTATTCCCACTACCAGGGGTATTGTAAAGAATGAAGCTCACTTTGACTACACCCTTTGGGTTTGACCCCAAATCAAACCAGTGTACTTGTCCAGTGGTGTTCCATCTGCCACAGTTCCCTTGCCTGTTTGTCCAGGTCTTACTGTCATGTTTGGTCATGTCCAGTTTAATGAAGTATTCTGTTTGTCTCTGGCCTGTTATCCATCCCTGTATGCCTGTGAGATATTCTGGGGTCCGTATGGCTATTGGAAGATGATAGAAAAATTTGGGGCTAAAGCAACATTTTATTGGAAGAAATGTCATTTTTCATTTTCACAGAATTTCAAGGGTTTCTAAATTCCATAAAACGTCTGTGGGGTCAAAGTGCTCAGAATACCCCTTACTAAATTCCTTGAGGGGTGTAGTCTTCAAAATGTCACCTTTTGGGGATTACTTTGAGGGTTATCTCAGGGTCTCTTCAAATACAACATGGTGCACAAAAACCATTTAAAAAAAATCTGCCCTCTAAAAACCATATGGTGCTCCTTCCATTCTGACCACTGCCAGGTAATAAATATTGAGGGTTATTTTGCTGTTAACCTTTGCTATGTTGTAAGAAAAAATGGATTAACATAAAAAATCTGCAAAAAAAAATTGAACTTTAAAATTTCACCTTCATTTTCCTTTAATTCTTGTAGAACATCTCAAGGGTTAACAAATTTATAACAGTTTTGAATAATTTGAGTAGTGATGAGCGGCATAGGCAATATTCGAATATTTTTGGACGAATATTCGCCTTAAATTCGCAAGTTTGAGAATTCGTTATTTCCAGTCATTATTTACTTGATTGCAAAAATCGGCAATGTAATATATTCGTGATAAAAATTTGCGATTAGAATATTCGCGATCAACACTAAGGGGTAGGCAACTTTCGCAATAAATTCAATACTATTTGCGAATACGAATATATAGCACTATATTGTAAATATTCACGAATTCTCGAAGTGGCGATATTCGCGATTAAAATTTGTGATTCGAATATTCATGCTCAACACCAAATTTGGGGAGTGTAGTTTCTAAAATGTAATTTATGGTAGTTTATAATACATAGGCCCTTCAAAATCACTGAATTGGTGCTTAAAAAATGGTATTGGACCTTTTCTTGAACATTTGAAAAACTGCTTCTAAACTTCTAAGCCTTCTAACGTCCTAAAAAAATTAAATGACATTTACAAAATGATGCCAACATAAAGTAGACACATGGGGAATGTTGATTGATACCTATTTTATGAGGTATTACTAATTTTCTTAAAAGTATAGAAATCCAAATTTAGAAAATTATGAATATTCCCTATTTTCTGTCAATTAAAAAAAAAATTATAAATAAAGGAAAAAATTATTAACCCAAAGTAATGCTAACGTGATTTACAATGTGTCACCAGAAAACAATCTGAGAATCAGTTAGATAAGTAAAATAATTCTAGAGTTATTACCACATAAAGTGACATGTCAGAATTGCAAAAGTAGGCCTGGGCAGGAAGGTGAAAACTAGCATGGGGTGAAGGGGTTAAAATTGTGTATAAAGCAACAGTCTATTTTTATTTTGCAATAAAAGTTTTGTTAGTTTTTTTACAATTTTGTTTTAGGATTATCCAATTATGACATGTCTTCCTTAGCTTTATTTTTTTTCTATAACGTACATACTTTTATAACAAAAATATAACACTAACCAACTAGTAATCCTTTAGTAGTCTCTTAAGAGCTAGCATTCGCATGGAGAGGTGCAGAACCTCCTTTTGTGTCTTTGATCTTAATCCCTTGATGTCCACGCACACTGCAGGTCTATATGAACCAACCTATTACTTTTGACATTTTGGCTGTAACACAGTATTTTGCTGCATTTTTCATGGCTTGTTTGTTAGCATTTTTCACCTTAAGGTCCATGGCAAAATATTGTAACATCTGTATACACAGCGGTTTGGCTTCAGCCATTTTTGAAGCATTTTTGTGGTCCCTGGCATTTTTTTTTTAATTCACATTTTCCTTTATGCTTCTATACAGAAAAAAATATGCATGTACAGTACCAAATGTTAAAAAAACACAACAAAAACCACTTGTAAAAAAAAAAATGAAGTTTATTAGAATGCTGTGAAATTAAGTCCTTACTAGATTCTGTTTGCACAGATCCAGAGCTCCTGATTCATGTTTTTTTATGCTGATATTGGTCCTTGGTATCAAAACACTGTTAGAAACGGAAGTGTGGCTGTCACTTTGCTGTAAATACTGTTGTAGTTTCTCTAGCACAATATATTTTTCTGTGCATTAGATATTTTTGCATAATGAAATATCCCTATCTGAATCTAACTGACCTGTGACTTTTTACCTAGGATTGTCTTCTCATTTCATGCCTTGAAGACTATAAACACACGTGCACTGATATTTTTAATATTTGCTACTTAAATGCAAAATGAAGCAACTTTCTGTCTTCATTATAATTCATTTAAAATTCTCTCAGCAGAGCAGAGAAGGAGGTTGAAAGCATTCCAGTTTTCAGATATGGCAGCTCACATGAGCTGTAAACAGAAAGGAAGACATACACAGCAGTCATCAAGGAGGGGTGAACCATACACTGACTGTGTATTGGTTCAAAGACAAAGGAGCGCACACTTGCTAGAGACTGAAGTGGAAGAATGCACGCACTCCTTGTCAACAGTATCCCAGATTTACTGTATCGGCATCAAAAATGTCTAAAAAAAACTGGATCTAAGGTTTCTATACATTTTTCCAACGTGCTTGAAAGGGTGGGGGCTTAGCAGAAGTGTTGTGGAGCTTCATATGAAAGAGGCAGACCTAAGATGCGCCATCATAATTCTGGCATAAAAATCTGTCTCAAAGTAAGCAAATCGTTAATTTCTAACGATAATTTGTTTTCCCTTAGTCCTAACAGCAGCACAGATGGGGTTAACCACCCCCCGTGGACTGGCAGGACCAGCGGAATGTTTAATGAGCCCAAGACTAATAACTCAATTTAACAATTAAGTGTCTCCTTAAAAGGAGGAAGTCAACCCCCAGCCCACTGTGTTTATAGTAAGAAGAAAACTAGACTTACTAGGGTGGGAAATTTGTGTGCTGCTGTTAGGACTAAGGGAAAACAAATTATCGTTAGAAATTAACGATTCCCTTACGTCCTACCAGCAGCACAGATGGGGAGATAGCAAGAAGAAACCCCTAGGGAGGGCCTTCCTGCCTGGCAGAACTAAGAAATGTCTGCCCAAAGGCCGAAAACTCAGCTAGACTGGCATCTAGTCTATAATGGGAGATGAATGTCGATTCAGAGCTCCAGGAGGCAGCATTGCAAATCATGTTGAGAGGCAGAAGACTCCTCTCGGCAAAAGAAGTAGCCACAACTCTAGTAGAGTGGGCCTTCACGAATCCCGGAGGGTCCAGAGATTGTGGAAACAAGGGATTCCTTAATAGCCTCCTCAATCCACCGACTGATGGAAGGTTTGGATGCCTTATAGCCTTTAAACTTACCGGCAACAGGATTAGCAGATTCTCATCTTTCCTGAATTCCTTGATCTATCCACATAGATCCGGAGACATCTCGAGACGTCCAGAGGATGTATAGCAGGTTCCTAGGAGGAGGTGGTAGATGTCGACAGAACCGGGAGGAATATCACCTGGTTGATGTTCTGGAAGGAAGGAACTTTAGGCCTACAATACGGGAGGAATCTAAGAAAGTCCCGGTCATGTAAGAAAATGGTATAGGGCTCATGCTGAGAGAGCTTGAAGCTCAGAGACCCTCTTGGCCAAAGTCACTGTAAGGAGAAACACAAACTTCCAAGTGACGAACTTGATGTCCACCTCCTCTCACGGTTCAAAGGGGGGAGATGCTAACCCCCTGAGAACTACTGAAAAAACCCATTGAAAAAAAGGGGTCTCAGTACTGTAGGCTTTAATCTTTCAGCTCCTCTAAGGAACCGTTTGATCAGCTGGTCCTGAGAAAAAAGCTTGTTAAGGCAAGCTGAGATGGCTGAAACAGGAACCTTCAGAGTAGAAGGGAAAGGCCTCTATCAAGGTCGTCTTGCAGGAAATGAAGGATAGCGGAGAGGGGCGGATCTGCAGACGCCACCTCAGTTGAGGTACAACAGGATGAGAATATCCTCATAATACAAGAGTAGGCTCTCTTGGTAGAGTCCACTTTAGAATGAGACAGCGTTCTCAGGACCGACTCTAAAAGCCCTTCTATTCTGGGAAGGGACTGATCAACCTCCAGGCTGTCAGGTTGAATCTGTGCAGATCTGAGCAGAGGTGAGTGTCCCACGACACCAGGGTCTGCTGTGGGGGGAGCCTCCAATATTGTCCTCGACTCAACTGGGTGAGCTAGGTAAACCAGGATCTCTTCGGCCAAAACAGTATGATGGCTATCACCGAGGCCTGATCCTGTCGGATTTTCATCAATACCCTCGGTATCATGGAAAAGGGAGGGAAGATGTAAGCCAGCCTGAACCTCCAGGATATTGACAGAGTGTCTAACGCCAGGGGAGTGTCCTCCCTGTAAAGGGAGCAGAACCTCTCCACCTTGGCATTGAACCTTGTTGCCAAGAGATCCACCTCTGGCATACCCACTTGAGGACTATCTGCTTGATTCTCCGGATGTAAGGACCACTCCACCGACGGAAGACCGCGGCTCAGCCGCTATCATCTTGAGGGAGCCTTGGATGTGGATAGCAGATAAGTGGGAAGGTACAACTCTGCCTAATCCAGAATCACCCCGATCTCTGACAGGAGGGGAAGTGATCTCGTGCCTCCCTGCTGGTTGCTGTAAAGTACCGCAGTCACATTGTCTGACTGGACTTTCACCGTTTTGCCCCGGATCTGAGGGGCTAAGTGAAGGAGGGCTAGCCGGATAGCTTGAATCTCGCAGAGATTGGATGAAAGAAGCCACTCCTGAGGAAACCAGGTCCCGTGAACTGGAGAGTTGTCTAGGTGAGCGTCCCAGCCTACTTAGGACGCATCCGTAGTCAATATGACCCAGATTGGCTGGGTCATAGACTTCCCGTCTAAAGATGGCGCCACCATCTGAGGGAATACCGAGTTTGCCAAGTCAGGGAGCACAGGGAGTTTAGCCCAGCAGGGCTGCCATTCCATTAGGAGAGGACCTCCGACTGTAGAGGGCGGAGGTGCCATAGAGCTCAAGGGACTGCTTCCGCAGACGCTGACATGAGCCCCAACATCTTCATGAGAGTCCGGATTGGAACTCGCCGGGAACGGAAAGGAACTTGCCGTGTTCTGAACCCGGAATCTTCTTTCTGGAGTCAACTGGAGCGACATCCCAGTGGAGTCGATTATGAAGCCTAGATATCTTACTGAAGTCGACGGGCTCACGTTCGACTTCTACCAGCTGATCCAACCTAGGTGGAACAGAAAGGAGATTGTTACCTGAAGAAGTTGGGTTAGGACCGCTAGAGCAGAGGCTTTCAAAGCCAGTCGTCCAGATAAGGAATGATGGTCAGTCCTTGAAGCCTCAAAGCCGCCACCACAGAACCACCTTGGTAAAAGTGTGACAGAAGAAATGCCAAAGGGAAGGGCAACAAACAGAAGATGCCTGACGACACCGGACACCTGGACCGTGATCCTGATATACTTCCTGGAACCAGGATGGATCGGGATGTGCAGATATGCATTCTTGAGGTCCAGGGTTGACGACGTGAACTACTGACCTGATGGTTTCTACACGAAACTTCACCTTCCTTATAAATCGATTGAAATATCTCAGATCGATAATCATCCGGAGATCTCCTGAAGCCTTGGGAACCAGAAAAACTGGTGAATAGATCCCTAGGCCCCGTTCTCCTGCCGGAATCTCCTCCAGAGCCCCTTTGCAAATGTAGTCCTGAATGTAGGCCTCTAGGATCGCCTCCTTGGCAGCTTGTAGAAGGTTGATCTTGACAAACCTGTCCAGAGGAAAAGAGGTGTTGTTGACTAAATAACCGTTGGAAATGATATTCAGGACCCAGGGATCCGAGATCTCTTGGATCCATTCTTCTCAGAAGTGGGAGAGACGACTCCCGACGGGTACATGAAGCTTAGGAATGCGGAAGCTTATTGGCAGGACGGCAAGAGTAACGGGAATTAACCAAGAGCCTCGAAGAGGCCTGTAGTCAGGAGGTGGATTTTCCATCTTTGGCTCCTCCACGAGAGCACCTCAGCCTTTCGCTGTGCTCTCCAGTCACTACAAGAGCTTGTCTGCCCTGCCCTCGAAATGACTGCTGGGGAAGGCTCTTCACCCTCTAGTCTGAAAGGCCCTCCATGATCTTACCTAGCTCCGAACCGAACAAACGGTTGGGCTTGAATGGAAGGCCATATAAGCTGTATTTTGAGGAATTGTCAGCGACCCAAGGCTCAAGCCAAAATGGAATATGGGCCGCCGAACCTCGGGCCATGCTATATATAGACCCCTGACATTATTTGATAGTATTGTTACAGGGTGCCAAAGGCGCACTTGGTCTCCCATGAGCCACAGACCTGCTGCTTAGCTTCAAGAGCAAGGATCTGTGTTTGGCCTCGCTCCCAGGACTTGCTTCACAACTTGAATTTGATCCAGGCGAGATCAGAGGAACGTAGAGACTTCAAAAGCCGCTATGGCTGTGGAAGCAGAAGCCGCAGCTGCCGTAACACCCCGTCTTAGTTTGCACTCTGCAAGGGGGTCCTGCAGCTAGACCCATCGTCTGCAGGAACCAGAGTGCACTTGGACAACTTGGCAATAGCCATGTCCACCTTGGGAATGGATCCCCACGAATCCACCAAGGGTTAAGCCATCGGGAACATGGATTTAACTTCTTTGTTAAAACCGGAGCTTTTCCAGGTTTTTCCACTCTATATCATGACAGAGAGGAGGGTCTCATCCGCTTTGAACACACGATGTGCCCGAGTAGCGGAACGGGAGGCTCCCACAGTCAACATCATGGTCCCCCGACCTGATGGACTTGAGCAACTTCTGTGTCTTTCCAGGGGAGAAAACACAACGTAAGCTCCTCCTCATCCGAGGAGGAAGAAACTAAGGAGACCAAAAAGGTCTCCTTACCGGGACAGAGGTCTCCATAGGGGCCTGGGCACGAATAGGAAGCCTTTCCATCCAGCAGGCCTATGACTCCTTTAACAGAGCCATTGATGCATATCCTGCAAAGTAGGTTCACTAGGTCCGAACCTCTAACGGCAGCTGTAACACCTGGTGTAGGTTAGGTCAACAGACCAAGGGATTCCCAACCGGTCTCCCAAACTGGTCTTAGCCCAGCCTTAAGCTGTTTAGCTTCTGCGATCTCACAAGTGCAGGTATGATCAGCTTACAATAACCATTGACTGCTGCAATGGTAGCAGGATAGATGCTTCCTCTTGAAATCCACTTTCCTGCCTTCCGAATCCCGCGGAGAAGACATCACTGCGGGAAAAAAAGAGACAAATAAAACATTTGTAAACCACCTATCTGCGCAGGAAAGGTAAAAAAACAGACCGGAGGCAGCTGAGGAAAAAAACACCACAAGTGGAACAACACCAATTTTAGGACTCTGGGAGCTGGCTGAAAAAGCATATGCAGCCAGAGACTGAACTGGAGCACACAGCCTCCAAAAATAGGGGAAGGGAGGATAGCCAATCCACCCTTCCCCAGTAAATCCTCCACAGGAAGACGCATAAAAACCGTGCCCGTGAAAAAATCACGGTCGGATTACCCGGAGGTGATGCAAAAGGAGAATCCCCGTGTTACCTCCGGAAGATGGCGGCGCACAGGGACCGGGATCCCGGACCAAGGACGCCGCCAAAATACCCCAGCCAGGCGCACTGCGCGAGGCCGGCAGCAAACAAGCTGCCGGCCAAACTGACAAGGTACCTAGGAAAAAAGGGCAACGCCGTTACCCAAACGAAAAGAAGGCTCCCCGCACTTTCCATAAGAAAGGGGGGAACAAACCGCCTAGTCCACCTGTCCAGGAGGACAGAAAAAAACACAGTGGGCTGGGGGTTGACTTCCTCCTTTTAAGGAGACACTTAATTGTTAAATTGAGTTATTAGTCTTGGGCTCATTAAACATTCCGCTGGTTCTGCCAGTCCACGGGGGGTGGTTAACCCCATCTGTGCTGCTGGTAGGACGTAAGGGAACCAATAGTTGCTATAGAGTCAGAGAAAAGTGTCTATCCCTGCACCAGATTTATCATCCAGGCTGAGTCACTGTGATAAATGTAGTGCAGGTCTAGGCCATCTTTATGATGAATAAATCTGGGCCAGTATCTGTCACATAATGGAAAGGTGATTCATTAGTTCATGAGCTGAAGAAGGGACAACCAGTACAGGGATAAAGCTGTGATGATATATGAGAACTAGTGAAGGCAGCAGCATCCTGGAAACAAAGGGGGTCATTTACGATCCAGAAATGCGCCTTTATTAGGCATATTTGCAGTGCACATTGCGGTGCAAAGCATATTTGCACCACAATCTGCAACTTTTTCCCACTCACCCTGGGTATAAAAAAGCTGGTGCGGCGTGGGCGGGGAAGGGATGGCAAGAATACACTGTAGGTGAAAAGTGTCTGATTCGTGGGAGTCTGACCAATAGGACCAATACAAATGAGAAAGGAGGATCAAGTGGCAAGTTTGAATGGAGTAGCTGTCATATATTTACATTGCCACTCCATTTAATCTACTGAGGATAGCCGAATACAGTGTTCATCTGTCTCCAGTGATTCCATAGAGTTTGAATGGAACTGCATTGTACATTGTTTATCTACTGTAAGTGTTAAATGGATGTGCCCTGTCCAAGATAGCGATGATTGAAGCACAGCCCTGGGTGCCATTTTTGGGTGGAGAATGATATTGAATGGGCCTGACAGTAATAGAATGAGAATGCATAGGCGCAGGGATGCTACATTGCTCACTTGGGCAGATCAAATTGGTCTTTAAGAAAGGATGCCCTTTCTGTCAATCAACAGCAGTTTGGTGTAGATCTGTAAAGTAATTGAGTGGCCCATTATAGGCTTAATTCTGCTAGAGAAGTGCCACAGCAGAGATTTGTTTAGCAGAGTTGCCTGGGAACCTTCCCTCGTGGTTCTGATAAGCAGGAGGTGAGTCGTCTTTTCATGGGGACAGACAGACTATGGAGTTTGTACAGTTGGTAGACTTGCCTGGGAGGCTTCTCAAAATCTGTGGAAATTACCAGGTTGACCTAAGAAGTGACCATGCAGGATGTGAAAAGAGGTTACCAGCCGTAAATATATAATTATATACAGGAGATAGCCAGGTTATACCAGCATGGTCCATATCACTATATACAAGATGATGTCTAACTTATACCAGCCGCAAATATATAATTATATACAGGAGATAGCCAGGTTATACCAGCATGATCCATAAAAATAGATATTATGTAAAAAGGCTGAGATGTACCTTTTCTTCAGAATGTTATTCAGATAGAAAGAATGCGCTTTACCTAATGCTTTGCTGCTTGGACGGACAGTTGACTACCTGAGATATCTAATAGGGGAGGAGCATGCTCGCTCAACACTAATAAAGAACTGTCAGAGTGTAAAACACTGGTCCATGATAAATCCCCCCTATGACTTTTGTAAATTCTGAGTACAAGCTTGATAAAGTCCCCCCAGTAACCCACATTTACAATGTATCTGTGCCTTTCTCTGGCACATTTTGTGCCTTATCTACTGTGAGACACACCTATTAATCCTGTGCACCATAACAGAGAGCCATTTGCACCATGCACATAAATCTGTAAAAGTGGAGCGGACATGGCTTGCTGCTTGGCCAACATTTAGACAAATTTATGAATTGAGGGGGACATTTATCATTTGAGATTGATTTAATTTCACTTTTAAGTCTGGTTTTGCATTGTGTGGTTGCACAAAATTTATGAAATGATGCACAGTTTTCAATTTCCATCGCGAATATCGCAACTTCGAGAATACACGAGTATTTAAAATATAGTAACCTCCCTTTTTGATTGTGGGCAAATGAGAAGGGTGCAATGTCTTTGTCTGAGCTTAGCAACATCCCTAGCAACCAATAGGAAAGTTGCCTTGAGACAGCAGTGTTATTGCCGTACTCTCTGCTTTCATGTGTCACATTACATTAGATAGTTAGTTAGTTAGCTTATAAATATAATACAGCTAGTTAGTGGGAGATAGTCAGTGTAGGTTAGATTGTGATATAGTGCAGCTGATGATCATATGAGTGCAGGACAATAGTCCCGTGGGTGGCCTGACGTGCTTAGTATCATTGTTATCTACATTGTGTGCAAGAGGCCTTAAGGAGATGGGGTACTGTGGAGGTCAATAATAAAGGGGTGGCAGCTGTGGAGGTCACTGTTAAGGGGGCAAGATCCTGTGGAGGTCACTGTTAAGGGGGCAGGGAACAGTGGAAGTGACATTTTAAGGGAACTGAGCTCTGTGGAGGTCACTGTTAAAGGGGCGGGTTATTGTGGAAATCAAAGTTAACGAGACAGGGTACTGCAGAGGTCACTAATAAAGGGGTGGCTGCTGTGTTGGTAACTGTTAGAGGGGAGGGTGCTGTGGATGTTACTGTTAAGGGGGCAGGCCACTGTGGAGGTCACTGTTAAGTGAGGAGGGGACTGTGGAGGCCACTATTAAAGGGACAGTGGGGTACTCTGAGGTCACTGTTAAGGTAGTGGGGTACTGTGAGGTCACTATTAAGGGAGAAGGGTACTGTGGCAGTCACTGTTAAAGGGGCAGTCACTGTGGACATCTCTGTTAAGGGGGCTGGGAATGGTGGAGGTCAGTTAAGGGGACTGTAACCTATGGTCAGTGTTAAGGGTGCTGTAGAGGTCACTGTTAAGAGGATGGGCCCCAGTGGAGATCACTGTCAAGGGTTGGGGTGCTGTGGAACTCACTGTTAAAGGGACAGGCTGCTGTAAAGGCCAAAGTTAAGGGGGTGGGCTGTGGAAGTCACTGTTAAGGGGCAGGGTGCTGTTGATGTCACTGTTATAGTGGATACCGTTCATATCTTTTAATGACACACACAAACATTTGTCAATGATATATTGCTATAATTTTGAGGATATATTACTTGATTGTTACCATATTTTTTATTGTTAGTTCATGTCAAGCATATAAGGCTACATTTACATATGCTACATAACCGCCGGTACTCCGGGATCCAATGGTGATCCAGCCGCTTTCCCACATAAATGCATGCAGGACTTTTTGTCTGGCTGAAAGCAGCCAGATCACTATCAGATTGGGGATCCAGCACTGCATGATGTTGCCCGGCTGCTGGATACTGTAAACCAGAGGAACTGGAACAGGGTACAGTAGTTTTTGATGCATATGTAAGTAGCCTAAAATGGGCATTATTTTTTATGAATTACCGTATTTTTTGCTTTTTTTAGAGGGGGAAAAGAATAAAAGAATAAAATGAAATATTCAGAAACCGAATGTTTTTAAGACCCCCAATCAAACCCTCAGTATTAATGAGACTCCCAATAAGACCTCAAATCAGACCCTCAATGCTAATAAGACTCCTATTCAGACCTCAGATCAGACCCCCATGTTAATCAGACCTCAGATCAGCGACAAAAAACTAAATCAACTTACCTCTCCTGTTACAGATGCCACCGCTCCTGAGATCCAGCTTCCTGCTGCACTCTGCTGTGCTGTGGCCCAACATCGCACAGCGTGAGGTCACAGAGCACACCAATTTCCTCACGCTGTGGGCAGGTCACAGCATAGCGTGTGGTCGATGAAGATCAGGAAGCGGTAAGTACAGATCCCACACAGAGAGCGCTGCATTCGCTGCCTCTTGATTCTCCTGCACTAATAAGCACTTCCATAATGGAATCGCTCATTAGTATTAGCCCCATAAGACGCATTGACAATCTTCCCCCAATTTGGGGGCAAAAAAGTGTGTCTTATAGGGGTAAATAAAAAAATAAAAAATAAGGAACACACTTACTATTGTAAGGCCTCTTTCACACGGGCGTCATGTTTGACGCCCGGATAAGAGGCGGGTGCGTTGCGGGAATATGTGCGTTTTTCCCGCGCGGGTGCAAACGTTTGCAACACGTTTTGCACGCGCGTGAGGAAAAACGCCATGTTTGGTACCCAACCCGAAGCCGGACTTCATCACTGAAGTCCGGTTTCGGGTCTACTGGAGAATTGATTATTTCCCCTTATAACATGGTTATAAGGGGAAATAATAGCATTCTTAATAAAGAATGCATTGTTAAATGATGAGGAAGGGGTTAAAAATAATAAAAGTTAACTTACCTTAGCCACTTGATCGCGTAGTCGCGATCTGTCCTCTCTTTCCCTGCAGCATCTATAATCTAAAGGACCTGTGATCACGTCACATCACATGGTCCAATCACATGGTCCATCACCATGGTAAGATGGACCATGTGATTGGACCATGTGATGTGACGTCATCACAGGTCCTTTAGATCAGGTAAGTTAACTTTTATTATTTTTAACCCCTTCCTCATCATTTAACAATGCATTCTTTATTAAGAATGCTATTATTTCCCTTATAACCATGTTATAAGGGAAATAATAGAGATTGGGTCCCGTTGCTAAGCAACAATGCGGGAAAATCGCACCGCATCCGCACTTGGTTGCGGATGCTTGCGATTTTCCCGCAGCCCCATTCACTTCTATGGGGCCTGCGTTGCGTGCAAAACGCAGAATATAGAACATGCTGCGATTTTCACGCAACGCAGAAGTGATGCGTGAAAATCACCGCTCATGTGCACAGCCCCATAGAAATGAATGGGTCCGGATTCAGTGCGGGTGCAATGCGTCCTCCTCACGCATTGCACCCGCGCGGAAAACTCGCCCGTGTGAAAGGGGCCTAACTGTGTCTGAATTCTGTTGTATTTCCACCAAATTCTGGAGCATTTATGTCGTATTTGTCACAACTTTTAGAGACAAAATAAATGCGGAAAAAATGAATAATCCACTGTGCCTAGCTCGCCTGTTTAAGTCTTCCAGGTCATCAAAAAGGCATGGCTTAAGATAGGACAATGTTCCCCCAGGATTTTGCACAAAACTTTTGGGCAAAGTAAGTCAACCAATAGTTGGTGTAAAGATAGACAGAACCATATACCCAATTTATCATCCATTATGAGCCACTGTAATAAATTTGGTCCATCTTTAAGCGGTCAACATTTTAAACAAGATTAGTAAATCTTCCCCATAATGTTTTATTCTTCTTTCTTTTGTTTCAAAAGCTGTGACTTGTGGTGCAGCATATGTCCTTACTCAGGATAAAAATGATTGCAGATCGAGCAAGTTAAACTGAAGATATTCTTTAGGCTATATGCACACGACAGTGTTTTTTTGCAGTCCGCAAAACTGGCTACCGTGTTCCGTTTTTTTTCTCATCTGCATCCGTGCCGTGTGTCCGCATTTATTTCCGTGTGGTTTCCGTGTGGCTTTCATTTTATTTGCGGTCCGTGTTCCGTGAAAAAAACTGAAGGATGGCCAAAGTAAAATTTACATATCCCCACCCTGGATCCATCTATATATCGTGCTGCTCTGATTGTTTGGTGGCTTCAGCCTTCGGGCCACTTTTTCCCACGCAGCATCTTTCTTGACCTTATCATGATACTGATTCCTCCGAGTGTCCCACAACTCAGGGTGGTCCTAGACGAAAGTTATGAGCTTTTCAGTATCCCAGCGGGGCATTTTTCCAGACACACTTAACCTCACAGCTTGGCACACACTCCTGTCTGGTCCAAACTAGTTTTTACACTTCCTGGCAAAGTTCACTGGTTACCAAGCAACCATCCGCAAAAAAAAACGTATTCGGATGGAAAACGGAAGGCTTCAGTGTGGCTTCCGTTTTTTTTGCGGACCCATTGACTTCTATGGGTCCGCAAACCGTTTTTTGCGGACAAGAATAGGACATGCCATATTTTTTTTGCGGACGTGAAATGCGGAATGCGGACGCGGACAGGAAACGGAAGAGGCATCAGTTTTTTTTGCGGATCCATAGAAATGAATGGGATCCGCAAAAAAAACGGAACGGAAGCCGAGAAAAAACACTGTCGTGTGCATATAGCCTTATTCTGTATTATCCATTAAAAAAAATTGCAGATACCCATATTCATCTGACAGGTTAATTATAGACTTAAGCAGTCCTTGTGTAAACTAATGTTTACCCATAATGTGAAGCAAAAAAATAAAGACAAGGAGTTCCAGCATTAAAATCCCTTCATTTTGAAATAGTAACCTTTTTAGGTTGAATTGGTGGATGGGGGAAGGGGGGGTGGGTGCAGAAAATTGCTAATATCTAGGTGTCAGCAGGTGCTGTAGCTCATTGTGCTTTCTACTGGCGCCATATAGTCATTTATAGTGCAATTGTGTGACATTATACAAAAGCAGAACTCAACCTAAACTGTGTTTGAAATTTATTATTCCTATAGGCGGCATAAATTTAGAGAGATTGTCTAGACCTGCACCTGATTTATCACAGGAGCTCAGGATGGATATACAGGAGGGACATACACTTTTGTCTAACTCTATACTAACTACTGGTTGGCTTACTTTGAGACTAAATTATACACAGAATTATGGTGCAATTTTGGCACAAAATGGTGGATCTTAGCTCATGAGTCATAATAACCCTTTCCTGTGATGGTCCATGCCCTTACCACTGAGCACCATACCGTTTTTGAGCAATTCAGAAAACATGTAGAAATCCTAGTTGTGCTAAAATTGTGCCTATTTTGTACCACTAGACAGATTCTAGGCGTAGACACATTAGTAAATCTGGGCCTTGGTATGTTGCCTTCATTCTACATTCAGTATACACAGTTCTCAAAGAAATGAATTATTAATTAGCTGTCCTATCAGAAATTCAGATCTGATACAAAAATATGATGTTCTCTCAGGTCTAGATATTATTAAGATTTTGATCAGGAAAATGTGTTGTAGGCAAAAATAGATAGCGATCATGCTTCTGCATACAAATGTAACATTCTGTCAGCACAGAAATTACCTACTTTGCTAGCAGGAACTTATTTTACTTCCTTATTAATAGTACCCAGGAGTATGTACATGCACATTCCAGTGAACACTGCACGATGGGCTTATCTATCAAAAATCTTGAGCGGAGACAAATTGACATCATTAAAGAGATTTTGATCTTGCACAATTTATCAACTATGAACAGAGCCCTCATTAGTCTCATTCTATTTATTTAACAAATATTCGCTTAAGCTAACATTTCACTTTGCTTTAGTTCAATCTGAATTTGAAAAATGGTTAATGGTAAAATCCCCTCTACATTGTATGTGCTCAATTCTTCAAATAGGAAGTATGCTATTTAAGACACACTAAAATTGTGTTTATTAATCCTGCTGATGTGCAATCATTAGAAAAGGAGACAAAGCAAATTAATGAACGCACCTATCCCCCATCCACATCTCAGAAGACAGACTATTTTCATTTGTTTTCAGCAATGACTTTCTTCATAAATCCCCCATTACTTGGTTTGGATCAATTTGTCCACAAGAACTAAGACTATTATCAATGTGTCTAATTATCACCACCATCACATGTAGTGCAGTCTGCAAGCAGCGTGTTATTACAGGGAGTCCAGTGGGTGATCCTACTCAGGGACTAATCGGTATCCCTGTATGATCCTGTATAGCTGTTAGTCACTGACTGATGTCTTAGCTCAGAATGATCAGGAATTTAAGGCTAAGTTCACATGAAAAAATCAGTGGCAGAAAAACCAGTAGCAGATCAGTGGCACAATATCAAATAATTGTTCCGCTCTACTTCTGTTATCACCAGGAGAGACAAATCACTAGATCACAATTCCCATATGCAGTCATTCATTGGCTGATATTCCAATAGTGTAATATTGTCATGTGAATATACAGTCCTGATCAAAGGTTTAAGACCACTTGAAAAATGGCAAAAAATCATATTTAGCATGGCTGGATCTTAACAAGGTTCCAAGTAGAGCTTCAACATGCAATAAGAACAATGGGAGTGAGACAAAACATTTTTTGAGCATTCAATTTAATGAAAACAACGAATAAACTAAAACAGGCTGTTTTACAGCTGATCAAAAGTTTAGGACCACACCTCCAAAAAAAAAACTAAACACCCCCAAAACAGAAATCAAACTTCCAAATATGAACTCAGTACTGAGCAGCTCCGCCATTATTGTTGATCACTTCAAAAATTCATTTCGGCATGCTGGATGCAAGCGTTTCCATGAGGTGAGTGGGAACATTTCTCCAAGTGGTGAAGACGGCCGCACGAAGGCCATCTACTGTCTGGAACTGTTGTCCATTTTTATAAACAACCCTTGCCATCCATCCCCAAAGGTTCTCAATTGGATTTAGATCAGGGGAACACGCAGGATGGGCCAAAAGAGTGATGTTGTTCTCCGGGAAGAAGTCCCTTGTCCTGCGGGCATTCTGTACTGTAGCGTTGTCCTGTTGAAAAACCCAGTTGTTACCGCACAGACAAGGGCCCTCAGTCATGAGGAATGCTCTCTGCAACATCTGGGCATAGCCAGCGGCCTTTTGACGCCCCTGCACTTCCTGAAGCTCCATTGTTCCACTGAAGGAAAAAGCACCCCAGACCATTGTGGCGCCCCCTCAACTGTGGCGTGTAGAAAACATCTCAGGTGGGATCTGCTTGTCATGCCAGTAATGTTGGAAACCATCAGGACCATCAAGGTAAAAAAAATTCTCATCAGAGAATAAAACTTTATTCCACCTTTAAATGTCCCATGTTTGGTGCTCTCTTGCAAAGTCCAAACGAGCAGTTCTGTGGCGTTCAAGGAGAGAAGGTCTTTGAAGACGTTTTTTATTTTTGAGTCCCAGTAAGGGCCTTAATTTGGGTCGAGGATCGTCCAGTGTCTTGACGGACAGCCAATTGGATCCTCCGGCTCAGTGCTGGTGAAATTTTTTTGGGTCTTCCACTTGACTTTTTTGTTCCATAACCCTAAGGATCATTTAAGAAATTCCAAATGACTGTCTTACTGCGTCCCTCCCACCTCAGCAGCGATGGCACGCTGTGAGAGACCCTGCTTATGCAGTTCAACAACCCGACACATTAAAAAAGGGAGAATTTTTTTGCCTTTACCATCACAACGTGTGACTACCTGACAGAGAATGACAATGAATCCACATCTTTGCACAGATTTGGCCTTTTAAAGGCATGTGGTCCTAAACTTTTGATCAGCTATAAAACAGCCTGTTTTAGTTTATTCGTTGTTTTCATTAAATTGAATGCTCAAAAAATGTTTTGTCTCACTCCCATTTCTTCTTGTTGCATGTTGAAGCTCTACTTGGAACCTTTTTAAGATCCAGCCATGCTAAATATGATTTTTTGCCATTTTTCAAATGGTCTTAAACTTTTGATCAGGACTGTATCTCTACTGGTAGTATTCTGTTTACTAGATTTGCAACGGGCCGCCCTGGGGTCCTATTTGAGATTGGACAGAGTCTCGTTACGCCAGTTGCAGCGTTCTACGCGACCAAGGGCCCTCTTTTCAAGGCAATGGTGGTGGGTACCCAGGTGTAGAAATGGCCGAGTGGTATACGGTGGCCTACAATGTCCCTTTAAGTAATGTTGTGTCATGGTGCTCCTACCTGGATACACTGGACCTTAGGCGTTGGCTCCGAAGCAGAAAAAGGGGAAAAGTTAACTTTGGGATGAAGAATAAATTGAGTCCAGAGCTTGTAATGAAGTTGAAAAGCAGCTTTACTTTGCATAAATGTTTCTCCAAATGGTTTACAGACTTTATCTTGGTTCCAGCAGGCTTTGGCATTAAAACTCTGGCAGGCAAACTCATCTCTGCTACATTTGTTGCTCTTTGGCTCTGCTGTACTGACAGGCGTAAATAGAATCTTTGCTTCTTCTCTATGCTGCAACTTCTCTCTGTAGTATGACTCTAGATTATACCAGGGAACTTTCCTCCTGGCTCTTGAGGCACAAAGATGTGGCTTCCATATCTAGAAGAGCTGAAGGTGCTCTAGCTGGCTTGGCTTGGGCATGGGCACGTCCAACAGTGACGTGCCCAGCACTTGCTTCATTCCCCTAGCAGAGTGAAAGCTAGACTCTCCTAGAAACTGGTCCCCACCCTTCCTGCAGGAAATGGGACTTGCCCACTCCTCAACAGAGGGGGTTGTTAGAATGGAATGGAAAGCTCCATTCTCTCTAACTGTAGCACTGCCATTTATGCTGCCACCTGCTGTTGAACCAGGTACATTGCATGACAACATAAACAGTTACATAACAACAAAATAGGAAGTGCACAGTGTTTGGACCTGAAATAAATACACATGATGACATGAGGTTAATCAATAAAGACAGTAGTGGGGTGCAAAGGTGGTAATGCCACTCTGGGGCATTACAGATTCTCAGTGAATCTTTCGCTTATTTCCAGACTCCACACCATATTCCCAGAACCTTACTCGTCACGCCGGCCTTCCTATTCCATACCACACATTTTACTTCCAATTCCAATCTTTTTCTCGGGGTGAAGTGTGCCAAAAAACAGCAAGAAAGAAGGCCTCCAATGGTATAGCACCACAATTCTGCATATATAGTATTTAAAATCTTTATCATTCTCACAAATGTTCTTATAAGACCGTGCACATCAGTAAAATTCAATTACCACCCACCCATGGTTTTGCTTTCACTTTCTCAGGGGCCATAGCTGTGTGAATTTACTTGAATTACATTATGGTCGGTCTCTAAGTAATGTTGGTATGCAGGGGCGTAACTACCATAGCGGCAGACCATGTGACTGCTATGGGGCTCAGGGCAAGAGGGGCCCAGTCTTAGTTAGGATCATCCCCTCTTCTACTGGGTGTGAAAACTTGGTCAGGACTCTACCCTCTAAAAGAACTTTTAGCAAACGAGGCAGTGGAAAAAATGGCCCAAGGCTGATTGAGAGGGGGTTTTGGCAGAAACCCTTCTGTCATGTGTTGGGGGCCTGATATGATCCTTGCCATGGAGCCCTTACTTCTCTATGTACGCCACTGCTGGTATGCCTAATATCAATAAATACAGTTTAAAGAGCAAATACTTGAGATGTGTTTAGTGGAGAAGATTTATCAAAACAGTTTCACATAGGATAGTGTTGCTAAATCTTCTCTTCTAAATATAGTTTCCTATTAATGAATTCAGAATAATCCATGCAGGGAGATAAAAGGCAGGCTAACAAGCTGTTTCCAGATATTAGTAATCCCCTCCTCTGAGTGGTGCAGAACTAAACATTAAGTTAGATGAAAAAATTCTGTAACTACTACGGGAGTTCACCAAATACTGTACTGCCTTATTGTCAAGTTTAAAGGGGTTGTCCCACTTCAGCAAATGGCAAATATCATGTAGAGAAAGTTAATATAAGGCACTTACTAATGTTCTGTGATTGTCCATATTGCCTCCTTGCTGGCTTAATTCATTTTTCCATCGCATTATACACTGCTAGTTTCCATGGTTACAGACAATGTTGCAGGGTGAATACAAGGTGACCTGGACAGGAGCTGCTGCGCATGCGTGCCTATGCACGCTTCGATTGTTCTGGCCACCAGAGAGGCCGGCGCTTTTGCTTATAGTGTACAAGCAAAGCCATCACTGCTGCATTGTGGTCATATCCCACTGGAAACAAGGAGTGTATAATGTGATGGAAAAATGGATCCAGCCTACAAAGTTGGCAAATGGAGAATAATAATACATTAGTAAGTGCCTTGTATTAACTTTGTCTACATGATAAATTCCATTTGCTGAAGTGAGATAACCCCCTTAATGGGAACTTTATAAATCATTAAGCAGTAAGCACCCTGTAGTCGTGAATGTCACTAATAGTTACTAAAGATTTAAAACTTAACCTTTATTCACCCAGCTAAAAGGTCATACAAAACAAACCATTCTAATATTATTTGCAATTTTGCTGAACTTGCCCTATTCACTGTCTGTAGGCTACATTTGTTTCTAAAGTAATTTGTATGAATTACACTGAATTAGTTATTCCTGGTCTGCTATATCCTTATTGCTTCATTGATGGTCTTCAGAACTTTCACATCTCCAAGCTCAGCTATCTTTACTAGTCTACTGATGAGGGGATGATTAAGTGCATGATAGGCCCGGGACTGTAAAACCTACTTGGGCCCCTTCCCTCCATTTTCCCCTGACATTTCCCCTTCTGTGTGCCATCAAATAGGTATTTCTTTTTCTGTATGAAGAGGCTGTGGCTCTCCTCTTCCTAGGCTATGTAACGTCACTTTCATAGGTCGCATGTCCTAGGAGCAGCTCAGTTCCATCCAAGTTAATGGGTACTCAGAGTCAGAGTACAAATAATGTATTAGATGTCACTTGTAGTCCTATGTAACACTACAGATAACACAATGATAGCTCTCTGAATAAATGTACTAGATGTTCCCTGCAGTCCTACGTATGTAACATCCCACAGATCACAGTGATAACTCTCTGGGTACAGATGATGTCAGTAGATGATACCTACAGTTTGCACTGCTCAAAGATTGTGTCCCCTCCTCTTTCTTGCCGTGCTGCTCCTCTGACCTCTTCCTCTTCCGGCCAGGACACAGTCCTGCTAGATGAAGGAGGCAGGGACGGCAGCATAGAATGGGCCTGCAGACCAGCCCTGAGTTGGTTATAGAATAGCAGGAATAGAAGCTCCACAGTTACAGAGTATATTCTGTAGTGTGGGCGTTAGGGGAGGCGTTGGGCCCCATAGAGATGTCATGCCCGGGGCTACCGACCCAAAAGCCCCTATTATAATTTGCCCTTACTATTGACCCTACAAGTTTCTGCATTACTAATGATCAGGGAACATTTCTTTTTATTATCACTTTTTATGTGACATTGTCCGTATATAAGGGTAGCATAACCAGTCCTCCCCATGGAAATGCATTAGAGTCTTCAAAAAAAGTGTAATGGAAAACTGGCATATCTGCCCATAGCAACCAATCAGATTCCATTTTTCATTTTTCAGAGCTCCTTTGGAAAAATGCAAGGAAGAATCTGACTGGTTACTATAGGCAGCCAGTTTTCCTTTACACCACTTTTGATAAATCTCCATCTTGGTCTCCACAGAAACCAGAACTGCACCATACCTGTACACTTTAACTGATACCTTGTTGACCAATCAGACATTGACACTTCATTATAACATGGGTGATAGTGATTGGTCAAAGGGTGGCCTAAATGCTGATGGGAGCCTTCTACTTACGTATATACAGGGAAGCAAAGCAGTGTTTGTGTATATTAAAGCACAAATACCATTAGACTTCAGTCTAGCCTTGTACTGATATAGTAATTTCTGCAAAAAGTCCAATGAACAATACAAATATTAAGAGAACTGAACTGTTATCTGTCTGTTGGAAAGTGAGAAACCCAGCAGAGCAGAATATGCGTTTTGGATTCAAATGTCTAGTAAAGGAAATGATCATAACAGATACAGACATAACCACCCATGATAGCGAAATCTATCATTTACTAACACTCTCATGAATAATAGAAACACAAAATAATTGCATTATAAATTAAATATACATTAGAGGCACTTCCTCTATCAGGTTTGCTTTTTTATAGCTTGTATCTTTTATGTTTTATAAACACAAATTTAAAATATTTATTAGGCTCAGTTCTTATTCAAGCTGGTTTGCATTGCACTGGGTCTCTCCTGCTGTCTAATGGTAAGAAAGTCAGTCTACAGCACTATTCTCTCAAGGTAACTGGCAAAGTCATGTTTACAATTAATATATATTGTATAGCAAAGTAGTATATGACTATAAATGATAATGATTTTAAAAGGAACCATGGGCAGCATTAAATACCGACAGGTTCCCTGGTCACAGACAACCATGTTTTACTCTAAAAGTCACAGGAGTGGCTCCTGATGGCTTCTCCCCACCTGTTTTAAGCTCTGATTGACAGATCTTTCTCTCTGTTCAATTAGGGGGAGACTTACTGGTAAGTTTTCCTGTCAGACTGCTCAGCCATGATAGCATATCATAGACAGGATCGCATCATTACTAGCATTAAGCGAATCGGGTTCGAATTGCTGTATTCGTTTAAAACTTTGTTAATAATATATGCTCCGTCTTACTGTAAAATGTATGTCCACTGCGGAGGTGTTTCCGAATTTCTGCAAATATCACGAGACTTACTTCATCTCACCGCTTTCACATGTCAGTTTGTTTATCGGCATAAATTACTGTATCAAAATACTTGGCTTTGTGCCTCATTAAAAAAGAGTTCAGCTTCGTATTTTGATATACTAATTTATGCCAATTAACGAACTGATGTGGTAGAAGCAAGACGAAGAAAGTCTCATGATATTTGTAGAAACTTTGGAAACACCTCCGTGGAGGACATACATTTTACAGTAAGATAACGCCCATATTATTTCGGATACAGAAATCAGAACCCAATTCGCTGAAATCTAATCATTATTATCTATTGTAGAGCAGTGCAGTGAGGCCCTGCTTCCTCACTTCTGTAATGCCCTGGAGGAAGAAATGATTTGAAGTCTGGATATTTGTGGACATTTGCCTTTTTATTCTAAGCAAAATCATCAACTCCTTACTTTATATCACTTTAAAGGGTTACCTTGCATTGACTGTTTAATACTATGTCACTACATTGTATATGTATGTTGTGATATATATCCTGTTGATTTGCACTGTATTTGCACAGCAAGGTAAAGAGGGTTAATTAATACTGACAGATCTTTGGGACTTTCTAGCTAATAATGAGAAGCTTTTCACATTTTCCACAGCTACCACAAGCTTAAAGAAGAGCATGTTTTGGAGAGAAAAAGGTAGACTTGTTTACCACAAAAAGCAGACAGACTGACCTTTTGGATGTCTAGTTTAGCGCTGTTATTATGTCTGAAAACCATTTTGTTTTTATCTGGAAAAACTGCTGTGTCATTGCTATTGAGTATTATTGAGGGTCCAATGTAAGTCTATGAGAGACGGGAGTTGTAACATTGTATTTGTTTATGCTGAATTTCTCCATTCCACCCCTCCCACTAGAAGGTTCTAGTTTAGCCAGAATATGGAGAGCAGTCTGAGCCTCTAGTGTTCTGCAGTTCTGGAACAGTGTTTAGAAAAGGAGAATCTGACAGACTAATGAGTGGCTGCAGCTCTGCAAGTTGTGGCAACCAGTCCTTTGACACATTATAGGACAGGTTGAGGGTGGCCCTTTTAAATCATTCCCAGAGAAACCCTTTAACATTTACCATATGTCTTCTTTATGCTAGCATAATTTTGTAAATGTAATGTTTATTTAGGATATTAGAAGGTTAAGAATTTTAGAAGCAAATTTTCAAGATTTCGAAAGCTGACTTTTTTAAGGACCAATTCAAGTTTGAAGTTACTTTATAGGGCAAACATAATAAAAAACCACCCATAAATTAAGAAGCTACATCCCTTTAAACGATTTTAAACTGATTTTAGAAACTTTGTTAACCTTTTGGGTATTCCACATGTCAGAAACTACACCGCTCACAGAATCTTATGAGGGGTTTAGTGAGAGCTTTAACGCAACAGTATATCATAGAATTTAGAGACACTTGCTTTAAAAATGAAAATGGTAATTTCTTCTAATAAAATGTTATTTTATTTGCTTTAAAAATGAAAAATGTAATTTCTTCTAATAAAATGTTATTTTATCCTTACATTTTTATTTTTTTAAGAGGTAAGAGAAGAAGAGGCAACCATCATTTTAAGAATTTTTTCCTGAATACAGATACACCCCTTATTAGGTTGTAAACTGCTGTTTGGGCACACGGCAGGACTTAGAAGGGAAGGATCACCATTTGGCTTTTTTTTTTGATCAAATATAATTTTTTATTGAAGTTTTTCATTTTCATGTGTATAAACCAATAAAACAATCAGGAGGTTATACATTATCAGTCTCGAGTATCATTATTGTGCAACTGGTACAGTGCAATAGAAGCCGGCAAAAAGGACAGTACAAATGCCGGTATTATCAGAGATACACACCCCGAATAGACAGCCAGAAAAGAGCAAGGAAGAAATTGTTCAACATACACCTCCCAATGGAACATTATAAACCCCACGACCCAACCGTGAACCTCCGGGGAGACACCGCCCATACCACAATCATAAACCGTTCAAAGTTGCAGACGTAACATAACTGGAAATTATTACAAGAGGTTTGTCAACCTGTCTCTCAAACATTCCCTTAGCAATACTGCCGTCGCCATACCAGGGGTAGTCAGCCAGTCGTTCCATACATTTAAGAACTTTTTAAGACACCTCCTCCTCAGGTAAATGCCCCTTTCAAAACGTATTACAGTATTCCTCCTATTTATATATTCGGTAACAGTGGGGGGAGGGGGACTCCTGAATCCAGTACCCAGCATTGAGGACACTTGCCTGAAAGAGCATGCGCTGAATACATAAGGACTTTTTGGTATTAGCACCTAATGAATCCAGAACACCCAATACACACAGCATTTGGGGTCATCAGGGATCTGAATCTGAGTTATTTTGGTTATAAGCTGCCTAATCCCCGTCTAGAATGCCTTCAATCTTGAACAAGCCCAGAACATATGTAGTGTTGCCGCTTCAGGCTCCCTGCAGCGCGGGCAAATGGAGTCAGATCGGAGTCCAATTTGAGACAGAAATTTAGGGGTCCTGTATACCCTATGTAACAAGTACAATTGGGATAGTCTTTGTCAAAGACAGGATTCAGACTGTGCGTTTGAATAGAAAGTCCCAAAGACAGTTCACCTCTCCCTCCGGAAAATGCCGAGGTCTGCAGATATCCTATGTTCAGATATCCTGCAACTTGTTAAAAGATACACAAATAGTGAAGTTCCGTAAGGCTCCTACCCTTTTGTTGCGCACAGATTATACTCACAAAGGTGACAGATTTTTCAGGCACATCAAAAATTGCTGCAGCTTCAGTCCTTCATGGGATCGGAAGGCACACTCCCACAGTAGCAGGAAAGGATATAGCGTGAACTTAGGAACACACCAACACCAGAGGAAGCTTCCTTTTTCTCAGAGACTGCAAATGAGAAGCCCTCCAGCCATAGTGAGGATCCGATGATTACATCAAACTCTTTATTTCAAAGGTACTTACAAACAGATTCTTTAAAATCACATTAAAATCCCAGCGTTTTGTCCTCTCGCCCGACCCGGGTTTCGCTCCCAGAGCTTCGTCAGGGGCTCACATGATCCTCCCCCTTCTTTTTTAACCTGGTCACATTAATCCCACACCTGCGTGTATTCAACAAATTCCTCTACTCTCCTTCCTAGTATGGAACGGGGGCAAAGCGTACCTGCTGACTAAAACCTCAACGATATAGACCTCTGTTTACATTTAAGTTTTTATAAAAACATTTTTTTCATCTTAAAACGGCTTGTAAGTCGAAATCCACATTTAAACCGCATGGTTGCAGCGTTTTGAGTTCATAAATCCACTCACTTTCTTTTTTATTTATTTTTTCAAAAAAAACTTCCTCCTCTCCAGTGGCCACTTACTAGTTCTACACCCATGTTTTGGAGAAGATACATAGATGACTGCCTGATAATTTGGGAAGGGGAAAAAAATAAACTAGAAACATTTATTAGAGGACTGGAGAATAAGGAATGGAATTTAAGTTTCACTAGTACTGTCAGTGCCGTCTCGGTGGACTTTCTGGACCTAACTATTTATATAGGAAATGGGAAATTTAAAACAAAAACCTTTTTTAAACCCACCGATGTCAACGGGTACATCGATTTGACCAGCTGTCATTTTGCCCCCTGGCTACTAAATATACCCAGGGGACAGGTCCAGAGAATCCACCGAAACTGCACTGAGAATATTGTCTTCAAAGAACAAAGCGAAGGGATAAAAAAACGTTTCTTGGAAAAGGATATAGTGATGAACAACTAACAAAATGTATCATGGATATAGAAACTCAAGGACAGAAAATTCCATCAAAAAATCAGAGAAAAACACCAGACTTTCGTTTCTCCTTTATAACCCAGTTCACACAATGTTCTAGGCAGTTAAACACAATCAAAAAGAACTGGTCCATTCTGAAGAATGACCCAGTGCTTGGGTCTGTGATCCTTGAACAACCTAATGTTATATACAGAAGAGCACCCAATCTACAGAATAAATTAGTTCAGAGTGCCATACCACTAAAAGAGAGTAGTAAAAAGAAAAATTGCTTCAATTGGTGTGGTTTTTGTAGTGCATGTAAGAATCGGAGGAAAAATGAGAAGGCACAAAAACAAATGAAAATATATAGTAATTAGTGTTGAGCGAACAGTTCGCGCATCGTTCGGGTTCGTACCGAATTTTGGGGTGTCCGGGACCCGGACCCGAACCCGGACATTTTCAAAAAAGTTCGGGTTCGGGTTCGGTGTTCGTCGATTTCTTACCGCTTTCTGAAGGGCTGCACAGCAGCCAATCAGCTAGCGTCTTACTTCTTGCCCTAAGAAGCCATCACAGCCATGCCTACTAATGGCATGGCTGTGATTGGCCAAGTGCAGCATGTGACCCAGCCTCTATTTAAGCTGGAGTCACGTGGCGCCGCTACGTCACACTGCTCTGACTAGTGTAGGGAGAGGATGCAGCTTCTGTGAGGGCGAGATAGGCAGGGAAAAGTCAGCAACAGCACCTAATGAACGGATCGATCTGCAGCTGAGAATCAGTGAACTTCTGCTATTTACTTGATTGCTGGTTTTTGGCTGCACAGAGCGTTTTTCTGTCACTTATTTTCTGGGTTGATCGGCGGCCATTTTGTGACTTGTGGTGCTCCAGAACAAGCTGCCACACATCCATCAATGCTTCAATACTATTTTTTTTTTTGCTATATCCTCCATCAGGGGCTTGGCTGTGCTAATTGTCACCCCTAGAAACTCAGGATAGCAATTTCTATATTTTATTAAGGGGTTAAATACAATTGCCCAAATACCAATCCCCTAAATCTGGTGTTCCAGCTTTGGCTAGACAAGCATAATACTGTCTGCTGTCTGGCAAAGGATAGATTATTTTCTGGGGTGAAATTCAATTGGCAAAATAGCAAAACCATACATCAGTGGTTTCAGCAGTGGCTGGCAAAATATAATAGTGTCCGTCAAAACAGATATTTTGGTTTGGGGTTAAATTCAATTGCCAAAATAGCAACACCCTAAATCTGGTGTCACAGCTGAGCCTGGCAAACTATATTAGTATCCATAAAAACATATATTTTGTTCTGGGGTGAAATTCACTTGCCAAAATAGCAATCCTCTAAATCTGGTGTCACAGCTGAGCCTGGCAAACTATATTAGTATCCATAAAAACATATATTTTCTTCTGGGGTGAAATTCACTTGCCAAAATAGCAACACCCTAAATCTGGTGTCACAGCTGTGCCTGGCAAACTATATTAGTATCCGTAAAAACATATATTTTGTTCTGGGGTTAAATTTACTTGCCAAAATAGCAATCCACTAAATCTGGTGTCACAGCTGAGCCTGGCAAACTATATTAGTATCCATAAAAACATATATTTTGTTCTGGGGTGAAATTCACTTGCCAAAATAGCAATCCACTAAATCTGGTGTCACAGCTGAGCCTGGCAAACTATATTATTATCCACAAAAACATATATTTTGTTCTGGGGTGAAATTCACTTGCCAAAATAGCAATCCTCTAAATCTGGTGTCACAGCTGAGCCTGGCAAACTATATTAGTATCCATAAAAACATATATTTTGTTCTGGGGTGAAATTCACTTGCCAAAATAGCAATCCACTAAATCTGGTGTCACAGCTGAGCCTGGCAAACTATATTAGTATCCGCAAAAACATATATTTTCTTCTGGGGTGAAATTCACTTGCCAAAATAGCAATCCACTAAATCTGGTGTCACAGCTGAGCCTGGCAAACTATATTATTATCCGTAAAAACATATATTTTGTTCTGGGGTGAAATTCACTTGCCAAAATAGCAATCCTCTAAATCTGGTGTCACAGCTGAGCCTGGCAAACTATATTAGTATCCGCAAAAACATATATTTTCTTCTGGGGTGAAATTCACTTGCCAAAATAGCAACACCCTAAATCTGGTGTCACAGCTGAGCCTGGCAAACTATATTAGTATCCGTAAAAACATATATTTTCTTCTGGGGTGAAATTCACTTGCCAAAATAGCAATCCACTAAATCTGGTGTCACAGCTGAGCCTGGCAAACTATATTATTATCCATAAAAACATATATTTTGTTCTGGGGTGAAATTCACTTGCCAAAATAGCAATCCACTAAATCTGGTGTCACAGCTGAGCCTGGCAAACTATATTATTATCCGCAAAAACATATATTTTGTTCTGGGGTGAAATTCACTTGCCAAAAATAGCAATCCACTAAATCTGGTGTCACAGCTGAGCCTGGCAAACTATATTATTATCCATAAAAACATATATTTTGTTCTGGGGTGAAATTCACTTGCCAAAATAGCAATCACTCTAAATCTGGTGTCACAGCTGAGCCTGGCAAACTATATTAGTATCCATAAAAACATATATTTTCTTCTGGGGTGAAATTCACTTGCCAAAATAGCAACACCCTAAATCTGGTGTCACAGCTGAGCCTGGCAAACTATATTAGTATCCGCAAAAACATATATTTTGTTCTGGGGTGAAATTCACTTGCCAAAATAGCAATCCTCTAAATCTGGTGTCACAGCTGAGCCTGGCAAACTATATTAGTATCCATAAAAACATATATTTTCTTCTGGGGTGAAATTCACTTGCCAAAATAGCAGCATCCCTAAATCTGGTGTCACAGCTGAGCCTGGCAAACTATATTAGTATCCATAAAAACATATATTTTGTTCTGGGGTGAAATTCACTTGCCAAAATAGCAATCCTCTAAATCTGGTGTCACAGCTGAGCCTGGCAAACTATATTAGTATCCGTAAAAACATATATTTTCTTCTGGGGTGAAATTCACTTGCCAAAATAGCAACACCCTAAATCTGGTGTCACAGCTGAGCCTGGCAAACTATATTAGTATCCGTAAAAACATATATTTTCTTCTGGGGTGAAATTCACTTGCCAAAATAGCAATCCACTAAATCTGGTGTCACAGCTGAGCCTGGCAAACTATATTATTATCCATAAAAACATATATTTTGTTCTGGGGTGAAATTCACTTGCCAAAATAGCAATCCACTAAATCTGGTGTCACAGCTGAGCCTGGCAAACTATATTAGTATCCGTAAAAACATATATTTTGTTCTGGGGTGAAATTCACTTGCCAAAATAGCAATCCTCTAAATCTGGTGTCACAGCTGAGCCTGGCAAACTATATTAGTATCCGCAAAAACATATATTTTCTTCTGGGGTGAAATTCACTTGCCAAAATAGCAATCCCCTAAATCTGGTGTCACAGCTGAGCCTGGCAAACTATATTAGTATCCATAAAAACATATATTTTGTTCTGGGGTGAAATTCACTTGCCAAAATAGCAATCCTCTAAATCTGGTGTCACAGCTGAGCCTGGCAAACTATATTAGTATCCACAAAAACATATATTTTCTTCTGGGGTGAAATTCACTTGCCAAAATAGCAATACCCTAAATCTGGTGTCACAGCTGTTGCAGGCCCATTGTAAATCTGTCCATAAAAGGATACCTTTCATCCAGGGCCTAAATACTTGCCTAAAGAGATATTCCCTAAATCAGTGGTTACTGCTGTGCCTGGATTAGTGTAATAAGCTACATAAACAAATAGGCAGATAGTGGTAGGTGCCTGTAAAAAAGGCCTGAATTTGAAATCAATACATTGGGCCAAATATTTTTTCCTTATTGTGGTGCTTGGTGAGCGGTAACAATGAGGAAAACATCTAGTAAGGGACGCGGGCGCGGTCGTGGTGGTGTTAGTGTACCCTCTGGTGCTGGGAGAGGGACGTGGCCATTCTGCCACAGCCACACATCCTAGTGAACCAACTACCTCAGGTTCCAGTACCCGCCAGAATTTACAGCGATATTTGGTGGGGCCCAATGCCGTTCTAAGGATGGTAAGGCCTGAGCAGGTACAGGCGCTAGTCAATTGGGTGGCCGACAGTGGATCCAGCATGTTCACAACATTATCTCCCACCAAGTCTTCTGCAGAAAGCGCACAGGTGGCACCTGAAAACCAAGCCCATCAGTCTGTCACATCACCCCCATGCATATCAGGAAACTGTCTGAGCCTCAAGTTATGCAGCAGTCTCTTATGCTGTTTGAAGACTCTGCTGGCAGGGTTTCCCAAGGGAATCCACCTAGCCCTTCCCCTGTGGTGGAAGACATAGAATGCACTGATGCACAACCTCTGATGTTTACTGATGATGAGGACATGGGAATACCACCTCATCGGAGTCCGCACGTCTCTGATGATGACGAAACACAGGTGCCAACTGCTGCGTCTTTCTGCAGTGTGCAGACCGAACAGGAGGACAGGGAGGAAGACTGTGTGGAAGGCGATGCAGGGGACGATGAGGTCCTAGACCCCACATGGAATGAAGGTCGTGCCACTGACTTTCATAGTTCAGAGGAAGAGGCAGTGGTGAGACCGGAGCCAACAGCGTAGCAAAAGAGGAGCAGGGGGCAAAAGCAGAACAGCCGCCGCCAAGAGAGTTCGCCTGATACAGGCCACCGCCACCAGGGACCGAGCACCCCAAAGGCAGCTTCAAGGAGTTCCCTGGCATGGCACTTCTTTAAACAATGTGCTGACGACAAGACCCGAGTGGTTTGCACGCTGTGCCATCAGATCCTGAAGCGAGGCATTAGCGTTCTGAACCTTAGCACAACCTGCATGACCAGGCATCTACATGCAAAGCATGAACTGCAGTGGAGTAAACACCTTAAAAGCAAGGAACTCACTCAGGCTCCCCCTGCTCCCTCTTCTGCTGCTGCCTCGGCCTCTTCCTCCGCCTCGGGAGGAATGTTGGCACCTGCCGCCCACCAAACAGAGGATGTGCCAGCGACACCACCACCTGCGTCACCAAGCATCTCCACCATGTCACACGGCAGCGTTCAGCTCTCCATCTCACAAACCTTGGAGAGAAAGCGTAAATTCCCACCTAGCCACCCTCGAGGCCCTGGGCCTGAATGCCAGCATTTCTAAACTACTGGCCTTTGAAATGCTGTCATTCAGGCTGAGTGAACCTGAACAGCTTCAAACAGCTGATGTCCATGGCTGTCCCACAGTATGTTGTCCCCAGCCGCCACTACTTCTCCAAGACAGCCGTGCCTTCCCTGCACATGCAAGTGTCCGATAAAATCAAGTGTGCACTGCGCAGCGCCATTTGTGGCAAGGTCCACCTAACCACAGAATACGTGGACCAGTAAGCACGGCCAGGGACGCTATATCTCCCTAACTGCACACTGGGTAAATGTAGTGGCGGCTGGGCCCCAGGCGGAGAGTTCCTTGGCGCACGTCCTTCCGCCGCCAAGGATCACAGGGCATCATTGTTTGCCTCCTGTAGCCTCCTCCTCCTACTCGGCTTCCTCCTCCTCTGCTTCCACCAGCTCATCCAGTCAGCCACACACCTTCACCACCAACTTCAGCACAGCCCGGGGTAAGCGTCAGCAGGCCATTCTGAAACTCATATGTTTGGGGGACAGGCCCACACCGCGCAGGAGTTGTGGCGGGGTATTGAACAACAGACCGACCAGTGGTTGCTGCCGGTGGGCCTCAAGCCCGGCCTGGTGGTGTGCGATAATGGGCGAAATCTCGTCGCAGCTCTGGGACTAGCCGGTTTGGCCGCACATCCCTTGCCTGGCGCATGTGCTGAATTTGGTGGTGCAGAAGTTCATTCACAACTACCCCAACATGTCAGAGCTGCTGCATAAAGTGAGGGCCGTCTGTGCGCGATTCCGGCGTTCACATCCTGCCGCTGCTCGCCTGTCTGCGCTACAGCGTAACTCGGCCTTCCCGCTCACCGCCTCATATGCGGCGTGCCCACCAGGTGGAACTCCACCTTGCACATGCTGGAGAGACTGTGCGAGCAGCAGCAGGCCATAGTGGAGTTTCAGCTGCAGCACGCACGCGTCAGTCGCACTGCGGAACAGCACCACTTCACCACCAATGATTGGGCCTCCATGCGAGACCTGTGTGCCCTGTTGCGCTGTTTGAGTACTCCACCAACATGGCCAGTGGCGATGACACCGTTATCAGCGTTACAATACCACTTCTATGTCTCCTTGAGAAAACGCTTAGGGCGATGATGGAAGAGGAGGTGGCCCAGGAGGAGGAGGAGGAGGAGGAGGATGAGGGTCATTTTAGCACTTTCAGGCCAGTCTGTTAGAAGTGGCTCAGAGGGAGGTTTTTGCAACAGCAGAGGCCAGGTACAAATGTGGCCAGCCAGGGCCCACTACTGGAGGACGAGGAGGATGAGGAGGAGGTGGAGGAGGATGAGGATGAAGCAGGTTCACAGCGGGGTGGCACCCGACACAGCTCAGGCCCATCACTGGTGCGTGGCTGGGGGATACGGAGGACGATGACGATCGCCTCCCACAGAGGACAGCTTGTCCTTACCTCTGGGGAGCCTGGCACACATGAGCGACTACATGCTGCAGTGCCTGCGCACGACAGCAGAGTTGCCCACATTTTAACGTGTGCGGACTACTGGGTTGCCACCCTGCTGGATCCCCGATACAAAGACAATGTGCCCACCTTACTTCCTGCACTGGAGCGTGATAGGAAGATGCGCGAGTTCAAGCGCACGCTGGTAGAGCGCTCCTGAGAGCATTCCCAAATGTCACAGGGAACAGGTGGAAGCCCAAGGCGAAGGCAGAAGAGGAGCAAGAGGTCGCCAACGCAGCAGTGTCACGGCCAGCTCTTCTGAGGGCAGGGTTAGCATGGCAGAAATGTGGAAAAGTTTTGTCTCACGCCACAGCTAACTGCACAACCACCTGATACGGAGCGTGTTAGCAGGAGGCAGCATTTCACTAACATGGTTGAACAGTACGTCTGCACACCCCTCCACGTACTGACTGATGGTTCGGCCCCATTCAACTTCTGGGTCTCCAAATTGTCCACGTGGCCAGAGTTAGCATTTTATGCCTTGGAGGTGCTGGCCTGCCCGGCCAGCGTTTTGTCTGAGCGTGTATTCAGCACGGCAGGGGCGTCATTACTGACAAGCGCGGCCGCCTGTCCACAGCCAACGTGGACAAGCTGGCGTTCATAAAAATGAACCAGGCATGGATCCCACAGGACCTGTGCCTCCCTTGTGCAGAATAGACATTTCCCTCCCCATCAACCATGTATTCTTGTACTCTGGGGCACTTCTTTATTGAATCCTCATTTTTACTTTACCATGATCTTGCGGTGCAACCCAAAGTTGAATGAACCTCTCCTCTGTCTGGGTGCTGGTCCAAAATACATGAGAGTGACATTCTCCGTTGGTGGTTGATATGACGCATGATTCCTTGCTGTGGGACCTCTCTCCTCTGTCTGGGTGCTGGTCCAAAATACATGAGAGTGACATTCTCCGTTGGTGGTTGATATGACGCATGATTCCTTGCTGTGGGACCTCTCTCCTCTGTCTGTGTGCTGGGCCTAAATAAATGAGAGTGACATTCTCCGGTGGTGGGTGATATGACGCATGATTCCATGCTGTGGGACCTGTATCCTCTGTCTGGGTGCTGGTCCAAAATACATGAGTGACATTCTCCGGTGCGTGGGTGATATGACGCATGATTCCATGCTGTAGGACCTGTATCCTCTGTCTGGGTGCTGGTCCAAAATACATGAGTGACATTCTCCGGTGCAGGGTGATATGACGCATGATTCCTTGCTGTGGGACCTGTATCCTCTGTCTGGGTGCTGGTCCAAAATACATGAAGTGACATTCTCCGGTGCAGGGTGATATGACGCATGATTCCTTGCTGTGGGACCTCTCTTCAATTGATATTGGTTAATTTTTATTTATTTTATTTAATTTTAATTCATTTCCCTATCCACATTTGTTTGCAGGGGATTTTTCTACACTTTGCTGCCTTTGGCAGCCCTCTAGCCCTTTCCTGGACTATTTTACAGCCTTTTTTGTGCCTAAAAGTTCGGGTCCCCATTGACTTCAATGGGGTTCGGGTTCGGGATAAAGTTCGGATCGAGTTCGAATCCCGAACCCGAACATTTCCGGGAAGTTCGGCCGAACTTCTCGAACCCGAACATCCAGGTGTTCGCTCATCTCTAATAGTAATGTAAAAAAGATGGAACTGGAGGTGGTAGGGGAGATGTCTTGTAACAGTAAAGGGGTCGTATATGTACTGGAGTGCCCATGTGGCCTCCAGTATGTAGGACTTCCTATCAGACCCCTTAAAATTAGAATACAAGAACATATAAGAAATATTAGTAAGGGATTGGAAAGTCATGAAGTCTCTGCACACTACAAAAAATTCCATCAAAAAAATCCAAAAGGATTAAAATTCATGGGTGTAGAACTAGTAAGTGGCCACTGGAGAGGAGGAAGTTTCTTTGAAAAAATAAATAAAAAAGAAAGTGAGTGGATTTATGAACTCAAAACGCTGCAACCATGCGGTTTGAATGTGGATTTCGACTTACAAGCCGTTTTAAGATGAAAAAAATGTTTTTATAAAAACTTAAATGTAAACAGAGGTCTATATCGTTGAGGTTTTAGTCAGCAGGTACGCTTTGCCCCCGTTCCATACTAGGAAGAAGAGTAGAGGAATTTATTGAATACACACAGGTGTGGGATTAATGTGACCAGGTTAAAAAATAAGGGGGAGGATAATGTGAGCCCCTGACGAAGCTCTGGGAGCGAAACCCGGGTCGGGCGAGAGGACAAAACGCTGGGATTTTAATGTGATTTTAAAGAATCTGTTTGTAAGTACCTTTGAAATAAAGAGTTTGATGTAATCATCGGAACCTCACTATGGCTGGAGGGCTTCTCATTTGCAGTCTCTGAGAAAAAGGAAGCTTCCTCTGGTGTTGGTGTGTTCCTAAGTTCACGCTATATCCTTTCCTGGATATAGCTCCTCTAAAATGTTGGAGCTGTGCAGCAATAAAATACAACCAGGGGTTTGGGGCAGCCATCCTGGGCTGTTTTTTCCTCCATACCAGGGAGCGAAATATACTCTGTATCCTATAAAAGATACGTTAGGGAGCCATATAGGGGAATTGTGCAATATGTACAGTAGCTGGGGCATCATAATCATTTTAACTAGATTACATCTACCAATCACCGATAATGGCAGTTTGCACCAAGTATTAGTTTTCTCTACAAATTTAGACACTAGGGGCTCCACATTCTTTTTGAGATAGTCAATGGGATTAGGGGTTATCACTACGCCTATGTACTTAAATTCCTTGACAATTTGTAATTGAGTGTCAGGAGATTCTCGGGCCTCAGGCGAGTCAAGCGGGAGGATAACCGACTTGTCCCAGTTAATAGTCAATCCCGAGAACATCCCAAACTCGCTAATACTGCCAATCAACAACATATAGAAGCAAGTCATTCGCGTAGAGGGATACCCTCTCCTCACGGACCCCCAACGGGAATCATTTCCAAGTAGCAGATGCACGCAAACAGGCTAGGGGCTCAATTGCTAATGCAAAAAGCAAAGGGGACAACGGGCATCCCTGTCCTGTACCCCTATGAAGGGGAAACTGGGCAGAAAGGATACCGTTGGCCCTAATTCTCGCAACCACTCTATGCTGTCAAAGGCTTTGGCGGCGTCTAAAGAGACCACCGCCCTACAGCCTTCTGTATCCATCAGCCTCTGCAGATTTAAGAACAGTCTGCGAAGGTTGATAGATGTACTTCTATCAGGCATGAAGCCCGATTGGTCCTCATGAATGAGGGATAGTATCACTTTATTAAGCCGATTAGCTATAACTTTAGCAAGTATATTTACGTCGGTAGTCAAAAGAGAGATGGGCCTGTATGAGTCAGGGACTGTCAAATCCTTATTGGGCTTCGGTACAACCACCACTATCGCTTCTCTCATGGATGCCGGCAGAGTACCCGTATGTAGTGCCTCATTAAATGTTTCTAAAAGGTGGGGAAGGAGATGGTCCTGATATTTTTTATAAAACTCCGCCGGCAGTCAATCAGAGCCCGGGGCCTTATCAGTAGAAAAGGAGGCAACAGCCAGCTTCTCTAGTTCTAAGGGAGCGTCTAAGTAAGAAGCATTTCCAGGCGATAACTTGGGCAGGGCCAACCCATCCAGGTAAGTTTTAATAGTATGAGGGGCGGAGGACAATTTGGAGGAGTATAGGTCCTGGTAGAAAGCATGAAATGTTGCGAGTATTTCAGCATCATTAGTAGTTAAACAGCCTGCCCTAGTCCGTATGGAGGCTATCCTACTTGGACCCTCTTGGGAATGAGCTATCCTAGCTAGAAGGCTACCCACCGTTTCTACAGCCTCAAAATAGCACTGTTTAGTAAAAAAACGTTTGTTATCTGCCATATGCAGAAGATGATCAGTGAGTCTACACTGCACATCCTTCCAGACAGTCTCAGTGGATAGAGAAGGCGCTCCCACATAGGCAGTCTCACTGGACCTCACCTCCTGTTGGATCGACTCAGTGAGCGCCCTAGTAGACCTTTGACGCCTCTTAATATGCTGAATATATAGTCCCCGTACGTATGCTTGCAGGGTGTCCCAAACAATCCCCGTAGCAGCAGAGCCAACATTGATACTAAGGAAGTCAATGATCTGCTGCGAGAGAGGTTCTGCCTCATCCAGCAGAGTAATCCAGAATGGATTGAGCTTCCATAATGAGGGCCTGTCACCCTGTCTATCCCGACTGAATCGTAGACTAACCTGAAGCGGAGAGTGGTCTGAAAGACTACGGGGGAGATACTCTATGCCAGATATATAGGCTGACATTTCCAAAGGCCTGATAGCCAAATCGATTCTGGAGAGGGAGTTGTGTGAAGTAGAGAAACTCGAACATTGGCGCTCCCGAGTATTTCAGATTCGCCAAAAGTCATGTAAGTCCAATTCCCGTAACAGTCTGGACAAAGAGGTGTCCTCAGCATATGGAGACATAGGAAATTTATCTAGCAGAGGGTTAAGACAGTTATTAACCTCTCCCGGACCGCCGCACGCAGGATCGCGTTCTCGCGGCGGCCGGGCTCTTCTGTTCGGACGCATCTACGCGTGATCTCGCGAGACGCGAGATTTCGCATAGATGCGCCCGCGCATGCGCACATCGCGCATGGCAAAAGGCGCAGGAGGAGTTAGTCATCAGCCTGCCAGCCAATCGGCAGCGCTGGCGGGCTGATGACTTTTAAAAAACGAATGAGAAGCCATTTAACCCATCATATTTGTAAATATGATGGATTAAATAGCTTCTGTGCTCTCTCCTGGGTCCTTTTCGTCGGTTGGAGCCAGGAGAGAGCACACCTTACTGTGAGTACACCCAAGCACCACACACTAGCCCCTGATCAGCCCCCATCACCCAAATTAACCCCTTGATCACCCCTTGCAGCACCTGTCAATCATCTAGTGAAAGGGAAAAAAGTGATCAGTGTAAACTGTCACTTTTTTTTCACTAGGATTGACTTTGAGGTTTAGATTACTTTAGGCCCCTTTGGTAGGTAGTTAGCGTTAGCGCCCAGCCCACCGCACCGCAGTCACTGGTTCGCTGATTAGCGTAGAGCTAATCAGCGTTTGTACCCTATAGTATCTGTAAGTGATCAGAACTGATCACGGTCAGATATATAATAGTACTAGTGTCACTTAGTTCGCCCTCCACCCCAAGCGCAGTGTTTGCCCGATCAGACCTGATCGGTCGCCCCACCTGCGTTCACCCACGCCCGCCCGCCGCAGTGACAAAAATTTTTTTTTTGTAATCACTGCACAATCCCTTCATAGCGCTGCGGCCAATAAAAAAATCAGTTTTGATCTTTTTATCAATCGCAGCGGCTTCTGTACTCGCTACCCTCTCAATTGTAAGACAGGCTTGCTTTTTTTCTTGGGTAGTCTCAGGGAATACCCCTAAATTTAGACGCCCAAATGTCAAACAAGGGGTATTCCTCTGAAGAGGCCTACAGGATTCTGACCCAGTCGGATGAGGAATGGGAACCCTCATCTGACGAATCTAGCGGGTCAGAATACGAACCTGTAGAGAGCAGTGGCTCTCTGACTCAAAGTTCTGACGAGGAGGTGGAGGTCCCTGATAGAAGCAGGCGTACCCGGCCCCGTGTTGCTAGACCGCAGGTTGCGCAGGATCCGCTTCAAGGGCAGCAGAGTGGGGCTGGCGCTGCCGGATTACGTGGTGAGGCATACACCAGCAGCGCAGCCCGTCCTGGACCTTCTACCAGCACTGCCGTACAACATGGTGAAGTGGCGAGCACCAGAAGGGCAGTAGAAGCTGAGTACGGTGGCACGTGCAGTAGTTTCCCCGTCGCAGCCACCGCGCAGACAGGCCCGTAGAGCCCCTAGAGTCCCTGAGGTGCTGGCAAATCCTGATTGGCAGCCCCCAACTTCAGCCGCACCATTAGTTCCCCCTTTCACCGCCCAGTCAGGAGTTCGGGTGGAAACAGCTCAGATAGGATCGGCGCTGGGGTTTTTGAGCTGTTTTTCACTGCGGAGCTCTATGACCTAGTCGTGGCAGAAACAAACAGATATGCCACTCAATTTATCGCCGACAACCCGGGAAGCTCTTATGCCCAGCCTTTCCGGTGGAAACCAGTCCAAGTTTCCGAACTTAGAACTTTTCTGGGCCTTCTCCTCAGCATGGGCATAACCAAAAAACATGAATTGCGGTCATATTGGTCCACGAACCCAATTCATCACATGCCCATGTACTCTGCTGCCATGTCAGGACACGTTTTGAGACCATCCTGCGTTTCCTGCACTTTAGTGACAACACCACCTCCGTCCCAGAGGCCACCCAGCTTTTGACCGGCTCCATAAAATTCGGCCCCTCATAGACCATTTCAACCAGAAATTTGCAGATTTGTATACCCCTGCACAAAACATCTGCGTGAGACGAGTCCCTAATACATTTTACCGGGCGCCTTGGCTTCAAGCAGTACATCCCAAGCAAGCGCGCCCGGTATGGGGTCAAATTGTATAAGCTCTGTGAAAGGGCCACAGGCTATACGCACAAATTTCGGATCTATGAGGAAAAGATCAGACCCTGGAGCCGGTCGGTTGCCCTGACTACCTGGGGAGCAGTGGGAAGATAGTCTGGGACTTGGTGTCACCCTTATTCGGCAAGGGTACCATCTTTACGTGGACAACTTTTACACAAGTGTGGCCCTCTTCAGGCATTTGTTCCTAGAACAGATTGGCTGCTGCGGCACCGTGCGACCTAGTCGCGGGGCTTCCCCCAACGGCTCATTACCACCAGACTTACAAGGGGGCAGAGGGCTGCACTGTGTAACGAAGAACTGCTCGCGGTGAAATGGAGAGACAAGCGTGACGTTTACATGCTCTCCTCCATTCACGCAGACACGACAGTCCAAATTGAGCGGGCAACCAGTGTCGTTGAAAAGCCCCTCTCGGTCCACGACTATAACCTCCACATGGGAGGGTGGACTTCAACGACCAGATGTTGGCCCCTTATTTGGTTTCCCGAAAGACCAGACGCTGGTATAAGAAGGTGTCTGTATATTTGATTCAATTGGCTCTATATAACAGTTACGTTCTCTACAGTAAGGCTGGGAGAGCGGGATCCTTCCTCAAATTCCAGGAAGAGATCATCGAGAACCTCCTGTACCCAGGAGGTTCCGTGGCCCCATCCACCAGTGTAGTTAGCCGTCTACACGGCGGCACTTCCCTAGCGTTGTGCCGGGTACCTCAAACCAACCGCCACCCGAAAAGATGTCGTGTCTGTAGCAGGAGTGGAATAAGGCGTGACACCCGCTATTTCTGTCCTGACTGTCCTGACCACCCTGCCCTATGCCTTGGAGAGTGTTTCCGGAAGTACCACACTCCAGGTACACTTAGGGACCTAGGGACAGCACTACACAGGTAGTTTTTTTCCACTCAGGCTCTAGGGTCTCTCAGGACACTAGGTTTTGAGAGACCCTAACACATAGGGATGGTGCTGGTGTGCTACAGCAGAAGTGTGAAACGGTAGAAACGTCTCCTTTCACTTGGGATAACTTGCATATAATGTACTTCGCACCATCTCTGTGTGATTTACACTTTACACATTGTCCCATGGGAAAGGAGAGGTTTCTGCTAGGAAAATAAAGAGTGACATGGAAAACAAAAAAAAAAAATTAAACAGGTAGCAAGAAAAAGAAAAATCTTGAGTTAGTTCAGGTTTTTATGTTCATGTTTTATAAAAGTTTTAAAATGTTCTGGTTTTATAAAGTTTGCAACGTTCAAGTCATGTGCCTGCTGCCTGTTTTTCTTCTTCCCCCCATAACCACCCTTTATTTTCCAGGTATACCAACAGACCAACGGACCAACCGGCCAACGCCGCAGCACTGATGTGCATTCTGAGAGAAGCATTGCTGCTATCAGAAGACACGTGAAGTCAGTGTATGCGGCGCTGCAAGACGAGATTTCTCCTCTGCAGGACAGGTGCGTTTGCCCTGGCATGTGAGCTGAGGAGAGGTGTTGGAGTTCATATGCTTTGGCAAACACTTTGTATCAAAAATCTGGCAAAGATGTCTTCCTCCACACCGATGGATTGATCGATGTGAATGGAGAAATCACGTTTGCCAGGACATAGGAGCTGAAGTGGGTATGGATGTTTGGGCGGAGCCCCTATGTCCTGGCAATCGCCAGGCCCCTCTTTTTCTTGCATATTTTTGGCAGAGATTTTTTCATCCACATCGATCGATGCGAATGAGGAAATCTGTGCCGTTCGTTTTCTTTCAGCCCAGAGGCTGAACGGAAAAAAATCTCATTACCCGTATGCTCCATATAAGGAGAATAGCAGAAACTCCTAATGCTGGCCATACGTGTAATGATTGCGGTGACCCTCAAATGCCAGGGCAGTACAAAAACCTCACATGTGACCCCATTTCGGAAAGAAGACACCCCAAGGTATTCGCTGAGGGCATATTGAGTCCATGAAAGATTGAACTTTTTGTCACAAGTTAGCGGAAAGGGAGACTTTGTGAAAAAAACAAAAAAAATCAAATTCCGCTAACTTGTGCAAAAAAAAAATCTTCTATGAACTCGCCATGCCCCTCACAGAATACCTTGGGGTGTCTTCTTTCCAAAATGGGGTCACATGTGGGGTATTTATACTGCCCTGGCATTTTAGGGGCCCTGAGCGTGAGAAGAAAAATGCGTAAAAATACCGTCCTAAAAGGTACTCATTGGATTTAGGGCCGAATTGCGCAACTTGGCTGCAAAAAGTGTCACACATGTGGTATCTCTGTACTCAGGAGAGGTAGGGCAATGTGTTTTGGGGTGTACTTTTACATATACCCATACTGGGTGTGAAAAATATCTCTGTAAATGACAACTTTTTAAAAAAATTATACAAAGTTGTCATTTACAGAGATATTTTCACACCCAGTAGGGGTATAGGTAAAAATACGCCCCAAAACACATTGCCCTCCTTCTCCCAAGTACGTCGATACCCCATGTGTGCCACTTTGCAGCCAAGATGCGCAAAGGAGCCCTAAATCCAATGAGTACCTTATAAGATTTCACAGGACATTTTTACGCATTTGGATTCCAAACTGCTTCTGACGTTTAGGGGCCCCTAAAATGCCAGGGCAGTAAAATACCACACAAGTGACCCCATATTAGAAAGAAGACACCCCAAGGTATTCCGTGAGGGGTATGGTGAGTTCATGTAAAATTTTATTTTTGGCACAAGTTAGTGGAATATGAGACTTTGTAAAAAAAAAAAAATCCATTTCCGCTAACTTGTGCCAAAAATAAAAACTTCCATGAACTCACTATGCCCATTAGCGAATACCTTGGGGTGTCTACTTTCCGAAATGGGGTCACTTGTGTGGTATTTTACTGCCCTGGCATTTTAGGGGCCCCTAACGTCGAAGCAGTTTGGAATCCAAATGCGTAAAAATGACCTGTGAAATCCTAAAGGTACTCATTGGATTTAGGGCCCCTTTGCGCATCTTGGCTGCAAAAAGTGGCACACATGGGGTATCGTCGTACTCAGGAGAAGTAGGGCAATGTGTTTTGGGGTGTATTTTTACATATACCCATGCTGGGTGAGAGAAATATCTCTGTAAATGACAACTTTTAAAAATTTTTATACAAAGTTGTCATTTACAGAGATATTTTCACACCCAGTAGAGGTATATGTAAGACACCCCAAAACTCATGCCCTAACTCTCCAGTCGGCGATACCCATGTGTGCCACTTTGCAGCCAAAATCGAGGGCCTAAATCAATGAGTACTGCTAGATTTCACAGGACATTTTTACGCATTTGGATTCCAAACTGCTTCTGACGTTTAGGGAGCCCTCAAATGCCAGGGCAGTATAAATACCCCACAAGTGACCCCATTTCGGAAGAAGACACCCCAAGGTATTCCGTGAGGGGTATGGTGAGTTCATGTAACATTTTATTTTTGGCACAAGTTAGTGGAATATGAGACTTTGTAAAAAAAAAAAAAATCTATTTCCGCAAACTTGTGCCAAAAATAAAAACTTCCATGAACTCACTATGCCCATCAGCGAATACCTTGGGGTGTCTACTTTCCGAAATGGGGTCACTTGTGTGCTATTTTTACTGTCCTGGCATTTTAGGGACCCCTAAACGTCAAAAGCAGTTTGGAATCCAAATGCGTAAAAATGCCCTGTAAAATCCTAAAGGTACTCATTGGATTTAGGGCCCATTTGCGCATCTTGGATGCAAAAAGTGGCACACATGGGGTATCGCCGTACTCAGGAGAAGTAGGGCAATGTGTTTTGGGGTGTATTTTTACATATACCCATGCAGGGTGTGAGAAATATCTCTGTAAATGACAACTTTTTAAAAATTTTAAACAAAGTTGTCATTTACAGAGATATTTTCACACCCAGTAGAGGTATATGTGAAATACACCCAAACTACATTGCCTACTCTCCTGAGTACGGCAATACCCATGTGTGCCACTTTGCATCCAAGATGCGCAAATGAGCACAAATCTAGTACCTTTAGATTTTACAGAGGCATTTACGCATTTGAATTCTCACGCTTAGGGGCCCCTCAAATGCCAGGGCAGTATAAATACCCCACAAGTGACCCCATTTCGGAAAGAAGACACCCCAAGGTATTCTGTGAGGGGTATGGTGAGTTCATGTAAAATTGTATTTTTTGGCACAAGTTAGTAGAATATGAGACTTTGTAAGAAAAAAAAAAAAAAATCCATTTCCGCTAACTTGTGACAAAAAAATAAAAACTTCCATGAACTCACTATGCCCCTCAGTGAATACCTTAGGGCAGTGATGGGCAACGTGCGGCTCTCCAGATGTTGCAGAACTACAACTCCCAGCATGCAAAGCCTGTCTATAGCTATCAGCCTACTGCAGGGCATGGTGGGAGTTGTAGTTTAGCAACAGCTGGAGGCTCCACGTTGCCCATCACTACCTAGAGTGTCTACTTTCGGAAATGGGGTCATTTATGGGGTATTTCTACTGTCTGGGCATTGTAGTACGTCAGGAAACAGGACAGGTGCTCAGAAAGTCAAAGTGTGGAAATTCACTTTTTGCACTATAGTTTGTAAACGCTATAACTTTTACCCAAACCAATAAATATACACTTATTGCATTTTTTTATCAAAGACATGTAGAACTATAAATTTAGAGAAAATTTTTAGAGAAATGTAGTTTTATTTGACAAATTTTCCAACATAAAGTGAAAAATATCATTTTTTTGCAAAAATTTCATCAAAAAAAGTAAAATATAAAAAAAAGTAAAAATGTCAGCAAGAAAGAAATAGCACCAAATGAAAGCTCTATTAGTGAGAAGAAAAGGAGGTAAAATTCATTTGGGTGGTAAGTTGTATGGCCGAGCAAATAACGGTGAAAGTAGCGTAGTGCAGAATTGAAAAAAGTGGCCTGGTCTTTAAGGGTGTTTAAGCTAGGGGGGCTGATGTGGTTAAAATCCCCTACCATAAGTATGGGTATATATTGAGCACGGGCTACAAACTGCATCACTAGTTTTAAGACCTCACAGGAGAAAGGTGGCGGAATATAAAGTGCGATTAAAAATAACTGGACTTTATGTATCGAGCAGTGCAAACAGACAAATCTACCATCAGGGTTAATGTCACTAGCAATACAGTCAAAAGGAACAGCTCTGTGTACCAGGACACTGACTCCCCTGGCATGCGTAGAGAACGTGGAATGATAGGCGCAGGACACCCATGGTTTATGCAGCGGTTGTCGGGATTGCTTATGCAAATGGGTCTCAGTGAGACAAAGTATAGCTGGCTGATACTTTTGTAGAGCCATAAAAACCGCCTGGCGTTTCGTTGCTTTATACAATGATTTAATCCTAATTACGTATGGGTACGTCATGGTAGGTCAATGGGATAGATGGGTAGTTTAGGCAAACATTTTAGTTTCTACATGTATGTGTATATAAATAGTGGTGAAAAGTAACCGCGAATATAAAAGTAGGAAAAAACTTTAAAGCATTTCTGTACTTGTAGTTCCACAGATGTTTATTGCCAGGTTATCCGTGGTGTCATAGTGATGTGCCATATATGCTATAAATATATGTGTTTCACATGTCATACAGTCTAAAGGTTCTAAATTACCGGAAACATGTTATTAAGACAAAAGTGGGTCGGTTATCAAACTGGTGGAGAGTAGAACTGGCTTAGCAGCCCATAGTAAACCAAAAACCAGATTACACCTTTCGTTTACACAAATCCTTTGGAAAATGAAAGGTGGAATCTGATTGGGCTATGGGCAACTAAGCCAGTTTTACTTTACACCAGTTTGATAAATTTCCCTCAAAGTGACAACTATGTAACTTGCAAAAATGAATCACTAAAGATTGACTATAAATCTGTAGGTGCTCGTCCATTTTCTTTGTACTAACCCACTCTAAGGTCATATACATTGGTATATTTTGGTTAAAGAAGTATAATAGAAAGAGTCTGCACCATATTTTCGACCCACTCCTGGTTTAGCCCATAAACTGGGCTCACACAAAGGTGTTTGCTGAGGTTTTCTGTATTTTCGAGTTTTTTGGTGCATTTATGTGGTATGCTAGGCCCAGATGTTAGCTGAAGGTCTATAAGAAATATGAAACACAGGCCACACAAGCGTTTTCTGGCTTTTCTGTTAATTAGTTGCCATTTTTTGTCTTTCTGTCTTTTTTTCAACAATGCATCACTTTCTCCATAGGTGAAAAACCTCATGAAGAAAACGCTAATGGGCAAACACATTTGCAAAAATATGGCAAAAAAAACACTAGTGGCTATTTTGCCTTTTTTTTTGTGTGTGGTAAAATGCAGCAGACAAAATTTGTGTGTCTAGGGGACCTTACAAGTACAAAATTCTGAGCAAAATACTGCTGTGTGAAAGTAGCATTAAGACATCCATTATAAATACTAGAGATGAGCGAATTTTTCAGAAAATCGATTTGGTTGGTTCGCCGAATTTAAAAAAAAAATTGGTTCAATTCAAATTTATTGGCGGCGAATTGCATAAAAAAACGGCTATTTCCTGGCTTCAGAGAGCCTTTATAGAGGTGTAGAACACTGTGCCTTGCAGTAACTGCTCCTACCCCCCCCCCCACACACACACCCTGCCACAGCAGCCATGGCAGAGGAACGAGAGTGCAGAGGTCAGACCTGCGAGAGGATGGACGATGACGCAGATAGGCAGCGGCCAACTGACTACATAGGATGCCTCTATAGTAGTTCAGTTTGTCCTCCCTCTCAGCGAGTGTAAAAAAGGCCCCCATTTTGGACCGGTAGCGAGGGTCCAACAAGGTTCTTCCAGGCCACTTTATGGTAACGCTGCATTGCATATGTTGACGCGGGGCCGTGCTGCCAACATTGGCACCCTGGCCACGCTTCACCTTCTGCCCACAGATTCTACATATAGCCATGTTCACCTCCTCTGGTGGCTTAAAGGGAACCTGTCATCAACTTTATGCTGACCTTACTGAGGGCAGTATAAAGTAGAGACAGAAATGCTGATTTCAGCGGTGTGTCACTCATGAGCTAAAAGTAAGTAGTTGCCGAGAAACAGCATCATAATCATTGCATCCCGGGCATTGAAAAGAGTCAAATATACCTGAGAAGAATCATGGTTATTCATAATCTCCTGCACTCTCACCAATCTGCTGATGATTGGCAGTTCTCTCCTAGAGAAAAAACTAGGTAGAGGACTGTCAGACATCAGCAGGTGGGCAGGGAGAGCAGGAATTCATGAATAACCATGACTCTTCTCAGGTCGCTGTGACTCTTTTCCAGGCCCAGTCTGCAATAATTGTGATGTTGGTTCTGAGCAACTACTTACTTTTAACTTATAAATAACAGACCACTGAAATCAACTCACCTGTCTCTACTTTATTCTGCTGTTAGTATGGGCAGCATAAAGGTTATAACAGGTTCCCTTTAACAAAAAACTGCCACACCGCCGAGTAGGTGATTTTACCCCCAACACTACGCACTGACTAACTGCTACCGCTGCTGCCTCTGTGAACCCGTGCACTGCTACTTCCTGGGCAGGTAGGCTCCTTCGAAGAGGATGGTCTACCTCGGACACGTTTGGCTCCCAACCTCTCACTGCTGCCACCCTGCTGACTCCTGGCCACATTAGTGACTTGCTGGCTCCACCACTGCCTCACCGGCAAGCGGCCACTCTCTTCTCCCGATGATGATGAAGCCCCTTCCTCACCCGGCTCCCAAGTGGCATCAGCTACATCATCATCATCGAGTACTGTCTGCATGTCACTGATGTCCTCCTCAACCGTCTGGATCAGGAGGCTGACCGCTTGCAACACCAGCTCCCACACCACTCTCCTCATCACTACTTGCCCGCCTAGTGGAGGAAGCGGCGAATGTCTCCTCCACATCTTGGCTTGCCAATAGCTGCTGATTGTCTTCTAGTAGCTTGTCCTCACTGTATAGTGGAGCTGAGCCCACAGCATACAATACTTCTCTGGCTGAGGGAACAGAAAAGGACAGAGGCAGGTTGAGGACAGGTGAGGGCTCAGGGCAGGCTCTCGGGCCATGCCAACAAAGCATTGTGTCTGACGAACACACTGACTCTTAGCCGGGGGTGTCGGATGTCACCTGCAACGAAGTAGAAGATCGAGTCACCCATTTAAGAACCGCTGGGTTGCTGGTCAAGACACAATCGCTAGCTGACACTGGGAGCTCAGGCCTCTCGATTAGAGATGGCCCGAACTATTCGCCGGCGAACAGTTCCCGGCGAACATAGCTTGTTCGCGTTCGCCTCGGCGGGCGAACATATGCGATGTTCGGTCCGCCCCCTATACATCATCATTGAGCAAACTTTGACCCTGTACCTTACAGTCAGCAGACACATTCCAGCCAATCAGCAGCATACCCTCCCTCCCAGACCCTCCCACCTCCTGCACAGCATCCATTTTAGATTCATTCTGAAGCTGCAGTCTTAGTGAGAGGAGGGAGAGTGTAGTTGCTGCTGATTTAATAGGGAAATTGATAGCTAGGCTAGTGTATTCAGTGTCCACTCCAGTCCTGAAAGACTCATCTGATCTCTGCTGTAAGGACAGCGTTCTGACAGCACCCCAAAAAGCCCTTTTTAGGGCTGCAACATTAGTCTGCTTTTTTTTTTTTTTTCTCCATATATATATATTGCAGTTGCCTGGCCTGCCTGTGTGTAAGGAGCTGCAGGCCCACAGACTACATAGTGCCCACTGCCAGTGCCCACCACTCACACCGTGTGGCACAGGACTTTGCATCAAACAAAGGCATTTAATTTTTACCCTTTAATCTAAGGTTAGTTGCCTGCCAGTTTGTGTCAGGCCGACTTCCACAGACTGTAGTGTGCCCACCACCACTCATACCGGGTGGCACAGGCATTTAATTTTTACACTTTAGTCTAATTTCAGTTGCTTGCCTGCTGCCAGTGTGTGTCAGGCCGACTTCCACAGACTGTAGTGTGCCCACTGCCAGTGCCCACCACCACTCATACCGGGTGGCACAGTAGCTTGCCGATAAATAAGGCATTTAATTTTTACACTTTAGTCTAATTTCAGTTGCTTGCCTGCTGCCAGTGTGTGTCAGGCCGACTTCCACAGACTGTAGTGTGCCCACTGCCAGTGCCCACCACCACTTATACCATGTGGCACAGGCATTTAATTTTTACACTTTAGTCTAATTTCAGTTGCTTGCCTGCTGCCAGTGTGTGTCAGGCCGACTTCCACAGACTGTAGTGTGCCCACTGCCAGTGCCCACCACCACTTATACCGTGTGGCACAGGCATTTAATTTTTACACTTTAGTCTAATTTCAGTTGCTTACCTGCTGCCAGTGTGTGTCAGGCCGACTTCCACAGACTGTAGTGTGCCCACTGCCAGTGCCCACCACCACTCATACCATGTGGCACAGGCATTTAATTTTTACACTTTAGTCTAATTTCAGTTGCTTGCCTGCTGCCAGTGTGTGTCAGGCCGACTTCCACAAACTGTAGTGTGCCCACTGCCAGTGCCCACCACCACTTATACCGTGTGGCACAGGCATTTAATTTTTAAACTTTAGTCTAATTTCAGTTGCTTGCCTGCTGCCAGTGTGTGTCAGGCCGACTTCCACAGACTGTAGTGTGCCCACTGCCAGTGCCCACCACCACTCATTCCGGGTGGCACAGGCATTTAATTTTTACACTTTAGTCTAATTTCAGTTGCTTGCCTGCTGCCAGTGTGTGTCCGGCCGACTTCCACAGACTGTAGTGTGCCCACTGCCAGTGCCCACCACCACTCATACCGGGTGGCACAGGCATTTAATTTTTACACTTTAGTCTAATTTCAGTTGCTTGCCTGCTGCCAGTGTGTGTCAGGCCGACTTCCACTGACGGTAGTGTGCCCACTGTCAGTGCCCACCACTCATACCGGGTGGCACAGTACCTAGCACGCGTAGTACCACTTATCTAAAAAAAATGACAGGCAGAGGCAGGCCGCAGGGGCCGTCGTGGTCGTGGTGCTGTGATTTCCACTGGCCCTGGAATAATGCCCAGTGTTCAGAGGCCACGTACCCTGAACCTAAATAATTCTGAGGACATAGTTGACTGGCTTAGACAGGACACCCAATCTTCAACAGCTTCCGCTAAGAACCTTGACGCACCATCCTCCTCCAGCTCAGCTTCGGTCACCTGCTCTCACGTTACCACGCACCCGCCCGCCGCCACCACCACCACTACCACCACAGCCACCACAGCCGCTTCACTTGATCCGTCAGAGGAGTTATTTACACATCAGTTGGATGCAATTAGTGATGCGCAACAATTATTGCCAGATGATGTAGATAACAGGGATATGTCTCAGTCATGCAGGATTACACACATGGACGTACAGTGTGATGATGATGATGATGTTGTACCCGCTGCTGCTTCCTTTGCTGAGGTGTCAGATACAAGTGAAGCGGTTGATGATGACGATGTGTCCACGGATGCCACGTGGGTGCCTGCTCGAAGAGAAGAAGAGGGGGAAAGTTCAGAAGGGGAGACAGAGAGAAGGAGGAGACAAGTTGGAAGCAGATGGAGGTCGTCGCAAGGAGTTAGTGGCACAGTCAGACAGCATGTATCGGCACCTGGGGTCAGCCAGACAGCACGCCAGTCAACGCATGCTGTTGCCACCACCAGAATGCCGTCATTGCAAAGCTCAGCATTGTGGCATTTTTTTTGTGTGTCTGCCTCTGATAACAGCAATGCCATTTGAAACCTGTGCCAAAAGAAACTGAGTCGTGGGAAGTCCAACACCCACCTTGGTACAACTGCTTTGCGAAGGCACATGATCTCACATCACAAACGCCTATGGGATCAACACATGAGTACAAGCATCACACAAACTCAAAGCCACCATGCTCCTCCTGGTCCAGCATCTTCATCCACGTCAACCACTGCTGTCCTCCCTGCCCCCTCTCAACCACCCGCCACTCCGCCTCTCACCTTCAGCAGTTCCATCTCATCTGCCCACAGTCAGGTGTCTGTTAAGGAAATGTTTGAGCGTAAGAAGCCAATGTCACAGAGTCACCCGCTTGCCTGGCGACTGACAGCTGGATTGACGGAACTCTTAGCCCGCCAGCTTTTACCATACCAGCTGGTGGAGTCTGAGGCCTTCAAAAAATTTGTCGCTATTAGGACACCACAGTGGAAGGTACCCGGACGAAATTTTTTTTCAAAAAAGGCAATCCCTGATATGGGACGTAACAGGGATTAAACTGATGAGAATAGTACTACAGAAAATACCACTCATATCGGGTGTGACAGTAAATTGCACGGCGCAGACGCAGTCACCGTGGTTTAAAACAGAGTGGAGGGAGCCAGTGTTTTTTTAACCATCTCCCTGTTCGAAAAATCAATTCAATAAATGGACCCCAGATTGGGTAACGTAACAGGGATTAAACTGATGAGAATAGTACTACAGAAAATACCACTCATATCGGGTGTGAGAGTAAATTGCACGGCGCAGACGCAGTGACCGTGGATTAAAACAAAGGGGAGGGAGCCAGCGTTTTTTAACCATCTCCCCGTTCGAAAAATCAATTCAATTCACCTTTCGGGGACCCTTGGTATTGTACGTGGCTGGGTGGAGGAAGAAACCTTCAATGACATCACCGGGACATGGCTAGCTTGGTATCCAACCTTGTGCAAATGGGGAGTTTGTGGTTGTGCAAATGGACTGTTTGCGGTTGTTTGCGGTGCATTAAAAGGGGAGTTTGGTCTGTCAATGTCTGTGAAGCAGCCGTAACCCTTACACTACCTGATCAATACAACATCATACCTGATCGTATACACACGCTGGATGTTTTAAAGCATGTTATTCCAAACAATTTAGGATTGTTAGGTGATTTATGCCATTTATGGATTAAAACCCGACTCTGCGTCCACTACGTAATTTTCCATGGGAGTTTTGCCATGGATCCCCCTCCGGCATGCCACAGTCCAGGTGTTAGTCCCCTTGAAACAACTTTTCCATCACTATTGTGGCCAGAAAGAGTCCCTTTGGTTTTTAAAATTCACCTGTCTATTGAAGTCTATGGCGGTTCCGCCCGTTCGTGAACATTTGCGAAAGTTCGCGTTCGCTGTTCGCGAACTGAAAATTTTATGTTCGCGACATCACTACTCTCGATGTGACCCCTGCTGCCATTGCCCCTTACTCTGCTGCGACCTGTACCTTCAGCAGAAACATTTAGGCCTCTGCCACTCCCCTGTGCAGGGCCTGGCACTTCTCTGTCTGACATACTATTAGATCAAATAAATAAATAAAAAGGAAATTAAAACACCCTAAAAAAGGCTAATTTTCTTTTGACACTAATACACGACAAAAGGGGGTTTAGAACATATAACTGCACCGCTGATCGGCAAATATTATTTACTTTTGCCACTAATACACACCACAAATGGCTTTTAGAACATAAAACTGTACAGCTGAACGGCAAATATCTTTTTCTTTTGCCCCTAATACATGCCACAAAAGGCTTCAGAACATATAACTGCACTGCTGAACGGCAAATATATTTTTCGTTTTCCACTTATACACACCACAAAAGGCTTTAGAACATTTAACTGCACTGCTGAACGGCTAATAAGCCCTTTTCCTGACTAATACTAGCCAAAAAATGCTTTAGAACACATAACTGCACTGCACAAGGGCAAATAAGACTTAGAAATATTTCCTTGTGATAAACCCTGTTAAAGGCTGTATCAAACAGCACTTGCACCCCAAGTGTAACCTCCCCTACTGAACCCTGTTCAACATAAATGCTGTGGAATGATTCCTCCCTATCCTTTCCCTACACCTTGAATAATCTTTCCCTAAACTTGTAAATCGTTTTTTTTTTTAGCACAATTAAGTTTTTTAAGGCACTGTCCTTAGCGCCTGCTGACGTCTCTCTCTGCACTAAGTACACTGGAAAATGTCAGAATCCAAAATGGCTGATGCTATTTAAAGGGCTGTGACATCACAGGGATGGCTGGCTGCTGATTGGCTGCATGCATTGCATTATGGGTGATCCACGTTTCCAGAGTTCCTTGCTCCATGGAAAAAATGCGATTCGTTTCCACGAAGTGTAAGGAAATTCGTCCACATCGTCAACTGCGATTCGCTCATCTCCAATAAATACCCGGAATATGGACGTATGATGAAACGTAATCCAGTGCAAAATGTCCTTATTTAGTTTCCCCAGCTTATGCACCCATAGTGCTCTTCTCTCACCGATGGTGGCCCACCAGCATGGTGCCAAATAAAAAACAATAGACTCAAATACTTACCTCCATGTGGTTGTCGGTGATGCAATGCAGGGCTCTTCCAGGCTATTTACTTAGCTGCACACTGCCCAGCTCAGGCGGCACGATGATTAATTAATTGTGCCGCCTGATCCAAGCTCTGATAAGCTTCAGGAGTGCCTGTAGCCTATCATTGCTCCCTTGCCCCACTGCAGCACCTAACTGTTTTGCCATTCTGAAGACGGCGATATATAATTGGTGGTGCACAAACCCTGGCTTAGTGATCCGGTTTCAAATGAGACCGCTTAGACCCCAATAGCTATGCCCCTTGTTAAAAGATAGTCTATAGTACGCTATTTACACTATGTCCATACCAACATTTCAAGCAATGTGACATAAAAACAGCATCAGTGCTTCAATCATTTAACTTATAGATAGATAGATAGATAGATAGATAGATAGATAGATAGATAGATACGGATTGGTAGATTAATAGATATAAGATAGACGGGATCGGTGCAAGGATTTTTGCCACCCTAGGCAAAAGCTAATTTTGCCGCCCCTTGACTCCGCCTATTGACCACGCCCTTTGACCCGCCCCTTTTTTGTCAGCCACCTATTTAATGATTGACAATCAGGGAGATTTTAATGTCTTCACTTTGCAGGCAGTGTATTACCCTGTGACTGGGTAAGACACTGCCTGCAAAGTGAAGACATTAAAATCTCCCTGATTGTTCCCATAGGTCAGGCAGGAGCAGAGAGTGCAGGGTAATTAGAGAGCTTCACCTTCCATTTAGTTGAACACGATATTACATGCCCCCCCTGAATACAATATTACAAGGCACCCCCCCTCTGCATACAATATTAAATGGCACCCCGCCCTGCACAATAATACAATGCCCCCCACATACAATATTACAGGCCCCCCTGCACACGATAGTACATGACCTCCTAACCCCCATATTACATGGCCCCCCCCCACCTTTGCATACAGTCTCACACAGAATCCCCCAGCATAGAATTCTCGGCCCCCCTCCCCTTAACACACCCAAAGCACACACATGTATCTCCAGCACTGACAGACACTCTCTCCCCCCTCTATGAGTTAAGAGCAGTCATCTGTGACCTACTCTGCAGACAGCCCGAGCTCTCAGGCTTCCGACCGTTCTATTCCCCCTGCTTCTGTCCTGCCGATTCAGTCACCTGACAAGAGAATGTCACGTGACCCAGTGACATCAGGAGGTCAGTCAGTTTCCTGCAGTTTCCTACCCTGGTGCTAATGCGCTCTACGCGCTAGCCTACTCTGCTTATGGGTGGCGCAGGCCCTGGAGATAGATAGATAGATAGATAGATAGATAGATAGATAGATAGATAGATAGATAAACTCAGCACCACTACATCTGAAGGTTAGTCACATAATTCAACAGCACCTGTTGGATCCCATGGGTACTAAATCAAAGCAATTGTGTGAAGATTCTACGTCTTGTCACAAACATTCAAAAATACCTAATACTTCACACTTCTAAAGAATTCTTCAATCTTTTATATACTATTGGTAGCAGTTAAAGGCTTTTTAGTGGAGCAATTCAATATTTTTTATAAATCCTTCCCTGTGTCCACGGTAGGATTACACATCATTTTTCATATCCATCAGCATTATACACTTGCCTGGATGCTTCCATTTTGTACAGCTTTTAAGTTCACAGCTACCATTGATCCCGTTTTATCTGGCCTCACAGTGTTTAATTCTGTCATCTCGCTAAGCCCCCTAAAGGCCCTGAACTCTGACAAAAAAATATTAGTTTTAGACCTCTTGCACTACAATTTGCGGTCCCCAATGCATGGGCAATGTCCGTGCGGCGACCGGGGCAGATCGAGACGAGACCCATTCAACTTGAATGGGTCCGTGACCGTTCCGCACCGCAAAAAAATAGAACAAGTTCTATTTTTTTGCAGTGCGGAGGCAGGGACAGAAACACCATGGAAGCAAATGTAGTGCTTCTGTGGGCTTCCGATCCGTGTTTCCGTTCCACATCTCCGTGATTGCGGACCCATTCAAATAAATGGGTCCGCATCCATGATGCAGAGTGCACATGGGCCAGTGCCCGTGTATTACAGACCCGTCATTTGCGGGCTGCAATACGGCCACGGGCACACAACGTTCGTGTGCAAGAGGCCTTAAGGTCAGTGTTTCCTGCAGGGTGATGGATACAGGATCAATAGTGTTCTCACACAATTTGTACATCATTTAAAATTCACACACTATAAATACTGAGCCAGTACATTAAGACTACTGGTATGTCAAGTGAATGACACTGATAAGAATGGCACCTGTCACAGGGTGGAATATATTAGGCACCAAGTGAACAGTCAATTACCAGCTAAGTAGATGAGATTTTCTAAATTTCCTGTACATGGTGCAAAAATTGGTGGAAATTTGGTTGAAGGTGCATACTGTGAAATCTGCAGCATGTCAATTGCTTGTGCGGCTTTTCAGTGCAAGCAGCAGTTTTGTGTCCGGTCATAAAAATGGAAAGGAGCCTTAAAACCTCATGTGTCACCCATTGACTTTCAATGTATGTAGTGATTGATCTGGTTTTTTCAGTTTTAATTTCACACAACTGCATCCTAACGGAACGGAGGCATCCTGATGTGCAAAATCAAAATGGATCAGTTTATTTCCGGTATTGAGATCCTCTTCCAGATCTCAATACTGGAATTAACAACGCAAGTGTGAAAGTAGCCGTCATGCAACAATGCAATGCAATGCACCAATACTGTGATAAATAGTGTAGATTTATGTGCGTTTTTTGGTGCATTTTTGGTTTAGTTCTTTTGCTGATTTTCTGCACACAAATCTGCAACATGTCTAGGCACCCTAAGGCCTTATTCACACATCCGCAATGTAGTCCGCATGTATTCCGCAATTTTGCGGAATACATGCGGACCCATTGACTGTGAATGGGGCTGGGAACGATGCGGAGAGCACACACTGTGCTCTCCGCATCCGATTTTGCGGAGCGCGCCGCCGATTTTCCAGTCCGCGGCTCCGCAGAAAAAATCGAGCATGTCCTATTCTTGTCCGCAATTGCGGACAAGAAGAGGCATTTTCTATGGAGTTCGGGCAATGTGCGGTCCGCAAAAATGCGGAATGCACATTGCTGGTGTGTCTGTGTTTTGCGGATCCGCGGCTCCGCAAAACACAACGGATGTGTGAATAAGGCCTAAGGGGATGTTCACATGACAGATCTTAAAAATGCTCTGAAAAAAATCTGAGTGGAATCCGCATTGATTTTCTGCACAGTTTTGGTGTAGCTTTGTTGCGCTTTTTTCAGCTTCCTATTTTATCAGCTTCCCATTCATTTCAAATAGAGAATCAGCGCAGATTCCGCTCCAAGATAGAGTATGCTTCTTTATTTTTCAACGCAGTTTTTTTCAAAATGTGAGGCTTTTCAGAAGTGCTTTTTGGCATTGCTTCCGTGCCAAAAACTGAGTGATAAAAAAAACAGCACCAAAAACGTTGTTTTAACGGACCCTAGTACTTAAAAAAATGAAATGTTAGGCCTCTTTCACACGGGCGAGTTTTCCGCGCGGGTGCAATGCGTGAGGAGGACGCATTGCACCCGCACTGAATCCGGACCCATTCATTTCTATGGGGCTGTGCACATGAGCGGTGATTTTCACGCATCACTTCTGCGTTGCGTGAAAATCGCAGCATGCTCTATATTGTGTGTTTTTCACGCAACACAGGTCCCATAGAAGTGAATGGGGCTGCGGGAAAATCGCAATTATCCGCAAGCAAGTGCGTATGCAGTGCGATTTTCCCGCATGGTTGCTTAGCAACGGGACCAGATCTTTATTATTTTCCCTTATAACATGGTTATAAGGGAAAATAATAGTATTCTTAATAAAGAATGCTTAGTAAAATGAAGATGAAGGGGTTAAAAATAATAAAAATTAACTTACCTTAGCCACTTGATCGCGTAGTTGCGATCTGTCTTCTCTTTTCCAGCATCAGCTAACAACTAAAGGACCTGTGATGACATCACATCACATGGTCCAATCACATGGTCCATCTTACCATGATGATGGTAAAAATAATAATAAATAATAAATTCTCCAGAATACTCTACCCGAAACCGGACTTCAGTGATGAAGTCCGGCTTCGGGTCTGGGTACCAAACATGGCGATTTTTCACACGCGCGTGCAAAACGCATTACAAACGTTTGCACCTGCGCGGAAAAATCGCGCCTATTCCCGCAACGCACCCGCCTCTTATCCGGGCGTCAAACATGACGCTCATGTTAAAGAGGCCTTAAAAATTAACTTTTTTTATGCATCGTCATATTCTGACCCCTATTACTTTTTACATTTACAGTACATCTTTAGAGCTATGTGAGGGCTCAATTTATGCAGTGCGATCTGTCATTTCTGCTTATACCATTTTAGGGTATGTGAGACTTTTTCTTTACTTTGCATTAATTTTTTAGGAGGTAAAGCAACCAAAAAATTGTGAATTGCCTATTTTATTTATTGTAATGCCAATTATCGCGCAGAATAACTACTTTTAAATTTTAATAGTACAGGTATTTTAAGATGTGCTCATACCAATGATCTTAATTTTTTAATTTTTCATTGGGTAAAGGTGTGATTTGAAATTTTCTATTCTTGTTTTTTTTTTATTTTTTAAAAACTTTTTTAAAATATATTTTTACTCACCATAGGTAACTTTAACTTGCAATCATCTGATAGTTTCTTTCTTAGACTGCAATGACCTACCATTGCAGCCTATGGGAGAATCAGAGCATTCCTATCAAGCCCTGAACTGTGCTATGGCAGACCTCTGAGCCTTCAGAAGGCCAGGTCACCAGGAGCGCTGCTTTCCCAGTAACTGATCACTCAGATGCCATGGTCACAATTGACCATGGCATGTGAGGAATTAAAAGTCTGTGATTGGAGTTATCAGGTTATAACTGTCACGGTGGTGAGTTGGGGGGAAACTCCCCACCAAACACCGATGGGAAGCGGAACAGAAACTAGGCCTGGATACCGGGATAAGGGAGCAGGTCACCTCCTATTGTAACCCTGATCCTAGCCCTGACTCATATCCATATGAGTGGACCCAGATGGTAGGAGTGCTCATACACAATAACCTCGGACCCTGAGTCGTCCTGATGATCCCTGAAACTAAGGTCAGGAACTAGAGACGACCTGATCCTCCACCACACGGACGAACAGGAGTCTCCACAGGCCTAACAATAAGGATAGGGGAAGACAGTGAACAGCAACTAGATCGGCAGGTAAGAACCCAGTGATACAACACACTGGAACAACAAGCACTTACCTGCCGCAGCAACAGGGTTGAACACCAACACCAATATTTACCTGGACCCCCATGTGGACAGGATGCATGGCGGCACCAGGCAGAGCTGCTCACTGACTAGTAGTTCCCCCTCCGGGGAACCCAGGTATCCTCTTACCAAAGGCACAGACAGACACGCAAAATATCTAGCAACCATGCTGGACTAAAAACACCAAACAGACCAGACATGGAACACCAAACTAGACATAATAACACACTCTGAACATAAACCACACCAAACAAAACAACAGGTGAGGATGGGTAAAGGACATAGAAACAAGGGGAAGAAATAAGAGAGACATTGATGTCTAACTAGGTGGCCCTCACACTGGACAGATGCAATATCCAGACAGGAGCAAATCTCAATCATCCGTATTTTGGAAAAAAATGCATAACAAATTGTGGGGTGCATTTTCTCCTGTTACCCCTTGTGAAAATGAAAAATTTGGGGCTAAACCAACTTTATACTGGAAATAAATTTTTCATCTTTACAGCCATGTGCCTCTAAATTTTATGAAACGATTGTTGGGTCAAAGCATTCACATCACCCCTATATTTATTCATGCCCTGCTATTAGGACCTTCTGGGGAGAAGTGGAAGAAAAATAAATCAGATATGTGGTACAGATGTTAAGTTGAATGCCCCGCTTATCTTATTATGGCATCCAACACCAACATTCAGACCTAGTAGATTTAATTTACCCACTCAACTGCTTACGGCCGCTAAACTTTTAATACCTCTTAAGTGGAGAGAGACTGAACCCCCTTCCTTAAATATGTGGGTGGAGAAGGTCCGAGATATTTGTAGAATGGAAGAGTTGGTTGGTTGGACTTTATTTACTAGAGCAACTTTTTGAAAATTTGGCAACCATGGCTGGATTATGAGGAACAGTCCACTAGACAACTCTGACAATGGTAAGGGAGGGGGTAGTCTCAGACTCTCTTCACTTTCCTCTTGGAAGGTACAGGCACTATAGCTTTGAATAGCTTAGGTGTTGGCCTCTTAGGTGGGCTGATTGGTCTCTGGAGCGACACTCATGTCTATATGTCTATATGTTTATATTATATGTTGTTCTATTACTAATATTATTTTATTATGTATCTCGTAATGTATGTTTTTTTTTTTTTTTTTTCTTTCTTCTTTTCCTTTTTTTTTTGTGTTTTTTGTCAAATTATGTCAAATAGTATTAATGTGGGTATCGGAAGCTTATGGATAACTCCCTTTGCCTGGATTAAGGACACGCCCTGAAGGTTTTAGATGTATTGGATATAATACCTTTAAACGGGGAGATTATTAGTTCCGTTTGTTTCTCGGGTACTGTCAGCAATTAGAAGTTATCTATATACCACTTATGTTATGCGCGTTAACA